>OY756227.1:8760000-10010000 GCA_963576875.1 Acrobasis repandana
GATACCTACCTACTTACCTTATTTACATATAGGTGTTTAGGTGAACGACTGAATTTTTCCTTATTTTATTTTTTGTTATTTCTCCCACTCTGACGTAATATGTATAAAATAACTGGTTAACATTAAATTAAATATTTAAATAACATACGATAAGTAGTGGTAGTTAGTTAGGTTAGTTAGTCTCTGGTTAGTGCCATGGTAAACTCAAAATAAAGCACATAGCGCCATCTAGCCAGCGCCTCTAAAAGTTTCAAGAACCTGTTCCCAAGCGAGCACACACAGAATAATCGGGTTCTCAAGTTAACCTCTTCCAATGTTAGTTTGTAGATGGCAGTTATAAAACATTTCGATGCATAATACCTATTTATTTTTGTCTAGAATTAAAAGAAAAATAAACTCTACAGTTTTCGGGACCTATGACACGTAAATCATAGATTATGAAAACAAGAACTATAATACTGGGAATTGGCCGGAAATGATATCCCCAAGATATGAAGACACAATGTTGTAGTATAATAAAATAAATAAACCGGCCAAGTGCGAGTTAAACTCGCGTGGAGAGGGTTCCGTACAATTGATTTAATTCTTATAGGTTTTTCTGTAATTTACAAGCAATAAACTGTATTTTGTATTTTTTTCAAAATTTTAGGCTTAGTAGTTTCGGAGATCAGGGGGGGAATAGTCAAATTTCGCCTTCTTTCATGAATAAAATTAAAACTTTTCATTTAACAATAATAACAAAAATATATTTGAGATCCTCATAACGAGCCCTTTCATTTGATATATGACACAGTAAGGTTTGCAAAACTTTTTTTTTTTATTTCCTAATTTGTCCCACGAAAATGACCCTTATTTAAAAAAAATATTTATTTAATTTGCACATATTGGGTCATAAGATTAAAACATTCTACCAAATTTCACCTGATTCGGTCCAGTAGATTCGGAGAAAATTGGCTATGACAGACGGAAGGACAGACAGACGCACGAGTGATCCTATAAGGGTTCCGTTTTTTCATTTTTTGTACGGAACCCTAAAAACATACGATATAAGTACATCTAAGATTCGTAATACACCCAAAGGGCACAAGAAAGGATGTAAAAAAATATTCAAGGTTGTGAAAGCGTGTTTGTTATTTCAGGCCAGTTACTATGCCCCCATTGGCCTCCTCAAACGGGGATACTGTTCATCAGGTGACTACACTAAAGGCCCATTTACACAGTGCAAGTTTCTTGCCTGTCGCATACAATTTTATTGAAGCAATAAATGATTTGTATGGCTGTCGTTCTGTTTAGACCATGCAAGTTTTCTATTGCTTCAATTTAATTATATGCAACAGGCAAGAAACTTGCACCATGTAAATGAGTCTTAACACTGTTTACACATTTAGTCGTTTAATAATCACATTTTTAAAGAGTATAGAAATAAGTGATAGAATGCTAATGCTAACCCTTGTTAATAGATCCCTATAGATCTACGCTCATTTCCAAGATCGACGAAAGCACCAATATTAAAACAAAACCATTCTCTTCCCTCATGGGAAAAATTTTTCATTTTTCATTCAGGTGTCATCAGCTGGCCACGTGATTGGCCCAAGAATACGTCATCAGTTGGGTGTGATGCCACTGTGTGTGATTGAATTACCTAAGCAAAGTGCATTTTTTAACTTAATAAACCAATTATGGACTAAATAATTAAATATATAAATTTATTAAAAATAAACAGATGAATCATACGATATAATAAATACTAAGTTAGTTAGTAGTTCATCGGCTAAAGTTCATGAACTAATTGAAGAAATCCTTAAATTTACTAAAAAAAACAATTCGTGGTAACACTTATCGTAACATTCGTGACGTAGTCTTGAACCATCGCGGAAAGAGAATACCTTATTTTATTACACCATGGACGAAAGCACTAAATGTGTTTTATTCTTTTTTTTTTAATGGTTGTCAAAATAATATTACATCTCATCTCAGAAAGCGAGATATTATTGCTCATAGTCTCGAATATCTTCAGTTAAATAGGGAACGTGTTTTCAACAAGCAGAGATAATTTGACATGACCTGACGAGGAACGGCGTATAAAAGACAACGTCGGTTAACATTAATCTTGAATGACAGCTCAATTACCTTAGATGTTGCGTATTGCATCAAGATTTCGAAGAATCATCTCAGACACATACAAGATGCAACGAGAATTATTTCATATTTAGAATTTCCCGTCCACCTTCCAGTTTTTCTAATGAATAACTTTTTATACGTCAGAACGTGGACCGCCGGTCTCTTCTTCGATGTTTTAAAGTCCATTCAAGTTCAATCAATCAATCAATCAAATCTTTATTTGCTAATAAGAGTTTTACAAGAGGTCTTATATTTATAATTACAGTCCATCTTATTAACCCTTTCGGGTACAGCAAAGTTCATTACAAGTGAGTGAACTGATGCGAAACCTTTTGGTTGCAAGTTACAAGTACAACACTATTTAATTTGTGTATCAAGGACATGGGCTGGCAACTGTCGAAACGCGAACTTTAGGTTACCGTGCTTTCTACAACCACTTCATCGACTTCACTAATCTTCGCTCAGCCCGTATATTTTTTACCTAGTCATATACGAGAATGCTATTGCTCAATCCGTATCATGAACTGAATTTACCCTTAAAATAGTTTCAATATATTTTGATAGACCCTGTACCTATAAAATTAATAAAGAATGAGAGGCACCGACATAATTGACAGTGCTTAATCCTACTTGGTTAATAAATAGGTGAAGGGGGATGCCATAGCAAAAAGGTTTTTAAAAAGAAAAGATCGATAGGCGGGCATTAATGTCAAAAGTTTGTCTGCCTGTCAGGTTCTCGAGTGAAAATATAAAAGACATCGCGCTGGTAAAGTGTAAAACCTAATATAAATATGTCTGTCTTCAAAAGTCAACATTCTGGTCTTTCTTTTACTCTGCACGTTGATTTTGTGTAAATAATACAGTCTACAAGCATACAAACACGCAATATATTCTGCTCTTAATCCTACATAATTCAGACTACAAAAGGTAAAATAGGAATTCAAGATGCGGACTCCTGACCTATTTGACTTTAATGTGCATTGTGCAGCATCACAATTTTAATCCGTCTGCTTTGCGTCAGATGCCTATCTCATAAACATGGCAGGTTCATTCCATCTGATTATTGTGTTTGTAATTACGTCCCTTTACAACGGCGATTCACAATAGTGTCTAATTCTTTTTGGGATTTGTAAAAGGGTTAACGAGAATATAATTTTTTAACGAAAAAGAGGGGTGTTATAAGTTTGACGCTAATGTCTGTCTGTGGCATCGTAGCGCTCGAACGGAAGGACCGATTTTGATGCGGTTTTATTTTTCGTAAATGCAAGTTCCCTTGCGATGGTTTTTATGTTTGTTAAAAATCGGTTGAGCCGTTTATAAGTCATTGGGGGTTAACGCTTGAAAGTCAGGGTTTTCCCTAGCAAATAATAGAGGATAAGTATATCAAATCGTTTCAGTAGTTCCGCTACTCATCACAAAATGACGTTCTTGACAGTCGGGGGTTTTTTAATTATAATACGGTGAAAAAAATACTTGTAATTCCGTGTTATTCTTAATCTGTTTGGTTTGTTTTATTTTTTTAAGTGAATAACTCTTGCCAAATGTTCACCAATCTAAAGCGGTCAATCTAACTCTCGAACTCGAATCGGAACAGTAAGCACACGCACACTAAAGCAGCTACGGTAAGTGGAAATCCAAATATTTGGAATTGAACTCCCTCCAAATCAATATTAATTAGGATTTATAACTTGATATTTTTTCGGTTTAAAATGAGATAGCTTGTATCAAGCCCCGCAAAATCTATTACATCATGTCCGGAATTCAAACTGCTTCAAACTGGTATATAACAGCGATTTTATTAATTGCGTAATTTCTGGACTTACCGACTTACTTTTATTGGTAAAGTTGGTCATAATTCTTCCTCAAGAAGCCATCTTTCACACGCTTAACCTTTCGCAATTTATAATAGATGTAAACTCTACTGTCGGTTCTACATCAGTAAATCCCCATAAAGTACCCTTTAAATTCTTGTGCTATTCAGTGAAAGCTTGCATTTAATTCAAGTCGAAGGTAAGCGTTAGTGTGGTCAACTGGTTTCGGATTTTAAGTAGATAATCATTAAAATAGTTTTACGATAATACTATATTTATTTTCTCTATCATATATTTTTTAAATACATGGATTTACTGCGATTATTATCTAGGTAATATAATTTAAGTATGTAGGTTCTTAACCCAATAGACTAACATATGGTTGGTGGTATCTAGGTGTCGTCAACTCGCTCTTGGCATCAGTTACATTACCTACTATGATATATGCATCTAATAGCGGCAATAGCGCGTGTACTTTGAAAAAACAACCGTTTTAAACGTTATACCTATCTATTAAAAATTAAGTCTCATATATAAAATTCTCGTGTCACAATGTTCGTTCCCGTACTCCTCCGAAACGGCTTGACCGATTCTAATGAAATTTTGTGAGCATATTGAGTAGGTCTGAGAATCGGCCAACATCTATTTTTCATACCCCGAATCTACGCGGGCAAGGCCGCGGGCAAAAGCTAGTAATTTTATATTTTTATTAATTTATATATTTTTTGAAAATTACTTTGTCCTCTTTTTTCTGGAATAAATACCTAATAGAATTATTTTAGCATGTGTGCATTCCTATGCACACATGTTAAAATAAGTCTAGCTCCAAGACTCTTCAAGGAGACCAGATTGGAAATGATGACGTCTTGGAGTCGCAAAACATGCAAGTCGCAAATCGTTTAAATTCTTATTGAGCACCACACCACTCAGCAATTATTAAGCAACCGCCAACAATTATTCTAGCATAGTTTATAGCCTGTCAGGTAGCTTGTTTTAAACTGTTCCGGCTATTTTTGTCTCGATTTCGCATGGTCTTGGATCCTTGGATGACCATTGTCATGCATATTACATTTGAAGAAGAAAAACCGGAAAAACGCATCCCGGGCTCCGAAACATCACAGCTGAGGATGCTACCGCGCTAAGATGAAGAAAAGTTTTGTGACCTAATCAAACATATGATGATTTTAGAGATGAACACATATTATTCTCAGCATCATGACGTCTACTGCTGGGCTACTATATACGCTTGTACAGACGGTTAATCAGATACCTGTGCCACCGAGCGCTTTGCGCACTACGTGAGGTGGCACAGGTATCTTATCACTCCTCTGTACCTATATACTCACAACAGTTGAACTCTCAACACTCTCGTCCAATCCAAATAACAATCACTCCATTGTCTCACAACCTGGACTAGTTCAAATAAGTTGAGATTCGAAAGATTCGCAATTTGTACCTACAAACTGTAGCTCCGACCAATGGGCGATGCCATCTTGTTCAAATGCGACTAAAAGGACAACACCTTTAAACTTGTTAGATACCATCTCCCTTGAGGTATCTGAACAAATAACTTGCGACTGCGCTAACGATCCACTCTATGTCAATCCGTACTTATTTGTTAAAGATTTACGAGAAGGACAGTGGTGCCCGACGACGTTTGAAAAAAATGTTTTCTCATGAACCAAGATGATTTTTTTTACGAAAATGTAGATAAACCGTTATTTAATTGACTGTTCATCTAGTTTATTATTTTAAAAGAAGAAATAATTTTACCAAGGATTTCCACAGTATGTACACAAATCCAGAATAAAACAATTGCAACAAAAAAAAATACTACAATTCTAAAAAATACATAGTAAGTGTGTGTGGGCAACGTAAGTGTAAAATAAGATAGCTAGCTTCCAGGCCTCCACATGAGACACAAATCTTTGGACATCAACAGGTTTTGAAAAGAAAAGATTTTTAATTCCGCGCAATTTGGCGCCGAAAATCCGCCATTTTGATTTCCAATAATTTTAATATAGTCGTTTAGTAGTTAGGTACGAGGGAACATAGAGTCCGAACCCACAGACAGGTCGAACACATAAACCTCCATTTGGGCTTTGCCGCACTCGAGTAAAAAGGATGCATTATTCAACTTTTAAAATAAAAGATTTTATAACTTCACTTTCTTATCGAGTGTGTAAATGAGCTTACTGACTTATTTTTTATTCCTTACAAACCGATGATAAAAAATAATATCTTGTAGTAAAGTATTATTATACATTTGTTATTACAAAGCTTACAATATATTACATGCAAATCCATTGAGCAACACTATAGTACATAAAGACAATATAGTTGCCATACAGCGAATTCTTCATCGGACGTCCCTGCTCATTATTTCCTTGCGTATCTGTGGCGCGTATTTACATTCATCACGGCACGTCAACGATGACGATTTATGACGTGCAATTATAGAGAAAGAGAAACAATCAGGAGCACAACACGCAACATATCATGAGGTTTCTGTTTATTTAAACTTCTAAAGTGGAACAGAAATAGAAAAAATTATATTTAGAATACGAATCCACTTACGTACATTAAAATTCGAAATTAGGTACAATACTTAGAGTTGCTGCACACATAAGGCCGGCATTAATCGGTACAGCTGGGTGGTAAAATCGAATATGTGTAGATGAATGTTCAGGACAAAAGCCGCTCGGCTTTCACTAGGCGGGCAACAACAGCGGGATGGCTTTAATAGGCAAAGCCGGGCGGTTAAACGAATATATGAAGATAAATGTAAATATGTACTTGGTGTATCGACCTGAATGAACTACCTCAAACGGCACAAGCCAAATGAAGTTCAAGTCGGCTTTGTTGTTCGACAAAGACTGCCAAACCGACAATGCCCGATTATTTGTGTAGTAACCCTTATAGATACAAGGTAAGACACTATGGTGTCTGAACTAAGCAGTACTAATTATGGATAAAAATAGTATCCTTTATTACAAGTATTCTGATTTATGAATCGGGATCTACCTCTGTTACAAGTATTTTATCTTAATACATTCTAGAGTATTTGCGTGATTGAATAACATACATGCGAATTACATAATATATTTGCGAAAACTGCGTCGATTTTATTTCTTTAGAGGTGTCGTTTTAATGGTGCTAGTTACATAGTACAATCTACTGCAGTTAATGTGGACTATACATTACAATTACGCTACAATGTATACACAAAATGATATAAATAAATAGAAATCAGCTACATACATAAACTGTAAGCCTCAAAATAAATATTTAAGTTTTTGTCAAAAAAATTGGCTTTTTAGCGGAGGAAGAATTGGTAACAAAGGTTTTTAACTCATCAAATTAATTGATACGTTTTACCTAGTTGCACTTAAAAAACATAAAACCGGACGTTGTTCTTGCAAAGGTTCAATGAAATAACAGAGAGGAATATTATTTTAATACAGATTCCCAAGAAAAGCAAAACGACAAATTTAAAAAGGTAACATTTTATACGTAAGCCTGAAGGTAAAAGCTTTAGTACGCTTAATAAAAAGAGCCTATGCACGGTACAAATAAGGACGGCCAAGGGATCTCAAGATTTATAATTGCAACATAATTTTTTATGCAAAAACGACTAAAAATCCTATTTAATTCCGCCCTTCAAGGATCAATCACGGAGGAGGTCTTTGTGCGAGCCGCCCTGGGTGGTACTCTAAATATTTATTCAGCTGCCCCTCACAATGGCAACGTATTTCAATGACCGCGTACGAGTAGCCTAGAGCGTTCGGCCGCCGCACAGCCGCACGCCGAAAATAAAATATTGCATAAAGATCAGTTTATATCGTCAGTTCTATTTAAAATGATAGTATTGAAAACTAGATATTAATGGACGATATTTTGGGTTAGATTTTTATTTGAAGAATTTATTTTTAACACTTTCAGGTAGCAAGACATGGTATAAAATACAATGTTTTTAAGTCTACAACATAGAAGCTAGCGGGTCAGCATTGATCACCCATTTAAGGCCGCACCTGAATTTTCTGAGGTCCAGTGCTGCCCCCATTTAAAATAAATAATTTCAAAGAAAACGGAGACATTATTTAAAATTTTGCTACTATCAAATCCTAGATAACCCTTCAAAGTATGTTAGGGTTATCTAGGATTTGATAGTAGCAAAATTTTAAATAATGTCTCCGTTTTCTTTGAAATGATTTATTTTAAATGGGGGCAGCACTGGACCCCGGAAAATTCAGGTACGGCCTTAACCTTCTTAATCATGTGATTGTAGATACTTTCTTACAAGAAACAAACAAGAAAGAGCCTCGGCAGGTTTCTATGCTTAATTTCACTAAGAAAATTAAAACAGTTTCAGGAAGAGATATCGTCTCTAAGCCTCTAAAATGGGCCATCTTATTTATATCTTATATAGAAGGTACTTTTATTTCGTGAAAACGCAAAATCAACAGAAGCAAATGCTCATAGGTACTATCGCTTAATTAAAAAAATATAAATGCAAATAATACAGACCCATAATAGGGGATCGGACAACTTTTCACAAAGTGTTTGAAAGTAATTAGAATGGTGATATATTACCATAAAAAATAATATTTTATATAAATAACGGTGTAAATATACATAAATTACATTTAAAATTTGAATGCATAAAAATGCCGCGTAGACGCTTCCATCTGTCACCTTGGCCACGTGACGTCATCTGTGTGTAAATAAACATCAAACAATCAAGTGGTGAAAAGGATGGCAGTAGTGGAGGCCACAAATTCACATAGTAATGTTGACATCTATGGTTGACATTTTAAGGTTACCCCAGCCGTCAAAAATGACAATTACAAACGAATGACGTAACGCGCTGTGATTGTTGTTTCGTTCAAGGTGGCGAACAGATTCAAAATATTGCAATTAACGCATTTTATTTCTTGATTTAAAAATATAAATCATTATTATTTCACAAAAATACTCATAGAATGGTCAGTTTATTTAATTAAAATTATTTCTAATTACAACAAAGATTTTTTGGTGAGACCTGTCCGATCCCCTATTCATGTAAAATTATAGATTGTAGGTCAATAAATTTAATTGGTATCTCAATTTTACAATATATTTGTTCAAGATAAATAATTACTGTCGATGCTAGGTCCAGATATAAAGTATGATCGCTCCGGGAAGAAACACGAGTAAAAGAGAAAATACACTTTAATGGCAGTAACAAAATAAATATTCAGCACCAGATCTCAGGCAACTTTGTAAGATAAATAAAGTCTATAAATTCAGCAAGAAATAAAGTTTTTTAGATGCCACCTCTTCTGAGAGGAAAGTAAATGAGAAGGCAAATAAATAAATAATCTTAATGGTGATACTCGTGCTAACTGTGATAACAATTCTTGAACTTTTCCAGTACTTGTATGTACTTTTCTAGTATTGCTATTTTCGCCACATAGTAAAGTATTAAAATTTCAATGTATTTGTTTATTTATTTTTATCTCATCTATTCGAATAAACGGGCAAGTGCGAATTGGACTCGTATATGAAGGGTTCCGTAACACCGTACAATGTTTTAAAACGCTGAAGAAACACGTTTCTCGTATGACGACCCCCTTTAATTTTCAACTTTTTTTTATTTTTAGTATTTATTGTTATAACGGCCACAGTGAAACATAATCGGTGAATATTTCAGGTGTCTAGCTATTATGGTTCCAGAGATAGAGCCCTGTGACAGACGGACAGACGGACAGATGGACAGACAGACAGACAGCGGAGTTTCAGTAATAGGGTTCCATTTGCACCCTTCGGGTACGGAACCCTAAAAACGATGTTTATATCCCAAAATAGTTGGACAAATCACTTTTTATTCTAGCGGGACAGAAAAGTAAAACAGGAAAAGCTCAAGGGATGAAAAAATATTGAAAACTGAACACGAATGTAATCTGTATAGCAAAAAAAAAATTTGTTTTATAATTAATAAAATTGACAGGCAGGCGTCATTATTCATATCGTCGTCCACATGTTTTACAAGGATGAATGTCAACATTTTTATGTTCTTTGCTACAGAAAGAAATATAAAAGCGCAATGTTGTCTTTGATTCAAATAAAAGAATATGGAAGTTTTAGATTACTTTGTATTGCTAAATATGTTCATTTGAATATTTTTTTGAAAGTATAGGCTGATAGTGAATATCACGGTTACGTATAAAAATATAAAAAGTACTTGACTAACTATATGTTAATATGCACGACCATAAAGATTTTACCTGCAATATTTTATAAGCAAATTACTTAATATGTTAGTTGAAGCTACTGCAATTATGGCTACGTAAGGCCATGCACACGAATAATATCTTACATACTTTACAATGTCGCGTGCCTTTCAAAGCACGTGTCGAATTTACTAATATAATATTGGTTCTATAAACGACTACTTCCAGCTACTTGGATTTCTCAGCGGGCGAACACGATTAATGTGCATCTAAATGCGTTATTGCATGTTATGCAAATAACAACTATACTAAGGCAAAGCACTTTAAACCGAAGATATATAAGCTTGTTTTTAAAAATTACATGCTACTAGCACATTAGCGAACACGTTATTATTATAACCTACTACGACAAAAAAAAGTAAGTAACTAAGTAGGAAAACACAGAAGAAAATTTTTCGATCAAATAAAGAAATAAACCGGCCAAGTGCGAGTTAAACTCGCGTGTAGAGGGTTCCGTACAATTGATTGAATTCTTATAGGTTTTCCTGTAATCTACAAGCAATTAACTATATTTTCTATTTTTTTTTAATTTTAGGCTCTGTAGTTTCGGAGATCACGGGGGGGGGAATGGTCAACTTTCGTCTTCTTTCATGAATAAAATCAAAACTATTCGTTTTACAATAATAACAAAAATACATATATTTGAGATCCTATTAACGAGCCCTTTCATTTGATATATGACACATTAAGGGTTGTAAAACTTTTTTTTTAATTTTCTAATTTGTCCATAGAAAATGACCCTTATTTTAAAAAAATATTTATTTATGTTGATATGTGTCTGTCAAACAAACAAATTGCAAAAAGGCTGACCGATATGTAACCATATTTTTTGGGCCGAGAAATTCTGGGACAATACAATACAATACAAATTATCTTTATTGCACCATAATAATTCATTAAATAAAAATAACAAACACAAAGAAAATATTGGTACAAAGGCGGACTTATCGCTATATAGAGACTTTATTGAGACTATATATAGATTGGACTATATAGAGAGAGTTTATTTTATTTTCTGAAACAACATAAGTCAAATTGACAATAGTGACAAACTGAGTCAAAAGACGATAAATAAAATATGATATAATATTTAGTACTCGGAAGTCTATTCGCTGTAGTAAGTAATAATTAATAAAAAATAAGCGGTTTAATTTAATACACCACATAAATCTGACGTAATGCACGGTAAAAACTGTTACCTACAGGATTTATTTGAGGATTCCCGAAAGATTTATTGTTTGAACCTTTATCTGCAGTTTTGTAGGGTTGTCACATGTTGATTCACATAGTCGATTCAAATTGCAGACCCATACAAATGGAAGTAGGGAGTACGAAGTAAGGCAGGTTGCTTAATAACCTCACAAATTATATATTAATTTATTCTATTTATTATATTATTTATTAATATATTCATCATCATCCGAGCATATTCCCGGTTTCATCCTCAGCGGTAACGCTTCAGAACCCGGAGTCCGCTACCTAACCTAGCCTAGGTGATTTGACGAGGTGACTTGTCTTTACACAGAGCGACTGCCGTCTGACCTCCGCAACCCAAAGGGTTGACCAAAACCAATCCTAGGATGGGTTTAAACAAACGCTAGATGGCGTTCAGGATCCCCGGCTTTACGTGCTTTCCGAAGCACGGAATCATCTTTCTTTCGGATAATTAAGTGATTCAAGGCTGCAATATCCTAACAGGCTGGAAACATCTTTTCACAAAGTATGCTTCCTAGTATGGTAAACTTGTCAATATCGGGTTCATCTAAATTATTTATTTGGTTACCCACCAAATTATTTTGTGAGGTGCATTGCAGTTGGTGTTGCCTTGAATAAGTAGTTATATTTATTGAGTTTTTATTTAATCATAACTTTGTATTAAATTGTCATTTTCGTGTAGTTATGTGCATGTGTATTTTGTATGTTAAAATTTGTGTTGCGAGTTGGATGTGCGTATAAACCTCGAAAGGTTTTTGCTCATCCCATTTCGATGTAAATAATTATGTTTTTGCAAATAAATAAATAATAATAATAGTGGGATTTGAACCCACAAACTCCGGATCACAAGGCGAATGCCTTGACCACTGGACCACGGAGGCAGTCAACTCATTAATATACTCGTATTTTGTATCATTATATTCACAGATATATCGCCAGTCTACGTCAATCAGAAGAGATTAGGTGTGAGATTTGAAATACACTACATATAATATATTTGTGGTCGCCCTACAGGCTTATGAAAATGACTTCAAAGATATGTCCATAGTGAAATATTACACGCAGCGTCCAACAAAAGTGTTGGTATGATTTAGATGACACCGTACTAAATTACTTATGCTCTTGGCCAGTTCTGTTACAGAACGAATTAAAAGTTAATTGTTTTTGACAGTAATGTTTTGCAGTGCCGAGGGCCAAAAGTTTTGTTCATTTTTTGCACACTGATCGATTCGAAGGAAGGTAAAATACGCTTGAAATAAATAAGCTTAAAAAATAAAGCTACGCATTTGCATAATACCTACATGAATCTAAAAAATATATAAGCAATAATTATGTCAATTAATTATAGTATTATAATGAGCCTTTATGGCAGTCTTAAATGCCACCCACTGGCTCTTGCCAATGGGTGGCATTTGAGATTAAATATAAATTAAAAAATATTTTCAAATCAAATTATTCTTATAATACGTTAATATTTAAAAGTTTTTAAAAACATAGCATTTTTTCTTGCTCCACGCACGTTGTATAGTATTTTTGAACGCTAAATAAGTTATACATAGGTACCATATAGTTTTGTGAGAGTTCCGGGTTGCATCCTTGCTGCCTCAGAAGCCAGAGGGTGCTTGCCAAACCACCAAAGACCCAAAGATGTCGAAGACCATGCAAAATAAAGAAGAAATAACCAGAACAGTTTAAATGATTGGTATTAATAGCTGGTATTTTACAAGCGGCTGCTTGCCTTACGTTATCCCTCTTGGGAATTCAGTTGTAGTACAAGATGTTTGTGCTTATTCCTGGATTCGTGCATTCCTGGAAACAAAACATACTTATTAATATTTACATCCAATTCAAACGAAATCGAAACCCATACCTACTTAATCGAAGTAAACGAGCAATTTATCAATAGATAGAATCTGCCAAACGATGTGTCGTTTCCATTCTAGGTGAAAATGCAATAACCCAGAAATGGTATTCGTTAAAAGAACAAAAAATGGACATACCTACGCTAGCTTTTCAAATTGTGTAGCATTCTTAGAAACCATTGGAATTGAATATTCCATTTATGGCTCAAATAATTCCAGTGTGTTGTGTGGGAAATCTGTTTCTATATATAAAAAGAAAAGGATTATTTATACTATTCTCTTACTTGTTGGTCTGGGAGCAAAAAATAACGTAAAAAGGAATATAAGAGCTGTTCCTTCTCCTACGCAGGACGTAAGTCGACCAAGAAAAAGGGTGTATAAGCTAGGTATCTGATTCACGAGAATAAATGGGCATAAATGAAACCTTTTGAACGATCAAAAGGTTTCATTTATGCTATTTAAATACGGATGTGGGCTAAAAAAATATTTTTAGCTCATCAGGTAGATTTTTAAAAATATTGTATACGTATTTTTTTATTTTTTATATTTGGAAATAATGACAAAGATACAGCACATGCCATACAGCGGGGGTCGATTGTCACTCGCGTCCGTAGGCTTTACCCTCGAGACCCTACACGTGACCCCCGGGTGGTGCTAAAGAGTGACACCCTCTCCGGTGGTAGGCTTAGGCCGCGGCTGGTCACCACCCTCAGTGGAAAAATCAGGGTGCCAAGCGTTCGCGCGTTCCATCCTGCATTCCCTGAGTAGCCGTTCGAGGAGTGGGTCTACGCAGTTTTGCATCTGCCAATGTACCGAATTCAGACTCACAGTGTTGTTGCGCGGGGTGCCTAGTTTCGGAGGGCAGCGGGATCCGGAGCAACGGTTTTTTCGCTGGCCGCCCGCCGATAGTTGGGAGCCCAATTGCAGACTAGCCTTCTGTGAAAGGCTGCTCCGCCATCGCGCGCATAATCCTAAGGTTGGCCCTGTCGGGCCGGTTGGCAACCGGGCGAGAGGCCTCGACAGGCGGCCTTGGGGGGGTCCGGGCGTCCCCGCGGTCTCCGCACTAGTCATATCCTACCGCGCAACAGTACTGTGACTTCTGGAGGGGGCTGGCTGATGCCTCGCGTAACTGCCACTCTTCGCCTTTTTTCCCTCTTGCCCCAAAAATAAAAACAATAATGAATAAAAGAAACAAAAAGTTGAGGAATCAACAGCGGATACACGGCCTCTCGCTAAAAGTGCACCTCACTAACATTCGAGGTCTGCACTCTAATCTCGTCCCAGTCCACCACCATCTTGAGACTGTAAGGCCGCATCTGCTCTTGCTTACGGAGACGCAAATTACTACCCCTGCTGATACATCCTACTTGAATTACCCAGGATATGTCCTGGAGCACAATTTCCGCTTTAAGGCAGGGCTTTGTTTCTATGTGCGTGATGACATCTGCTGTAAGCGTCTCCGTAACTTGGAAGATCCCTCTTCTTCTTCAATCTGGCTGCTTGTGGACACCGGCACAGAACAAATTGTCTATGTCGGTGTCTACCGATCGCATAGCGGTGACCAGGAGACAACGAGGCTTTTTCGTCACCTAAGTGAGGCTGTTGATGTGACTCAGCAAAGGTATCCTACCGCGCAAATCGTTTTTCTGGGGGACTTTAATGCTCACCACGAACAATGGTTGTTCCCATACCAGAAAACTGACCATGCTGGTAGAGAGGCGTACAAGTTTGCCTTGTCTTCGAACCTTTCCCAGCTGGTCGACCAGGCGACTAGGATACCCGACGTTGAGAATCACATAGCTAATTGCTTGGACCTTCTGCTGACGACTGAACCAGACCGATATCACGTGTCTGTTTCAGCCCCTCTTGGGAGTTCTGACCACTGTCTGGTAAAGTCCGTCCTCATATGTCCTCCACCTGACTCCAGCCCTAGAGGCAATAGACGGGTTTGGCGGTACAAGTCAGCAGATTGGGAAGAGATGCGACATTTCCTTGCTTCTTACCCTTGGCTGCAAGCCTGCTTTTCTTCTGGCGATCCGTCGAGCTGTGCAAGTGCCGTTGCTGAGGTTCTCGGTCAGGCGATGGAGTATTATATTCCATTTTCTGATCGACCCTCTGGCATCAAAGCTGAACCCTGGTTCAATGCTGACTGTTTAAAAGCTGAGGCTATTAAACAGTCAGCATACCAGGCTTGGGCTGACGCTCGTAAGCGCAGAGCTCCGGATACGCGTAAAAAGAAGAAAGCCTGTAACTTTGCGGCCAAGTCCTGCAAAAAAACGCTTAAAAAGGCTCGCTTCGACCACATAGGCAGAGTTGGTGCCAAACTTGCTTCGTACCCATCCGGTAGTAAAGCATTTTGGTCTCTGGCTAAGTGCGTTGAAGCTAACTTTTGCCGCTCCTCACTTCCTCCTTTGCAGAAACCTGACGGTACACTGGCACACACGGCTTTAGAAAAAGCTAATTTACTAGCTTCACTGTTTGCCGAAAACTCACGTCTAGATGCTAGCAATCAAACACCGCCCCAGTTACCTCCTTGTGGATGTAAAATGCCTGAAGTCCGCATTCATCAAAAGGAGGTTCTCAAGACTCTACGCAACTTAGATGTGAATAAGGCCAGTGGTCCCGACGGTATTCCTGCTATTGTCTTAAGGAATTGCGCACCCGAGTTGTCTCCTGTTCTGACGCGCCTGTTTCGTCTATCTCTTCGGTCCGGAATCGTCCCAAAAATGTGGAAGCTCGCCAATGTTCAACCCGTACCTAAGAAGGGTAGACGTGCCGACCCTTCAAACTATCGCCCAATTGCAATCACCTCCATTCTGTGTAAGGTAATGGAGCGTGTTATTAACAAGCGCTTACTTGCGTACCTTGAGGACAATGATCTCCTCAGTGACCGGCAATACGGATTTCGCCAGAACCGATCTACTGGGGATCTTCTTGTGTACGCTACACATCTTTGGGGTGAAGCCCTTGAAAAATACGGTGAGGCACTTGCTGTCTCACTTGACATTTCAAAGGCATTTGACAGGGTATGGCATGACGCTCTTATAGCGAAGCTTTCCGCTTACGGTATCCCTCCCACCCTTTGTGCTTGGATTTCCGATTTCCTGAGGGAACGGTTTATTCGAGTAACTCTTGACGGCTGCTCGTCTGACCTATTGGCAATTAATGCTGGAGTACCTCAGGGATCTGTTCTTTCCGCAACGCTATTTCTGCTTCACATTAACGATCTGCTAAAGCCCGGTATTTTTGGGTATGCAGACGATAGCACCGTTACGGAAAGATATTTTTCTAGTGCAAGGGCAAAAAAACCGGAAATAGACGAACTAAGAGAGGCAATGGTGCTCCATACCAATCTTACTCTGCAAGCTGTCTCCGATTGGGGTGATGCCAACCTTGTGAGATTCAATGCCTCTAAGACACAGGCGTGTCTCTTCTCTGCTAAAAAGAGCCCTCTCAACTTGGCTCCCACTTTCCGGGGTGTGCCTGTTCCTATCACCCGTCATCTCGAACTTCTCGGTATCGATCTCTCATCAAATCTTAACTTCGGTAGCTATATTGAGTCCAGGGCTAAGACGGCTTCTAAAAAACTGGGCATCCTCTCCAAGGTCCAACGATATTTTACCCCTGACCAACTGTTGAGCCTTTACACAGCTCAAGTCCGCTCATGTATGGAGTATTGCTCCCACCTATGGGATGGATCTGCCCGCTATCAGCTCGAAGCCCTGGAAGCTATCGACAGACGTGCCAGAAGACTCGTTGGTGATGAGTTGCTTACGGCAGGACGGCTCCACAGCCTCGAACATCGCCGACTGGTAGCAAGTCTGTGTGTCTTCTACAGGTTGCACTTCGGGGAGTGTGCGCAGGAATTACATAATTTAATTCCCCCTGCACCATTCCACCATCGGACAACACGACGTGGACAGGGATTCCACCCATTTGTGGTCGATATTCCTCCTCATCGTACCTCTCGATTCGCCTCCTCCTTCATTGTGCGAACCGCTAAGGTGTGGAATTCCCTCCCTGCGTCGATGTTTCCCCATACATATAATTTAGGGATTTTCAAGGCAAGAGTGAACAGGCATTTTTTGAGTCTGCGTGATACACCTTAGACCTCATCTTAGCTTCCCATCAGGCTAGATAGAGATCAAACGCACTCAAATTTCTAATAAAAAAATAAAAAATAAAAAAAAGCACATTTAAATTCCGCATGACGTCACGATCAAGTTCGATTTTCACTTGACGGTGACGTCAATCACCCCCACTCCGTAACTTCGACGCGCCGTAACTTCGATCTTTGTAAATTTTTACTGATTTGATAAACCGAAAAATATGTGTCTGAGGGACTTAATAAAATTCAATTCTTTGGACCCAATCCAAATCCCTATTACAAGAGTCGTAATTGTTGAAAAATAAATAAGCTTACCTAAGTGAGATCAACGTCAATCAATGAATTTAATTATAATCAAGTATGTATTTATGTAAGCAATCACTTCATGTACGTTTATTAGAAATCACTTTGTAAAATATATATTTCTTTTAGGGTACCGCACCTCATAAGTAAAAAAACAAAACCCCAATAGGATCACTCCTGTGTCTACCTTTTTGTGTGTCACAGCCTTCGATGCTTCGAAATTACTAGACCGATTTAGCTGGAATTTGGGTGTAACGTAAATAAATGAATTATTAACAGGGGGGCCACTTTTGGGGTAAATTACGAACTTATGCAATATTATGCATGTAGCCAATTTGATACTAGACTGCAAAAATATGTTCGTAAATTGTTTATATATAGAACTCTCAATGCGCGAGTCCATCTCGCACTTGGCCGGTTTTACCATAAAAATCAAGGCTAACTGTGCCAACAACACAAAAAAACCTTGTTACCTTGGCACATTCATACAGACAGTAACAACATAGGGTCTTCTAATAACATTCAACTTTTTATAGCACTTCCATTCATCAGTGGAAGTCGACACAAATACCTTAACTTTCTCAGCTTGTCTCGAGTAAAAAGGTGAGAAAACTGCGTCGCGAACCAATCGCAGGTTTTTTAGCAAGAAACCTTGTTCGATGTCACAGAACAATGCGATTGCATGCATCAGTGCACATCAATTCAATGATTCGAGCGACGGGCTGGCTGTGGGTCATTCCACTTAACCCTCAAAAGTTTATAACACTTGCGATTTTGATTTGACTCCATGAACTCTAACTTCTAGGACTTAGGTAGGTAGACTCCGCAAAATATTTGGACACCGCTAGTTTCTACCAATAAAAAAATTATGTGCTCTAGTAGCACAAAGTCAATTCCTTTTCTGCTTCTCTATTCTATATCAGTGTAGTGAATTTTCCTTCTCCTTATGTATTTATATTTTATAACTACCAGGCTGCAGTGCGTTTGCCTCAAGTAACAATACCTCCTACTTTTCTTCCGGTGGCACCTCTGCATCTCATATACTTTAGACTTTAGAATAATAATTTCTGCCTGCATCTAAAATTATATTGACATTGAATTTGAAAAAAGTAAGGACCACTTTTTATGAGTTAAATAATAATTAGTACCTAAAATATAATGCAGTCGAAAAAAGAATATGTGGATGTCGATTTTCAATCGAAGGTAGGAAAGGATAGGTATATGCACGCTAAAGTTTAAATCACAGCTTTTGGAGGTGGAATAACCCTTTGCTGCGCCGGTCATCGTATATTTATCGGATAGTATAGAGAGTGGTTGCCCATTCAAACGTCCCCACTTGATAAATTGCTCTTGATTTGCATATAAAAGGCAAAAGAAATTAAAGTCCAGCGTCTAATATTGTCTTTATTGTTCAAACTCTTTGTTTGATTGTTTTAGAATGAAACGTTAGGTAATTAAAATTTATGAATGAATCTAAGGTGCTTAATTAAAAAAAACTTCAACACATTTTTAATTTAGGTAATTAAAAAAGTCCATAAGCTATCAACATCATTCTCTTCATCTAAGCGAATTCCCGGTTGCATCCCCAGCTGTGCTGCTTCGGAGCCCGGGGTGCGCTTTCCCGTTTTTTCTTCTCGAAATATAACATGCATGTCAATGGTCACCCAAGGATGCCAAAGACCTTACAAAGTGGAGAAGAAATTGCCGGAATAGTTGAAATGATTTGGCTGTAATTTTACGACCGGCCGCCTGCCTGACGTCAACCCTATTTGGGAATGTATTTGTGCGAAAAGTTTTACAACCGGCCGCCGCCCGACGTTAACCCTCGGGAATGCAATTGTAGCACGAGATGTTTGTGCTTACGTCCTTTAGTCACCTCCTACGACATCCACAGGAAGAGATGGAGTGGTCCTATTTTAACCCGGAACCACACAGGTCCATAAGCTATCAACATAAAAGCATGAAATGTAGATTGGTCCCATTCCCATGACTTTGTCCGCTAAGAGAAGTGCATTAAGAAATAACGCTTTCTTTTTGCAATCTCTGAAATGTAAAAGGTATGTATAATTATGTATATACGTTCGTGTCATAATTAGAGAAATATCCTACGATACATGGATAAACAATATTTTCATAAGTTATTAATCTATAACAACTCCGAAAATTATAAAAAAATTAACGTAATGTATTTTAATTTATGATAAGGATTATATAAGTTAAATATAAAAAAAAGGTTTCTTTAAATCTTTTCAATATTTGAGAACTTTAAAAGCCTTAAACACTACATAGACAATTTATTATAAAGAAAATAATTCTAGGCTGCAAGTCTAAGTAGTTCCTTTCCGGTTCGCCATCGACGGTGACTGAACTTCCGAACACTCGAAAGGGAAACCACTTTTTATTCAGCCCCACTCTTGCGTAACTGGCTACATGATATTTCTACTTTTTGTCCTAATACTGACGCAAACTAGTTTCTAGTTAGCTCTATTTTGAACTTGCATAAAATCAAATTGAAATAGACCTTATTTCTTTGTTATAAGGTGTGGTATTTGTGTTTAGTTTGATAAATATAAGGTGCCTACTCCACGAACGACTGTATCGTGCATTACAAAATATAAGCCAAATTCTCAGCCAAATGGCGTGAAGATCATCATCATTGTAAGATCTTGATGTTTCATTACCTTACTATAGTGGTTATGAACTTAGCTTAAAGTGCGTCTTAGCCGCAAGTTCCTGACTTCTGGTACACATAGATCTTGGTGCACTCCATCCAGCTATCAGAATGTTCGTTTTCTCATAACAAACTTACAATTAACGCTGCGTTTTACATATCCAGCTTATGTACATCTCACTTTAAATAATATAAACCTCATTATGTTTAGTTTAGCTCTTAGTACAATTTTTAAGTACATGATTCCTGCATAGATATGTGCAGGTTCTATGTAAATGTAAAAGAATGTTGTCGTTCGTAAAGTACTACCCGACGGTGATGCTCAGTGGTAAGCTCAGTTAAGTAGCCCGGTCTGTCTACGCATTACTAGCACTTGCGCATGTTAAGCAACCACAGGCCTGGCCCGCCCTTGAGCGAGTGACCAGAAGTGGCATAAAAAATCTCGAGCTGTTCCGTACTTCGGAAGGCATATTAAACTGCTGGTCCCGATAGTCATCATTATATAGCAGATGTCCAGCTAGGTCAGGTGCCTTTAGGCTCCTTAAAAAATCTGACATCAGCATTGGCCACTTAATCATAGGAAAAACAAACAAACCGGACGGCAGGCAGACTAGTCGCGATACTTCGCTCGTGGATCAAGTACCTTACACGTGCAAGTTGATGAAGCTTTGCGTGAGCTTCATATAATATGCGCATGCTTTATGCCAGGAGATAAAAAGTCACTAGGGAGCATTGTAAATAGTGTATTCTTGGGTTCCGTTGATGTAGAAAGTTAGATGTATGGCGGACAATTTCATTTCACTTTCATGTACCTTTCAGTTTTTCTTGTGTTTAAGAACTATTAAAACTATGATTTTTCACCAGCTTAGGCAGAAATATAACACAAGGTTTTATATAATTTTCATTGTATCTATGAATAACTTACTTAAGTATCATGATACTTAGGTAATTTTTGTGTCAAAAAGGACATGTCCTTACTTAACAACCTTTATATGATAAAGAAAATAAAGTTTGTACTTATGGCTATAAAAAATTGTAAAAAATACATACCGACATTTTGGATCTCTAAAACAGTACGAAATATAGTTCAGTGTTGAGATTGATGATTTATTATTTCAAGATTTAACGTCACGTAACATGTGTAAGTAGATAGTTTAACCTGCAACTAAAAACGATAGAGAAAAGTAACTTTCTGAGTGCGATCTCTAATAAAACAGCAAAATATCCAGACTAGAAACATAAAATACTATGATAAAGATGTACTTAGGTACGCAGAACTAAAAGTAATATATTCATGCTTACCATATAAAATAAATGTTGGTCGAGTAAAACCGCACTTTGAATACTATAAACATGGAATAAAAACAACATCCTATTATACTGAGATAATTTTACGACACGCATGTGATACAAATTGCAGATTTATATAAAAATACGACAAGATTTCAATGCATTTCGATAAAATAAAATATCGAATTAAATTGAATCAAGCACTCTAGCTATATTCAAGGAAAGTAATCTCTAGGCGAAACAAAAAATACATATTCTGTCATTATATATCTATCTTGTTTTAAAATTACTCTACTAGTCTTTCATTCTTAGGGTTTTGTGTTCTTTTAATGATTCCTATTTCAATATAGTAGGGGTTGCAAAATCAGCCTTAATTTTTTTATATATTTTTACAGGACGTCATAGAATGACGAAATAATTCTTGAAGCGCTCGATGATATTCGTGATATTCTAATATGACGAACTTTGCACCAAAAAAATATTTTACAAATTGAACAAACAGCCAATCGAGTTTCGAGTTTTTGAGGTGAAAATTAAAAACAATATTTCGAAATATCTATTCTGGACAAGCTCTTCTTTCTCTGAGGACTATGTATTCAATGATAAGTATAATTCCTACATCACTATAAGTTTGGGCCGACAGGAAAAATATTTTACATTTTTTATGAGTAGCAATTTCAATATAATATTTTTATTCTTAGATGACCCATAAAAGCATTCTATACAAGGAACCAGAAAATAAAACAGTAAAGACCCACAGTGGAATGTTGATAGAGTCGCTCTATGATAGGACATTGAATTGTGACTTTATAACTGATGTACAACCACTATTTGAAATGCAATGTTGAAATTCATGATGATAAACTAAAACAATTAAACTTTATTGCCCTCTTCAAAGCATCCACTATGGACAAACCGCGATGAAACAGCATGTCATAAGCCACTATTAAAAATAAAACTGGCCTCGACTAAATAAAGAAGTCCCATGCTTTGTGGAGCGTTTAAGGTATTACAGAACATTTGGTGCGCAATGCGAATACAATTCAATTGCAAATATGCCAGCGCACGCAGTGCCTTAACATGCATTTGCTTTTTAAATAACAAATTAGACCTCTCAAAATGCTCTCGAACATCTCAGGCACAATCTAGCACTCTACAACACGCGTAGGCGAGACAATGCCCTCGCAAATGTCAGAGTACATCTGTATATGGAGCCCAAATGCAATACCGTGATTCGTGATAGTGCAATCGCAATATGAGATGACATGTCAGCTCGTAAATGCGCCTTGCGTGTGACGACATCTTCAAACGACATGCTTTTTTCTTTGTTTTATTTTATCATGCAGGTATTTTGCATTGCTGCGATTTGCCGCTAAGTTTCAATGTAAACTTGTTTAATGGTCTGTGTTTTAGGTATAAAAATAAAGCATAAACTTTATTTTTATACCTAAAACACAGACCTTAATTGCTATTACTCAAGTCACCTTTACACCCGCCATAAGGCCGTCTTATCTGTCAATAATGTCGCACGCTTTATTGCTATAACAATACATGGTGGTTTTGAACCTCGTAGCCATTAACTTATATATTATTAGCGTAGTTGCCTAAAATTTAAAGGTCCGCAAAAATCGCCAATACTGAGGAAATATCAAAAAGAATGTTTTTCCTTTTGTAAATTTGAAGATAATAAACCAAAGTACCTACCAGTTTGACAAATAAAGTATCTTGCTTTTTGTACAAAGAGATATAAAGTAATTTCAAAAAGTGGGGCAACTATTCGGGGTTTACCCTATATTATATTAAAGGAAAATAAAACAAAATAAAAAATACATATTCTGTCATATGTATCTTTTTCATTATAAAAACCAAAGATACCAGCATGGATGAAAAATACAAGAGGACTAACAACCCCATACAAAAAAGCGAACTCTGCTAGAAAGCCAAAATCCTGTATTATTTCTAGATGTCGCTAAATCTCGCCCGCTAGCTTTACAAAGGATCCTGGGTACAAGCCATCGAAGAATTATTGTTCGTAGGTACAAGCTGACATGACGGTATCGACGAAAAATTAGATTTTGTTGCCCAGCGATTCTTTTATATTGCTGTCAAAAGACACTTGTGCTTTGGCGCTTTCTGTCCAAAGTAGTGGAGTACGAGTTAAAAGTCAGTTTTATAGGTTATCAGTTAAAATAAACTCCAATCTCGGGTATGAGTACCTGGTAAGTATATTACACTTATATCTTTATCTTGAAACAATCTCAGCTATAGGTTTATAACGTAATATCTGACAATAAAAAACATCCACGACATGAGTAGAGCATAGACAATAGGAAAAATAGGGTAAATAGTAAATATAAAGTTCTTAACAGAAAAAGTATGTTTCTCTGCCCGCTTGATCCTTTTTAGAAATAAGTATCTGTTTGCTATATTTATCTTTTATTTATTTAATACTCTTTATTGTTCTAAAGTAAAACATACTTTTAACAAATGGCGGACTTAATGCTAAGAGCATATATTCAAGGAAAGTACCTACTTTAAGCGAAATAAAAATACATATTGTGTCATACTCGTATGCATATTGTTTCATAATAATAACCAAAGCTAGACAAATGCATACCAAAAATCTCCCATTTGAATAACCCGCTACCGGGGTCAGTGGGTGGCAGCCGGTGAGCGGGGAGGGCAACGGCCGCGCGTATGGTAAAGTAAGTAGGTTAACCATTTATTAGAAATTTGGGGGAAACAAAATTACAAGACATAAGTAATTTTTCTTACGCTTTTGTTATCTATTAATTATTAAGATTCTAAATGCAATATTTAAATATACCCCTAGCTATATTGTGCAAAATCAACCTGTTTATAATAAATGCTAGCAAAAAGCAAAAATTATCCATATGCATATTTAAACATATACAACATTTTTTATTGCCAGGCAAATATATATTTACGCTCATTTAAAAATTAAACAGGCATAACTGCATAATAATTATTTATATTTACTTTCCTTCGGAGCCGTATGTGGAATCTATGTATAATACATACATATTTGACAAAGTATTTAAGCTCATAGTAAATATTATTTTAGTTTATTTATTTTATACCCACAGTTTGATTACATACATATTCTTATAATAAAGTAGTAGGACACAAACTCTTCAATCGCCCCAAAGGTTTCGCATGTCAAAAGGTTATGTTAATAAAATACTTAATAATAGATAGGTAATACAGTGGTCTTACAAAAAAATTCCAGACCACTACCTAAAACTGTAAAAATATTATGCGATACCTTTACAAGGCTTAGGATGCAAAAACCTAAAATGCTCTACGATATCGAACCCATTATCTTTGTTATTAGAGGCTCTGCATACTCGCACTTCACTTTAGGGCACAAAAACTTTTAGAAAAACCCTAATCACGAAACAAAAACTTTAAGTAGCTTCGAGCTACTAAAGCTGATCTTCTCGCAGATAAGCAATTTATTTTGACAGCAGTGTGTTTAACAGTGTGAATGAAGACTCATTTAAACTAGCTCTCATTTATTTTAATATTATATTTTTTGCGTCGAGCTTTTGTGCAAAAAAATATACGGGTTTCTTGAAGTCTCATAAAAATGTACATCATTTATATCTACCTACAAGCGTGTGGCTAATTATTCTTTTTAATTGCCTTAAATTATTCGCACAAGCAATCTGTCGACCAACAGTTTATCGTAACTACGATATTTTAAACCACAATTCTTCGCACGTTTGCATTTCAAAGTTCAGATACGCACTTGGCTTTCGAACCTGCGATTCCGTTTGCATTACTCGAAAACTGAATATTATTATTTTTGGTTGGTCGTCGATTTTCTATTACCAGTGTATAACTCATAGTCAAGGCTCTCTGATAAAAAAGGATCGATTTATTCTTAATTTCATGACCATTGTAAATTTTTGAGATATGTTTTGACTGTTTTATCTTTAGATGCAAAGAGAGCATTTTTTTGTTGTTTTAGGATTTCTACAATTTTATTAATATATTTTAAATAAAGTTTCGTCGCCAACAAAGGGGTTGTTAGGCCATGGGTATACAAGGTGTCTGGACATTGAGTATGTTTTATAAAAAGTAGCCACACTAATAGAATAATGCTTATATAATTATTTCCCAGGGAACACTAACCTTTTACTAAATACTTACAGCTTTTGCCTGACCACAGTTTTAATGTAAGTACCTTTTTATGTACCTAGTTACTTGTTCATCACAGAAACGTATTATTTTCTCACCCATCCATCAAAATCATATCTAATTATGTTAACGCATTTGAAATTATGTTTTGTCTATCTGTTTTTGTTTTATCTCGTTTTTTAATGACTTTTTTAGAGCTTTAAACGCTTTACTACCTCTATGTACTCGTACTGTATATTTTATCGACTTTCTTTTTAAAATGACTTAAATTAATGAATTAAAAAATTATATTATAGAAAGAAGCTAGAACAGTTCATATTAACAAAAAGCAGGTACTCGTACTGTTAAAAACCTACTTACTTCTAAGTTTATGATGTATGCTTGGACCGCCACATTATGCCTTTCTTAGTTCAACAAAATATAATCTTGTCATATAAAAGAGGAAACGATATATTTGAGAGAAACTATTGCTTTAATTTAGCACTGTAGCATTAACATAGCATTTCGACTGAATTATATGCAAACAATACTTCATCATCTGGCCGTAAATCCATCTAATTTATACTTGTAACCAAATAAAGGTTTGTAATCAACTGAATATCTTCATAAAACCAGCTTTGGAAAAATTTATCTCAAAGAACAGTCAAAGTAAATAAAGTTGACTTATAAAAAGCAGGCAGTACTGAGAAATTGAATTGTTTATATAACAGACAATTTTTGAGAACCATTTCGTAATAACTCAACTGTCGCAGATAGCAGGCATTTAAGGCGTTCGCACATTTGTTCAGCTTTACAATGAAAACAACGCTGCCGTCACATTGTCAACATGAAATAAGGAGACCTACAAAAGGATAACCTATCTAATTTTAAAATAAAAATACTACCAACAAAAATGAACATTAATTAATCCTTTCCGTTCAGTCTTTCCTTAGATATGATGTCACATAGGACTTAACCGTCTCTCAAACTAGAAAACGTCCTCTCAAAAGAAGGCGTAGAAACAGGAAAAGTTGTCAAGATTAAAAAAAAACAGTATCTTTATTTCGTGGGTTTGAAACCCCCCAGCCCTTTCACTGGTACGCCTATGGCAGACACCATCTTCCTATAGCTCATAAAATCGCTTCAAAAAGCAACTAGCTTTAAAAGCACTATCTTGAACTGCTCAGGGTCAGTGTCCATTCTTATCTTTTCCTAACAAAAATAGTTCGTTTATTGCTACTTTCTTGCAAAACAAAGCTTCACGCTTAACCGATTTGTGTAAGTAATTAACAATTCTTTATTGATGTGCGCATATTTTTAGGTTAGTGTCTTCCTTTTTTTTGCCTAGGAATAGGAAGAAACCATCTACATCTACGAACTTTCTTTATTGGCGGTGTTGAAAAAATTATCATGTTGTTCGGCCATTTCTCCTATTTAATGGCATGTCGTATCCTTTACAAACTTTATTTTATGTAGTAACTGTAATGAACAAGTAACCTACAGCCGGAACAATGCAGCAGTTATGCTCCCACGGTCCAATCCACATGCCCCCAATATTCGCACATGCCATGCAGTTCCCAACTTAACGTTATGTAGGGTTACCATACCAGCTCTAGATTAGATATTATACACGTGAACAACAAAATAAACTAAAACTATAATCCATGCCCCTAAGAGTAAGGACCTATTCCAAGAAAATTTAACGTTATTAAAAGTAATGGGGATCTAGATGACAAAAAAGTAACTGCGGAACACGACTGTGCCGCTCTAGTAAATAGGCGACATGGAGTTATATTTTAAACGCGATTGACATAAACAAATGCACGAAAATCACAAAACCAAACATATCAAAAGAAACAAACAGTCTTACTTAGTCTCATCCCTCGTCCCTTCAAGTATGTTTCCACTGTACAATATTATCATCATCATCAACAGGTCTTTTTTAGTCTCCACTGCAGGAGCACACACAACCCTCTCTGTACTACCAGAGCCATACCGGACCAGTTGGGTTGGTGAGGTCTAATTGATGTTCACCCAAGATACAGACCAACGTTTAGTTCAGGGATGGGCTTCCAGACGGGGCATGGACTGGGGCGCCTTTAGTACCTACCTACTAGTTACATTTATTTATATTTGTAACCTTCATAAAAATATGTACGTGTTAGTTACCTACTTTGTAACATTGTAATATTTTTTGTTCTTAAACGTTTTTGGCAAATAAAGATTATTTATTATTATTATTATTTGTCGGTACGCTTTACAGCCACGGGTCCATGGGGACCCGGTCCTTTGAGGCTTTCATGGGGCTAAAGCCAACATGAGGCCTCTTAGTACCCTTTTATCTAAAAAGTGAGATGGCGGCATTTATGGAGGTCTATCCCTCCCTAATATACCATTGAGATGCACTAACGGACAGTCCACCATAGCTGCCGAACTATTGCCAGGGAGGGATAAACTTGGTTTGGGCTATGTGGATGGGATGTTAGTGGACCGGATAACTGGGTTATACAGGGTCTAACAAAATATACTGAAACTATTTTAAGGGTGAATTCAGTCCATGACACTGAACAACTTTCCCCAAGGAACATATGTCGAAAAATTAAACATAATTTTTGGTCTCTCATACAAGTTCGCCAATCAGGTCATCCGAGTTTTTATGGAAAGCAAAAATTTTCTTCTCATATTTCGAGATGTGTTCATTGGGGAAAGTTGTTCAGTATTATGGATTGAATCTACCATTAAAATAGTTTCAGTATATTTTTTAGACGTTATACGAGTATTATTAATAAGCTGTCTATGTGAAATTTTAATTTCAATCCATTCTGCCGGTTTGGCGAACAACAAACACCCAAATTCACCAACGTCCGTATTGTTCCGACACTTTCGTCGTTTAGTTGCAAAGAAAATAAATAAATATTTGGTCAACCTACTCGCCACAACACGACAATAGCTTAATGGGAAACTGCATGGTAATGTGTTTATGCATAATTAATTTAGTCTAAACATCCGTGTGAGAGCTTCCATTTAATTAATTATATCCGTTATACGACCGGTAATTGACCGAGCTAGAGAAGCGTCTCAGTTTCGAGATTATCCAAAAATGCTTATGTCCTTCTGTTTGTCCGTCTGTCTGTTGCATTTTGGGCAAAAGGTAAGGAAGATGATGACCCATTGTTGGCATCATGACAATTATCACTTCGTCTAATGGGTTTAATAATTGACGGTAAAAATTATATATAACGTCTAACAAAATATACTGAAACTATTTTAATGGTAGATTCAGTCCATAATACTGAACAACTTTCCCCAAGGAACACATATCGAAATATGAAAAGAAAATTTTTGCTTTCCATAGAAACTCGGATCAGCTGATCGGCGAACTTGTATGAGAGACCAAAAATTATTTTTAATTTTTTGATATGTTCCTTGGGGAAAGTTGTTCAGTATCATGGACTGAATTCACCCTTAAAATAGTTTCAGTATATTTTGTTAGACCCTGTATATAAAAATATTAAACCAGAGGATGGATTCTTTTTTTTATTACCTAAAATGTTTTCATTGTACTTTATTAAGTATGCAGAATTTATCTAAATTACAAAACTAAAAAAGTCTCAGTAATTGTTTTACCGCTTGTCCGATTCGTTATTCATCTGGTTGAATTTAAGTTGATCTACAAATCAATCAATCAATCAATAATTTATTTGCTAGAATACATAAAAAATATACATGGATGTTCTGTACAATACAGCAAAATGTATTCAATGCAAAGGCGTGCAAATATTAATTAACAAAAACCATCAATTACAAGTATCCTATATCATCAATAATTATTATATACCAGGTATAGTATAAATATTAATAGATTATAAATAATAAAAGATCTTACTATTTTTTTCTATTTAAATATTCTTTTATATTATAAAATCAATTTTCCAGTTTATAACTTTCTTTCAAATTACCTACCTTGCATATCTCTTATCTCACTAGGAAGATTGTTATATATAACATTGCACATATTATATACATTTTGGTTATAAATATCACGCTTAAAAATAGATTTATACAATAAATTGTTATATTGACTCCGTTGCTATCTTACTTAACTACGTTGTACCAAAAGGTGAAGATTTTTCTTTACGAAAAGGCAAATGTCTTCAATGTACAGCGAAGCCAAAGGAAGAATCTCGAGCTGCTTAAAAAGTGGTCTACAAGAATCTAAATGCCACGCATTACAAATTGCTCGAATGCATTTGTTTTGGATAAGGAATACTCGATCGATATCAACAGAGTTTCCCCATATGATCAAGCCATATCTCCACAGCTCAATATCGAGGACACGTATCCATGATAAACTGTTAGGGCTGCTTCTTTAAAAACTGTCTCTCTAAAAAAATTAACTAATTTATGACAAACAGATTTTATTAAACAAATATAATAGGTAACTAATAAAAAAAAATGGCATGTGACATGTGCTCAATACCTGTAGTGGAGGCAGAACAAACCGACAGTAAATAAAACCTCATGACAGGCCGCAGATGAAGGAAATATGACCATTTTAAATATACCTCAATGGGCTTTATGTGCAGATGCAGGGTTGTCAAAAAAGAACAAGATGATGCAACATCTGTCATTTTGATGTAGTATTCCTGCGAAAGTAAAATATTGATACGAGTATGCAGAAAAAATACTAAAATACGGAGATCGTACTCAACTGTGGGGTTAGTATGCGTACGGCGACAAATTTTTGTCCTTGTAATTTGTCTCGTTTTGCGTAATTTAACTTACTAAACGTAGATAAAATTGAGCGACAAAATAACTTTTATTTATAAAACATATTTTATCTCATGCCTAAAGGCTCATTTAGACGGTGCAAGTTTCTTGTCTTGCCTAAACAACACGTACCATTCTTGAATTTCTGCTAAATCTGCTGTTGGTGTTAAAAGTATAATAATGTGATATGCAATTCTTGTATTCAACAGGCGTACCTGCAGTGAGAGGGTATGCTGATAGAAAAATTACAGATTTTTAATATGGGGCACTTTTAGGGACAATAAAAATAAAGGTTTACTAACAGTACCGTGCGGCTCGTTTATCGGTACAGTATCGGAAACTAATTTCTAAAATATTTTATTTATTTTTATTATAATATTATTATTATTAGGTTACTACTCGTACCTACTATTTTTACGTTCGGAACTACTGATTTTATAAAAAAAAAATGATGAAAAAGCAAACAATAGTTTTTACTTATACATTACAGGTCTTACGTAAAACGTGAGACAATTGTTTCAAATACGATAGTTTTTTTTTAAACTGCGTCTTATGTGGGTCGAGCTAATCTCTGATTTTACGATTTCAACCATCCGTCGAAGTGTCTACTTTGACCTGTCAAATTCATGCTTGCACGGGAGTAAGGCATGAGATATAATACATTTTATGAATAAAAGTTGCTTTGTCACTAAATTTTTCTGTGCTTATGATAAAACTTACACACGCATCTGTGTGTAAGTAAAACAGAGTTGATCGACGCATTACCTGATTGTCTTTAGCTTTTTCTCATTATTGTATGGCAGTTGTCTATCATAACGATAAACCTAATTTCATGTCTAGGTGATCTCTCGGGATAGTAGGCTTCCGTATATAAGACTAGTGGTTCCATGAGAACACTTCCCCTGTCAAAAATCACGATCGCCTAAAATATTTCAATAAATCAAGGTCTGTAGCAATTTTTGTCAAAATCGGTTAAAAAATGCGACCTGAAGGCGAGAACAGACAGACGGACATAAGCATTTTTAGCCCATTTGAAATTGAGACGCTTCGCTCGTTTCTCTAGCTCGGTCTATTAATTCTGTCGTTCTACGAGTACTGGTACTTTTCTGTGATCATACTTGGAGATGTCAACCCTACAATACCCCATGTTGGTCATGCTGGAACAAAGGGCTATAAACTAGCGTCGCAGAGCAGAGCACAGCATCCAGCATCGGGAGCCATTGCAAATTGGTTTATTGGGATTGCGGCCACGATGCGGACGGGGTGGGGCGCTGGGCGGTCCATAACCCGTAACTACCTTTAAATATCGTTGATTGAACAGAATAATTGGACAAGATTTTAATGAAAGATACATTTAAATTGCCATTTTAAGATCTTCAACTCGCTATCTTGATGACAATAACAAAAAAAAAACAGGTCAACTGCAAGTCGGACTCGTAAATGAAAGATTCCGTACCTCCCTCCGTACAATGTTTAAAAACTCTGAAAAAAATAACTAACCCCCTTTAATTTTTAACTTTATCTTATTTAAGTATTTGTTGCGGCCTCAGTAATACCGAAACGGTGAAAATTTCAAGTCTATTACGGTTGAAGCGATATGACAGCTGTGACAGACGGACGGACAGACAGCGGACTCTCAATAATAGGGTCCCGTAGGCACTCTTTCGGTACGGAACTCTAAAAATACGTTCCTTTGCAACACAACTCTTCTATGCTGGTCTGGGAGAAAATAAAAACTTAAAATGTACCAGCTGCTTTTCTTCCCGCGCAGATTGTAAAGATCGTAAAATGGCCGAAAATGTGTATCATGTTAATAGGCGATGCGACTAGCAACTCATCACCATATGATTTCTTTTTCCACCTTCTCGCCCTCCAATACGCTGAAAGTGGCCTTTGAGTCTTGCGGCCCTGGGCTCTGTTTGCTTAGAGTTGCAAGACCCAAAACACTTAGTTTGCCTCATCACTACACAGTATAAAACAAAATCGCTTCCCGCTGTCTGTCCCTATGTATGCTTAGATCTTTAAAACTACGCAACGGATTTTGATGCAGTTTTTTTTGATAGATAAAGTGATTCATGAGAAAAGTTTATATGTATAATACATACCCGTGCGAAGCCGGGGCGGGCCGCTAATTAGGAATAAAGACAACACAAATTGTGATACGTATGCTAAACCCGGGGTAAAAGCCACTTACTGGTCTGAGAAAAACTTCGGGCGATATTAAAAAAAGTCTGATCGCATATTTTGACTGATGATGATAATGAAGCAATTTTTTAATTTGCCATACAATAGCTACCTACGAAAGATTCTGATTCAAGTTATGATAAAAATCGTTTAGCGTTCGCTAGCGTTTGTTTACACCTATCCTAATATTGGTTCTGGTCTACCCTTTGGGTTGCGGAGGTCAGACGGCATTCGCTCTGTGTAAAAACCAGTAAACTCGTCAAATCACCTAGATTAGGTAGCGGACAGCAAACGCTGAAGATGCAACCGGGTAAACGCTCGGATGATAATGATGATGATGACTTTAAGGGCAGTAAAACTGAAAGTACATACTAACACTACCATTCACATACAAATGTTAAGTGAGATAATTAATTTTTTAACAAAAAGAACAACTGAGTTTCTACCATATCTCCAAAGTTCTTTCATCATATATTCACCAAATTAACAACATGAGAACAACAGAGAGATAGTAAAGACTTTCAAATAAAAAAAGAATCATCAAAATTGGTCCACTATTGGCGAAGACATCGCGTAACAAACATACATAAAAAAAATAATGAAAAAAAACATACAGTCGAATTGATAACATCCTCTTTTTTTGCAGTCGGTTAAAAATAAGTAAGGTCTGGCACCTCTACGGCTCATGGTCCATTAGCAATAAAATGCTATAAAAACAATTAATTAACTTAATTTCCAGTTCCGGTCAGTGTACTCGTAGACTGAAAAACCAATAAACGGCCGTAATTGGCTATTTACAGAAACACTCGCTTCATTAGAATAGTGTAGAGCGAGGTGGAATGTCGAAGTGGATCCCCACATTTTACGGTAACGACGGCCGCATTGTGTGTCCAATTTACTTAGACCACGGGGCGTTTTCAGTGGTAACCTCAAGGAATTATTTTTCCATTGGAACACCGTTCTACGAGATAATAAAAAAAAGACTTTATTTCATTCAGTTAGTATATCTGAAATGATAGCAATACCAAATATTTTTAGCACCAGAATATTTCCGCAATAAAAAAGAGAGCTTTTTATTTTTTACTTTTGGAGGTCTGTCACTTTTGCCTGTCTTACTTATCATAAATACTTCGAACAAAAACTTAAGTAAAACTGCCTTGTATAATTATTGGTAGACATTTATTCGTTGGTCGTTTCTAGATAAAGACTTCTTTTGTCTTAATAATATTCTCCCTGCATTTATCTCCGATATGCTAAGGAGATCAAATATTTACCTTTTACTTTAACTTGGACTATAAGTATACTCTTATTTTTTTACGAAATAGGGTGGGCACAAAATCAATCTGACCCATTATTATTTAGTACAAAACCAGTAGAATAGTTCGCTGGGGTACTATTAGGAGTCTAACGCGAATCCTGGGTTCAATACTCGAGGCGGGGCACTAACGAACGCGATCCTCGTGCCTCGATAAGGCAGCATTTCAATAGTACCACCAAGGGTGTGCTCCTAATAGACTACTTGGCTTAGTCCTACACGTGTTGTTAAAGTTGAACGACTGTATCAAAACGAATAAATCAAAAGTATATGAAGTCATCTCATCTAATTCAATCCCCAGCCAGGGCAAGTTAAAAATGGCCTTTTTAAAATTTTTCTGAGTCTTGGGTCTTAGGTATTTATCTATGAGTTGTTTATATAGCTATTGAGTTAGTATCCCTTTAAATTTATTATGGGCTAGCTCTATTAGTGTGATTTGTCATGGATTTGTCCCTATTTAGTTATTTATTTATCTCAACCCGAATTTTGCATATTGTTGAGCAGAGCATAATGCCACCAATCTCTCTAATTTAGTTATTTTTGGGCTTGCTTGGGACTTTTAGGATTCACCTAATAATATTTATATATACTTGCTGCCCCCGGGGCTGTAACAAATACCATAGAAACCAAAAATAAAATTATCTTATATTTTCATAGTAAGTATAGTTCCAACCACCAGAGCAAACGGGAATGGATCCCGCCCCGACACCGCTCTATGCTCTAACAGGCAAATGTTCATTTTATCATACTCGTAAGCCTTTCGTCTCCTCTGCTTCGTTAACTGAGCACTTTTACACACGCATTTATTAAGATGTTTCAACGTGACAATGAGGATTGGGTTTGGAAGGTGTGTATTTACATTCACATGTTTTAAAAATATTAGGGGTTTAGTATTTTAAATATCGCACGTGCACTGGAAGATTTCACGTTTAACTTTAAAGCATATTTTTTCTTACATATTTTTATATGAATAGATCTAGTGAATGATCTATGATTTACAATATGATATAATAAGGATATCTAAGGGCCCTAACAGATGAACGACAGTACACCCGCGAGACCTGTCGGCGACCGTTGCCGACTGTCCTGTCACGAACTGTGAAAAAATACAAAGGATTTACATGTGCAAAGCATATTGGATAAAGAAATTAAAGTACTTACTCGTAATCGTTCTAAAAACAAGTCAGTCAACAGTCTCACAAATGACCCAGTTTCACCATATGAAGTGCAACACCTGTACAAGCTGAGAACCACTGAATAAATACACTTACTAATTAAAACACGTTCCCATTAATGGATTGTCTATTATTAGTAACCGACCATTGTATTATAAGACCAAATTGCAGATTATATCGAAAGGAAACCACAAATCGCATAATTAGCTTTTTATAGCTCAAATGTAGTCTTGTGGGAACACGTTGTCCTTAATCAATCCACAGGAAATAATGTTATGCTTCACTTGCCTCCAATTCTATGACGCTTATTACTCACTTAAACTTTAAAAAATAAGTGCAAAAAGTTTAAACATAGACACCGAGGAATACCTCAATCAACGAGGGAGTAAAAAATATATGTAACCTTTTTACAATGTAATGGTAAATACAGTCGGGTGCTACGAATCGAGTGAAACCAAACTATTTATTAATCTGTGGTGAAACTCTAAATTACGACTGCTTTATTTCGATAAGTTTGTACATTTACATTCACAATGTACCACAAGCTGAAGGGACTTCTGTTTTTACTTTACTCTGGATATTACTGGCAGCTAGGAATAATTTTGAAAATGCTGTATTTACCTATTTATTTTTATTTACATTTACTTATTTTCTCACTAATCAATTGTGTGTGATTAATTCGTGTTAGTTTACGCGTACTTACTAGTATGAAAACAGGGCCAATTTACTGGTATAAGTCAAACTCAACTCAAACTCAAAACTTTTGTTGGCCCAAACTCAGTTTCTGGACCTATATATACTGGCAACTATTTCAATATTTTCTGTAAGCAGCCAGACCGATCGGACTTGCCAAACACGTGTACCTACACGTGTTTTACAAAATATACGTCTGGCAGGATGTTGCCATCTGATCAACCGATTGAAAAGTAAATTTTTGATTTTGGACTCATGTCTCCCTCCCCTGACATATTTTCTTAAATATTTAGACAGGTGAAAGCTAAAGGACACAAGCTGAAAAGAATCTACAGATAAGTACCTAATTAAATTAATGTCACAAAAACATTCATCTCAGAATACGAGGATATCGACAGGTTCCATCAAAAATAGATCCTACTTGAAATTCATACGTGCTGAAGGCTATGAAGTCCATCGCGTTTTAACGACCCCAATTATGGCGGGCCGCTGACAGGTAACATGTTTTTATCGAGTGTCATTTGTGTTACATTATTCTAAATTGATTGCACAAAAAGTGGGCACGGACATTGATCTAATACTTAACAATGACACTGCTCAGTGTTTAAGTCAAGTCAGTTGTACCTGTGTGTGCGTTTGCTATTATTAAATCTTCAATAGGAACAAAAGTCATTAGTTCGACCGACCAGATGCATCTGACTGTCACGTGTTTTTTAGGGTTCCGTAGTCCACAAGGGACCCTTATGGTGGAGAGATAGATATTGAAGTTCCAAAAGTTGGTTTATAAAATTATGAAAAAAAATTTTTTTTTTTTTAAGCCCGTACAACATATGAAATATCCCATACAACGAAAAGTGAATTTAAAAAATTAAATTGGACTAGCCCCAACGTGTGGGGTATCGTTAAATAGGTCTTTTAAAATGCAACAAAAACTGCTTTGAAACTATGTAGATCAAACCCCCCAGTCTTGAGATAATCTAATACAAAGTTAAAATTTGAGGTGTCCCCCCACCGTAACTTTTGGAATATTGCTAAAATAATTCTGAATAAAATGTGGTATATACCTCAAAGTATGTACTTTCAATTAAAACTACGGCGGTCTCGGTATCATAGATAGTTATTTTTTAATACGTCATAAATCGTAAACCGCAATTTACCTTTAGAACTTTTATATTATGTTACTTGCTGCTACGGAACCCTTGGCCGCTTTTTATTTTTTATTAAACAACTTCTTTTAAGGAGTGGTAGATAAATATTAGATATTTATTTTATACTCATTGTATCATACTAGCCAAAATATTTATGATTGACCTGTTAATCATAAATATGTTTGGCTAGCATGATTACTCGTAAATATTTGTAAAACATGGTGCAAGATGGTGATACTTAGATCTAAGTTTTGTATTCTGATAAATAAGATATATCGAATGGTCGCAAACGCAAATAGTCTATGTATGTAGGAACTCGTCTAAAATGCTCATTGTCTAAATCACATTTCGTCATAATAGGAAGTGCGGTCTTAAGATTAATCTCGTCCAAAAATGATGTGGTCTAAAGTATATTTCAAAATACTTAGTCTGGCCATAAATACTGTAACAAATAAAAATAAACAAAATATTACATTTGAATTTGGAATCCGTTATTTTTATATGATTTTTCATTGTCTTTTCTTATTTTGGCGTCAATACATTGTACAATATTTTGCGATATTAAAATGGAGTGGGGTGATAAAGAGAACCGAATCGCTGTGATTGCATTACACAAAGTAGGTATGGAGCCAAATGCAATTTTTAAAACTCTCCATACGCTTTGTATTAGTCAAATGTTTGTGTACCGGGCTATTAATAGGTACAATGAGACCTCCTCTGTCTGTGACAGAAAAAGATCTGGCCGTCCACGTAGTGTTCGTACGAAAAAGGTGGTCAAAGCAGTAAGGGAAAGCATTTGAAGAAATCCTGTCCGAAAGCAAAAGATTTTATCACGGGACATGAAGATAGCACCTAGAACCATGTCGCGTATTAAAAAAGATGACTAAGGACTTGCAGCCTATAAGAGACGTACTGGTCATTTCTTAACTGATAATTTAAAAAAAGAATAGGGTGGTAAAATCGAAACAACTACTGAAGCGGTACGCAAAGGGAGGTCAAAGAAAAATTTTGTTTACGGATGAGAAAATTTTTACAATTGAGCAACATTTTATCAAACAAAATGACCGTATTTATGCACAAAGCTCTAAGAACGCTTTCCAATTAGTTGACAGAGTACAACGTGGGCATTATTCGACTTCAGTGATGGTTTGGTGGGGTGTTAGCTATGAAGGAGTGACTGAGCCATACTTTTGTGAAAAAGGTATCAAAACATCGGCACAAGTGTATGTAGATACCATTCTTGAGAAGGTAGTTAAGCCCCTTAACAACACCATGTTCAATAACCAAGAATAGTCCTTCCAGCAAGACTCGGCACCGGGTGATAAAGCTCGGTCCACGCAGTCTTGGTTGGAATCGAACGTTTCAGACTTCATCAGCACATGCGAAATATGCATCAAACGCAATGCATTTCACTGGGGTCATTCCAATGCGTAATACAGTACGAATATAAGACAAGTAATTTATTGGTCAGTTTTAATCAGTTCTCGCATGGTATTAGTATTGTAGCCTGTAACCGTAGTCGCTGGCCGACCTTCACGTACATTGTCGTGGAGATGATCACGTCCATGTTTAAATTATCTGAACCACAAATACACAAAGCTGCGATATGGAGCCTCATCACCAAATGCCAATTGAAGTCTCTAGAAGGTCTCTAGCAACTCTCTTGTTAACTTAAGCAAAAATTTTCACGAGTTAAATTCATTGTAATAGCGACACAGAATTTTCGAAAGAATGCCTCAATGAAAAAACAAATGACAGTCTTGAAAATTAAAAATAACAAGCTCCTAGAGAGTTCCATTTTCGAATTCCGTAACTGCTTTTTTATTTGGTTTATAGTAAGTGGCCAGTTTCATAAACTTTCAGTATGCCCCTATACATAGGTATAGTATAAACATACGTATACGGCTTAGTATATACTAAGTTGCTTATCAAAAACTTTTTAATAACATGATTAGTTTCGAGATTCGACTGAACAATCATTTAAATAGGGTCAAAAGTATTCAATTCAAAATATCTTTATTATCATAGGATATTTATAATATCTCTTAATAATAGTCACTTTTTGTTTTGCACAAATGTTGACGTCAAATCGTTACTTACAGCTAAGTTTACGCCGCTTCCTAGGCGTAAGTGCAGAAGAAGCGGCAACAAACTGCACTGCATGTTTGTTACACGTTTGATACCGTCGTGAAACGTGAAAGTCTGAAAATTCTCTATCTTGGACTGAACATTTGGACACTCCTTTAAATGCTCATAGAACTTTCATTGAAATTTTCAAATTTTGTCTTAGCATAATTAGTCTTCTTCAAAATAAAATACGATCCATAAATGACGTACTAAACGTTCAGTCTCTACTTGAGGTCTTTTCGTTTGATTGTGCAATTTTATTGAAAGCTTTATCATTCTATACTCTATACTAGAGAAAGAACTACCGATATACTAAAGTCTCGACGATCTTATCTTTTATAAAAATAGCACAGGTTGGAAGTTCTTGACCATAAAATTTTCCCTTACCATGTCATTGCATTTTTCCCTGCTAATTTTATAAGTACTTAATGTACTAATTGTCCACAATTAAAAACTTAAAAACCAGTGTGAGAAAATACTGATTTATTTATATTCCTTAGTAGGAAATAACCACTTAGCAAATCGCGGGCGCAACGTGTGAGGACGAGTAAGTATAATTACGCTTACCGGCGGTTTAACTAAGGCACATATAATTATATAAAACCTCAACGGTTACGCGCTAAATAACTGAAATACTATGCTTTGAGTGCATACTTCCTTAATTCTCTTCTCGTCATGTGTGTCTGACAGTGTTGCAAGTATAAAATATTTGTACGCCTAGATACTTCTTCTTTTGGATTGAAATATACCTACTTACTATTTATTTTTCATCTCATCTATTCGAAAAACGATGATTTTATCCCAAATATTTGGGCCTAAAGTCACTGGTAATTCTCTAGACACTGAAAAGTAAAAAGTAAATTCCCTAGGCGTTAAAACACCATTTTAAAACCGAACACGAATGTAGAATCAAAAATAATATTGGCAGTCAGCTAAAAAAAAGAATAATTTAGTTTTAAAATTATAAAATATAGGCAAGGGCGTCGTAATTTTTTAAAATTGGAATACAACACGTTTTACGTGGTTGACTGTAGGTTTAAATGTTTTGGTTCTCTTGCTTCAAAATAATAATTTATTAAAAACCAATAAAAACGCGCAATTATTGTCTATGATTTAAATAGTAATTTTATTATGAAACTATTAGGTTATTTTTACAACTATTTTAAATGTGACTAATTTCTTGATGAGGCCGATAGTAAATATGAAGTTTACGTATAATATTTAAATATATAAAGAATTAACACACAAGGAAAAAGTAATGACACGATTTTAATGACTGGAAAATGTATAAGATGTGGTGGTAATAGAAAAATATTTTCATAGTACTTCTTCAGTGAAAATGCCACCAAATAAAGGTTAGTAACTGTCTGTTAAACTCTGATTAGCTATATGTAGGTATTCTACTTTCGTTATGTATATATTTGCAAATTTTCCTCATAGATGGAGATGAAAATAAGAATGTGCTACACGGTGTACGGTAATAGTTATATCTCGGGCGATATACTTGAATCCCTCGCTACACTCAGGATTCCACCGTAGAATACCTCGCTACGCTCGTGATTCTATTGTGGCATTCTTCGTTTCGCTCTGGATTCAAAGGAGCGCCCTTGCGTAAAAACTATTACCTTTACGCCTTGTAGGACAATCTACTATATATTATTCGGACTATTTTATGACGAACTCCGTGGCGTATTGGTTAACAGCTTAACACGCTATAGTCCGTCACTCGGAGGTCCTGACTTCGATCCCCACGCAAGGCAACTTGGAAAATGGGCTTTTTTAAATGGTTTTGGGTGTTTGATATTTATCTATATTATGTATTATTTATATAACACAAGTTTAAACTTACTTTGGGGCTACTAGCTGAATCAGTGTGATTTATCCCTATTTATTTATTTTAGGGTTTGAAATTATACACCTTAAAAAAATAATGGAGTACAAAATAAAAATAAATAAAAAAATAACATCTACAATATAATAACTCAATACAAAGTCATATCAATAGCGTGGCAGACAATACCTAGGGTCCTAATACACATTGGCCAAGTTCAAGATGATATTGGCCGTGTAGATGAAAAGGAGGATCAAATAGGGACAGAAATTTCACCATATTTCACCCAACTCCTCCACAATTTACATAGAAAGGGAAGCTATATCCTACTTTTATTTTGTTTTCCCTCAGCCTCATTGACATGAATATATAGACTCGGCATCTTCTAACACGGCCATGTCCTTTTTGGTAATATAGACTAAACACGAGAGTAGTACAGAAAGGTCAATATATTTTTACATACCTACGAGTACGTGGTTCAAATTAAATCCTACATATATTTTAATAAATGCGGATGTTGATAAGTATGGCTGAATTTACGGATGGGTGTATGGATGGTTGTATAGATTTTTAGATTGTAGACTCACGACTATCATATTTATAAAGGTAAAAGTTAAACTGCACATATCTGTTTCTTTGGTAACCTTTTATTATTCTTACTTAATTTCTTAACATAATGTTTTGCACTAGAAGAAAGTGATTTCTTGTACTTGTATACCTTTTTGTTTTTTTCTTTGTTAGCTATCTCTGTATTCAATGTATTATATAATCATATACGTAGGTATTGGGTCTAAATTACATATGGTTGTTTATATTACATATATGAAGATTTGTAATCGGCTTATAGTTATATGTATAATAATTTATCAAAATCGATTTAGCCGCGTAGCAGTTACGAGGAAACAGAATTATAGGGACAAACATAATAAAACATCAAAAATGTGTAAGCGGCCATCTTGGATCCAAAATCTGATAGCAGTTTCAAGTTGCGCGGGGCACTTGTAGGGGTACAGCACATACAAAATTTTTGAGCCCTCGGATCGGAGGTCCTAGTGAGACGTTACGAGATATGACTTAATTTTATAAAGGATTTATAGGATTTTAGGAATCTTTTGTAAAGCATTTATAGCATATGTAGATAAAAATTATAAAACTTAAACATTTTTAAACGTTTTACAAACATTAGTAACTGAGTAGCAAACAAATAGTTTTTCGATGCTTCCATAAAGAAAGTGAAATGTAGCCATATTTATTATGTCTACATTTCACTTCTGTTTTGTTAGTCTATGATGAATCATTCCATCGGTTGACAGATCATTCACTCATTACATTCATTATGGCAGCCGAAATTTTGCAATCCGTATTTAATTTTCAATCAATGAAATCTAGTTACTTACCGATGGAAAGTTATTCCTTCATATTTTGCTTTGTTCTTTGAATTACAAGTGCAGTATCTCAACACACACCAAGGCATTTTTGACTAAGTTGACAGTGTTTTCTTTAAAAAATTGTGGAGTGTTTTATGCGCGTATTGCTAGCGAGTGACTAATGTGAGGTTAACAGTGATAGCATATGATGAACAGAACACAACTGTTGTATGTGGCGTCTTCTCTAGTACGTAAGTACATAGATCTCGTTGCTCAGCCTCCATGAAATATATATTTGTAATAGTAAAATTAAAAATAATAAATACCATTCGTAATTTGAATCACTCACGAATTCTTTTCTTCTCGAGTCGAACGAAAGGTTATTTATTATACTCACGAATATCACATCGATTACTTATTCTTCGTATTGTTGAGCCAAAAGCTACAATAGGTAGACTTAATGCTCAAGCATTATCTCCCTGTCAACCTTCAGAAGAAGAGAAACAGATAGAATAGTTGGCGTTTAAAATAGATAGAAACAATCCAGAAATAATAAGTACTTTTAAATGATCATACATAAATATCGTATAAAATAACATATATATATATACATACATAACTACATACATATATATATATATTGAAGATCAGAAAGAAACGATGAATTATTATGAATTATTATTCATGTGTTATTATTACTAACCTAATCGTTATGTTATGACCGCCTTCTAATCGTATCCATCACTTTTTTAGGATTGCAGGTTGCAGAATGGCAGGCTTTACTTACGCACCTATATAAGAGCGTCTATGAACAAAAAAAGTACATGCACCTGAAATTATAGTCGTTCGGTAGCTACGACATGTCAAATTAATGCTCCCCGAAGAGTAGGCCATTGAAAAAGCGTTTAAGAATTGATGTGTTTATTAAATTGTCCTAAGTAATTTACGATCGAGCCTCTACTGGCTCTTTATATAATCATCGGCGGTTTTGTTTTATTTGTAGTTTACACGACCACAATGAGCCACTTTTATTGCAATTTGTATACTTATAATATTCCAACGGCAGTTACTTGTTGTAATCAAGCTGCACTAATCATATGGAAAATAAGTATGATAATATCAGTTAAGGAATTTAAAACAGATAAGTAAGTACCTATAGCTACGTTTTTAATAATTTTAATCACGTATTAAACTAAGAGGACTTGAAAAATAATGAAGAGCGTATAAATGCATACGAAGTCGAGTGAACTCAAGTTCACACGAGGACGTGTGACAGTCTTAGATTCTCGACGGCAAGCGTACCATCAAGTAATAATCGCTATGCAAGCTCTGCATAATCGATCTTACGCAATTACAAATATCCAGATAGGCAAGGACTAGTTTTGCCATAAAAACCTTGTTCCGCGTGAGATAGCTGAGCTTTTTATAGACACGTCCAGCTCTTAAAGCGTTCACGTCTACGAGAGAAGTATGAAGTAAAAACTGGTATAGGAACTAGATTTCTACGACGACGCGTTTAGAACGATTAGACGCAAGGGAAGCATTGTTGATACGCTATCAGCTGGTCTTGCGCAGTCCGCCATGGTAACGCGTTCGAGGCGCATGCGCGCGGCGCCGGCTCGCGACTCCTCGCTGTCGCGCGTACTCGCGATCTTTTCCGCACGTGTATGATGACTTAATTAAGATGCCGCGCAACTTCAGAAAATTGATGCGTATTATAAAGTTCTTGCTGGCTGGTGTGACGGTATTCTGCATCAGCTGGATCGTGAGTGTCAACGAATGGCACGGCCAGGTCCGCTGGGATGGCCGTCGCGCTTCCGCGGGGCTGTCCACCATGAGGACCATCGTAGCGTACTCGGAGGGCAAGCAAGCTGAGATGGACAGGCCTTCGCCTGTCACGTGCGATCGGCTGCCAGCTTTCCCGGAGATACCATACATTGTTAGATTTTATTATATATTATACTGGTGGTGGGAATATGTAACGCCATCTAACAAAATTTAATAATATAATTATAAATTGAACAATCGCAGATAAACCTGGTATAAATTTTAATAATTTTTATACACAATTTTAAAGTCCTACTGGCCTGACACACAACTTAACAATTCCCAAACTTTGTCATAAGAATTAAATTTTTCTTTAATAAAATTTCTTCCTCTACGTTTAACTTTTTTTATGTATATAATATATATTTATAAATTTTGTATACAATAAAACTGGCTTAAGTACCTCCTAAAGACCGGAGGAGCTCTAGATATTTTCTTGTGATTTGTGGTCACCAATCCAAATAGACCCACGCTCTCTGGGTAATCAAGCTCCTCTTGTATATTTAGATTATAGAAGTGAACGAAATATTCTATACCTAAAAGTGAATATTGTTTTAAATAGGTACTTACTTTGTATACTTACAAATACTAACCTAGCAAAAACATAAAAGTTACCAAGTAACTCGCCATATCTAAGATATCATTAAATGAACACTATCTCTATTCCTTATTGCTATTTTACGTTTTATCAACCCATCAAATACATGAACGTTAAATATTTACCGAACTTTGTTACAACTATAACTCGTCGCATATAAATTAACTTAACAACCCGTAATATTTAAAGAAGATTAGAAAATACCCATCATCGCTATTGAGTGGATCTACAGTCGCCTAACCGGTATTTTAGCGATAAACTTTTTATGACGAAACAATGACTCCTTAATACTAAGATTTATTCTTGAATCTTGAGAATGGTACCATTAAAATTCACTATAAATGTAAATGAACCTATTCCTGCCTTGCAGATTGTTTAATCTACGAAACGAATGAGAAATACAACTTACAAGTCCGCAACAAATCTATAATTATTTTCTCTTCGAGAAACCGGGTTTTCACAAACAATAGAATGTCGAATTTGTACCTTCGCGTTAGGACAACCACAACGCGCACATTTTTTATAAAGTATGGTAGGCACACATCAATCGTTACACTAATATTCCACTTGACTCTACTCTAAGGAAAATGAAATACCCATACGGTACGGATATTACTTTGTTTAATACACACATTAGCGTAATGCATTACCTATGAGTTTATAATTTTACGTCAATTTGCATCTTAAAACTTACTACAACTATCTGATCAAACGCTTAATGTGGCCTTTGAGTTAAACGGGTTTAGGCTCTGTCTGTCTATGATAGAAAAGCTGTATAACTTATAAGTACTTATATATTTTTCTTAGTAATAACTAGAGAAAACCGTACATATAAAACTCAGCGTTTCAGTTAAAAAAAATAACTATATTTTATTTTATTTAAACATTTTTAGTCGGAATTTAATTAGTATGGTAATCATGTGAACCATGTATATTAAAATATAAAAACTTAGATTGCGCCCACTATATATAGGAATAACTTAAAGGTAAACTTAAAATAAAGTTTACACAAGTATACGGGCTTATCAATAAAGCTAAATATCACTATGTAGCTTGTTTTACATGGTGTACATACGAGTACCTTTTAGCATTTGGGAGAAAGCCTGTGTGTCCACTACACTGACGACTTTTTTTTAAGAAAGTACTTTGTGAATATTGTGCGTAGCTATAATTTAACTGTCGGTTTAATTTAAAATCAAAATAAGAAAAAAATTGCCAAGATATATAAAAAGTAACTAAAAAAGATTACTTACATAATAGAAGTCCAGACCCCCAGAAATAAAAGGTGGCCCTCCATCATCAAAAATAAGCAAATCAAAGACCCTACCCGTTCATACTTATGTAATGCCCCCCAGAATCAATTTTAAATGACAATCATATTTTGGATCAATCATCCTTGGGGGAGGCCTAAGTAGTTCAGCAGTGAACTTCCTGTGGCTTATATGATTTACATAGGGCTGATGACTACCTTCACAACAAGAAGATCTGGCTTGAGCTTGAACGGCAAGATTACCATCACAGATTGCTAACCTCTCATGCTCCTATGCAAATGTCATAGGCAAGAAGTTTGAGAAAACGCCACGGCCGAGATACGAGGCATTGTTGTCCCTGCTTAGTATGCGATATAACTTCCTGTTGCAACCGCAGAAATAGACGTAGCCTGGTACAACGTCCTATGAATACATAAAATGCAATAATTCATCTATAAATCCCAATTGTAACAACATTTAAACAACAATATTTAAAGTTAGTCTTCGATGCTGAAAAAGAAATAAGCATTTCGAAAAAAAAATTAATTTATCAAAACAAATTTAATAAACCTAAACTCGATGAGGTTGCGTCGTTTTATTGCAATCCTATAGAAGGTGGCCTGCTCCATTATCAGATCGGCAATAATATTGCATTGTCATCTGATTTACATTAGCATACAAGATTTCATCTCAATCGGAAACCGGAAAGTGGCTCACATTTAACTCCCAAAAAATAAATAAACAACAACAACAGGGCAAGTTAAATTAAATCTTGTAAAAAAACGTACAATGTACCAGCAAATTGCTCGCTTCCGCACATATCGTAGAGTTCGATAAAGGGATGGGTGTAAACTATAGAATCCTTTTAAGAGCCCGTATGACCCTGATAGTACTTAGAGCGATCTTAAATATTATCAATATTAACGAAATACTCACATTGAAATAAAAATACAGCAAAGTTCAGGACTAACTCTATACTCTACTCTATAATATGATTCGAACACACGATTGCTTAAAATTTTCTCGATAGAAAAAAAATGCGAAATTGCCTCCAAACCACCTCAGAATTATACTAAAACGGAAAGTGTTCAAGAAATACATTAAATTAGCCTTTGTAACTTTGGATTATAATTGTATAAACATAAGGCAGGGATCATATGTCTTATTTTTTAAATAACTCTTAATTATTCTTTGTAAAACGAAAAAAACCTCAAAATCCAGAAACGCGTAAATCAGCCTCATTGACCCGCCGCCGTGACCGTTTCACTCCGCATGGCTTGCTGTCTCGCTTCGGCTAGAGTAAATTTGTGAGGGTAAAAGCGGAAGCAAAATTTAGATTATCCACATCAGGCGCCGTCTTAAATATGTTATTAGCTTGCACTTAGTCATTATCTCTTTAAGCGTATTGATCCTTGACCCTTGGCTCTACCTGAAAGGGATACATAACTTGTTAGTGTGAGTGACCCACCTAATATAAGCTAGTCACAAATTATAACTGCTTGGTTGAAGCAGCATAGGCCTTACTAAACCAATTCAAATAAAATGTGCATCTACTTGTAAGTATCATAAAGCATTTGAAAGTATTATTTTCTTAAACATAAATTGAAGAATCGTAGCAGTGAAAGTTATAGTCAGCCATAAAGATACAAAAAAAAACTCCCTACTCTGGTCTAGTACCCAAGCTAGCAAAAAGTAATAATTTCTTCCCCGATGTCAATTAAATAGAAATGATTGGAACAAATTGCGATACGTATCCGTCCATATCGAACAATCGACGAACGTAATCGAGTCGTTGCAATAGATTTACTTGGACTTGTTTCGAATATCGTTTATACTCGAATGCCAAATATGGCTTACAATCTCGGAATACAGAAATCCCGAAAAACCGAGATCCCGCACGATTTTATTCCCGCTTTCTACGTATGAATAAATGTGGTATCTTGTGTGATTTGTGAACGCGTCTTTTCGCTTATTTACTTAGATTCTGGTACACACTTAAATTAACAACATGGCATATACTAAATAGCTTCTCAACCCAGCACCAAATAAAGAGGGTAAAATTTAAAAAAAAAAATTAATCTTTTATAGTAAATAATATTTATAACGCAAATTTTATAACATTTGTCACTTTACGACTTAGTACCGTTATTCCGAGATCGCCAACCGCTGAGCAATGATCCCGCCTTTGTCGAGATTCTGTGGAATTGAAAGCTCTGATTCCAATGCCGATCACGATCGCAAAATAAATCGAAATCAATATCCTCCACGGGTACTTCTAATGGCACGTCACTGGCACTTGCCTACCAGGGCAAGGCACTCCCTACAAAGTATCGAGCCCATCCTTGTGGAACGGATATTCAAACTCGCAAAAGAAGTAAAAGACAAAGAATACCTACACACTTTATATTATTCAGGGTCAAAGTGGGTGCTTTATTTCTTGTAGTTTTTAACTGACTTGACTGAAAAAAGGTCCTCCTTTTTTCCGACAATTGATAACCTCCTGGTTGTCAATTCGTCGGAATCTTTTAATGTTTTTTTTTATGTATGTGCCCCGATAAGGAATATGCATGTAATACCAATCCAGCTCTAATTTTTATTTTACAATTTCAATTAATACGTTACCACGCCTAGTTAATTATTTTTCTTATTGACTCTTATTTGGACAATATGCAAATATTGCGCGGGAACTTTTGACAAACAAAAGGGAAATGACGACAAAGTTCACAAAAAGGAAATGACAAGTTCGGGTGCGTTCGGTAGGACTGTCCGTCCATGTAGTTTGACTATCGATGACATTCGAAATGTATGTACTTTTATATAGAGGTTTACCAAACATCACTGGCTGATAATATCGAAAGTACCCAAAAAAGAAAAACATGCGTTGACAGCTTCTGTCTCTAGCGGATATTTCAGACTTTGACGTCATATTTTAAAATGGCGTGTTTTAGTTGTTATAATCTACTTGCTATTTTTAATATTTATTTTCTACACCATATACATGTTTTTCGGCACTGATATATTTTTTGCGGCTATTTCTCGACGAGGACTATCGATTAAAAATATAAAAAAAATGCATGCATACTCTCTATTACTCGAAGACGCCTGGACCGATTTGGAAAATTCTTTTTTTGTTTGAAAGGGTATACTTTCCAGGTGCCATAGGAGGAGGACCCTGGAGGTCCCAAATTATATTTTAATCGGGTGAGTGGTTTGTTTTTTTTTCAAATAAATAGAAAAAATATGTCGTCTAAGTATAAGATTGTTTGAATATTTAGCTTTACTGGATCATGAAGTCAGTTTTTTTGTTTTAAATATCAATAATTACATTATAGATGTACTCGTATATAACATAATTATATGTATTTAAACATAGAAGTCCTTTCTCTATAGTTGTGTTTATATTAGCTTACAAAATGTTTCTTTCAGGTAATTAAATACTACCATTTACCACTGTTGACCCACTTTGAAAACTACTCATACAATTTATCATCAGTGCAATATGAAACTGAACCTCAAGGGAAAGTATTCTAATGTTAGAAATGGTTTGGAATTTCCGTTATGTGGTATTGACGCAAATTCTTTGTAAATTACTAAGATTACTCTGTTGCTTTACTGGCACTATTTAATTAGAATAAAGAGCGATTCTAAGAAGCTACTTTAGCTGTAAATTAGAATCTATTTGCGTGCAGTGCATTGCTCTCAGGAATTGCATACATATTTACATTATTCTCACTTGCAATCAACACTGTTTGAGAATACATAGATAATTTAATATTTCCTTTTTTTATTTACGCTGTTAGTTGGTTCGAAAATTTAAGATATAAGTAGAAATATTATTAATTATTTACCAATTTCACCACCAACTATTTCACCAATTTTTTTATATAAGAATCATATCTTTCTGAAAATCCTATAGTCTAATGTCGTGTAATCTTAAAACCCAATTAAACTTGTCAAAATCTTACATATCTAATCGTTACAAAGTGCATTTTTTATTCCTATGGACATAAATGACTTTTTACTCATTCATTTACTGACATACTTGTTTTGTGTAAAAATTACCTTATGCAAAAGAAAAGGGTGTTCTGTTACCCCGTATATTATATTTTTTTTCTTTTGACTTATACAAAGTGGCGGCCAGTAGCATATTCTTAAATAAGATGGATTAAAAACACTGGAACTAAACGTAAATGCTTCAGCATTATACACGATCGTTAAAAATATGAAGATATTTTTTAGTCTTATCAACCACAAGATGCTATCATATACATCGGTGATGTTAATAAGTCAATTAGGTACAGGGCCCTTAAAAATCCCATCAAATTACCTACTTGTTTTCTCGTCGTAAAATCATGGATAGAAACCTGATTTTTAGAACATTGGTAAATTCCGATCTTGACCATATTTGCTGGTCTGCTAACTTAAAGTATTTTGAACTTCTCACAGATTAAGTACCTCAGCAAGGCCGTTAATACCTAAATGTATGTACACAATAGTCATTTACTGAGAATATTCCATACCTACCTTAAATATAGAGAAGTCCCTAGGCGCATATATCTGTCTGTCTGTACTTGTTAAACTCTTAAAATTCTGGTCCGATTTTTAGGTTTACATGTAGATATAATACTTGTACGCTAGTGTATACTAAAAAACTTGATCTGCTGAAAGATATTTATTATGCAATAAGCAGTACACATAAACTCTATTTTCTTACTTTATTTGTTTCTTTGTTTGTCTCTATTTATTTACAAAATTTTGTAAATAAATAAAATTACTACTAGTAAATAAATAAGGTACTACTTATTTTTTACGACTGGTGCGGAAAATAACCAGGTTTCCGATCCCTGCTTGAAATTGCTACAAGCAATAGTTTTAACACGGCAAAAACGGGTACTAACTCGTAAGTCTCAACGATTTGCAACAAAATCAAGATGACAGGTTACGATCTACTAATGGTACCTACGTAATTTGAATATCGAGGAAGATTTTTCAATACTTAAATATTAGTTACGCATTTTAATGGCGTAGTGTTAACAAAATCTATATTTTTTTTTATTCCCACTTTATCGTTGTTTGAAATCTTAAAATTTTATGGTAAAAATCTACACTAATTATTTGCATTTAAAATTGTTCTTAACGATGAATTGTATGTAGGTATAGTATCTAAAGTTTCCAAAATAAATTGAAAAAATTCTTCTTTGCAATGAAGAAACAAATAAATTATTTAATGACATCTCTGTGATCTTTTCTTTTTATTTAAGAGCTTGCTCTGGTCGGTGGAATTGATTGACTAGAATCTTCTCTCTGTAATCAATAGGATTAAAACGGAAGGGTTTATAAAACTGTTAAATATAGCCTTAAAATTGATCTTAACCTATAGCAACTTTTGGCAGATATCGATCAGTGTTGATAAAATTTATATTTCAAAATTACGTTTTTCTCGTTTATTGTAAATATCTTCCGGCTTTATAATTACACCCTAAATATCTAAAACTAGAGAACTTACTATTATATAAGTACAAACTTGATGGGCTTAATATCGGTTTTTCTGCATTAATAAATATAAAACCACGTTCAAAGTGGATGTGATCAATGACAAGTGACATTATTTTGTGACGTTTTATTCTCTTATCAGTACCAAATAATTTATTTTTGATCCAGGAAACTACCCAATTTCAGTTTTTATTAAGCGACTTCAAAATAGGAAGAGCTTTTCAATTCGAATGTATATACCTATGTTTTTTTATGTATGTTTATCAGGGTGCCCCTTGTTTCACAGACTGAAATTTCATTTCGATTCACAGAAAATTTTTCATAGAATATTTTCAAATATTATTGTTTCAAAGACTATTTACTTGGATGAAACACAATTTATATAAACACAGTTCAATGAATTTTAGAATCGCATATTTTCATTTAACAAACTAATCAAACAGTAGAATATTTCTTTAAAGAATATTGTTTGTTGGGTATAATCTTTCATGGAATTTTATTTTACTGCAAATTATTATTTAAGGAAGTATTAAGTGAAAAAATTGTATAATCAAATGAAATACCATATAAAAAGTTAGAATACATTATAAATCGCTACCACAATATAGGTTAGGGCAAACTTATAGGTTAGGTTAGAACTGTGACCAACACACGCACGCGCCGAGCGAGCGAAGCGAGCGTGCCGCGGCAGCGGCCGGCGAGTGCTGGGAAAGTTTTATCCATTTTACTAGAATAGGGCAAACTTATAGGTTATAAATATTATATTAACTAAACTTATTAAAAATAATAATATTTTATTTGATATTCTAATATTAGAAACATCGCAAAAGTAAATGTTATTTGTAATAAAATTCTATGATTTCAAATTATTCATAACAAACATTCTAATTATTGATTTTCTGTGCAACGAAAATCTATTATTAAAAATTCTTTATACTGAGTAACCTACATATTGATTATTCTATGACATGATAATCTTTTCTAAATAACGAAAATCTGTTAAACTTTTGTCTGTATAAGAAAGTACACCCATGTTTATCAATTACTTCTCCGTTTCTTAACTGATTTTGAAAATTCTTTTTTTAATTGAAAGAGTTATACATTGCAAGTTGGTCCCATTGTTACCAGGAAGATCTGATGATGGAATCTTCAATAAATCGAGGGAACTCCTCAATTATATTATTAAATGCAGTATGCACACATGTACGTAGTGATTCTGATGTTTTTGTCAATAATTCGTATAATAATAATTCTTTAATAAAAAGTTAGTAACAAATTGACATTATTTAAAATTTGGTTATTCTTATAATTCAATTTCAATTATGACATAACAAACAATGTATGCTCAGTCCATCCACATATCTAATTTAGTTTGTAAGTTTGTTAATTGACGTCTTTGGAGAAAATGCTGCAGTGCAGTTTGTTGCCTCTTCTTCTGCACTAATGCCTAGGAAGCGGCACTTAGCTGGAAGTAACGATTTTACGTCAATATTTGTGCAATTTAAATTAATTATAATTAAGAGATATTATAAATATCTTTTTTTGAGTTTGATAAAGTGGATCTGATTGAAGTAGAGCAGAAATTAAAAATCACTTTTTATGTTTCTATTTATTATTTTTATCAGGATTAAAAAAAAAATTAACGTTATTATAAAAACCAATGCAAAATAATATACAACAGAGATCAAGTCAATTATATTATTGTGGGAGAATGGATTTACGTATTTTGGTACGTGTGAAACGATGGCACGTACTGTTTCGCGTGTGATTGCAGAATATTACCGTCATTATTGAAGCCCATTGTAATAACAAAAAGTTTTTGAGTCACGTTCCCAATCCAGTCATCATTCGCGAAAAATATGGGATGTAGGAAATTGGCTCTTTGCATGAAGAAGACAAGCCAAGATTAATCAGGCTTAAAAATAAAAAATATATTAAATAAAAAAGTGGACGAATAGTGAAAATACGATTGGATCAGCTTATGTGGATAATGCGAGTACTTAGTACATTTTACCAACAAACAAAACAAACGTTTTGCACATAATAGGGATGTGGACTGTGTCCGAAAAATTGTATTTTATTTAGTCCGTCAGTTAGATTATCCAAAAATAATGGACCCATATTTTTCTTTGAAACTCACTCTATTAGTGAAAATTCACAAAGATACAGTGTGTCAAGATTTCGGAGTGGGGGTATTTAACGTCACAGCATTTTTTAATAATCTACCTGATAAGCTAATTAATATTTTTTAGTCCACATTCGTATTGCAGCTCAATATTTTTCCCCGGAAATCCGGACAAAGCTAGCGAGACTGAGCACGCCTTTTAATCGGGCTTGTCCCTATTATCCTAACAAGTCATTCCTACCAGTAGGACTAGGTACTTGGAATTTTTGTCCCAATCCATTTTGCAACATCCTATAAATATATATATTATATCTCATATTTCGTGTCAATGACTGCAGAGTGAGTGGAATCAATATGTTAATACTATACATTTGATTTCGCTGATAGCCTGGGAATAACTGCCGCGATTACCAACCGCAACCGAAGTATATATGAGATTGGATTAAGACGCCGAGCAATCTTTTATGGTTGCCGTTAATTTATGGGTGCCTTAACTCATTGCATACAGATTTTATTAATATGCTAAATCGTTATAATTAAATTATTGAAATCGTATGTTGAGAAATGTAACATATATTTTGATAACGTCTTTTTTAAGCCGTTAACCGGCAGCAACCCAACTCTTTTTTACATATTTTGTAGATATATATTTTAAAAAATATATACATCAAACTATCTACCCAGTATAAAAATATATTATAGTATCAGTTAAGATTGGGAAAGAGAAATTGGGAGACAATAACGCCATCATTGGTTAAAAATGATTACACTTACTTGCTTTTTACTTTCTACGGGAGCTTGATGGCGAAGCAGCCGAGTTTACACAAGTTAAATAGCCCCGGGCGAGTTTTACTGTTGGATTGGTGACCACAAGTGACATAAAATAAGTTCAACTCATCCGTTTATGTTCAGCCTTCTGTCCCAGTTACTATTATTTGATAAACTATTTGTTTTGTCCATACATGTGTAGACAATTTACATACTTTTTCTTTTTTAAAAGTTAAATGGTTTATTTATTATATTTATCATATTTATCTATAATATATATATATATATTATAGATAAAAATATATTATTTTCTAAAACTAAACTAAAATTTAATTTAAAAACGAAAATTTGACGACCTCTGTGGCCTAGTGCCAAGCTGTCACACCAGAAATCCCGGGTTCGATCCCCGATCAGGTCAAGATAGAAAATGATCTTTTTCAGATTGACTTGGGTCTTAAATGTTTATCTATATACGTATTTGTTATAAAATATAGTATCGTTAAGTTGGTATCCCATAAAACAAGTCTCGAACTTACTTTGGGGCTAGCTCAATCTGTGTGATTTGTCCGTATATATTTACATATAAATGATGTTCATGTGACAAAGTGCCAAGAACACTTACTGCATTCCCGTGCTGAATGGCGACTGCAATTCTGTGCGCGAGATATAAATATACAAAAATTTTGGATTCAGGACTACGGCTACAAATAAAGTTGTGAACCTACTGTCAACCTTCACAGTCCTACAAATAAATAGACATGGAAAAATAATAAATTAGTATCAACTAATTGTCGCCATCTATTCCTCGACTGTCCAATCTAAGCCTAGAAATCTGCCTGTGCAGAGATTTATGCCTCCGCTCGAGTCAAGTCGAGTGTACCTATCTCCGAGCCTGTTTCTAATGAATATTCGTGACTACGAGTACAACTTGAGATACTTGATCGATTTATTCTAAGTACATCGTTGCTGTAGCTTAGATCACTTTTTCCATACAAGCTTATTTTTAAGGGATGATTCAGTCCATCATCACGTCATCAGTGAAATTGTTTTTCGTATTTCGATGTACATTTATCAGGAAAAGTTAATCAAAATGATGGAGTGAATAATTAAAATAAATGTATTTAATTGAAAATAATCTTGTATTCATTAGTTACAACGTAAGAATTGAACAACTTTATAACAGTAGATTTAAGGATTGTTGCATTTATTTGTGTATATATATCGTGTATGTAGTATATATGTATGTAAGTAAATATATAGGAAGTATATATTCATGTATTTATCAATAAACATTATGTATTTTATATGTACTAATTTCCACATTTAGACTTTTGGTATACCCAAACGTTGACTGGTCGATAACGCTTTAGATGTTAAGTTCGCCTATTGTTCTGTACAATTTGTATTTGATGGACAATAAAGATTAAATAAATGTAAATTAAAACTTCTACTATTATATCAATCCCTTAATCGCGAAAAAATGTTAAGTTTTTAATTCCCAATCAATCATCTCGTATTTATAATTAAATGGGTATTTCTTTTTGAGCCAGTGATACGAAAAGCAGAATTCGTAGATACTTTTTATCGTTAACGGAGGGTTAACGTCGAGCGGCGGCCGGTTGTAAAACTTTTCGCACAAATACATTGCCAATGTGGGTTGACGTCAGGCAGGCGGCCGGTCGTAAAACTTAAGCCAAATCATTTAAACTGTTCCGGCTATTTCATCTCCATTTTGCAAGATCTTTGGCATCCTTGGGTGACCATTGACATGCATATTACATTTGGAGAAGAAAAAGTAGGAAAGCGCACCCCGGGCTCCGAAGCAGCTGAGGATGCAACCGGGAACGCGCTTAGACGAAGAAGAAGTTATTATTTTAGTTTATAGTTTTCTTTTAATATAAGCCGTAGGTAAAAGCCCGGTTAAGGCCTTACCTGAATTTTCCGGGGTCCAGTGCTGCCCCCATTTTAAATAAATCATTTCAAAGAAAACGGAGACATTATTTAAAATTTTGCTACTACCAAGTCCTAGATAACCCTTCAAAGTATTTTATGAACTACTGTTTACAGTTTATAATGAGAACGTTAAGCTTTGCTACGCACATTTGCCAAAAGTGGCCGTTTTTCGCAAGTGTGCGTGGTAAAGCTTAACGTACCAGCACTGGACCCCGGAAAATTCAGGTACGGCCTTAATATACCTGTATCTGACCGTATTGTGTAAATTTTTATGCAGCCGCAGACATTGTTGTTTGGGTCAAAACAATATAAACATGCATGCCCCCAATAACGATTCGAGGAACTAACTGTCACGAAATGCACGTTCAAATGACTGTCAACAATTATTCGTTATTAAGTTCGTGGGTAGTCCTACGTGAGGTCACGTTGCCTTTTTGTGAACCGAGGTACAGTTTGCCGCTCTACTTTCCACGATGTGGGTGGAAAGCAAGCACTAGATGACAAAGTATCTGAAATTTCTAGAATTCTTATCCATTTGTGCTGGGCCCGTTTATATTATAACGGTGTTTACGGGTTTTCTCGGATGCAAGTAAAGACTAAGATAGAAATTGCAGCAATACAGATTATGTACTTATTTTAAAACCTATTTATATTATGACCTATTTTTTATTCGTCAAAATATATTTGTTGTTAAATTTAACTTTGACCTAATTTTTTAATAAAGTACTTAATTTCTTACCTACTTGTACATCGTGTGAAAGATATATATATATATATATATATATATATAAGCTCATACTGCAAATATATAAAACCTACTATTATAAATTCTTACGAAGCATTCTTATGACGCGTATTATGGCTTTTTGCATATGAATCCCATTGGTAAGTACATACTCTGACGAAACGAATTGCAATGCCTAATAGGCGAAGCGTGTTGTGGACAAGTAAAACCTATCCCTGAAAACACGCATGGAATGTTTTAGTTTCTCCGTTATGAATTTACCAATCTTGTCTCTGATAAAAATCAACTACGAAGTTAGAGTAGTACCAGTCGGGCTCAGCGTCCTGTTGTCCATTGTCTTCAGAAGACAGGCCAGTTCTCTATTCTGCGCAGATCTTCTTGTATGACTTTGACGTCTACTCTTGTCTTATTTTTCCGGCTATACCTGATGTGATCAAACGCACGATTTTTATTACTTACAAGTTATATTTCATAGGTATGTATATAATATGGATGTGGACTAAAAAAGTATTTAGGTTCATCAGGAAGATTATTAAAAAATATTGTACACGTAATTTTTCTTTTTTCTAATTAGCAAATAATTACAAAGATACAGTGCATTTAAATTCCGCATGACAATTAATCAATGACAACAATTGATCAATTACAATTTGCACTTGACGGTGACGTCAATCACCCCCACTCCGAAACTTCGAGGCGCTGTATCTTTGTGAATTTTCGCTACTTTGATAAACCGAAATATGGGTCCATTATTTAGATAAATCTAACTGACGGACTAAATAAAATACAATTTTTTGGATCCAGTCCACATCCCTTTTACAGGCTAATACAACTTCCTCATCTAAGCGCTTTTCCGGTTGCATCTTCAGCTGTGCTGCTTTAGAGCCCGGGGTGCGCTTTCCCGCTTTTTCTTCTCAAAATATTTCATACATGGTCACCTAAGGATGCCACAGACTTGCGTTGGAAAAGAAATAGCCGTAAGAGTTTAAAGATTTGGCTATAGTTTTACGACCGGGTGCCTGCCTGACGTTAACCCTCTTTGGGAATATATTTGGGCGAAAAGTTTTACAACCGGCCGCTGCCCGACGTTAACCCTCCTTGGGAATGCAATTGTAGCACGAAATGTTTGTGTTTAATCCTTTAGTCGCCTTTTACGTCATCCACAGGACGAGATGGTGAAATTGCGTAGTAATAAGTAAAATTGATAGATACATTAAATTTTAGCTTTATATTCTTACTACATACTTAACACATATATCTAAAAGGATATTTAATTAAATCAAATCTTAATAATAGGGCGGCTACTCACGGGATAGAACTAAAAGCATTGCGTCATTTAAAAATTGCTGTTTACTGGTTAACTTTGGTAGTAAAAAATGTAAGTGGTGTAATTTATTACTCTTAATTCATGGTTGTAGGTAGATATTTAATTGAAAATAGGCTTTGATGTTATTAAACTCAATGAAGATTGAGGCATGGTGTGATAAAATATGGTATGCTCTTCCCGCGATAGCCTAAGACACGTCATGAATGACACGAAGTGATACCATTGATTGTTATTTTCAGTATATTTAAAGACTTTCTCAATTAGTTAATGAATATAAAATAAAGTACTAACTAAATTAACTATTTCGTATATCGTGTGATTCATATTTAATTTTTAATAAATTTATTTATTGAGAGATTGGTATAAGTAAATTTCAGAGATCTCTACAGAACTCGGCAGCCATTCAGATCTCAATTCTTTTGTCGAATTTCGAACTTGGTTCAGACTTTAACATTTATGTTTTTAAGACCTAATCTTACGGTTCTAGGCTCTGTCTGGGGATAAAAATGTGATAATGTATTATTAAAACATGATAGAAATACATATACGCAGTACATGCGAGAATATTTTTTGATTAATTAAGTATATTATATATTTCTAATATTCATTAATGTTTTTCTTTTACGAACAAGTAGAAGTAATACCTGTCTAGCAAAGACGGTTTCTCGAGTTATGTAACATGTCTGCAGTCAATTCTGGAACTACTCATTACATACACAGAACCCATGTGGATTAAACCATTAAGGTAAGCTTTTAACAGGCATTTAGCTTGGAGATAATGATAAAACGAACGGATACACTTTTATTACTTTATTATATTATTGCGGTCTACTACTAATGAACCTAAATATTTAACATCCAATTGGTATTACGAGTACCAAAGTGGGCCTGAGGAAATTATAGTAAGAACTTATTTAAGCTATCTAGTAATTGGATACTTATATCGATTCCTGGTTTCCTGTACGAATCTCTTAATTATGGGGCTTGACAGGCTAAAAGCATATAAAGGCTTTAAGTTTTTAAGGCTGGGCCTGTTGAATAGGCCAAGCCTAAAGGACTAAAAGTCTAAGGCTTTTTATAGGCTTTTTTAAAATATAAATTTTCTTTTCTTTTTCAATATAAATATAAAATAAATGCTTTATTAATAATTATGATGGCTTTCTTAGTCTAAAGCTCATCTAAAATGGCTTTAGCACAATCATATTACTTTAAAAAAATCTACAGTCGCAGAAAAGCTTTTTAGGCTCATAGGCTTTAAAAAATTACATAGCCCTTAAAAGAACCGACATGCTAAAATTTAAGGCCTATAATCCTCGGGAACACTACGTCCAACACAAGGAAACACAGAAATACGTTTGTATGGACTAAAAGCCATCCGTATTTTATCTTAAAAGGCTTATTAAATAATCTGTTATCGTCCTGAATCATAAATTAGCATGCACTATGCACGGTCTTACGGCTCTTACCGAATATTCGGTCGCAGTGCTTCACCTCGTACAAAATACATGGCGGCGCTGTCGGCACGTGAGTGGACTGCTTTATCTATTCATTTGTTTTACAAAACGATAAACTATTCACAGACCATATCATTGCTTTCATACATGTATGTGATGGTCTTGGATCAAAATTTGGATCGAAATAAGGTATACAAAAACATAAAGAAAAGGATACCTTATTTATCTGCTTCTCCCATACAGTAGTCGTCGATCAAAGCAAGGGATGCAAACTTGAGTGAGTTAGCAAGTTTCCTGTATTTATTGATTTGGTAAAACTGTTCTCAACATAACGTAACGTCGCCTTAGACTATTAGATATTTAATAAACCAACATAAAGTGCGTCTTATATTTTTTTTGACAAACACTTCATTTTCTTTCAGGAGTTTATTCCATATCTTCAAAGTTCTATAATACGAATTTTTTTTTGTTTGAAATGTCTTTATATTTGTTATTATTTTAGATCGGTGTTTAAAAAGTTATTAAAGAAAATAGGCGAATATGACCATTGTCAAACTGTTATCGCAGTATATGATTCTTTTTTTATTTGTTTTTTTAGTGTATATTTGAAAAAATCTGTAAACTATGTCGTATGATATATATATCAAATGAAAGGGCTTGTTGTAAGAATATCAAATATGTATTGTATAATTTTAAGATAAATATTTTATGAGAAATTTGTTTATACTACTCTCTGGAACTACTAGGCCTAAAATTAAGAAATAAATACAGAAAATAGTTCTTAACCTATAGATTTCATCTAAATCAGGAAAATCTATGAGAAGTACGGAGCCCTCACGCGAGTTTAACTCGCACTTGCCCGGTTTATTTTATTTTGTAACTAGCTGTGCCCGCGACTTCGTTCGCTTGGTTGTCGGAATGTTATATAGCCTAAAGCCTTCCTCTATAAATGGACTACCCAACAAAAAAAGAATTTTTCAAATCGGACCATTAGTTCCTGAGATTAGCGCGTTTAAACAAACAAACAAACAAACTCTTCCGCTTTATAATATTAAGTATAGATTATAAAAGGCACTGCGTACTGTAGTACTTACACTCGATGATAATAAACTTTTTCATTATATAATTATTATATAAATATTCTTTTTGAATATTTCTTTCTCGCTGATCTGGAATTTTAAACAATTATGAAACGTACTAGCTAGCTTCTCCTCCTAAGCATATCGTAAAAGTCGATCAAGTGAATGGGTGATAACCTAGTAATATACTATAACCTGTCACTGTTTCCAGTTCCTGTTTACTATTTTGGGCCCACCATCAAGCTAAGCGTGGCCCTTGGGTTTGACTACCTTTGGCTCTATCTGTCCTATAGGGAGAGAGACATGATAGTGTGTATGCATGTACATTTTAAGTATGGTATATTATTAATCTTGGTCTATAACGAGCTACAACACAGACGGCAAAGGGAACAAAAACACTGACGTTTGAAGGCACGTCTAATCGGAACGCGGGGCAGGCGCGTCATAAATCAGGATTCCGTGGCGAAATTAACTAACACTGCCATGATGTATGGTTTTCAAGTTTTACTATTATGAACCAAGTACATGTCTTCTATAGGGGTTTTCGGCATGGTATCTTAGTTTTGGTTTGTGTGTGTACTTAAACATATTTATGCTTTAGTAAAATCTGGTATCTACCCAGAACTGAACTAAAACTTAAGTAACCAAACTATTTTAAAATATTTCTCATTTCATCATTTATTTATCTTAAAACTACCTAAGTTAAGAACTAAGACAAGGTATAAAAAGGTAAAAGGTCATACCTATAAAAAGTATAGAAAGTAAGTTAAAGTGGAACGCTGGTGCTCGTGCTATGTTTTCGATGATGAACCTGTATTACGGGTCACCAGGATTCGTTATTTGCAAATATAATAAAGGCACATTACATATGTAAATAATAAACTTAAAATAAAGTCTAATATTTATAGCGAGCTATTGTTTAAAATATAATTACACATACATGATATAAATACAGACCATGTTAAGGCCGTACCTAAATTTTCCGGGGTCCAGTGCTGCCCCCATTTAAAATAAATTATTTTAAAGAAAACGGAGACATTATTTAAAATTTTGCTACTACCAAGTCCTAGATAACCCTTCAAAGTATTTTATGAACTACTGTTTACAGTTTAAAGTGAGAACGTTAAGCTTTACCACGCACATTTGCGAAAAACGGCCACTTTTGGCAAATGTGCGTAGTAAAGCTTAACGTTCTCATTATAAACTGTAAACAGTAGTTCATAAAATACTTTGAAGGGTTATCTAGGACCCCGGAAAATTCAGGTACGGCCTTAATGTACGTGGAAAATAAACAGCTCTCGATATATCTTACAATGCATTTATATTTCTAACTTCTTTAAATTTATTTAGATAGTTTTTCCATAGTTAGTCTACTACTCATCGATAGATTTTTACACTTATATTTATTTAGCGGAAATACAAAAATATTATGATTAATTTAATAAAGGGGTGAGAGTGGAGCAAGTGAAAGAGTTTGCATACTTGGGAATGGGATGTAAGTTTACAAAAGATGGCAAGCACGAGGGTGATGGGGAAAGAAGAGAGAATGCGGGTAACCAAGCGAATGGAGCGTTGCATTCCTTTGTAACCAGCAGGAAGGTATCAGATAAGGCACGTTTTGCCGTTAATAAAGGAGTACTAATCCCTACTTTAATGTACGGTAGTGAGAGTTGGGTATGGCAGAGCAAGCATGAAAGTAGAATAAATTCAGTTGAAATGCGAGCGCTGAGGAGTATGTGTGGTGTTACCTTGAAAGACCGAATAAGAAATGATGTTATAAGGGATCGGTGTGGAGTGAAAGAGGACGTAGTGACAAAAGTAGAGAAAGGGCTGTTAAGATGGTTTGGGCATGTAGCAAGGATGGACGAAAAGAGATTTTATAAGGCAAGTGTGAAGGGAAGAGCGGGACAGGGTCAACCTCGGCGAACGTTCTGCGATCAGATTGCAGACGTTCTGAAAAAGGGAGAGGCAAGAAGTACCTGTAACAGTAGGGCATGTATGAAGAGGCTGATGAGTGTAGATGAAGCGAAAGAGGTCTGTCAGGATCGTAGCAAGTGGAGGTCCATAGTCACGCGTGATAGTATGTATGTATGTATTATGATTAATTTTCTTAAAAGAAACAGAAAAAACTCTGTGTAGAATGAGGGTTGAGACAGTTATTTGTTTTAGGAGTTGGGGAAGGAAAGAAGATCGAGCATGCTGTTGTATCATTGTAGCGAGTATAAAAAGCAAAACAATGTTTGTATAGGTCTGCAGGATGCCTGTATGCCTACTTTTAAAACATCTATTTGAGCCTTGAAATTAATTTGATAAAATGAGATTTAGGTGCGAGGACGTGATACAATAATAATAGGTTGACATAGGGTTATGCAGGTCGTGTGTAAGAGATTAGCGTCCGCTATGCAGCGTATTTTTTTAAAAATTTATAGAAATTTTCTTACTCGGGCAGAAAGTTGCGTGATATACGCTGCAAAGTTCAGATTCAAATCTGTTAAGACACCTAACTAGATGTTTGAACATTTATAATTAAATGTACAACATTTATTTTTACCATGTTAAAAATAAATGTTTTGCATTGTTGCAATGATCATTGCACATTTACTTAATTTAGTTATATTTTTAACACCACACATTTTTAGTTAATTTGAAGTATGTAATGAAACTCTAATAGACTTGCTTTTTTCGATGTCATATTTAAAAAAAAAGTACGCAGATATTGTCATTTCAACCAGACAAAATGGAGAAGATTCCTTTTTAATATTTTTTTGTATGAAAGAGATATGATAATACCAAGTCTCAGCTTCTCAGCTATAGCTGAAGTTTAAGTATTATCTAATACTTAACTTTAGCTATGAAGGGACAAAAAATACTTTTTGATAAAAAAATGTGTTACTAGATATATAGCATAAGTTCACATTGCAGCGTACATATCCACTACTATTTTAATTTGCGCCACAGTGTTGAAAATAGTCGCGTCGCCATATATTCTAACACTATCACGTTACAAGATTCAGGACCCAGAGATACACGCCGATAGCAACAAGCAAACGCCTGCCCAGCCTCACTACTATATCTTAGCCATTTCTATCTTTTTATTTCTATTTTCATATTCATGTTTACGTAACAAAAGCGGTTAAATTTATTTAGTAAGTATTTTGTGTGTATACGTGGCCCATAGTGGTGTCAGATTGTTCCAGCTTTGATGACTGCCAACTTATGATGATAGGCGGGACCAAAGGCGTGCCTTCCATAGCACGAAGAAGCTCGAGATATTTTTATGCCAATTGTTAAACTATGTGTCAGAAAGGCTCTTTCTACACAAATATTTAACAAATCAATAGTCCAAAAACATCAAATCTATATATTTTAGGGTTCCGTACAAACAATGAAAAAACGGAACCCTTATAGGATCACTCGTGCGTCTGTCTGTCCGTCCGTCTATCACAGCCAATTTGCTCCGAATCTACTGGACCGAATCAGGTGAAATTTGGTAAAATGTAATCCTATGACCCAAACACATATGTGCGAAGTAAATTTTTTTTTTTAAATAAGGGTCATTTTCGGGGGACAAATTAGGAAATTTAAAAAAAAAGTTTTGCATTCCTCACTGTGTCATATATCAAATGAAAGGGCTCATTATGAGGATCTCAAATATATTTTTGTTATTATTGTAAAATAAATAGTTTTGATTTTATTTATGAAAGAAGACGAAAATTGACCATTCCCCCCGCCCCCCTGATCTGGGAAACTACTGAGCCTAAAATTTTGAAAAAAATAAAAAATATAGTTCATTGCTTGTAGATTACAGGAAAACCTATAAGAATTCAATCAATTGTACGGAACCCTCTCCACGCGAGTTTAACTCGCACTTGCCCGGATTATTTTTATTTTAAATTAAGCTACTCTTAAGAACAATGATGAAATAACTATTCAAAAGTATTTAAATAAAATGCATCTTGAACATAAACAAAAATATATATACAACAGAAACCTATTAAGTGTACAAGTACAATATAAACACAGACCTACCACTACTAGACCTGCATAGTGCGTTGGCAATTTAATTTTGCACACGTCACAGAACACACTATGGTTACTAACTTATAATAAGCTCAAGTAAAACCCTAAATCACCTTTTAAATGATAAAATCCCTAAAATTAATAACTGTTTCGATCGTTTTGTGGTTTGTTTGGCCCAGATTTGGACGCCGATAGAGACAAAAAAACATATCAGCGTTTCTTTCACACTCACGTTGTACTGTATTTGACAGTCTCTTTCTAGCAATATCCTTGCAAGTATAATAGTTACCACTATTCGATCTGTAAATACAAACATGGCGAATCGATGGTGATATGTTTCCTAGATTAGACATCAACGCGTCTACTTCGTTCGATACTTGTATTTTATTTTACAAAATGCTCAAAAAATCCATATATTTTAATGATACATTTTATATGAGTTATTGTTAATTAATTGTCTATATTTAATTCAAACACTTTCTACTATTACGAGTAAATATTATAATTACTTATATGAGAGAACCACGGTTGTTTTATTTACATTTAAGAAATAATTGGTATACAAAAAAGAACACAAAAATGCTATTTTTGTTTATAACTAAACACGATAAAAATATAATAATTAGGTAATACAGCCAATGTTGCTTATGTTGCCATCTGCGATGCGATGCGACGTGTTTCGTTTTCCATGTCATTACGCATAATTATCTGTAATTTCTAACTGCAGTACATAATTTCTAATATCCTGTACTGGAGTTCCTCAAAGTGGCATAACACAGGTAGACCTGCATCCTACGCAAACGAGGGTATTATTTTTTATAAATATTCATTAGGTACATTTATTAACATCTGAATCGCATAATCAAAAAAACATTTAAAAATGAGGTCCAGCATATTAATTATTAGGTTTAATATACTAAACAACTGTGACGTGATTAAGAAGTAATTAGTAAACAATCAGCAGTCTGTAATTATTCTCTCTGTTCATAAAAACGTAAAGCTGCTTCAATTTATAACGTACGAGTAGATTATATGATGTATGAAAATATTTTAACAGATGAAGAAAAACGAGATATTCAAGAAAAGGAAATAAGGACTTTATGTGGACATTGTAAATAAATTACCGGGACTGACTTTTATATTTAAAATTGATACCTAAGGATTTTTATACTTGCAACGAGACTGTTTTGTTTACAATAAATTTCTAACTATTGTAGGTATCTCATAATAGAGATTCTAGTGCAGCGCAGTTTGAGATACTCTGTCCTATTGCAACTGGTTGTCGGTGCATTATTAGAACTGTATAATGAATCGGATGTTATCATATCCTCACAGTTTATATTGGCGTCATAAATATCACAAGTCATGTCATAAGTACTAATTACTCTTTCCGGCTTAACTTGCCTTTGTATATTTTATAAACACTAATAAAGTTAATGCAATAATAATATTATTCATACGAAGTATTTTCAGAGATTTAAAAACAATCAATAAAGATCATACATATAAATAATAAATAAATATATAGGGACAAAACACAGACTGAGCCAGCCCCAAAGTAAGTTTTTAAAACTTATTATGGGATACTAACTAGATAGATAAATAGGTACCCAAGATCCAGGACAATTTGAAAAAGGCCATTTTCCAACTTGCCCTGGCTGGTAATCGAACCCAGAACCTCCAGAGTGGGGGATTAGCGTGTTAACCATTACGACACTAATACACAATAAACATATACCTACTTTTCATTAACGCTAGTTATGAGAACAAAGAAAAACTAGAATATGCCAATTTGCTTCTCCTCACGCTAAAATCTAGGTATACCAGAATGGACATGAACCTATAATACGTGCTAATTTAAATAGTTTATATTGTCATTATTTCTATTTTCATTATTTTTATTGTCATTATTTCTATTACCATTTACAAACTATAAACTCGCCATTATGTAAGGCACTAAGTATGACTTTTGGGCACAAATTTTCTATAAGCTTTTATATTCTGATTACCGTAAGTAATTAATTAATCCCATTTATTTTTAATGTCAATGACCACTATATCCTTAGGGTAGAGGCCCTCCATAAAAGGAAGTAAGCGTCAAGTCATCACCTGATGTAAGAAAAAACATAGAAAATATCTTGCGCTTAGCACATAACAGGTGGCTAGCACTAAACCATTAATTATCTCCGTAGTTACCAGCTGTATATGACATTTGGGTGTCTCCCGTGTATTGAGACAGGTGAATGGAGAACTAAAATAGATACGTGGGATTTTTTTAATAACAAGTGTGCTTATAGTACGTCATACATATACTTACAAACAAACCTCCTATGGTTAAGTACCTACTTAATGATCTTGTGTGTAAATTGACCCCAAAAAATCTATCATCATTATTATATCAGTCACAAGAAGTCCACTGCTGAGCATAGTCCTTCTTAACATGGAGAAATGGCCAACCCACACCACTCACCCACGGGGATGGAGAGCGGTCATGTGAAGTTCGAACCCACTTAAACTCTATGATGCTTCTAGTTTTCTTTGCCCGGTTCGCGTGGTCGCTAGGTAAACCTAACATTCTTCCAATCCCCGGGCTTTCTATATCCATTTCTCAATAATTCTCAACGAGTGATGCATGGGCATATATGTAGTAAGGCAAGTGATGAATATGTCCCCGTTTTCATCACCGCTCTATTCTTTATGGAGGCATAGGTCTCGGGACCAAGGATTTCCAAAACAACCGATTGGAAGCGGCCTAAAAAATCTTCACCCATATGCATTATTAGCGTTTATGTACATACGTTAAGCAAACCACGGCGTGGTTCACACTTGGATTGGTGACCACTAGTGGCTTAAATATCAGGAGCTCATTCGCGCTTCAGAAGGCACGTTGAGGAGTTGGCCTGGATTAAGGAAGCTTAAAAAATCTTATGTGTTGGCCTGTTGCACACTCAAACAGCTCGCAGTGTGTTCGCTTCGGTGAGTTTCTTTCCGAATGGTGTGATCTCATTGCGGGTGTTCCTCAAGGCAGTGTCCTTTCTCCGTTGCTCTTCTCAATATTTATAAATTCTGTCACTTTTCTTCTTTCCTGTAACTTTCACCTCTACGCAGACGACCTTCAGCTTTACAGGCATTACCCTGTATCTGATTTAGATGCAGCTATTGCTGCTATGAACGATGACTTGCGCCAGGTCAGCGAGTGGGCCCAGTCTTTTGGTCTTAAAGTTAATCCCAAAAAGTCTCAGGCTATGCTTATTGGTAGAAGTTATTATCAGAGAACCATTGACTTATGTTCATTGTCTCCTTTATATCTTGATGGCTCTCAAATAGCATACACTGATTCTGCTAAAAACTTAGGGGTTATTATAGACAGAACCTTAAGTTGGACTGCTCATATTTCCGAGATTAGCCGTAAGTTACATTATTCACTTCACTCTCTAAAATGTCTTCAAAATTTCTTGCCATTTCAAACTAAAGTCTCCCTCTATCATTCCCTATTACTCCCACTTCTTGACTATGCTGATGCCTGTTTCCTTGATGCTACAGAAGAGCTTCTTACTAAGCTTGAACGTTTGCAAAATTTGTGTATTCGTTTTATCTTTCGCTTAAGGAAATTTGACCACGTCTCTGACTTTCGCAAACAACTCAAGTGGCTCCCCATCCGTCTTCGCCGGAACACTAGAATCCTTTGCCTCCTCTTCAACGTCCTGTGCAATCCCTCATATCCTCCTTATTTGCGTGAACGGTTTTCTTTCGCACGTTCTGTCGACGCTCCTTGTCGATCTGCCCGTAAATCCATCCTTCATTTCCCAACACATAACACCACTACCTATACTCACTCCTTTTCCGTGCAGGCAGTTAGGCTATGGAATCAGCTACCACCGAACATTCGAGAGTCTAAAACCATAACGACGTTCAAGAAACAAGTAAAAGATCACTATGTGTATTTATCATCCTAATATATTTAGAAATATTAACATATGTATTTATTATATATATGCTTTATGAATATATATTTATTTATGTATTTATGTAAGTATATTTATGTTTGTTTATGTAGGTATGTTTCTTGTCTATTTATTTATTTAATTTTGTATTGTAGGTACACGCCAATTACCTCTTTTTTTCCCATTTTCTCTCGCGGGTCTACTGGAAGAAATTTCTTTAGAAATAAGTAGCACCTAAGTACTATGTTTACCTTAATTTTTATGTGTATGTTTGTAAAATTCCAAGTGTACTTGAATAAATAAATAAAATTTAAACTAAACAGAAATTGTATCTACTTTGAATACTTACCCATAAAGAATATAGATTAATAACATAGATTACCTTCTCGTGCGATATTCTTAAAAAATCTTACTCACTTATCTCTTTTTTCAGAACCGGACCTGGCTTCCCGCTGCCCCTTTAGAGTCAACCTGGCAGCAGGTCGACGGTACGAAAGTGTCATTATATGCTGCTTATTACGACGAGCGAATGCCTCAACGATTTGTGCGGATTTTGGCAAAATTCCAGGGTAAGTAGATAATTTTGTCCGAATAGTATGATTTCAACTTGATAAGATGAGGAAAAAATGATGTATAAACAATAATAAATTTGACGACCTCCTTGGCGTAATGGTTAACACGCTAGACCACTAATCCGGAGGTTCTGGGTTCGATCCCAGGTTCGGGAAAATGGCATTTTTCAAATTGTCCTGGGTCTTGGGTGTTTATCTATATATGTATTTATCATAAAATATAGTATCGTTGAGTTAGTACTTGTATCTCATAACACAAGTTTAAAAAACTTACTTTGGGGCTAGCTTAATCAGTGTGATTTGTCTCTGTATATAAAAAATACAGGAAATAAGCTTGACGATCTCCGTGGCATAATGGTTAACACGCTTAGTCCGCCACTCCGGAGGTTCTGGGTTCGATTCCCAACCAGGGAAAGTTGGAAAATGGTCAATTCAATTCAATTCAAATTGTTTATTGTTTCCATGTGTGGTAAAGGTTTACAAAATCACTATAAATAGTTATGTACAGCATGGAACCCTCCAAGGGCACTACAATTAAATATATCTACTAACATTAAATAAACACAAAGTAATATTGAAACTAATCTAAATAATATTAAACACTTATAGTAACAAGTTTTAAAAGCAGTGTTAGTAAAAATTGATTTCATCTCAATGTCATATTAATTAAATATTGATGCTAAATGGTAATTTTTTATACAATAATAATATTCTACGTGCAAGTAATAGGTAAGTATTTATTTGCCAAAAAACTCTTCTAAATTATAAAAACATTTATCTATCAAAAAATCCTTGAGAGATGTTATGAATTTCTTTTTATCTTTTTCAAGTGCAATGCTCTGGTATTTGATTGTATATTTTTACACACATCACCAATGTACTTGAGCTAACTAATTCTAGTCTGCTAGATGGAAGGCTTAGCTTTCCCTCGAAACGTGTTTTCATATTATACTCTCGTTCCTGTTTTCTCGATTTAAAAAGTGTCATATTATTTTTAACAAATTTGCAAATCTCGAGTATGTAGATTCCCGTCAAAGTTAATATTTTATATTCAATAAAGTAGGGTCGACAACTGTCAGTCCTATTCCTTAGGTTCGCTAGGATTCGAATGCATTTCTTCTGCAATGTAAAAAGTTGGTCAGCGTCAGTACTATTTCCCCATAGGATGATGCCATACTGTAGCTGTGAGTAGGCAAAGGCATAGTACGCGGAGAGTGCAGCTTTTAAATCAGTGCTGCGCTTTAGCTCTAACAATGCATAAACAAAGCTAGAGAGTTTACTTTTTATTTTTTGAATATGAGGTTTCCAAGTAATACTCGTATCAATTCTATACCTAGCAATGTACAGCTGTCAACGCAATTAATAGTACTTCCATTAAATACAAAATTAATTCTTAATGCATTTTTTATAGGGTCTAAATTGCATAATTTTCGTCTTGGATAAGTTTATTTTTAAGTTATGATCCTCTAACCAGTTAGTTATGTCAGCAAAAATTTGGGAAAGATTATTATTTAATGTCAAATTACTTTCAGAGGGGAACACAATAGAGATGTCATCAGCAAAAAGAATACAATGTTCGTTTATCACTTTAGGCAAGTCGTTAACATAAAATACAGCTTTAAAAAAAGAAAACAATCAAGTACACTGCCTTGCGGGATTGAATTGGGCATATCACATTTGCTAGAGCGATAGAGTGCGGTCGATCCAGATTCAGGATTAGTGGGTTCGACTTCCACACATTGTTGGCGATTGGTTAGATAGGATTCGAACCAGTTATAGGCAATTCCCCTTACACCGATGCCATAGAGCTTTGAAAGTAGGATCCTAAAGTATATTCTATCATATGCTCTAGTCATATCCAGTAGGAGACCTATTGCATATTTTTTGTTATCTATACATTCCAGCGCTTTTTGCATAAAATGATACACGGTTTGACTGGTAGAACAATTTTTTCTAAAACCAAATTGGTTTTTATCAAGTATATTATTTTTTTCACAAAATGAATATAGTCTGTTACTCATAGCCGTTTCTACAATTTTTACAGCAGTTATTAGACGAAAATTATCTGGATTAGTCGTATCTCCTTTTTTGTGGATGGGTTTGACAATGGTTACTTTCAGTTTATCAGGTCTGTTTCAAATTGTGTTGGGTGTTTATCTACATATATATGTATCTTTTATAAAATATAGTATCGTTGAGATAGTTTCTTAAAACATAAGTTTGAACTTACTTTATGGCTAGCTCAATTAGTGTGATTTATCCTTATCTATTTGTTTAAGCTCTATTGAACAACAATAATACACACATGCAATATTTTTATGATACGTACTATGTACAGAAATCTATATTTAACTACTAGTAACAAGATTTTTACTAATAAGTAATGAACACACCTAAAATAACATTGGTATACATGGGCGTATGCGTACGTGCGGCCGCAAGCCCTTCAGCATTATAAAAAAATATACATTTTCCCAATTAAAAAAAAATTCAAAATATCTTTATTATCATAGGATACTTATAATATCTCTTAATAAAAGTCACTTTGTTTTGTTTTGCACAAATGTTGACGTCAAATCGTTACTTAAAGCTAAGTTTACGCCGCTTCCTAGGCGCAAGTGCAGAAGAAGCGGCAACAAACTGCATTGCACGTTTTCTCCAAAGACGTCAACTAACAAACTAAAAACTTAAAATTAGTTATATTTAGATGGACAGAGATTACATTGTTTATTATGTCATAATTAAATTGAATTATAAGAATTACGAAATTTAAAATAATGTCAATTTGTAAATTTAGTATGTACCAATACAAGTAAGTAAGTATACAAACCTTTAAGAGGGACCCGCGCCAAGCTCAAGCCAGACCTTTTTGTCTTTAAGATAGTCATCGGTCCTATAATAAGCCTTCTCACAAAGTACTTTCTTTACATAAGCTTTGAGTTTTCTGTCTGGCATATTAGGTATACCAATATGGTGAAGCCAGCATACCACGGCTAAAGTGGCGAATGTATACGTACTTGTTTACCCCCTTAGCTATCATAAACAGAAGTGCTCTCACGCATCAACATAACGTGCAAACTAAATTACTTTCTGTGATGTGAGCTTTAAAAACATGATTATGTCGTAAAAAAGTTTACGGCCCAAATACATTCTGCGTAAAAAGTACGCCATGCGAAGTTATAATTTAGTAAAAGTAACAACGCATGCGAAACAAAACGAACTAAAAATGCAGCGTAAGTACTTTAAATAAAAAACAGACGCAATCTACGCCAATAAAGACATCCGCGAAATCTCAAACGGTGATAAAAACAACGCCATAATTATTGGGGAACATGGTACCCTTTGCTTGTTTGTGTTTTACGGAGAAAAAGGGAACAGCGAAGCGACGGCTGCACGCGCAACTTAATCACAGAGAAAAATACAGCTTTTATTTTTGGTCATACGGTAATTCACGTGGCTGTCTCATTAAAATCTGGTTGTGCTAAATATACATTACAGTAATAGGGGCATTTATAAATTTTATCATGTCTGGTGCAATAAAAGTGACCGCAGAAAGTGCGAGCACACATTACAAAGGAGTAGATAAGACGCTTTTTCTAATCTGTAATAAAATGTATGCAAAAACACTAAACATATAGACATCAAGTGTCCGGTGTTACCAAAACTTTAAATCTTTAGCGTGAATGCCAGGTCAGCCCCAGGACGTCACCTTGTGTGTGTTTGATATATTGTTACAACTTACAAATTTTCTTGAATTTGTAGCGCGTGAAACTGAAATTAACAAAATATATCTAAATTAATAATATATGAAGAAAAATTTTCGCCGCGAGTAAGATTCGAACTCACGTCTGTCAATTAAGTCTGTACAATGGCGTGAGTTTGAATTACACTCATGGCGAAAGAAAAGTTTTCTTCACATATTCAGATATTTTTCCGGGCTAAATAATGCTATTGAAATCAATGGCTGACAAAATAAATGTTTATAATGCCTTAGCGTGGATACATAGAGCACATGTTTTCTTATCATCATCATCATAATCAGGGCTATTTTAGTCCCCACTGCAGGAGCTGTTAAATTACTAATTCGCACATGGAATACATATTCCTAAATAATATTAATAAAACCATTTTATAAATGAACTATTCTTTTCGTTATATTTTTCAAAGATACAAAAAACAACGGTTGCCCAAATAATAGACACAGAAATACAACCTCATCAGGTGCAAGACCCTCTCTGTACTACCAGAGCCATATATTAGCCAAAGCAGTCAGAGGATTTGACCTACATTCTCCACGCTGGCCAGACGGGTTGGAGAGCTTTGTTTAGATTGTTATTTCTAAGTCGCCTTTTACGACATCCACGGGAAGACTTGGAGTGGTCCTATTCTACTCTGCCAGGAACCACACAACTACTAACGTTTTATTTTATGAAGCAAAATTCAAAATTCAAAATATCTTTATTATCATAGGATATTTATAATAATCTCTTAATAATAGTCACTTTGTTTTGTTTTGCACAAATGTTGACGTCAAATCGTTACTTACAGCTAAGTTTACGCCGCTTCCTAGGCGCAAGTGCAGAAGAAGCGGCAACAAACTGCACTGCACGTTTTCTCCAAAGACGTCAACTAACAAACTAAAAACTTAAAATTAGTTATATGGATGGACAGAGATTACATTGTTTGTTATGTCATAATTAAATTGAATTATAAGAATTACGAAATTTAAAATAATGTCAATTTGTAAATTTAGTATGTACCAATGTACCTAAATTATGACATGTCTAAGTATACAAACCTTTAAGAGGGACCCGCGCCAAGCTCAAGCCAGACCTTTTTGTCTTTAAGATAGTCATCGGTCTTATAATAAGCCTTCTCACAAAGTACTTTCTTTACATAAGCTTTGAATTTTCTGTCTGGTATATCAAGGACCGATTCTGGCAGTTTATTATAAAAAAGTATACACTTCCCCATAAAAGACTTACTGACTGTATTCAGCCTGTAATACGGGCTAACTAAGTCATTCTTATTACATAAATTTCTATCTGTAAAATCACTTACTTTATTGAACATGGAAATATTTTTCCTTACATACATTATATTTTCAAATATGAATTGTGATGCAAAAGTAAGTATACCTATTTCCTTGAATAATTCTCTCAGTGAGTCTCTCGATCCTAAACCGTAAATGGCACGAATTGCTCTTTTTTGTAAAAGAAAAATAGTCTGAATGTCGGCTGCACTCCCCCATAAAAGTACCCCGTAAGACATTAGACTGTGAAAGTAACTAAAGTACACTTGTCTAGCAGTTGCTACATCTGTCAATTGTCTTATTCTCGTAACAGCGTTAGCCGCAGAGCTAAGCCTATTAGAAAGTTTAGTTATATGAGCGCCCCATTGAAGTTTCGAATCAATTGTGATTCCTAAAAAGGTAGTACTTTCAACCAGATCGAGTTTCTGACCATTAATTAGTATGTCAACGCAGGCTAGATTCACATTAGGAAGAGAGAATCGAATGCATTGGGTCTTGTTTGCATTTAACATGAGGTTACTGGCTGAAAACCTAAGGTGCTGTTCACCGCGCTAGCATCACTGTTATGTTGATCTATTTTTAATATTAACGAGTTGTTATCAGCAAACAGCACCATGTCATCCTCTTTCTCAACCATGTAAGGCAAGTCATTGACATAAACTAAGAAAAGGAACGGTCCTAGAATTGAACCTTGGGGTACGCCCATTTTCACATTAGACCCGTGTGATTTTACGCCGTTTATATCAACAGTTTGAAGCCTATCTGTTAAGTAAGATTCTATTAATTAAATTGACCTATCATCAAAACCGTATTGACGAAATTTGAGCAAAAGTGATGGATGATCAACGCAATCAAATGCTTTAGAAAGATCGCAAAATGATCCAATTGCATCATTTCTGTTTTCCCACGCGTCGTAGATATTAGTAATAAGTGCTACTCCAGCATCGGTGGTCGATTTTCCAGCAGTAAAGCCGTATTGTTGGCTATGAAAAAGATTATTGGTCTTAAAGTGAAGTAGCATTTGATTGAGCATTATCTTTTCGAACACCTTACTCAAAACTGGCAGAATAGAGATAGGTCTGTAGTTGCCAGGGTCTGTTTTTTCTCCTTTTTTGAATAAGGGGATTAGTTTAATACATTTCATTAAGCCTTTATGAAGCTTTCCATCTGTGACTTTGTAACTTGTGTTGCGAGGGACACCGCTCGGGCCAGATAAAGTGGCGCTCATTTGTCACTCCCGGCGAGCGTGGTGTCGTGTAAATTCCTTCCCGCCGAGATAAATGCCGCTCCTATATCGCTGGACGGATTAAAACACTACACCTTTCCACTTTCTTTTCCTTTTTAACTTTCTAGTATTTGCCCTTGTATAGAAACTAACAAAATACCTCTAACTGCTTCAGTCGTAGGAATTTCTTGGCTTCAAATAATCTATTCGTACTTTTTAATTTTCTCTCCCTCTCTCTCTCTCTTTATAGTGTTTACGTGTTCCTAGATTCTTTAAATATTCGTACTTGAAGCCTCTTTTATAATTATCATTAGATCGATAACTAAGTTTGTAAACCTGACACGATGGGGCCGGCAATATTTTTTTCAACTGCATTTACTTATACATAGAGAAAGACAGAAACCAGTCAAACCAAAATGACTTAGTTTCTAAGGATATAATAGTAGATACTTTATTATTTATGAATAATGTCTATTTATAATAATTTTAAATTTTTTATATAATGAGGCGTTTTTCAGTGAAAAAAAATGAAGATTAAAAACTTTCTCAATAGATGGCATTAAAAGTTCTCAATAAGATTGAAATAGTTCTGTCAATTCCAAAAACAAACCTCAGAACAATAAATCCCTTATCTCAGAAACAAACACACCATGAAAATTTTAAATGAATTTGACATTGACAGACCCATTTAAGTTATGGCTGCGCCATCTATCCTAAGTTACTGTATTAATATTTTTTTAAAGGAAACGCCTTATTACCTAACAGCGGAGGGTTATGTATGTGTTTCGCCGCTATGTATGTATGTTCATGTATTCCCACGTATCTTCCATGATAGCCATGGTATATTGTCAAATAAGGTATCATTAGAAGCGTGAATCTTGAATGTTCACTGGTTATAGGCTATGTGACGTTACGCTTAATTTAATATGTCGCCCTTTATAATATAAACCTATGATGTAATTAACTCAAAAATAATATAAATCAAATCATACCGTGTTCGGTATCAAATGAAAGGGTTTAATTTTAATTTTAACATTTAATGATATATTCTAGTAGCCCGACTACAGGATAATTCTTACTAAAAAGTATTTTAGTTTTAAAAACGATATCTTGTTTAAAATTTTCTTAACATAAATAAATAGTCCAACCAAGTAACATATTACAAAATGACAACGAAAAACCATACTTACAAGTACCTTCAGTCAGGCTGCAGTAACGGTATCTCATAAGCCGGCAAATCATCCAAAGGGCAAATGGAAGCTGTAATTCAACTCATTCCTAATGGAAAGCAATCCCATCCTGTTCAAAGAAGGCATCAATCCAAGAACCGTTGTAATGACAGTTCCTTGTGGCACCGCTGCGCCTCGCACCAAGGAAATGACTCGAACAAATTACTAATATATAACCAGCCATAATAACGATTCTCTATATATAAGTGATAAGTATTGCTTAGGAACGGTTGTTTTGAGCTACAACAGTAAATATCTGTATTGTTTTTGTTTTATTTGATGAACACTGTTATCATTACATTTTTTCATCTCGTACTCCGATAAATTTTGAAACAAATTTTTCAGAGTATATTTTATTTTTATATGTATATTAGCTATTATCATTTTCAGCTAATGGGTATATGCCCTCTTTTGTCTGCGTCATTGTATCCTGTCCCTAGCCAACACTTAATATAACAAATACAGCAGAGTTGTTGACAACTTTGCGCTATTTCGGTGTATGTGACTTGTACGTATCTACTCGTATTTATCTTTATGTTACTAATGGAATTTTTTTATTGTCCACAGGCCGCAACATCTCAATGGAAGAACCGTTGTTCTGCCAAACACGTACCCTTAATCTATACGAAGACTCTGTGGAAGTAGTAGCAGCGAAACCTTTGGAAATTTGGTGGCATGAGTGGGACGTCTCCTTCATGGAAGTTGAAACACCTATCCTGCTTTCTTGCCCTCTGACAGAAGCACTAAATGGACCAGCAGTTGTGTCAATAGTTACTGAACCATGCGATAATCCCACCAACGCATTCACTCTAGAATTGAATGAAAATACCAATAAATATAAACATACCTTTACAATATGTGTCAAAGACATACATTTCGATAACGATGTATCTCAAAACCTAGTAGAATGGATTGAAACAAACAAACTTCTAGGTGTAGATGTTATAGATATGTATATCGATAAAGTGGATAAAGAAACCGAAAGAATTCTTTTACATTACCGTGACCAAGGAAATGTAAGATTATTTCAAGTTCCTATTAATAATAAGCCACAAAGATCTCTTTGGCAGAGACGAAGAGATCACATCTTAACTTACAATGATTGTTTATATAGAAATATACGTGAGTCTGAATTCGTAATACCTTTAGATGTAGATGAAATTATATTACCCAAAATAGCTAAAACATTATCAGAACTAATAAAGCGTCTGTTCGCTAAAGGATGGGATCCCTCTCAGAACTCCGCCATTTTAGTACAAAATGTTTTCTTCTTCGATTTTATGCAAGGGGTTGACAAATATGAATATAGAAAAATGCACAGCAAAAGCAAAATGTATGTGAAACGAGACGACGTCCGGATTAAAAATAGAGAAAATTTAGATATAAGGGAAATAGAACTAGTAGATGATTCAAATAGATTACACAAAGAAGTCATAGATATTAAACAAATAGATCACGATTTATATGAGAAATATAGATCTAGATGCGGAAGAGAATTAGTTATACCTAAATTAGCAAGAAATATCGTAAGCTCAGCGCTTATAAGTCCTGTAGGATATTATAGCAAGAGCCTTATGTTGTCAAAAAAGGTGCTGACAGCGTTCAATCACTATCCCCTTGTGAGCCTGGGCGTATCAGGTTTCGCCGGCTGGTCGGCACCCTACAGCGAAGTACAACTAAACCACTATAAGGTACGGTATCTGGAATTCCAGATGCTTAATTAACTCCCTTATAGGATTAATTAACTAACATTATCATAGTTTCAAATGAGTAGTAACGTCCACAAATGTTTAAGATTGAATACCTAAAACATTGCAAATGCAACGGTAAGTATTCACAAAAAGTATTTAACTCTCTTAAGACTAGTAGTTCGCTGCGAACTTAGACCTCACGATTTTTTATTAACATTTCAAAAACTACAGAACCGATTTTGATGCCCAATGAACTTGAAAATTCTATTGATGTTGCCTACATGCCTACCAAATTTCATCAAATCGGACCATCGGTTCGGCAGTTATCGCGGAACAAACATACATAATATATACATACATAGCCCTGCAATGTAAGAGGTTTTGCTTCATTTTAAACTTTCTGATAATATAGGTATAGTTATTAAGTAGCAAGTACATGTATTAAAAATTCGCGGCGATTGTCTTCGTCGCCATTCTATGAATATTGTGACCACCCAGTTTGCGAATATGAAATCACATCTTACTTTAACAAAGTATTTTCTAATATTCTGCCAAGATTTGCGAGCAATTCTCTAATAAATAAGAGTGTCGTGTGCTCACGTTGCAGGAGTCGTGCAACACGACGGTGGTAGCGGAGTGCGAGCGGTACGGGCGGCGCGCGCGCCTCGACCACGCCGCGCTGCGCCTGCGCCGACGCCTCACGCTCGCCCTCGCAAACGCCATCTGTACGCGAATAAACATTACCTGAGATGAGAATAATGCATTTTATTTAAATATCGAACGTTCCAATTCACATATCACATTCTTTTTCCTATTAAGAAATAGCTATTCAAGCTTACGAAGCTGCTGCTATTTATGGCACTCTATTTTCTATTTTTAAATTGTATTATTTTTATAGCCATGGCATGTTAAAGGTTTACACCGATTTTCAGGAATATAAATTATTCAATGTATGCAGCAAGCAAAAGGAAGGATGAAGGATGAAGTTTTGTTAAGAGAACTGTACGACTTACTTAGTTCAACCCATTTTACTATCGCTACCTCCACCCACATCATAAGTATAAATGAAATTTTATTTCCTTTGATATTTTTTCTAATCCATTGTCATACATAATACATTAGCCATACATTATGCCCCGCATGAGTGACGTTACAAAGTACGAGGATATTGCAAAAAAGTTTAAGGTGCTTATAATAGAATATCTGAACGAAGTAATGAATATGTATTGAAATGAACAATACCTATAAATAAAATAGCAAGGAACGTAAGAAAATGCAACTTGAGTTACTTTTTCTTCTCTTTGTGCTTTTTATTTAATTTGTATACAACTATAATAAAATAGTAAAATGATGATTACTTGGCCATGCAAGGCTATAAATTTTGTTATTGCTGGCCTTTATTAACAATAAAAAGCTGTAAGTGCTCCAATTGGAATATTTAAGCTCTGTAATGACGGCACCACCGTACATTCAAAGACTTATGCGCCTAAGCGCGTCTAATCTAAATTAGACGCACACAATGACGATTATTAGCAGGGATATATTTGCGTCTATATCTATACAATGACACCAACAAGAGACTAGCTCAGAAGCGCTTAGATTAAACTGAATTCAGATAACAAATACTTTACTCTGAGCGTGGCCCGACACGCACTTGACCGAATTAATTGTTAATATTGTGTAAATATTTTTAAGTCTCATACCAAATAAGTACTCAATAGGTTTACTACAATGAACTGAAATGAAGACAGTATTTGAGGCGCCATGAAGATGACACCATTTGATTACGCTGGTTCTATGGACGGACAAATGCTGAATACTAATTGTATTTGAACGTACAAGCAGCTCGTAAGTATCTTTCACAGGAACTAACTGATCTACTAGACTTAAAATATAATCACAAAAGTCGGCATTGACAATTTTATATTTAGTATGTGACCGTATACAATGTTTTACTCCTGTCTGTACTTTGCAACATGGTATGATGTGTAATGTGAAATGATCTTCAGTTGTGGAAAATCAACTGATCTCGCATTTTTGACACCTTTTGGCACCTTGTAACAACATATATAACTAGTGGTTCTGTGCGAACACAGTAAACCTCGCGAGTTCTTATAACCGACACGCTTCGCAAAACCATTTTTATAAAGCTAAAAACTACTCCCCTTTCCCCCTATTTCTTCCCTATCGAAATTCGCGATTTACTAAAAAATTTAATCAAGAAACTTGTGTGCCAATCTTGTCAAAATCGGTTGAAAATGCGACCTGTAGGTGAGGTTATAGACAGACGGACAAAAAAACTTAACACTTCTTTTTAGGGTTCCGTACCCAAAGGGTGCAAATAGACAGCGGAGTCTCAGTAATAGGGTCCCGCCCTATTACTGAGACTCCGCTGTCTGTCCGTCTGTCCGTCGCTCTGTCGGTCTGTCTGTCCGTCTGTCTGTCCGTCTGTCTGTCCGTCTGTCTGTCCGTCTGTCTGTCCGTCTGTCTGTCCGCCTGTCTGTCCATCTGTCTGTCCGTCTGTCTGTCCGTCTGTCTGTCCGTCTGTCTGTCCGTCTGTCTGTCCGTCTGTCTGTCCATCTGTCTGTCCGTCTGTCTGTCCGTCTGTCTGTCCGTCTGTCTGTCCGTCTGTCTGTCCGTCTGTCTGTCCGTCTGTCTGTCCGTCTGTCTGTCCGTCTATCACAGGGCTCTATCTCTTGAACCGTAATAGCTAGACACTTGAAATTTTCACCGATTATGTATTACTGTGACCACTATAACAACAAATACTAAAAATAAGATAAAGTTAAAAATGAAAGGTGGTCGTCATACAAAAAACGTGTTTCTTCAGCGTTTTAAAACATTGTACGGTGGTAGGGAACCCTTCATGTACGAGTCCGACTCGCACTTGCCTGTTTATTTTTTTTCTTACTCGCTTCGCTCGCTTGGTCAACTATTCATTGGCAGGATATCTATTTTTATTGTTCTACATCAATTGTGATATTAAAAACTGCTAGACGACTTGTATAAATAAAAAATACAGACATGTGTTCGGCAAACTGAACGTATGTGTCCGTGATTACATTTTTCATGTTCTCGAGAGAAGCCGTCATTCGGGCACCATGATTTATGAGCAAACCCGATCCACTATAATAGCCTCTGTGACGAATTAAGAATCTCAGTAAAATACACAAACGTGTCATTCTGTCAGTCAACTTTACGGTTCATATGGAGCTCGATGGCCCGGCCGGCGGGCGAAAGTTTCATTAACTCTTATGCATGTCAAGCAATACCGGGTGTGTTTTGCGATTGGATTGATGACCACGAAAGGCACGGGCCCCCGTACCTTAGAAGGCATGATAAGCCTTACATACCGACTATAATTTTTTTATTTACTTAAGAGGCAATTGTTAATAAATTATTTTAAAATAATAATTGTTAATTCTTTTGACATTTAAAATTGTATGTGTGCTTTGTGTATTTAATTGTATTAATTTTAGAGCGACTGACATTATTATTATTTAAATTGTATTAAGGGTCCAATAGTAACCCAAAATAAATGTATTTTATTTTATTTATTTATTTTTTATTATAACACCACACATTGAAATTGGTATGAAAGCTTAGGTGACACCTAAGAAATACAGAAATATTATTGCCTGAGCGAGCGAAGCGTCTCAGTTTCGAGAATGGACAAAAATGTTTTTTCCGCCGGTCTGTCTGTTCTCGCCTACAGGACAAACTTTTCAACCGTAATTGATTAATTAAAAAATTTTATTCAATCAAGATTTCAGTCAAATTTGAGAGGCACACTAATTCATTCAAAGAAAGACTTCATCCTACACAAGATGCGTAATTCCTAAACGGGGAGAGTGGGAGAGGGAAAAGGAGAGAAGTTTGCTGCTGCGTTATATATAGACGGATTTCAGTAAAATGGCTTTTCTAAGCCAGGGGAAATGGGAGTGTCAGTTATTGGATGGTTATAACGACTCGCGAGGTCTACTGTTCTCACAGAAACACTAGTAGGTACATATTAAAATTCTGTAAGTATCTCAAGTACAATGTATACAGTAACTTAGAAGTTATCGCAGCAGTTTTAAAAGTTTGGTAAATAAATGAAAAATAAAGAAAAAAGTATGCAATAGGAGAACAGTATAAAACGAAATGTGCTTTTGTGCTACGATTATTCGTGTCAATTTCAATGTCAAAGAAAACATCCGATAATTCCGGTATTGTTCGCCACAAATCGACGTAAATCGTCATAATACTAAGCCAGCATAGCACAACCCATCTAGATTAATAAACATTAGATCTATATCGGACAGCCCCGCACGGCGACCCCTCTTTATGACATCACAATAGAAAATAAATCGCTAGCCACGAGCGGTATTTCAATTGCCGCGTATCCTAAGATTATCATTTATAACAGAATAAGCTCGGAGATTCAGACTTCGCTGGAAGATCAGATTTATCATGGCTGAGAAAGTTCTAAATATTATAACTTGTACTTGACATGAAATCATATTCAGGACTTACTTTTCGTTTTAGGCGGACAATAAGAATTTCGTGAAGATGAACGTTCGAGCAAAATATGTATTGCTTGCTTGTGTAGGCAAAAATATAGGTTACTTTCCTTAAATAATAATACATAAAAATACTAAATACAGTACATAAAATTAATAACATAACTTATACCTAATCCTAATAATTGTGATAACAAAATGTCATTATCCTGAAATAGATACTGTTAAATAATATGTGTCTAAGAGTTTCTCATGAGGACATTTTTAATAGCCCATGACATGAAGACCATATTGTCCAATAACATTTCCGTTTGTAATACACATAATAACAGATATAAGCTTCACCATCCAAATGTTATTATAGTTATTAAATATAAAAGCTTTACTCGTGTCTCTATGACTATAATGACTTAATCATAGTGGCATTTATAACGTCTAAGAAAATATACGGAAACTATTTTAAGGGGTCCGTGATACTGAACAACTTTTCCCAAGGAACGTAAATCGAAATATGAAATATAATTTTTGGCTACAGAAACTCGGATCAACTGATCGCTCAACTTGTATAGGTGGCCAAAATTTTTTTTCATATTTCAATATATGTTCCGTGAGGAACGTTGTTCATTATTATGGACTGAATCCACCCTTAAAATAGTTTCAGTATATTTTGTCAGACCCTGTATTATATTAGATCATACCAAATTATTTATAAATATGGACGTTTTTTGTACTCATATCATACGTAGAAAAAAGTCAAATATGTATTTTTTATAACAGGGCCCAATCGAACAATACAAAAAATCATTTTGAGTTTTAAGTAAGTAAGTAAATTCTTTATTGCACATAAAAATAAAATAAAAACATTACAAAAACACTCAAGTACAAGTGATTAAAAGGCAGACTTATCCCTGTTAGGGATCTCTTCCAGTCAACCTTAAAATCAGAGGAGATGTTACTCGAATTTGGGTGGACCGTTGTACAAATAATTTAACACATCACATAAACAATTGATATATACTTCACTAAACATATATAAGTATATAGTTATACCTCATAGAGCGAATCAAAGAATAACGCACGCTTCTCAAATTGCCTAACGCGAATACCCGAAGTAAGTAGAAAAAATACAGAATGATCCAGAGAGGCCTAATCACGGACTGAGCCTTTAAAATATTATTCCGCTTTTATCCGCCTAATAGGCCTTTGGCCCAATGGGGTGGAACTGCCAATTTAAAAACCCTAGAGTTCTTGTACGATTCATAACATAAGGGAAAAGCTTGCGAGCCGAACGACCACATTCGAGTACCCCGTAAATCTGTAAGGTACAATATAAATGAAAATATTTCTCTTGTTTGGTCTGAGGCCTAAGTATGTGCTCTATAAGTACTATCACCCTATGCATGAGCCTAAGCCATCATACTTTTAGTATATATCATTAGGCACCAATGCAAGGTTAGCAAATGCTTGAAGATTTTCTTTGCGTGGAGATAGTGTGTGACGAAATAAATCGGAAAGTAATGTCGTTATAATGACAAAAATACTTACAACTTTAACCATGATTCTTTTCACGGTAGGCAATGTGATTCAAAATTTATAATATGATCAATTGGTATTTCATAACCACTCCAAGTCTTCCCGTGGATGTCGTAGAAGGTGACTTAGGAAACACAAGCTAAGCAAAGCTTACAAACATCAATGAGACCTCTCCAACCCGTCTGGCTAGCGTGGAGATGGTAGGCTAAATCGTCTGACTGCTCTTGCTAATATATGGCTCTGGTTTTATATAGAGGGTCGTGCAGTGGAGACTAAAAACGACCTGATGATGATGATGGTATTTCATAATGTGACACACGTATAGTTATTCTATGGAATATGAGGCTACTCATGTCTGGTAGGATAGCCTAACAGATTTGACGAAAGCAGTGGTTTCTGCTCTTTTAGCCTTACTACATTGAATCAAAGTATCCACAAAGGGTTTAAAACTGAACAAAAACAAAAATAATTTACACACACAAGTCTTTCCACTTTTTCAGGGGCCTCAGCTAATTTCATAGACTTATCCCGACACAAAAGCGTGGCTCCAATTTAGAATTCAAATTTAAGTACTCCTGCAGTATACTACATGATATGGTATTATACTACCATTACCACAAAATGCAATTCTCCATCCAACGATGGGGGGTTCTACGAGTAAACATGGCTTGCAATCTTTATGCGACGCATCGTTAGTTTTGAATTGAACACTCGTAAATGTAAATATATTTATAAGTGTTTATTTAACACGTGCCGATATAATAGGATTTTATAGCTTTCGCCATCCAATATATAGCCATTAACTCCGCCGGTAAATGTTTGTATGAAACTTAATAAACTGGTCGTTTCATTTTCCTTATACGAGTATACCTAACTTAGCTTTATGTGGTAGATACCTAACACTTAATAAAAAGAAAATTTTGTCTTTCTTTTTGGCTATATTTTTTATTTTATGTTTCTTTCTTTTCTATTTTATGTTATGAGTAGATATAAATCTCATAGTATCTGAGAAAATTTATTTCCTCTCTGAAAAAGGGAATGGAAGGTCATCTTTGTTATTCTGCTGCACCTATACTTTTTAATTATCTGTGGTTATGTCCGACAACTGTGCAATGGCCTCACCCTTATTCTTCCACTTGTCTCTGTCCTATACCTAAGAATAAATTTTATCCAGCTATATAAATACAATCGTCATTTCGAAATCGTAAAACTGTAACAATAAACAAGTTTAATCTGTATGTTAAAAATAAAACGGACAACTTATTGTCATTTCCCAGTTCAGTGTCACGACCACCTCACGGCGGTCTCTCGGTGCTCATAATATGGTCATATTTGTCCTGAAGATTGCTTTTTACGCACTCGATAGAGGCAGAACGTCGTAGACTGAGCATATTATCACTACTTATGCTAACACGTTATTACCGCACTACAAGAGTATCGAATGGAAGAGTACTAGGTTAAATTTAATTTGCAAGCTTGCCTCTTAGTCAACCCCGGATCTAGCCATTTTCGATTATTTTTTGATATGTATACGCTGTAAAATAGATTTAATTTAAGTGTCTGTTTTAAATAGAGTTTTTTGAAACATAAATCATAACACTTAGAAATAATTTGAATTATCTAAAATGAAAACAAAAATCAATATTTGCACTATCTACTAAGATATAAATAAATTAAATAACATCTAACCATGGATTCATGTACTTATGAGTATTTATTTGTTTCTGTAGGTAATTGGGAGTACCTACTTCATGTAATTTGTGTATTTCTTTTCACTAATTTCATTCGTAGATAGAATTCTGTAATGCCTTCAACACCGTCACAGAATACAGTAGAGTAAACAGAACGGAATCTCCTAAGGTACAAGCAATATGCGTCTCCGTTCCCCGCACCCGCACCTCTCCCCCGGTTCTTGACGGCCAACGTGAGTCATCAAGGCGAAAACGGGGGAGAGGTGCGAGGACGGGGAACGGGGACGCATATTGCGCGTACCTTAGGAGATTCCGGCCTGTGACACCGTGGATACGGATATACTTTTAGCTGTCCTATCTTAAAAAAATATATTACCGTCAGTGATCAACTGGTTCGGCGCAGCATTCTCTCTCCTATTTTGTTTTCTGTTTTTATCAAGACTCTTTCTAGACTTCTCAATTGCTCCTATTTCTGTGCTGATGACTTGCACCTTTATATACAAACTGATGTCTAAGCCGTGCGGTTCCTGGCAGAGTAGAATAGGACCACTACAAGTCTTCCCGTGGATGTCGAAGAAGGCGACATAGGGATCACAAGCTGAACAAAGCTTATCAATTATCATTGAGACCTCTCCAACCCGTCTGGCCAGCGTGAAGTGTAGGCCTAATCCTCTGGCTACTCTGGCTAAGTATGGCTCTGGTAGTACAGAGTGGGTCCTGCAGTGGAAACTAAAACAGACCTGATGATGATGATGATACAAACTGATTTCGATCACATATGCAATGTCATAGCTTCACTAAATTCTTATCTTGAGCGTGTAAGACTGCTCTGTAAGATAGCTTACAGAGCAGTCTTTTATGCGCTCAACACCACCATAGGGTGTTGGTATTAATCCCTGAAATGTAAGGCTTTTGGTAGAATTAATAGCAACAAATTTTAGGAAGCTCGCGACAACTTCTAAAGTTAGATTTTAGTTCGATGGCACATGTTTAGTATGATGGAGATATTGTTCCATTCTCTCAGTTTTTAACTTAGTTTTAGGTTTTTACCTATGTCTGTAGTTGACCTGGGATCTGCAAATTACTGAGATTAGTCGTAAGGTGTATGCTTCAATGCATCATCTGAACCTTCTTAAAAAATTGTTCCCTTAAATACCTAACTAATGCTAGTCCAGTCTCTTATTCTTCCTTTAATTGATTATGCTGATGTGTTATCTGGGCATAACCCAAGAGCAATAAACTAGACCGTCTTTTATATAATTGTATTAGGTTCATATTTTGCCTCCGCAAATATGATCATATTTCATCTTATCGTTCTGAGCTTAAATGGCTTACAATCTAACAGCGCAGAAACCTTTCATATTTTATGTCATCTCCATAGTATTTTATATAATCCTTTTGCCCCTAACTATTTGACGACTCCATTTCAACATTTGTGCTCTACTCACGACAGGGTTTGGCGCTCTTCTGAAAAATTTACTCTAGATATTCCTTCTACCGTACTGGTTTTCTCTCAAATTCTTTTGCTGTTGTGACTGTCTTTGGAATGCCCTGCCTGATAACATCATGAGAGCATAATATAGGGATCACTTCAAGATGCTTGTAATTCGATATTATCGCGAAAAAACTATGCTACAACTGCAATAGTTTATGTACTAGTATGTTTATTATACATATACACATTTACGTATGTTTATATAATAATTTATACATGTAGAGATATTTTTGGTTTGTCTTGAAATATACCTATATACAGGGTTACTTTTAAAACACCGGCAACGTTTTTGAAGCAAGTTCAGTCCGTGATACTAAACAACTTTCCATAAAAACTATTATCGAAAATCGATAAAAAAAATTCGCCCTCTCATACAAAATCCATTTGGCTGAGCGGCGATTTGTATAGGCAGCCGAAATTTTATATGAGAAAGTATAAATATTTGGGTTAGTCTTATTACGGATTTTAGTAATACTTTGTAGTCATCTCAGAAAATATAACCTCCCACAATTCCCACATGGAGATCAAAAAGGATACAAACCAGAGAATAAAAATAACAACGTACAAACCTGGTGTATTCATTTGAAATCGTGATTGAATAATTAAATCGTCGACACGTCGTGCATGTTCGAGATGTAATCTGCTCCCGCGCTCGTTTTGTTTGGACTTGAGAAGTGAGTCAGTAATTAGATCATACTTTTTATTTTAATTCCATATTACTCGCGACATGGTGATGCTGTCAAGATAGCAAGTAGAAGCTCGATTGAGCCCCTAAGTCTAGATGTCAAAGACATACATTTCGATAATGATGTATCGCAAAGCCTAGTAGAATGAATTGCAACAAACTACTAGGTATAGATGATATAGATACTTGTATGTATATCAATAAAGTGGATAAAGAAACCGAAAGAATTATTTTACATTACCGTGTCCAAGGGAACGTATGATTATTTCAAGTTCAGTATTATAATAAATTTGGCTGATGGTCAAAAGACATCATGTATGTAATAAGAAAATAAATAAATACCTATAAAAAAATATCCCGCATCTAGGAAGTGTTTAAAATTATGGCTCGAACTTGTCATAAAAAATGCATGATATAGATAAATTGGCAGAAGCTTAAATTAGGAGCTCAGTTCAGCAGTGCGCAATGAAGCATCACTGGGTGTGACATGTCCATGTCCAGGCGTCTACTAACAGCATATTATTATCTTTCCATGCTTCTTCAGGCTCGTAAAGCCTTTGAATTATTAAACAATGTGTAGAAGTCGTAAAGCTATGTCAGATATCATTAGGTGGCTTAAAAAACCTGACTGCAGTAATCGAAAGAAGGAAAAAGGATAACGTTTCATCTAAGTAGATTTAATATAAGTAATCTACTTTGGCACAAAGGTTATGGTAAGCCTCACTGTCGAGTTTAGAGTTACAGGCTCAGGATGCAGCCCAACTGATCCATTTACAACATCAGATACCATCATCTAGTTTATTGGACATTGTGCGTACGGGCAGATCCGCGATAAGCTGATAGCGTGGTCGACGCAGCAATCAATTACTACTGCCGAGTTACCTACTCAGGTTAATCACACGGGACGAGTAAAGTGGCGAGATGGTCGAACGAGTGCTTGGTCAATCTTAACAGAAAACAGAATGGCTTTAGGCACTTGGCTGAAATAGGCACGGTCTGATATTATTGTCTTGACAAACATTGACCATGTCATCGGGCGACATTAGCTTAAACGAATCTATGTTAGACAAATTCTTAGTTACAGTGCTCGAGTTAAAGGTCACGTATTTTAACGTAGCGTAAATATTAAGTTTAATTAATAGTACACTAAATCTAAACACACTGTCAAAACTGACTTTATCTCAAATAAGGCTATGTAGGTAGTGATATATATCTATTTTTGGTATATGTCTTTTTTAGTCTCCACTGCAGGAGCACGACCCTCTCTTTACTGCCAGAGCCATACTTGGTATACATACAGAGGACACTCTCCACGCTGACAAGAAGGGTTGGAGAGGTTCACTGATGTTTATAAACTTTATTCAGCTTGAGTTTCATAAGTTGACTTCTACGACATCCACGGGAAGACTTGGAATGGTCTTATTTTACTCTGCTGAGAACCACACGGCACTAATACGACTAAAATCAATAAGTATATAATATATTATATAAAACAAGGATGAATAAATAACAAATCACTCATAGAGGACATGCGAATAGAAACATATGCACAGGTAGGACATTTAATATGATTAAATCGGTTGTCTATTTACTCGGGTGATGAGATAATTGATATTAAGATAATCTCAATATGTTTTATTGTTTTATGTATAAAAAATGATTTTTATCAATAGTTACTGTTACTAGACCAATGTGTACGCGACTTTACGGGAACTTACCACCACACTGCCATTCAATACGTTTTTATTTTAACACAGTGAATATTAAACACTCGTTACATTCGCAGATGTACGATAACAGCAATAAATTGAATGGCTTATTCAATTTATTTTGTTTATTTAGCTGATTGAACTGCTAAAATTTTATAGATGGCCCTAAGAGGTTTTTCTTGTGATTGTTACTTGGCGTTTTAAACCTTTTTTAAAAGTCTTTTAATTAAGGGTTTTGCGCCCAGCTGAGTGGTAAAATTTTCATAACCTTCATAATTAAAGGCCCATTAAGACAGTGCAAGTTTCTTGCCTGTTACATACAATTTACCTATGTCTGCTATTATGGATGGATCTAAAGTAAGAAAACAGAAGTAACGATATTTGTAGCATTTATTTCTTCAAAAATCAAATATTTATTTGAATAAATAGATGTTTTTTGTAGAATGAATAACATTATTTTATTTAAGTATAACTTACTTATAAGTATTTAAGTAGAATTTATTTATTCATTCGGTGATAAACTGGAAGAGATTCCATTGAATAATTCCTTGTTTTTCAAACATTCCAATTTTCTTACATAAATGTGTTGTTTCGTGGTATTATAAAATTATTACAAACAAAAGAACTATATCTAGAGACTAAAACCATTTCCTTCTAATAACTCTTATATATGACCTGATTTCAATAGGTATACTAGATATAAATAAAATTTAAAAATAAATGCATAGAAACAAATCAAGAATATAATAAATTAAATTTATAGCTCTGTCTGCAAGCTGCCTTATAGCAATTACGTTGGATGGATGCAATGAAAATGCAAATTCAAATCAGACCCACTCTATATAGACAAAACCGATAGATATAGACCTTTATCGCTATGCTAAGTAGGTTTACTATAGGTTTATTATTTGAATGGAACTATGTAGCCAAAAGATAGAAAAGAAGAGCTTTTCCCAGTAGACCACCTAAATTAGTCTAACGGGAATTTAGGTCCAAATAGATCTACCAATTGTGCCACTTAAAAAATAAATGCTCATTCTTATTTATAAGCAAGTTCTAATAATAATAAATATAGCACTTCTACGCATTTTGCGGATCTCTTGGATTTCATTAGTATGGAGCATAGTTGAAATGTAGTAGTAGCACGTAGTAGTGTGTTCGCAGTTTGTTTCTTTGTTATGGAGAAAAACATTTTTAATTTATTTACCAATGGTGTAAAAATACTATCCTGTCTGAATCAGAAACACGATAAATGCATGATAATGATTATCTGCCGTACTGCTGCCTTTTCACAAGCAGTAAATATTATTCACAAAAACGATAAATCAAATTAGACATAATAGGTATTTGATAAAAAGCTTTGATATGAAGACAAAAAAGGCATAAAACAAAATACAAGTGAAAGTAATGGGCACTGTTGACGTTTAAAACAATAAATAACTGATAAAGATCGGGATGTGAGTTTTCAATGGGAGCAATAGTTATAGCGACTAGGTAGTCATGGAAGCTCATTGTGCTACCTGATAGCATCAGGCATTTATTGCAATGATGGAAGATATGGCGTCAGCGCGGCCTAATATCAATTACCATGCCACTGCAGCAGATAATGGATACAAAGAGACATTTTCATTTAAATAAATAAATATACAAGGAAAGATGGATATGAAAGTATAAGTATAAATTTTGACTTGATTATTGATTGACATATTTATCTTTATAGAAAACTAAAATAATAAATATCTATCTATCTATAATTTAAGAACTACGTTCTTGGACATAAATAACAGAATGTAAATAAGAAAATAGGTATACAATGCCATACAGAATTATCTGATCTTTATTAACAATTGCCTTGTCGCCTTCTATCTTTCATCAGCATATAGCACTGGTTTTATTGCCAATATGAATACCTACATAAAAGTATTTCAAATGATGCAAGCATACTCGTAAAATGACGCTATGCAAATCGCGCTTGATAAGTGGTGCTTTTACATATCATAAAACTGACGATAAACGTTAAGTAAACTCGAATTGTAAAGGAATAATATAAGATAAATAGATGTTGCAAATATACATGTTAGGTATTATTGTGAATAAATATTTTTTAAGAGCCTATATCGTCCTACTCCCATGTGCTGTTAAAAAAACATATTGTGTCTGGTCTGGGAGAAAATAATAAAAACTTGAATATACCAGCTGCTTCTCTTTCCGCGCAGATAGTAAAAACCGATTAAGAAAAAATACCGGGCGAAAATACGTATCATCTTAATAGGCGATGCGGCTAGCAATCCATTACTACTTTGATTCCTTTTTCCACCTTCTCGCCCACCATCACCCCAAAAGTGGCCTTTGGGTCTTGAGGCCCTGGTGTCTGTCTGCTTACATGCAAGACCCAATATCTTTTGTCTGCCCCGTTAGGGATAAATGCGTGATAGTATGTATGTTATGATATTTGACTTGTATATTATATTTGGAAAAGAAAAAGCGGGAACGCGCACCCCGGACTCCGAAGCAGCACAGCTGAGGATGCAACCGGGAATGCTCTAGGATGAAGAAGTATGTATGTATGCTATATCAGTCCACAACTCAACTAAATAACTAAAGGCCTTTCCCATTAAAGGCGGAGAACTTTACTCGCTAAAAGCATCTTAAAGTGCCAAATTGATTCTAGTTACCCTGTCGTATCTGTAATTGTAGGTGTATATTTTCGTGTTCGTTAATGACTAACGCTAGTTTCAGATAATATATGCTTCCAAAAGGCATCTGACATTGCTTGGTAACTGCCATGTAATGGTTGCAGCTAAGATCAAATCCCCAATTTGTATCATCACTCTAGGTGATTTGACGAGGTTACTGGTTTTTACACAGAGCGACTGCCGTCCTGACCTCAACAATCAAAAGGGTACACCAAAACCAATCCTAGGATAGGTTTAAACTCCACAATTCGTATGACACGCGCATATTTTAATTTAGTATTTCGAATTTTTAAAGTTCAAAATGCTTTTTAAAAATCATAAACATTAAAAAAACTACAACAGATATTTTATTTTTTAACAAGAATAAAAATTTACCATGCAGTAACTAGCTCTTTAAACTAACTTCTATTAATCACCGGTTCAAGTTATCGAATCGATCACTCATGTTTATCATCGCAGAAGCAGGCATCTTACATCGGCCGAGAATACTGGAACCATACATACGAACATATTTCCTTGGCACATGCTTAGTCATCCCATTTCAAGAGATGTAAGCCATCTTCTCCATCCAATTTTGATTTGCAACTCTACGTCTTACACAAAAGTCTCAAATTTGCATTTATGTTTGCAGATACGAGTGATGAACTTCGAGCAAATGCACTTTCGAGCAAAAGTTGTAAATTATGAAAGAGATATGCGAGTCAGACTCAACGAGCTTCTCCGCTTTTAAAAATATATTATTTTTATACATTGTTATAGAAAACATAAATATTTTATTTATCTAGATCAATAAATACATTTTTGATAAAAAATCAAGTAAGTTATTGGTATACAAAACATTACTCGTATACCTACCGCCTGACTACGAGCGCGGAGTACCTATACTTATACTTATGATATGTATATATTTATTGCTCGTTTGTATGTATTTAATATGTAGGTATATGTATTATTATAATATTTATATATTTTTTTTATATAGGGACTCATCACACTGATTTAGTATGTTTCTTTTTATTTTATTTTTAAGTTTAAAATTTTATTTAGTTTTTTATTGTTATTTTTATTATGTGTTACACCCACATAAACTCTACCAATCAACCCAAAGGTTTGACTGTTAGAGAATGCTTTTAGCATTAAGTCCGCCTGTTTACATTTGTATGTGTGTATAATAAAGTTTAAATAAATAAATAAATAAATACTTTTACCACCGATACTATTTTACTAAAATCACAGTCTAAAATGCTAAATATATACTTATACAAGATATTGATAGCGCATCAACATCCTTTGAGTAGTTTAGAAATAGTGTTCGAAGACAAATAAATCAGTCACACTTACGAAAAAACTACTTTTATTCTTTTATAGCTACTTATATCACATCGTAGATTTTTTTTTTTTAACATTGATGTTGATAATATTGGGCCACCACAATATGAAACAAAAAGGTAAAATACAAGACATTTTTAAAGTATTTAAACTAAAACGCAAATTATTAAGTAAAACTAAAAACTCAAATCTAGAACTTAAATAGGTACTTAGCTAAAAAAGCATACAAATAAAACACTGCGTGCAGATCATTGCCTTGCGGTAGAGTGCCCAAAAGGCTGGCAGAATTGCTATGCAGGATGGCAATGCTCATTCGTTGAGCAAAGTAATTGCCACAATATTGAAATTCATCACATAATAGTGGAAGGCAAGGCACGCAGAGCGCGCGTCGCCTGCGCCCCGAGCGCCGCAAACCGGTAGCATGCATTACACAGAAATTCACAAATTTCGCTCACTGTGTGTAACACGGTAATGATGCTATAATATCTTCACAACAGGATAATTATTTCCTTGGAAATGCTTAACAGTCCACGGTAAAATGTAAATTAAATGTTAATAAGCTACTTATTTTTCTTAGTTTTTGGTAGACAATTTATTAAGATATTACTTACTTCTTTTTTGCGTATACTTCATGCGTTTGTATCCTTACTTATTTTACGTTGTACCTACTTGTTTTCCTACAGATTTTTTTTTAAGTTTCAAAAACCGATAATTAACTTAAATTAAATAACCTTCACGTATTTCATTCTAAAAGCATGATGCCTGCGCATATGTGCATACCAACTGTAGGCTACATAAAAAAGACATCAACGAGCTCACTCGAAAATGACGACTGGAATTGACAATATAAATTAAATTAAAAACTTTTTAAGTCACAACATCTTTATCAAAATTTATATCCCATATCTCTGATCAAAATAAATAAAAATAAGCAAATCGGTGTACTAGAATTTATTAAACATTGTCTCTGGAATATAATAAAATCGTGAGATCAATTCTTGATTAATCCCATGTTGCCTATATTTTACAATAGACAATAAACATGGAGGTATCACTTTTATTCCCGCTATAAAACTGGAGTTATATTAGCCCTAGCATTTAGAGCCAGCGTTAAGCTTAATTTTATTGCTGCGAGTTGTAAACGTTGCTGTTAGAAAACATTTTTACATCCAATGAAAAAAACAAGCCCTATTATGATGCACTAACAAGTCGCTTTAATAACGCACCAGTAATATGAAGGAATAACTGACAGACACTCGCAAATGATCCAAGATTCGAATAAAATACGTGATAAGCTAAACTCTGAATTTGAAGTAAGATTCCGTATTGTTAGAAATAAATACCCAAGAGAAATAAAGAGCCTGTCAAATTGCAACAATTTTCAGACATTTCCCAGTGACGACAATAATGTTTGAAACTTTTACGATAGCCATGGTGTGTACAATAGATTAAATTCACGTATTTTCCTGATCAGTAAGTGGTTTTTTTCTGCCCAATAGGCGTTAAATGTCCGAATGTTTACAGACCTTCCAAGTGAACATAAAAAATAAGCTAAGTTACCTAAACCACGAGGAATAACTTTAAAATTTCAAAAAAGTAGAGTGGTTATTACATTTTCCGGAAATAAAACCACATTTTGCTAAGTCTTAATTAAATACCTATTATTTTTATACAAAACTACTTAATAAATATAATGCTACTTACACAAATGTATCTCTGTCTTATGGAACCCTTAAATCTTAACTGGTGCCTATTCAAAATTGTTAACAGCATTCCGAACGAAAAACATTTAAAAGAGTTATTATAGGCAATCGTAAAAGCAAATAAACCCGCCAATGAACAAGTGCCTGCTAAATGACGGACCAATAGAAAGGGCCTTTGATTAATGATACAATTATCTGTCGACTTGGAACATAAGCCGAGTGCAGACAAACAGACAGACCTATTAGAGATTGATTGTTATGGCCGGTGTGATAAATAACGCAAATGGATAAATGCAAGATCGAGAAATTGCACTTGCAGCTTGCATAGAACTAAAGTATGTACTTGCTTAGGTAAGTATACTTATGTACCTACGTATCCATGGTTTAAGACAATAAGTTGTTCTCTTCCCGTGACAGCTGGGTCACATGATTGGCCTAAGAATACGTCATCTCCCAATTAATTACATATTCTTGCCACTGTGTGTGACTGAATTATCTGAACAAAATGCATTTTTTTACCAAATTTATTAAAAATTAAACTGACGAATTACACGAAATAGTAAGTTGGTTAGTATTTTATTTTATATTTATTAACTAGTTAATTGAGAAAGTCCTTAAATTTTCTGAAAAGAACAGTCAGTGGTAACACTTGTCTGACATTAGTGACGTAGTCTTGGGCCATCGCGGGAAATATCCTATTTTATTAGGGTTCCTTACCCAAATGGTGCAAACGGGACCCTATTAATGAGACTCCGCTGTCTGTCCGCCTGTCCGTCTGTCTGTCCGTCTGACGCAGGGCTCTATCCCTTGAAGCGTAATAGATAGACACTTGAAATTTTCAAATACTAAAAATAAGATAAAGTTAAAAATAATGGTCGTCATACAAGAAAAATGTTTCTTCAGCCTTTTTTTTAGTTTAGTTTCTTCGGAACCCTTCATGTACGAGTCTGACTCGCACTTGCCCGTTTTTTTTTATTTAATTGGTGCAAAAAACAGTCTTATAACACAGCTTAAACAAAATAAATTTTAAAATAGAAACATGTCTAGTTGCAAAACCAAAAAATTGTGCGCACAGCATGCTAAACATTGTTTTTTGACAAGGAAATATTTATAATTTTTCTAAATAACATAATACAGCTAAGGATATATAAATATTTCATTCTCCAGTACCATGTATCTACCTACTTACAAGTAACCTCCAAAACTTTATAAATTATTATTACTACTTCTTTTCATGTCGTTGGCTCAAAATATTACTAACAGGCTAATAGGCTACAAAATAGGAATTTTCAACTAATACTTTCTTTTTTGGATACGTATAAAATTTCATTTACAAATTTGTAGGAAGACTGTCTTCTGATATTTATTTTTTGGAACATTGACTGCATTTCAAATTTCAAGTTTCGTCGCTTTAATATGTTCAACTTTTTTGTAAGTATTTTAAATAAGTTTTTATGTATGTAGCAGAGTTTGCGTAGGAAATAATTAACCCTAATATCTACTAGTAGTATTAACTAGTCAGGATCTACATGTATTTTCCTATAAAAAAATATTTGAAAATAGATAAAAAAATGTATGCGAAATATAATAAAATACCAATGTCATTTGAAAATATTCTAGTTTTTAAACACAATTTTTTTTTCTATCACGTTTAATCCACAATACAAAACAATCTCTCCTAAGAAATGGCAATTTTTTTTTTACGAGACCTATGGTAAGTCGAACTTTAATGTTTCGAAAACATTTTATAATTACAGAGTTTTTGCAGTAACATAAAATAGGCCTTATCCAATTTGGCTGGTGTATAAGCCAGTTCGATCTCAATTTTATCTTGTCAAGTATTTAAAAATACGACTAAAAAAGATAGGTACTTCAAATGTTTATCCTTTTCTTACTTGCCCTTAAAAATCAATTGCACAAATAATAATAAATCGTCTGATGGGTTTATTATTTGTATAATAAACTCATCACAGTGCAGTGACATTACAGTCGAGTCATTCCTGATTGCACTCTGATATCTTCACAACTGCACAAAGGAATAATTCAAATTCTTACTACTTTGAAATACTGCCTAGTCACTTGGACCTCCCACTTGCACTTTCCATAACATATGAGTAGCTACTTCAGCTTTTGTATACAATTAATGGTTACATGTTCAATTATAAAATTAAACAAAAATTTGTATTTTCAACATACTCGTATTAGATGGAGCCGTGTGGTTCCCGGCAGAAAAGAATAGGACCACTCCAAGTCTTCCCGTGGATGTCGTAGAAGGCGACTTAGGAAATATTAATAATAATAATACACTTTATTGAACCAAAACACTTGAAAAAAAAAATTCTATACAAAAAGAAATCAACGGTGTACAATAGGCGACCTTATCGCCAAGGCAATCTCTTACAGGCTGCCTTTGGGTGACAGGATTGGCTGAAAAATAATAAATAAGTGGTGCGATTGTAAAACTAGTAATAACCTAATTATGTGATATCAAACAGTAAAAATAAAGAGAAGATGGAAAACCTAGCTGAACAAAGCTTTATAGAAATACAAGCTTAACAAAGTTTATAAACAGCAATGAGACCTCTCCAACCCGTCTGGCCAGCGTGGAGAGCGTAGGCCAGGTCCTCTGACTGCTCTAGCCAGAGGTCTTGGTGGTACAGAGAGGTTCGTGCTCCTGCAGTGGAGACTAAAAAATACCTGATGATGATGATGGAAACGGGTACATTTCATTACAGTATAAACGTCTGTAGTAATGTCAAAAAGCATACATGTTCACCACAATCTTTAAAAATTATAATTATCTCATTTTGTGAAAAAAAAATCTATATATTTCTTCTATAATTTTTCTATTGCTCTGCAGCCATTTTGTCCCGGTATAAGGTTTTAGAGGAATACGTGAAAACTACGTCGCGGGTAAGAGCTAGGTGAATATAAGTTAACCTACAGTCCTTAAAACTAAACTAGCGCAATAGGAACCTACCTCATATTCATCATCTCATCTTTCAGCTGAGAAGCTTTCACTGTTTACCTATCTATATTAGTTAATCAGTTTGAAAGTGTTTATGAAAATTAAGTTTTATGTGGTTTATTCAGGAACAAGCTTGATGCCTACTACTAGTTACCAGTTAGCAATCTCTTCTCGTTTCGTCTCTTAGATGGGTATTAAATTAATTTAAATAATAAAAAAGTACCTTATACAAAACACATCACAAAACGACTTTGGTCATTTTATGATGTGTAGGATCAAGATCCTATCGTACTCAAATAGTTACCTCTATCGGAAATTTTAATAAAAAATGATTCAAACTATTCAATAGGTAGAAATTCCTTAAGCACAAAGAATTCCATTTATGAAAAGAACCTATACCCGCTATCGCGTCCAATTAACACACATACATTACAATTCCGGATGTAGATATCCGAAGCTTGGTACTTATATGCTTTTAAAATCCATGAATTCGATCACATCCGTAAAGTCAAAAATTATGTGTGGTATTAAAAAGTTATATTAATGAATACTTACAACCTTCGCAAGCAATGTTACACTAATCAACACGAGATGCGGCTGGCTTTTTAAAACTTATCAAAGAATTTTTATTCCGCGCATAAATCTAAAGTAATTTGGGAGTTAATTATGTGTCGTCATTTCGATGTCATATTCCAATTAACTACAAGGGAAGTAAGATGAGACTGAGGCAATTAAACGTGATTTTATATCTAAGTTCCCGCTGTCTAACGATGCAGGACTGGAATAGAGCATGCAGTCAATGCACTATTGAAATTTATCGTATCCTGCGAATCTACCGCTGGCGAGGCTGAACTCGGTCGATGACCTGGGAACAGCGTTAGGATACTTAGCTTGGTGCTACGTTTGAGGTGGGATGTTCATCGAACCCGGACGCTTTTATTATAGATGCTCGCATTCAAACATATCGATCTACGTGTACACACCATTGAAACACATAAAGAGATGTTGGTTTAGTAGTTCACTTTGCATATCGCTCATGCGTCTGATTTGATTTTGTAGGTACCTATTCTATATTTAAATTGAACATTTCATTTTGTTTGCTATCAATTAGCAGCCTAACAAGATCTATTATATATCTAGTAGGTGGCTGGTGTTAGGGACAAATCCAATATATAAACAAATTTGTCCTCTTTCTAAAGATTTAGCTAGTTGGTAGATACAAATTTTTCCGTGCGGTTCCGGGTTAGACTAGGACCACTCCATCTCTTCCTGTGGATGTCGTAAGAGGCGACTAAAGGACTAAGCACAAACATCTCGTGCTACAATTGCATTCCCAAAGAGAATTAACGTCAGGCGGTGGCCGGTTGTAAAACTTTTCGCACAAATAAATTACCAAAGAGGGTTGACGTCAGGAAAGCGGCCGGTTGTAAAACTATAGCCAAATCATTGAAAGTGTTCCAGCTATTTCTTCTCCATTTTACAAGGTCTTTGGCATCCTTGGGTGCCCATTGACATGCGTATTATATTTGGAGAAGAAAAAGCGGGAAAGCGCACCCCGGGCTCCGAAGGAGCACAGCTGAGGATGCAACCGAGAATACGCTTAGACGAAGAAGAAGAAGAGGTAGATACAAATTTAAACATTTTCTGTCTTACTATAAAAAAGAGAAACATCTATTGAACTGAAATGATACCATAAATAATGCACACTCGTTCTAGCACTTTTCTTGCTAAATCGAGTTGTTTTATTTTCAACGCAAGTACACCATAGCATCAATTTCAAATAAGTTCTCTTATTTCGATAAAATGCTCGCTGTAATTCGAAACTACTTACTTATGATACAACTTTGATGCATCAGAAGTTAACATGCGCACGGATATTTCCATAAACAAGCACTTACGAACAAGTCCCCATTTCTCATAATGACTCGAATCATTTCGGTCATTTCTTTGCAATAAAGCGACGTGTTATTCAATGCCGCGGCGATGGGCTATAAACCGAAGACTGCAACTGCTTACACTTTACATTAAAATTGTTTAATATCGGTTGTAACCACTATATGAAATATACGGCGTACTTGTAAGATAATGCCCATAACTGTATTATAAAATGCACTTACCCGTAATAGGTAAGTTTCACAATTTACTCAATAATATTGGCTTATCGAGATTCCCTAATTAACTTGTAGCTAAGAGGCGATCTGCTTCAGCTTTCCCGGAACGAAGCCTTATTATCTAAGTAAATCCTTTTTCGTAAGTAATGTTTTATACTTACTTAGGTACCTATAAGTATGAGAATAAAATCGGAAATAGTAGTGTTTTAGTAAATAACTTTTGTACTAAAATGGCTCATATTTTATACGTGTTTTTTTTTACATTCTAATTCTTTCTTTCTTACTTTTAAGATTTTTCAAGCTGCCTAAAGGCATCTTACGTATCTTGACGACTGCCATACAATGATGACTGCCAGGATCAACGGCTTAACGTGCCTTCCGAAGTACGGAGGAGCTCGAGAAAAAATTATGCTACTCGTGGTCAACCATCCACCACCACGCCCGGTTAGTAATGTATACCCCCGCCGAGCCGTCGAACTCCTCAAACTTTCACATAAAGATGCTAAAGAATAGTCTCTCAAGGCTCAATTTAAAAAATTACGAGGTGCTTCTAATTACGTTATTATAAAGTATGCTTCGTCAGGAACTGTAATGGTATTTGGTTTATTGGGCCTTTTTCATCTTCCTTAAATTCTGGATTGGTAGAGCCACAGATTTAAAAACATACTAGAAGGAAAGATAAAAGGTAGAAGAGGTCCAGAACGACCAAGAAAGAGCTATGTAGACCAACTGAAAGAAAAAGCAGGGGTCATGTCGTATCAAGCACTAAAAAGTAAGGCAGAGAACTGAGAAGTTTGGCGCATACTCCACCGACAAGAGCCACTAAGCTCTTAAATAAGAAGAGCCACAGAATGCATACTCGTAATAGTACAGTAGATCATACAAATGTCTAAATACTGGAATCGAAACGTTAAAAAGATACATCATCTGTGGTCTTTCAACCACATTATGTAAGTTATTGGAACGTTACCATAACTAAAGATGTACCATAAATTACATACTGTCCTCTAAATTTTGTAATTGTAAATGTTATTTGGTGCAATTAAGATTTTTGTATTGTATTATAGAGGTTTAACGTAGTTCTACGAGTACTATGAACTAGATATATTGCAATGATTGTGCAGTGCAATATTGCATAATACAGGCTTTTGTACTGTCGGGTACAATGTACGCAGGGCTAGTGGGCCCTGTGGGCGGACACTGGTAAGTGAAATAAGAGTTGACGCCTCCGAGAACAAAACACTTTATATGAAATGGTTCTAGCTCGCAAATAAAACATACACAGACACATCACACGATCTAACTCGCACCTCGAGCTTGAAAAAGAAAATTAATTGGATTCAAGAAATTCTTGAGTTAGGTATGTACTCGTTAATATTGTAATAGATATAAAGCTGTTATTGATAGCTTTGATTTAAAAACCAAAATTTTGTGAGAAACGACTGGACACATTTATAAAAAAAGTATAATGTAGGTACCTACTGGTTACATACTGTATAAAAAGTTTTAAATGGGTATTAATAAGTAAATACATACTTTCACATCTTCATCTCAAACGGGGCAGATAGAGCCTAATCCCAAAACCCACTCTAAGCAAATAAATATAACTATGAATAAGAAGATTCCAATATCCGGGAAAAATGTTCTTTCTCTTTTTTAATTTTTTTTCCAGAGTGGAATCCGATCGTTATCATCTCTTAGGTAATTATGTAAATACAACTTAATAAGTAAGTGACATTAATTTTTATTAGTGGTATATTTTATGTTGTCAGTTTTACACACACGAATCTGAATTCATATATTATTATTTAGATGTTAAATTGCAGACACCAACTATATAGTCGCAGTGTTTATTCACGTTCAGCTCTGGACTGGTCTAGGAACAGTTAGGGTACTATTTATACATACTACAAGTTCTGCAGCTTCCGGGACCATTCTAACAGTAGAATCAAGATTATGTTTTAGTATAACAAGAACTAGTAAGCTGAATCCAGTTGCTGCAGTAAAATACAATGTTATAGCAGTATCATCTATGGCTGCTTTTTCGCACAACGAACCTTTTTTTATTTTTACTAATTTTAATATCAATTTAATTGTATGTTGACGTCCTTGGAGAGAATGCTGCAGTGCCATTTGTTGCCGCTGCTTTTGCACTAGCGCCTAGAAAGCGTCGTGACTGACAATGTCTAGTCTCCTTTATTGTCCAATGTGCTAAAGAGTCGAATGTAATAGGACATACGTGTACAGGTACGTCCAGTCCCACAATGTCAAGTGTCTCAAAGTGACTACTAATGGGTACTAAACCTAACTGTAAGTAAATATTGGACTTTAACAGTTAGTTCTACAAAACAAAACAAAGTAACTAAAGAGAAATTACAAGTAACTCTGTGAGCAAGTAGACCTCGGGAGTCTGAGTTTATCGGATAAAAAAAGCAGAGCATTAGTTAATGTATATATTTTATTATTTAAAATGTGCTTTTTAAGCCTTTTCATTTGATACCTAACACTGTATTGATTCAGCTTGGCTTTGGTTAAGTGGTTAAAATCTTACCCAGTATCAAAATGAAGGGGAGGCCTTTCCCTTTGGCTAAAATTTAAAATAAATTAATAAGCATACACTACTGCTTGATTGTCACGCGTATTCAAAAAACACAAACAACAACGTTCATCTATGAGTTACAAGGGCATCAGCCTAAAGAGAAAAGTACGGGTGCAGCCCACCAGGAGAAATTAAATTTCTTAAACGTCTCTCAAATGTCTGCACTGATTTGACGATGACGAATGAAGGCTGTAGTAAATTTAAATGAGGCCCAAGCTCTCCTCATTGTTTCTTTGTGCTTTTGCAAATTGCTTCCCCACTGTATATGGCCACCGGCGTCGTCAAAGAGAAGCTATTGTGCTTACTTATGTATACTGGGTCTAACAAAATACATATACTAAAACTATTTTAAGGATACACTCAGCCCATGATACTGAACAGCTTTCCCCAAGGAATATATACCGAAATATAAAAAATATTTTTTGGCCTCCCATACAAGTTGACCGATCAGCTGATCCGAGTATGTATGGAAAGCAAAAAATTTTTTTTCATATTTCGATATATGTTCCTTGGGGAAAGTTGTTCAGTTACACGGACTGAATGTACCCATAAATTAGTTTCAGTATATGTTGTTAGACTTATACAAAGTAGAAGGGACATACCCGTAATAAATCGACATTCCCATACAAATCGCCCGGGCGGCTGCACACTTTTGTATGGAACAGCCGGTTTTTTTTTGGTTTTTTTTTTTGGCTGTTATTTTAATTTTATTATACTACTCGTATAATGATATATTATAGACCGTAGTTCGATTTATTACGGGTATGTCCGTTCCACGTTGTATATTACAATACTACTCGTACGTATTAACGAACACGGGTATAGGTACATACCTACATACAATACAATACCCTTTACTGCACAAAAGAAAAATACAGGACATAATTAACTTAAAAAGTAGGAAATAAAAGGCGCTCATACAGATAAATTACTCTTTACCCCTTGCGAGGTAGACAGAGCTTAGTGCCATCAGGCCCAAAATAGACTTTAAACATTATTTTTATTTCTATAGCAGAGGTCTAGTACAGTACAGGTACCTACTACGTATAAGAAATGAAATCAAGCCAAATACGTTAGTACATAAACATGCGTAGGTACTATTAAATCTGTGAATCTGTGTCACAACTTGGATTGATTACTTATCATAATCCACATACTGCATTTACTTACTCGTATTGTAGGATTTGTAGAGAGATATGATAGAAACTTGTATTTTTCCCCTTAACGTCGAAACAGAGCAAAAAAGCTCTAGTAAACATGTTTGCTTCTCTTTTGTAAAATGCTAATGACAAAAGAATTGAGAACATTATCTTAGTAGGTATCGATATTAGGAAAAGTTAAACAGATAGCAAAATAAGAAACCGAATCATAAACAGGTCATCAGCATCCGGGCGTATTCCCGGTTGCGTCCTCAGCGGTAACGCTTCAGAGCCCAGGGTCAACTACATAACCTAGGAGATTGACGAGGTTACTGATTTTTACACAGAGTGACGGCCGTCTGACCTCCGCAACCTAAAGGGTAGACCAGAACTAGTCCTAGGCTAGGATAGGTTTAAACAAACGCTAGATAGCGTTTGGGACCCACAGCTTTACGCGCCTTCCAAAGCACGGAATCATCTTTCTTTTCGGATAATCAGGTTATTCAAGCCTGCAATATCCTAACCAGACTGGAAAAAACTTTTCACAAAGTTTGCTTTTCAGGGGGATTTGAACCCACGACCTCGTTTTTACAAGGCAAACGCCTTGACCACTGGACCAGGGAGCAGTCGAGTCAAGGCCGAATCATAAATAGGTACTTATGTATATAAAATTCAGAAACAAATAAATGCAGAATACCGATGGTAAAGCATTCAGTCTATTAAAGACATGGATTACGTAACAAGACCGTTAAGGCCGTACCTGAAATTTCTGGGGTCCAGTGCTGCCCCCATATAAAATAAATCATTTCAAAGAAAACGGAGACATTATTTAAAATTTTGCAACTACCAAGTCCTAGATAACCCTTCAAAGTATTTTATGAACTACTGTTTACAGTTTAAAGTGAGAACGTTAAGCTTTACTACGCACATTTGCGAATAACGGCCACTTTTAGCAAATGTGCGTAGTAAAGCTTAACGTTCTAATTATAAACTGTAAACAGTAGTTCATAAAATACTTTGAAGGGTTATCTAGAACTTGGTAGTAGCAAAATTTTAAATGATGTCTCCGTTTTCTTTGAAATGATTTATTTAAAATGGGGGCAGCACTGGACCCCGGAAAATTTAGGTACGGCCTTAAGATATGAAACCAAGCAGCTTAAGCAAAGTGCGTAACGGAACGCAAATGACGGTGTTCTATGCAACAGGATTATGCAAAATTTAAGCTTTCTCCGAGACTAGCCGTGACGCTGGGTAGACAAGGTCGCTTTGGCAAGCTCTAACTGGTTTCTTCTACAGTCTCTCTTCGAATACTGATCACTACAAATAGTAAGTACGATACGATATCTTTATGACAGATAGTGATATTTAATAGGAAATAGAAAATAGGAGAGGGAAAATGATTGGTCACTTAATACGACATGACTCCTTCATTAAAAACATACTAGAAGGAAAGATAAAAGGTAGAAGAGGTCCAGGACGACCAAGAAAGAGCTATGTAGACCAACTGAAAGAAAAAGCAGGGGTCATGTATCAAGCACTAAAAAGTAAGACAGAGAACCAAGTAGTTTGGCGCATACTCCACCGACAAGAGCCACTAAGCACTTAAATAAGAAGAAGAAGGATATTTAAAATAATATAGCAGCAAGTACTAGGTTGTGTAGGTAACTGCCATACAAAGATCACAATAAATCGCCAATTACGGCTTCTTCCCTGCTGGTTTGGGAGAAAAGAAAAAACTTAGAATGTACCAGCTGCTTCTCTTCCCGCACAGATCGTAAAAACCGATCGAGGAAATGGGCGAGAATTTGAATCATGTTAATGCGATGCGGCTAGCAACCCGTCACTATTTTAATTCCCTTTTTTCATCACGCTAAATGTAGCCTTTTGGTCTATCTACGGCCTAAGGCCCTGGGCTCTGTCTACCCTGTGAGGGATAAAGAAGTGATAATGTATCTGTATTTGATTTACTTCTTGGAGTTTTATTTTATAAGTAGGCGATTAGAGTTCACGTAGGTATATTTTATTCAGTTGCTCGTGATCACTGGAGTTGTTCAGTGAAAAGTAATGACTATGATAGAAAGTACTTATACAACGTGGAAGGAACATTCCCGTAATAAATCGAACCACGGGCTATACTAGATCACTAAAGTATACTTAATTGAAATTAAAATAAGTCGAAAGAACAAAAAAAAATTTACATTCCCATACATATCGCGGCTACACATTTATGTATGACAAGGCCAAATTTTTTTTTTGTTATTTGGCTGTTATTTTAATTTAATTATACAATAATGATCTAGTTCAGACCGTGGTTCGATTTATTACGGGTATGTCCCTTCCACTTTGTATATAAAAAGAACAAACCTTAGACATTGTCTCACAAACTGATAATGATAGAAAAAGTGATAAAGAAATTGCACGCGAGCGCAATTTCTTTATCACTTTTTGTAATTAGTAAACTTACTGCTATGTTGATTTCGTTCCTGTGTTTCTATCCCAGAAAAAAAATATTTTAACGTACATATGTACCAAAAACTTTTTTTATAAATAAGCAAACACTGAAATATGCCTAATACTTATATCCCATATATGTAGTATTTATTTTAATCTTTTGGAAAAACTTGATTCAAGACTTCTGATAACTTTTCGCTGCTTTTTACCTCTATAACAGTATGCCCTGTGCGTGCAATCCTAGATAACTGTCCATGCTTGTTACAGTTACAGTAATAATGAATGAGAAACCTCAGTCAGCCCGTTCAGTTTTTATCACACGTCCCAGGACGCGAGGTGGTTAGAAACAGTTACCTATCAGCCAGCCACCACTGAAGTGGGTATGTAACCCGTTGAATACTTCCCGGTTTTTGCTTATTGCTACCTACTCCTTGTTTATGTTACAGGCTTACTCGTTTTAACATAATAGACACAATCATATATTCTTCTAGCTTGTCTATACTAATATTATAAAGCGGAAGAGTTTGTTTGTTTGTTTGTTTGTTTGAACGCGCTAATCTCAGGAACTAATGGTCCGATTTGAAAAATTCTTTTTTTGTTGGGTAGTCCATTTATAGAGGAGGGCTTTAGGCTATATTACATTACGTTCCGACAACTACGCGAACGAAGTCGCGGGCACAGCTATTCTTTTATAAAAAAAAAATATTTGGGATCACCTCCTAGCACCTGGGACAAAGCCACAACGTTAGTTCTCCTTGTTTTTATTGCCTAATTATTATAATTTAGGTGTTTCAATATTGGTAGGTCTAAAAACTGACCAAGTATGTATAAAAATTTATGTCACCTAATTTTTTTAGGCTGTAATAATAGCGGTTGAAAACCGTACCATATATAGGTATTTGTCATTGATTGTTTTAGCAATTGAGATTAAAAATGAAATAAGTAATATTTCTAGTAAAAAACAAAGGTAGGTATATTCTTTCCGTTCATTGATATACAAAATATACTAAAACTATTTTAAGGCTGAATTCAGAAGTCCATAATACTACAAGTTAGGAACAAAATCATTGGCTGGCGCCGATTTATATGGGAAGCCGAAATTTCTTTTTCGTTTATTGATTGTATAGATAACTAGCTACTCGTATAAAAGTGTTCCTGTATAGTTTGTGTCGGGTGTATTTAAAGTGTAAGTGTGTAGTCCTGTTTTGTGCTGTAATAGCTAGTCACCTGTACATGAAGTATGGAAAGAGAGAGACTGTAACCTAAGTACAATCAACCCTATTACCCTACCTACACAGCCTAGCCCTAACCATACACTACGAATATATACATAAATAAATAGATGCAGGATGTCTGTTACTTGCGACCTATAGTAACAGAGGGAAAGTGGCAAGGATTCAAGGTATTAGGAAGATTTTCTCACTGCCGGTCAAGCAGACTCACAAGACCGTCACAGGCTAAGGGTGTCTTGGCCACAGTGAGAGGAAATATAACCAGCAGTATAATGTCCAAGCGTAGGCAGCCAAAAGAGAGTTTATTAAAATGAACATTAACTATATATACAAAAACTATCTACATATGTGTGTATAATTACAATATTATGTGTAAAAGTGTATGCGTTAAATTAGTTTGCGTTGCGATCTTCTTGCTTGCAAATTCTTGGGTGAATGCCCCGAGGGTCACATGTTCATATTCACGTGAACATCGATAATTGTTTTTATGGACTGAACTTGCTCCCAAAATGTTGCCGGTGTTTAAAATGTAACCCTGTATTATAATTATCGAAATATGGAAAACAATTTTTGGCCTCTGCTAGCGGTTATGTCAAACAGCGTCATATACCAGAGATATTGGAGTACCTACATTACTAGCTCTTTGTAATATACAATAAAACAACACACACATATATATATTACTATTGTATTTCCGTTGTTGTTCATGGTTGTTTTTGTAGTTATTCTATAGGGTTAAAATCTCAATTCCGAGAAATAGTCGACTAAGTTTAAATGCCTGTAGTTTTTGCATTAAAAAGACATCAACAAGTTAATATGCCATTTTTCAAAAATCTTTCATCATCGTAGTTCCAAACCTCCTCATCGTACCTCTCGTTTCGCCTCCTCCTTCAATGTGCGAACCGCTAAGGTGTGGAATTCCCACCCTGCGTCGATGATCCCCATACGTATGAATTAGGGATTTTCAGGGCAAAGTGAATAGGCATTTTTTTAATCTGCGTGTAACCCTTAGATCTCACCTTCCCATCAGGGGTCAAACGCATCTCTAATAAAAAAATAAAAAACCTACTTCTGGTCATAGGCCTCCTTTGACTGGTCACTAATTATATCAATAGCTGGGTAATAAAGATGGCAACATGCCACCATTGCCACCTCTTTTCAAGCTATTTTCAGCATCCACCAGAATAAAAAATCGATAGTGCATACTGAAACATCAAATTTCGAGATTGCATCTCACGGTTCCATGGTGTAATGGTTAGCACTCTGGACTCTGAATCCAGCGATCCGAGTTCAAATCTCGGTGGAACCTTTGTTTTTGTTAGGATAGTTTTTTTTATACAACGTGTGAGGGACATATTATGCGTAATAAATCGAACCACGAGGGATGCTAAAATAACAGTAAATAAAATAAACTAGCCAAGTGGAGTTAAACTCGCGTGGAGAGGGTTTCGTACAATTAATAGAATTCTTATAGGTATTCCTGTAATCTACAAGCAATTAAATTATATTTTCTTTTTTTCAAAATTTTAGGCTAAGTAGTTTTGGAGATTAGGGGGGGGAATGGTCAATATTCGTATTCTTTAATGAATAAAATCAAAACTAATTATTTTACAATAATAACAAAAATATATTTGAGTCCGTATTTGAGAGAATTTGTCTCGGAAAATGACCCTTATTTAAAAAAAAAAATATATTTGCTCCCGTAGATTCGGAGCAAATTGTCTGTGACAGACGGACGGACAGACAGACAGACGCACGAGTGATCATATAAGGGTTCTGTTTTTTTATTTTTGTACGGATCCCTAAAAACAACAAAAAAAATCGGCATATCCATACAAAAGTCTGCAGGCAATTTGTTGGGAATGTTGATTTTTTTTTGACTTTTTTAATTTCATTAATAATTAAGAAAATCGACTGTTCAAATTTAAAATTTCTTTTCAGGGTTAGCTGTTCCATGACATGTACTGAGTTAGCCCTTTAAATATTATTTCGCTATTCTGAAACATTCTGATGAATATACCATCACTACGATTTTTTTCGTAGCAGGTAGGTATTTATTTTATTCCCTTGTGCCAGTTTTGAAGCTGGATTTCTGAAGTCAAACTACTTCAAGGATTTTATCGGAGAGCATCGATCTACTGGTAAGTACAACCTCCATTAACACTTGCAAAGGTTACTACCTACTTCACAGGTCAAGTCAAGATAGGTTGGTATTATGATGACAGTAATTTTTGTTGACAAATTTTAGGTTTTAATTTAGATTTTAGTTTAGTTTTAGTTAAACATTATTATTATCCTTAGTATACTTGGTTAGTGTAAAAAAAAAATAGTTGAAAAATATATTTCTTCGTTGCTTACAAGTTGACAACAACGCCTCGTGGCAACCTAGCAATGCCTAGCAACTAAGAATAACGTAAACAAAACAAACAGCTGTCAAGTCGCTATTGATAAGCCAAGTTTATTCAATAATTTTTGTTTGTTATTAATATTTTTCTGTCGTTATTTGGAATTCATTCTACTAAATTCAGTCATCATCATTTTCAATAAAAATATGCTTCCACCAAAGCTGAAAATATTGATGATTGGGCCGTCAGAAGTTTGTACCCATACTGCATTATATAAAATATCCTTTTAGCTTTAGTGCCACTAGAACAGTTATTTATTTAACAGTGCTTTAACGTTGCAGAGCGGCAAAACACAAATAGCTAATTTTATATCTGAATCGATAAATATAGAAGAATGGTATGGAACACCCAGACCTACCCAGGGGGTGAGAATAGTGGAATTTGAAGTATCGAACCTAAGTATTAATGGAAAAATAACGAACACTGACATTGAACTTTGGGATAGCAGTGGAGACCACAAGTAAGTCACCTGTATTTGATAGACTGGTGTCACACCATAAAACGCTGGCTGTTGTCACAGCACAACCTTGAAAGTATGTCTTGATATGTCTGAACTAGAAAGTACTTAATTTTCAGCTAAGTCGTATTTTATTAAAGATAAAGTACTTACTTATGCTTTGCTTTTCAATTTGTTGAATGTAACTTATGATAATACATGTACCTACATTATCACGTCTTTATCCCTAACGGGGCAGACAGAACCTAGGGCGGCAAGGCCTAGGCCACTTTTAGCGTGATGATGGGCATGAAGGTGGAAAAAGTAAATCATAATAGTGATGGGTTGCTAACCGCATAGCCTATTGATATGGTTCAGATTCTTGCCCATTCCCTCGATCGACTTTTACGATCTGCGCGGGAAGAGAAGCAGCTTGTACATTCTATGTTTTTAGGGTTGACATAATGAAATGTTTATTAAGAAATAAATAAATAAATACAAATGAGGAACCCTTATGGATTCGGCATGTCTGTCTCTGTCTGTCTGTCCGTCCGTATGTCACAGCCACTTTTTTCCGAAACTATAAGATATAGTTCTTCTCCTCTCTGTTGAAATTTGGTAAGTAGATGTATTATGTAACCGCATTAAGATTTTCACACAAAAATAGAAAAAAAAACAATAAATTTTGGGGGTTCCCCCTTAGAACTGAAATTGAAAAAAATTTTTTAGGTCTTCTAGATAGGTCTTTAAAAATGATATTGAGGTTTCAAAAATCATTTTTTTCTAAACTGAATAGTTTGCGCGAGAGACACTTCCAAAGTGGTAAAATGTGTCTCCCCCCCTGTAACTTCTAAAATAAGAGAATGATAGAACTAAAAAAAATATATGATGTACATTACCATGCAAACTTCCACCGAAAATTGGTTTGATCGAGATCTAGTACCTAAGTTTGGGTGTTTATCTATATATGTATTTATCATAAAATATAGTATCGTTGAGTTAGTATCCCATAACACAAGTTTAAACCTTACTTTGGGGCTAGCTTAATCAGTGTGATTTGTCCTTATATATTTATTTAAGTAGTTTTTTTTAATATGTCATAAATCGTAAACCGCAATTTACCTTTAGAACTTTTATACTATATTACTTGCTGCTACGAAACCCTTCACGGGCGAGTCCGACTCGCACTTGGCCGTTTTTTAGGGTTCCGTACCTCAAAAGGAAAAAACGGAACCCTTATAGGATCACTTTGTTGTCCGTCTGTCCGTCCGTCCGTCCGTCTGTCAAGACCCTTTTTCTCAGGAACGCGTGGAGGTATGAAGCTGAAATTTATATCAATTACTCAGGTCTACTGTCCCTTGAAGCTGTGAAAAAATCAAACTTCTAAGCCAACGCAATCAAAAGATACAGCCGTTTATGCCGCAAATTTTCGACACTTGCAAGGGAATCAAAACCTACAGGGTGCTTCCCGTGAACTCAGAATCTTGAAATTTGGTACGAAGCAACGTCTTATAGCATAAAGGAAAAATTACGAAAACCATAAATTATTAGTTACATCACATAATATATTTTTTTTTAATAATTTTAAACTTACTTGTCGTAATGAACGAACTTTGTAAACCTTGCAGGTTTGTACGGAACCCTCGGTGCGCGAGTCCGACTCGCACTTGGCCGGTTTTTTTTTTCTTTTCTCCCACACTACAACTTTCCTCTCTCCCACAGTACAATATTAAGAATCATAGGTAGTATTTGGTTCTGGCCTACCCTTTGGGTTGCAGAGGTCAGACGGCAGTCGCTTTGTGTAAAAACCAGTAATCACGTCCAATCACATAGGTAAGGTAGCGGACCCAGGCTCTGAAGCGTTACCGCTGAGGATGCTACCGGGAATACGTGAGGATGATGATGATTGAGAATCACTGGCAGAACCGTGGCTCATAAAAAGTAACTAAGTAGCACTTACTATTTGATTTACACAGTTTTTACAAACATCTGTGCCATCTCCTAATTGTCACATGTAGCGAATCTGCGGAATCACGAACTGTCAAATTAAAATCTGTCTCACACTACACTACACAGAAGATTGTGGCTTTATAGACATTACGTTTTTTAACACTTCGAACATTATTAAAATATGGAAAGGTTAAAAACAAGTAAGTAATTGCTGTACTTTAGATTAAACATCTTGCTAACAAGACAACGACCATAATGTCCAATCATCAATTTTCCACATTTTTGTTAAGGTACTCTCGAGTACGGTCCAGCCAGGCACCCCTTATTTAAAAACTAAATTGTTAAAATCGTAAACTAAAGTGTTAGTAAAATTCTGCTGTCATGAGTATTTAGTTAAAAGTATTTTGTAGTCCTGTAGGTAATATGGGTTCAGTCAGTGGCAAAGTGGGTTGACGTCAGGCAGGCAGCCGGTCGTGAAACTGTAGCCAAATCATTTAAACTGTTCCGGCTATTTCTTCTCCATTTTGCAAGGTCTTTGGCATCCTTGGGTGACTATTGACATACATGTTATATTTGGAGAATAAAAAGCAGGAAAGCGCACGCCGGGCTCCCAAGCAGCACAGCTGAGGGTGCAACCAAATATGGGTTCAGTGGCGGCGCAAGACCAAAGTTTTGTGGGCGAGATAAGTAGTTCTGCGAGACCCTTTGGCTAAAAAAATTCGCTTTCGGACGCGAGGCGACCTAAAAAAGGTTATCCGCTACATATGCGAGGCCCTGCAAACCGCGAGGCCGTGGGCGGTGGCCCACACCGCCCACGCCTTACGCCGCCTCTGTATGGGTTTCTGTCAACTATGGCCACTTGGCACTTATGGCGAAAATTCAAATAAAGCTATATGGTCGGACATTTGCCTGCCGTAGGCGCATTGCTCACTTGAAATAATCATACAGGCAGGCATATACAACAGGGTAGAACAAAAAATACTGAAACTATTTTAAGGGTAAATTCAGTCCATAATACTGAACAACTTTTCCCAAGGAACATATATCGAAATATGAATTTTATTTTTTTGCTTTACATAGAAACTTGGATCAGCTGATCGGTCAACTTGTATGAGAGGCCAAAAAACATTTTTCATATTTCGATATACATATGTTCCTTGGGGAAAGTTGTTCAGTATCATGGACTGAATATACCCTTAAAATAGTTTCAGTATATTTTGTTACACGTTATATAATTATATTTACCTACCTACATAATACCTACAAGACACAATACATACATCTAGAGGTGTCCTTGGGGAAAGTTGTTCAGTATCATGGACTGAATCCACCCTTAAAATAGTTTCAGTATATTTTGTTACACGTTATATAATTATATGTACCTACCTACATATTTATTTATTTATTTAATTTATTGCACTATAAAATTAATGTACAATAGGTATAATCTTAACGCTAAGCGCTGTCTACCAGAAAATACCTTTGGGATGTATAAGAGAAGGTGATAAATGGGGTGCAAGCGTATACAAAACAGGAATGAGAAAAAAATATATATCTACTTACTAGCTAAGATACATAAACTACGCCTACATATTAAATTACATAACATTTAATAAGTTATATATAAAAACATAGATATAATATACTTAATATCTCCAAATATATACTTACATAAATATTTAAAATAAATAAACATACATAGACTACTATAGCATAGCTTGTTCATGGAAGTGTCGAAATACAAGTGATTTAAAATGATCCCGCGATTGTGCTCTCATAATGTTGTCAGGGAGGGCATTCCATAGTCGTACGGCCGTAACGGCAAAATAATTAGAAGGAAACCCAGTACGGTGAGAAGGAATCGACAGAGTTAATTTATCAGAAGAGCGCAGAACCCAATCATGAGTGGAGCATAAGAGCTGAAATTGGAAAGTTAAATAGTTCGGAGCAAACAAATTATAAAGTATACCATATAGCTGACACAATAATAATACCTACAAGACACATACATACATCTAGAGGTGTACTTTAAACCCGATATTTTGTACTCTTACGAATTGCGTCACAACCTTATGTATTTTGTGCCGATACACAGGAAACCCAATGACTCGTCCACTTGATAGGTATGTTTGAAGAAAATCCAGTCTAATTAATTTTTGTATAAAATAAAATAACAAAACGTAAATTAATTAGGTAAGTTTGTAGGTACCTACTTATTTTTTTGTGTTATCTTATCACGTTTTTGGCTATTATTTCCTTAAGAAACACTTTTATGGTTACTAATTAGCTACCTACATTTCTTGACTCACACACATAAACCTAACTAAATATGTGTTAACCAAGTATTTATTCTGTGGTATTGGTAGGTATAACACTATAGGGCGTTACTCTTATGAATCTTGCGGACAAAAGAGGAATAAATTATCATAGGTAGGTACTAACATAAGGTTAAGTACAATTTTCTTCATTGATGTAATAAGGTTATTGAAGTAGTCTATTTTAGAATACGTAAGTAGTCATATAGGTTTATAATAACAGTTTACAGTCTACCTAATAAGTCTACAATTGGAAAACTAAACTATCTTTTTGGAAATGGCAATAACTGTCATCTGATCATCTCCATACAAACAACATTAAAATAGGATTGCAATTATCAATTCTGCCAAATACACTTGCGCAGCCTTTTTCTCAAGTTTCTGTGTGTGTGTACGTCTGTCCATCCGCGGCTTAGCTCGGAGACTACTTACGTACCAAACAGCTGTATTTGTTTAGGTACAGTGCCGCGCCCCTTTGAAAAAAAAATATTTGAAAGGAAACGGAGATATCATTTAAGTTTCGAATTAGTAAACCCTTCGCACATTTGCGAAAAATGGCCACTTTTGGCTAATGTGCAAAGAAAAGCTTTACGTTCTCACTTTAAACTGTAAACAGTAGTTCGTAAAATGTAAAATAGTTTGAAGAGTTATCTAGGGTTTACTAATACGAAATTTTAAATGATATCTCCGTTTCCTTTCAAATATTTTTTTTCAAATGGGGGCAGCACTGGACCTCATGTATCATCTTAAGTAGGGGACAATATCTTTTTCACGTGTAGGAGGGATTCTTGTACAAGACGTATAGCCCCCCCCCCCCCTCCTCCCCCTTCTAAAAGCTAAATATGTTAGCTTGAAAAACCTAAAAAATATGCCGGCTAAGTTAGCTTTTGTAATTTAATTTAAGTAGCTGCCGCCTAAAATATTACATATTTTTAAAACAAAATATGATGACTGATGTGGACTAAAACAATTTTTTGGCTCATCAGGTAGATTATTTATTAAATATACAAACGAATATACAGCGCTTTTAAATTTTGCATGACGTCACCATCTGATTGTACCACATTTGTCCGACAAACAGTTGTCCGACGAAGAACGACGAAGTCGTCGTTTTGTAACGTGTAACTTCGAAACTACTCTGAGCGTGGCCCAAAACACACTTGGCAGATTTATTTACTTATTAGCTATTTTATAATTCTGCTTCAATCCAGTTTTTAATTTCAGGTTTGAACCTTGTTGGCCAGCACTTCGGGTAGGCGTTCATGGAGTGATTCTAATATGTTCGCCAAGCACAGCGCAGGCAGCTGCTAGAGAAATGGAACTTTTGTATAATTACTTTGTTTCTCAGCCAAAATTATCCGCGAAACAATGTGTCCTGTTTTACAACTGCACTGATGAAAATGACGATATGGATGCTTTAAATTTATGTAAGTAAAGCAAAATATTATAGTCTGCGTTAACGTAGGTCAAAAATATTATTATTTAAATTACATATAACTTTTTTCAGCTGCTACATTTACTAAGGTGTCACAAGTTGCGATAAACTTGAAGAATGGTGGAAATCGACTGAAAATAGACTTTTCAAATTATATAGCTTCAGTACTACAAACAATAAATAAAGAGGTTAACTGAACTTGTTACTATTATTTAGTTGTCCAAAATATTACTATATATATACTTACCGAATTAAGCTGAAACTGAACTGAAAAACATCCATTCATAAATCCAGTAGCATAAAAACATACATAGTGCATTTTACACAAAGGATCCGAGATAACATTACAGAAATCACTCACAGGAATAAGATAGTCAACACGAGATATATATAAACATAATTTTATTTTGAGTTGAGTAGACTTTTTATTACAACTATCGATATTAGAAATTAACCATAATCTGCTCCTAAAATACATTGTTAACAATCTAACTATTAAGGGATAAAGACAGTACAAGTATTGCTTCTAGTTTATTTAGGTCTAAAGAAAAAAATATGTTAAAACAAGAACCCTAAACACGATTTTAATGAGGACCCTGTACAGCTTCTCAGGTCTGTGGAAGTTATCACGATCTTCATTAATTTATAACATAAAATTGCCTTCAGTCTTAAAACATTTGGCTGTTCAACTTGGGTAATTATAAACTTCATTATTTATTTCATTTCACACAATTTCATCGCTGACCAATTTTTTATATGTACTTTGCATAAATATTTACACTATAGACCTTGTACACGAAAAAATCTTAAAGCTATAATAATATAAATTACCTATAAAAGAAGTGTACCTACACAAGTCTGTCATTAATAATTATCACCTTGATCACATCTCGTAATATGTGGAAGGACTACTAACTCTACTTAGTTAATAAAATAATTTAACTGTGTTTATACTATGATCAAAGTATAAAGCAATTAAACTATGTACACTAATGCCTATCATTTTTCCACCCTCCACGATCATTAAAATTCTTTCTATCCCGATGTCCTCTGCCAGAACCTCCACGGTTCCACCTGTCATTGCCTCGACCACGGTGACCACCCCTGTTAGGAAATCTTGGAAAGTTTTGATCGCCTTCCATAAAATTAAAGTCGTTACCAGGTCCATTAAAACCCATATTACCGAAATTATTAGGCCCAGGAAAGTTATTACTATTGAAGTTGTGAGGAATATTAGGCGCAATGCCTAAAAGACCAGGCGTAGGTCCACCACGTGGATCTGGCATATTTTGGTTAAAGTTATGCATCTGACCTACATTCATATTATTAATACCTCCTATACCCATACCCGAAATATTCATTATATTCGTATTACTACCATCAATGTTACCCTGTAACATTGACATGTTTAAACCAAAAGGGTTTTGACTGAAATTGGTTGGAGTTTTTAATAAAGCTTCTTTAGGTTTTGGTAGATACGAAAATTCTCCGTTTTCTCCTAAAGAAACTCCTAAGTTTGTGAATATGCTGCATAAAATAGTGTTGGTTTGTAAAAATGTGAGATCTAAGTTCTTCCCAGATGCTCTTTCCTGTTGATATTGTTTTATCATTTGTGTAACAGGCGCTAGGTGTTGATTTACAAAAATTTTTTGAGTACTACTTAAATCTCTATACCAGTTAGAACTTTGTAAAATGTTTTGTAACTCCAAGGTATTGGGCTTTTGATCCGAGATGGTGACATCCATTACATCTTTTGGTTTTCTTCTCGGATCGACTCGTGGTGCAGCAGGAACCGCAGGTTTATTTGTTTTTTCACTATCACTATTTGAGTCTTCAAGGGATAACCTGAATACTTTTCTCAATCTTGGATCTATTAGTGCTTGTGATTTCGCTGTACTATCTCTGATATCAGTGTAATCCGGCCGGGGAATATCAATGGGTATTAATTTGTAAGGTATTGGAGGGTGACTGTTAATTGATCCGTTTATTTCAGTCGCAGGAGTATAATTATTAATTGGTTTAAATGGCAAACGTATACGAAAATCAATGTCACCACTAGTACTCTGCCGAAGATCCGTGTCTCCAAAAGTAGGTAATTTATACTCCGACTGACGTAAATCTACATCTGTTCTCCTACGACCATCGGTTGGTTCGCCGTCAACACATTCGTATATAGAAACTCGTGTAGGTTTCTTATTAGCAGTCTTAGTAGTTTCATTTAACCTATCTGGGGATTTTCTTGCCCTGGGATCTCTCGATTTCGGTGAGCTAATTTGATCGATAATGGTTTCCGTCTTGATTTCTGTCTTGATTTCTTGCAAATTATTTTTCATTGTATTTAATAGCTTGGTGACTTCTTCACTTATATCTATTTTTGAAAGGTCTCCAAGTCTACTTAATACTGAAGAAGGTTCTATAACATGCGGAGCAGGAATTTGAGGTGATAACAAAGCAGGTTTAGGCGAAGAAACGGGCGATTTCTTTTTGATTCCCTTTTCTTCATCACTAGAATACCATTTCTCATCAATCAATAAATTATCTTCATCATCCGTTGTCGAACGACGATGCCTCTTCTCTGGATTTTTAAAAATTGGCTCAGGTTGGAGAAAACGGATATCAGTGTCATATTCCTTTTTAATTGAAACCTCTTCAAATTCTTTTGTTTCAGGAATTTCTTCAATTTCTTTTTTAATAGTAGACTGCAATTTTATTAAATTGTCGTCTGGAAATTGAAGCACCCTGTGATCAACATCCTTAGTTTCAAGTGGTATAACAGGTTTTTCATTTTCGAAGGTTTCATTCGAAACATCGATATTTTCTTTATCTTTCAAAGCAAATTTTAAAGCATCCTTAGTGTATTGATCAATATCAATCATGTCTTTATTAGCCTGAGGCTCTTTTTTTACCACTATATTGCTTACAGAATTATCTTCAAGTGAAGGTATAGCAACCGATGGTTGAAAACGCATATCAACATCCTGTCCGGGAAAATCAGATGTTACTGTAACATTATTTGAAATCGGAACTACGGGCGGAACTCTTAAATCCATGTCTTTATTTGCAACTGTAGTGGTTGTAAACTGCTGTTGTGTTTGTGATTCATTATTAGCATTAATTAAACCTAATTTTTGTATGTTCATTGTATTTAATTGTATTTCAGTTATTTGTTTCAGCGAAATCCCAATACTGTTCAACTGTAAAACAGTTAATTGTCCTAGTTGATCTAAATTATCTATCCCCATTTTCGTAAGATCTGAAATCTGCCTTGGTGTCAAAACGCCTGTTAAGTTTTTAATATTCAAAACATTTGTGGTCCCACTGTTGTTGTTTGGTGACATGTTAACATTATAATTTTGGTTAGAATTGTCATGTTGCCATCTTGACTGTCGTATTTTCGGAGAAACTTTATTCTGTCTTTCGTTATTGAACTGATTGGGTTGCATAGTATCCATAATGTTTTGTGGATTTGGTATATTTAAATCAAACAAGGAAGGAATAGTTTTGTCGTCATTATCAGAATTTTCTGAAAATTGCTGCATCAATTTTAATTGAGTCGCTTGAATCATTTGTAATGCTCCTTCTCTGTGAAACCTAGGAAAATCTCCCAAAATTTCCTTAGGCGCAGATTCAATATGTTTTAAAAGAATATTTTTTAGATTTTCAGTCAATGGTTTTCCATGTGCGAATTTACACTCATCCTTATAAATGCAAGGAAGACCGGTATGATAATATTTACAAGGAAAGTCTGCATGCATGTATAGACATTTATCCCGTTTTGCACAACAATCCATTAAATAAAATTTACATAGTTCCATTTTCCGAGGCGGTTGGGCATCATGTGAGTAAATACAGTCGTCTCCTTTATGACATTTTCCTTGCATATAGTACGAACAGAGTCCGTCACCGTCATGCATTTGATTTTGGCCCCTTCTGCGATCATTTTTATGGTTCTTACTGCGTTCTCTTTGCGGCGGCCTTTTTCTCTTTTGAACCCGCTGATGTTGTTGTTCTCGAGATTCATGACTACTGTCAGAAGCATAAGAATCTCGGTCATCTTCGTCATACGAATCCATATGCTTTTGTATAGGAGACGCACCTCTTACACACATCATTTCATTCTCATCCATTTCATCAGGATATTCCTGTTTTTTCCGTTTCTTGGACATACCATCTTTATTGTCATATTTCTTTCTTTTTTTATGTTTATGCCGTTCTTCGCCGTCTTCTTCCCCATGACTATCTACTTCATCATTTTTGTTCATCGCTTTCCTTATTGCTTTTTCAATATTACCAGCAAAATCTTCTTCTACGGAGGGACTAGAATGTTTATTTTTCTTCTTACTTTTATCTTTATTCTTTTGCTCACCTTTTGATTTGATTTTCTTTTTCTTACCTGATTTAGAATAATAAAATTCTTGCGTATCCAAGTTCTCTTCATTATTTTTTTCATGAAAGTCCTGTGCATTTTCTTCCAGTTTTTCTTCTGGTTGAGCCGCATCTTCTCCGTCACTTTCGATCTCCCCATCTTCTAAGTCTTCCACATTAGTTGCAGCCTCCGTCATTATGAATGTTTCACTGGAATTGAGAAAAAGAACTCATTAAAATTATTGACTTGAACAAGTAATTTAGTGAGTAGTCTGAAAAGGCTATTGCTTTAGAAACAAAAATAACGCTAGTGAGTGCTAATACCCCATACATTATTATGAGTAAACGAATCAGTATCTTAAGACATAAAATTTTTGACGCCTCATTTTTATCTTTGCAGTTTATTCTTGACCTTTAACTTTGTAGACTTGTAGTGTTAGACACAGGATGTAAAGTTAGTTACATTACGAAATATCATCCACTCAATTAAAAACTAATTATGTTGACATTTATTCGTAAATATCATATTTGAAAATTTACTCTTATTAGATTACATAAATAATTAAAAACTAAATTAATTTTTAAAATCAAAATTCGCGTATCTACACGGTAAGGAATTACCAGTACGTACCTATGTAACATACATACATAACCCAATTCTTTTATGATTGAAGTTTAAGAAGGTTATATTCATGTTTAATTGCTTTCAAAATTATATTACTATTTATTTTATTCAGTTGTTTCTTAGAGATACATAATATATATATTTTTTAATAGTGCCGCGTCGTTTTCTGTTATATTCATCGTTCGTTATCAGAATCAGCGTCCTACTCATAACTATAATATTTAACTAATTAGCTAATATTTTCTAATTACGTAAACACTTTATTACACATCTCTTGTCCATAAATAGGAAAATAGTACTGATGTATGTACTAAAATGTATACAGAAAACTTATTTAGGATAAATAATAGAAAAATAAGTTAGGGTAAGTCGGAGATATCACGGAAATCAAGAAAGTTCCACTATATCAGTCGTAATAAATAAAATATATGGCGCATATGGCATTATGGTTGAATAACCATAATGCCATATGCGCCATATATTTTATTTATACCATATATGAATATATATGGTAGGTTATTTTATTACTGTAAGAGCGTTTTAATGGGTACATCCCGTTTTAATGCGTATATTCCATTCGTCCCCACTAGGGACAAATAGGTAATTTTTAGTTCTGTGTATTTCGATTGTCACCACCGGGTCGTCCCCACTGGAGACGAATGGGAGTGACTATATTTCACAGATCCGTTAAAACTCTCATATATCCCCAATGAATGGAATTTTCGTTTTTTTATTCCCATTTGACCTCAGTGGTGGCAAGTGAAACGGATATTATTTCGTTCCCAGTTATTTTAAAAAGAATACCTAAAAATGTAAAGTATATTTTTAGGTCCAAGTCTTCTCGTGGATGTCATAGAAGGCGACTTAGGCAATACAAGCTAAAAAAAAGGTTGCTGCAGTGGAGACTAGAAAGACCTCATGATGATAATTATATTTTCGGAGATATGAAAAGGAGGGCTTTATGTATATTGAAATAAAAGTAACATGTACCTATGTCAAATCTTTTATATTGTTTTATCTCATAAGCCTTACATAGAAGATCATTCAATAAGTGTGATTTGTCCTTATCTATTTATTTTATTTATCTGCATTGGAGAATTAAGTTGTTTAGTATCATAAATCCCTTAAATAATTACAAGAAGTAAAACTTATGCAAAGTGGAAGGGACATACCCGTATTACGATAAATAACCACGGTCTATACTAGATCATTATAGTATAATGAAATTAAAATAACAGCCAAATAACAAAAGAAAAATTTGGCATTTCCATACAATGTGTGCAGCCGTCCGGGAGATTTGTGTGGGAATGTATTTTTTTCTTGTTCTTTCGACTGTTATTTTAATGTCATTATACTTTAGTGATCTAGTGTAGGCCGTGGTTCGATTTATTACGGGTATGTTCCTTCCACGTTGCATAATATCGAAGCTATTTTGTTCATTATTTTTAATTTTGTATATAATTGTGTTAAAAAAAAAAAAAATTTAAATGATCATCTTTGTAAGGCTTAAGAGTTATATGACAATGTAAAAGATTTGACATATATGTTACTTATTTTTATTATTATTATTCCAATATACAAAAAGCACTCTTTCTATCTACCCTAACAATATAATTTTTAAAAATCTTTATTAGCTATTCTATTTAACATAACTGGGGACGAAATAATATCCGTTCCATTTGCCATCACTGGGGTCAAATGGGAATCAAAAAACGAATATTCCCATCCGCCACCACTGGTGACAAATAGGAATTTAATGGAGAACTGTGAAATAATAGTCATTCCAATTCGTCTCCAGTGGACACGACGCGGTGGTGACAATAACACAAAACTAAAAGTTGATATACCCGTTTAATTTCACTATGACTAATCTGAAGTTTTTTATACATGATAGATTGTTCAATTTTTACCACAAGGACAGTCCGCGATAATGTGATTACTTTTTACGTGCGAAAGAAGATAAAACTTTAAAAGATATTGATGCTAAATGTGATATCGATTTTTTTTCATCCTATATATTTTTATTTTGGGAAAGATAAATCAATATCATGAATAGCTAAAAAAAATTAAGCACTTTAAAAACAAATTTAAAACCTAATAAAATGAAACTTGATACTGAAAACTAATTATCTCCAAAGCACATCGATTGTAAAAAATAATGGCTAATAAAAAATCTAATCAACTCATCTACATTACATATCTACTTATGTAAAAGCCCTAGCATCCATTACGCGATAAAAAAAAAATATCTTTCATACAAAATCCGGTTAAAATTTCCATTATAGACCGTTGATTAGGAAGTTCATTTTTTTGTAGATATTACTCATAAATAGACTTTTTTTCGGAAATTCGCGGTCCATGAGATATAGGTATTTAGTTTCCAGACTAATTGGCAAACAGCACCCCCTTGCAAATTTTTAGGTTGGATAAATGACCCAAGTGACGAAAGCGACCGATTTAGTTACCCGAATTATTCTTTTGAATCAACGGTCCATAGGTAATGGAAAGTTTAGCCTAAAAACTGACGGATTTTGGGCTGAAATTTGATTATAATTAATTGATAAGCGCTGATTAGTTTTTTCTTTCGTTAAATTGTTTATGTAGGAAGTAGCTAAGTATCAGACTGACATACTCCAAAAATTTTACTGGTGGTCAAAAAGTCGCCCTGTAGTGTAGGTATCAATAAACATTTTTGTTCATTTAAAAATATAAATTTAGCGTTTAATTCACAATTTGTACCATTGGGGCCAATAAAGGTTGAATTAAAGAAATAAATCCGTACTATCCTATTTAGTGATGTTAGCGTCAGGTTTCTAAAAATATAATAATGCACGTAGGATCTAGCCACCTACCTACGTGCCAAATTCATTTCAAATCGAAAAATAGGTATATAAGTAAGTACCTAAAGCGTCATTGTATGTAATAGGTACAAATTATTAAAATATCGAAAATATATACATTTTTGCCGATGTATAGGAATAGAAAATTATATTGTAATCGTGTTATTGGTCTTGATTCTTGGCAGCCATATTGTACGGTATAATCCGACCAAAATAAAGAGACATGAAAGAGAAAATGTCACGATTAATAATATTGTCTGTTATACCTATTTATAGCAATAAATTACTGTTAAATAGATAGAAATTATCCCTCATCGAGTGGAAGTTGTGAAGGAACTATCCCTAGGTACCAATAATTTATAATTCTAGAATACCTCAAGTATAGGGTTGCCAATCAGATTACATTTACGCACACATGTACCTAGGTAGGTACATTCCCACTATTTACTAAGTATACTGTATTGGCGTTGTCTTTCACAAATACTTTAGGGAAATTTTATTCCTTAAGTATTACTAACTAAATTACATAATTATTAACAACCGCTATGAGAGTATTTTCTCATTCTTGTTTTGATACTATACCTAATATATGTTGAAACAATAAGCATTGAGAATAGGAAGCTCTCCGATGTTCACAAAAATTAATCAAATAAGTTGCGTAGTGAGAAAATCAACATGTATGGCAGAAGTCAGTACAGTAACTGTTCATAGCCACTACTTTCAAAGTAAATTAAGTAGATACAGCCAAGCAAGACAAGCAGTGGGTGGCCGCTCACATTTCACAATGTTTTACTGTGCTATGCGCCGCACTAACGCCACGAATGAATGAATGACGTCAGCCTTCTAGAACGTCAAGATATCTATGTGTCCTTCCTCAATCGAGGTCACGTTCCGTGTATACATTCACTCACACAAGTAGGTACACATTTTTTTATTAACGTTATCACGTGACTGTACACCTACGTAATCATGCATGTCTCTTAATTTGGTAGCATAGCACCTACTGCCTATTTATCTATCTCAGGCATCGCACAAAAATTAAATTTTGAGTAGGTAATATTGCATTTGAAATATCACAACAACAAATAGTTACAAGAATGAATAAAAATTTTACAAATTTACACATTACCAACACCACAGAGCCCTTATTTAACACAAAGTAGACGGTAGGTACATACCTACCTACCACGATAATTTTTTTTAGGAATCAAGATTTACCATATTTAAAAACAGTTTTAACCAACATGCACAAGAAAGACAAGTCTTAGGTATTTATACTTTGCAACGCAGTTAATGAAAAGTAAATTCTGCCATTACTATACGACCGCCATTTTGTTTGATGCTAAACACGACAAAGATGTTTTATAATGATATTACCCATTTTAAAGATGATTTGTAGGTAAACGACGCGGATTATGATTAATACTTATGTGAAAATAAGTGTTGCAGGAAATTGTTGCACGTGTGTTTCCTTGTCATAGCTGGTCAAGCACTTTAGTATAGGGGACACGCATTTGTAAATGGCCTAATAAGTAAATTATAATAGTAAGTGTTACCAATCTTACATTAATGAACGTTTCACTATGTGCGACTACTATACGCCATAAAAATGGAATATTTCATAGCATTGCTGCATGTACGCAATATTGATTTCGGACGACGACTGCAGCGGAACAAAGAAGTAGGCGGAAAATAATTAGTTCCATTTTTTATCACTACACTTGGTTGGCGCTTGTGTCGAGGAGACGGAAGTGCTGACAGTAATACTTTCATTAAACGTTTATTTATTATTGACAAATTATTTAATTTTTGTTTAAAAGCACAATTTTTAATTCATAATAGGTTATCTTCTTGCTAGGTTGAAACGAAATTTAAATGAGAAAAGAACACAAATTACGGATAATGCTAGACAAGTTATTTGCCCATGTGGGCAAAATCGGAGCTACTTTTAATATAATAGAATTTTAATACAAATGCAGATAGTAGCGCCACCCTGACTTGTAAAGGAAACATTGTTGCATTAATTGTGTGTTTCGTAATGTTGGTAATTGGAAATAACATTTATTTTCTTGATAACAAAGATTTTCACATAAACAAGCTTCAATAAAAGACATGAATGTTTTATTTCATCTTGCACAGTATGTTATTCTTTGTTTAATTCTGATTAGAAATAATAAATAGCTTTGTTTAAATATATGTATTTGGTTGGTACTACTTACCAGCTTCCTAATTATTTTTGCTATGCTATGATATGACCATATCTTGTAAAGTGATAAAATCATATTAGGTAGGTAAATATTAGGTTAGTACTTGCCATACAAGTTTCGCCTGGGAATCCATTTGCTGAGATTCAGTTGCATTGCATGACTTGCATGCAATTTTATACATAGCTGGTTTTCTAAGGAATGATACAATTTTGACAGAGCTTTGTAAAATAGGCAATGTACATTACATCAATATCTTAAAGTCAGCATAGTGGCCCTTTGTATTACTAAAACAATTTAATATTTGAACATAGTATTTTATTTTTCATTTAATACAATTTGATCATGATGTAAAGGTTGTCATGGTCAACTATGTAACTATCACTATATTGTGATAAACGCTCATATATTTTCCTTATGATAACTTTAAAAAATAGGTATTTAGTAATGTACCTATTGTATTATAATTATTATTTAATAATCGTCACTTGTATTAGAAAGTATATTTATATATCCTTATTATGTATTTAAAAATTTATAAATGTTTTTTTGTCAAAAAACAATGTTTAGCATGCTGTGCGCACAATTTTTTGGTTTTGCAACAAGACATGTTTCTATTCTATAATTTATTTGGAAAGCTGTGTTGTAAGACTGTTTTGTGGGTCAATAAATAAAATAAAAATAATAAATAAGAGGTATACGTGGTTAGATTCATTCGTCTTAAGGCCCTGTCAGTTCAGAGCCAAGAAAACTGTGAGTTTTTTGAAAAATCACTGTAATTAAACAACCACAGTTTATTCCTCAAAAATATCGTCGAGCACGAGTCCGGGCCTTTGTTCGCTCTCCACATCGAAATATAATTCTCTAGAATTGTAAATAATCCCGAAAAATAATTCCACGCGATATGTACCACGGCGGGCGAGGCTTAAAATATGAACAGCGTGGCGCGACAGTTCGCCGTGACACTCGAGTCGTGCGGTTGCGTCGCAAGAAGTTCCTTTGCTGTGTTTTTGCGATAATCGATTCATTAAAAATGCCGTCATATGCCGTGAAGTAGTGTAGAAGCCATACAGATATGAAAATTAGTTATTAAAAAAAAAAGTAACACGTAAACAAGGTTATTTATTTTAGCGTAGCGTACTGCAGATCCGCGCGTTGTACCTCACCGGCTACCGCTCGTTGCGTTGACTGCCCCACCCGACTGACGACGACGCGTGAACTTGTCGTGACCAATCGCATGCATCTTTGTCTATGTGTGCGTTCGAGTGTTTTGTTGTAATTACTGTTCGTTTATTTGCGTAAATGGAATCAGAATCGAAGCGGTGAATGTAGGGACGTTAGAATTCTAGAGAATTATTGTTCGTAGGCTCTCCACGAATATTTCACTGTGTTTTATTTATTATTTTCGTTGTATTATATTTATAATTTTTATGTTGCGAAATCGACTGAATATTTAGATAATACATTTTTTGGTATAATAATTTTCATTTAAAAAAGGTGATTGTATAAAATAGTAATACCTATGTCTTATAAAGGTAAATTTAGGCAAATTTAGAGGTACCTATGTTTGTGATTTTTTTCTATTCAAAAATGCTCAATATTGTGGATGTCTGTAGAAAAATCCTTAAGATTCTTATGGAAATTTTTTGAAGAATTAACTGTAGTAGTTTGATTACACTGAAAAACACGCACAGTATTGCAAGCTGTGAACTGTGAACCCATCTCGCCTTAACTACTAGTGTCAATAGTGTCTTTATCACTGAATAAAGATTTTCCTATTCTACTCTATATACACGTAGAGGCTATATTAAATATCACAAGATAAATCCACAGAGATAAATCTTTTCTTTTCAAGGAGGGTTAACGTCGGGCGGCGGCCGGTTGTAAAACTTTTCGCACATATACATTCCCAAAGAGGGTTGACGTCAGGCTTTAGATGTAATAAATAATATATATATTATTATAAATAATATAAATAATAAAATATTTTTGGCTTAACAAAATCTGTGATGGATTTAGAACAGGAATACTTTGAGGTACTTTGAACAAATACAAATACCTGTTAAATTTCACAGATAATATAGTATATAATTTCTTGATAACAAAGATTTTCACATAATCCCATGCCTATGCTAAATATGCTTGACTAGCTGTGCCCGCGACTTCGTTCGCGTGGTTGTCGGAACGTAATGTTATATAGCCTAAAGCCTTCCTCTATAAACAAAAAAATAATTTTTCAAATCGGACCATTAGTTCCTGAGATTAGCGCGTTTAAACAAACAAACAAACCAACAAACAAACTCTTCCGCTTTATAATATTAGTATAGATAAATACCAAGCATAGACAACTGTAGTTTATTTATGTCATTCTATCTATTATCATATGTCAAATTGTCATCGAGCAAGTCATCCTGTCATCCATCATGACATGTCTTGCTCTGAGTATCAGTCAGTCACGGCTTTATCAATTTTCGTATTTTTGTTAAAATTTCCAAACTTATGTACAAATATTATCTGCAATGATTACAACCAAAATAACCTGACTGATACAATCTGTTACAATATATTTTTGTCAACTCTAAAATACAATGTGATTTACTAATAAATAAACAAGATAAAAATTGTTTCTATCATGTCTGAAGCGAATAATCCGTTTGCTGGATTAATAGGTGTTCAGGCCGCAAATAGTGCTCAAGTGGAAAATACTACTTTAGATGTAACTTCAAAACAATCCCCAGAAGAAGAGGCAGTTGTACTGGTAAACACTGTAGTCGAAAATGTTTTTCATTTTACTATCAACCCGAACGCTGTGGGAGGACGTACATCTGCAGACAAACAATTGGTATATTTAGAAGAACTGGCCGAAGCTACTAAACCAAAAATAAACATTGACTTAGAAGCATTAGAACAGGCACTTTTCGAAAGATTGCTTTTGCCCGATGTTGAATCTTCTGTCATACCCAAGGGTACGAAAGTGTACAAAGAACATGTAGTCCAAAACCAGGTGTTTCCATACTTATTTGGATCGTTACAGAACTTACAAACATATGAGCAAAGTAATTCTGTAAATGTGAAAAATTGTGTGCAGAAGATGAAAGAGCTGATTTTTAGAAATGCTGTGACAGCTCTAAAGCAGCCTGCCCTCTTCGAAGAACAAGACTTTTCAGTACAATTGATGGATCTCCTCAAACATGTAGATCCTCAAAGCCATACATTCTTCTTAGATATAGTCAAATTTTTTATGGAAGATGGTAAGTTTTAGTAGTTTTTACTTTAATATTTTCTATTTGTTGTTCTGTACCACATAGGAGATAAAAGACATGATATGATAGTGTAGTACATGTCGCATCACGTAAAAAGAATACTGGCGGTCAAGCTGCGCATTAGGCGATTTATCGATATATTTATTGATATCATAACTAATTTATTTTTCAATGTACCTACCAATAACCAATTATATAAAGCTGCGAGCGAAAATAATACAATAGGCCTAGTACCTTCGTGCACGAGTATACCCATGTGTAAACACACCCTCTACTTTTTCCAGTGTTCTTTTTACATGATGCGACCTATATAATCCTTAGCAATGTTTGTTTGGCCTTCATGGCAAAAGAAACCAATAGACATAGGTACTTAATTTTTTTTTATGGAGATACTTGAGGCTGGTTCCTATCAGGTAGGTATCATAATATACTTATGCTATGCTAGGTATCATAATATACATGCTACTTTTTGTCCTGGGATAATGTTCAACAGGGATGCTCACAAATTAAGTCATGGATAATCAAAAAGTATAGACTAAATATATGTATAAAAAGGTCCCCAGGCTCTGAAACAACAAGCTACAAATGCAACCAGGAATGCAACTAAGATGAGAGAAAGATTATCCTGCATGTTATTATTTTTAGTCATAATTTTTCCTTTAACTGGTTGATGATTGAAAAACAATTTCATTGCGAGACTGTTGTTAGGTAGAGGGTCATTGAATAGTTTAACCTCTCACCTCTGAAGCGGGCAGATTTGGCCAGGCAAACACTGACAAATCTCACCCTTATTACCAGTGATCTGAATAGGTAGAGCGATTTGGGATCAATGATCTCAATCGTACATGTTAATATGGACATGCCATTGGAAATATTTTTTTATTCTTTTAACTGTACCGTTATGTGTTATGCAATTTTTCTACCTATACTCTCAAGATCCGCTATAAAAAGGTTGTTTTACTGGTCATGCATGTGTAACATTCGATTGGACACTTTCTTTTTTTCCATGATTTTTAGACAGTGTTTTACAAGTTAACATTTACTTATTTTCTCGTGGGAAACGTCTTTTCCTGTGATAAAATACGTAGAAACCTTCATGGCTTTGCACACAGCAACTCACCAAAATTTCAACTCAATCAGATGAATTTTATCAGAACACAATATACAAAAAAACCAACATTCATTTTATTACTTGACAGATAAATTAAATCAATATAAAACGTTTTACTATTCCTTCCTTCAAATTTCAAATAAAATAGTCACTAATTCAATAAATTATTTCAACCCTACAAAAATCCAAATAAAAACAGAACTTGACGGAAAAAGGCATGTCCATGTTATACGACATCATACAAGTACCAAAAATAGCTCTTCCTATTCTTATCACTGCTTATTACGTTGACATCAAAATATTGGTTCCTTGACAAAGAGGTTATATTGCTGGTTCCTCCAAAAAAAAATTAGCCTTGGATTAATATAAGATCTTGATTTTTAGGAGACAGTGAGAGTCAACAACAGTTAAGAGACACAATGTTACCAGTACTGCAGAGGGTCCACACAGAAATCAATAAATCCAATTTAATCAACCTGCCAATTTATATTTTACCTTCAGTTCATTTATTTGCGAGTAAGTATCTATTATAATGGTGTTCATGTATAATTTGTCAAGCAATAAACAACTTATATGACATTTGTACAAAAATTTATAAAATTTGAAGATAAATTTTATACATAAGCACAGTTGTGAAGCTTGATACATTTTGAACAACCATAGATAAAATGTTTGTACCAGCATCCGTGTGTGAGTAAAACGTAGGGCTATTGTAAAGTGAATCATTTTACTCAACTGTCTTCTGTCATTATTGTATAGCAGTTGTCAAGCTATGGTAGATCCTTAGCGACAAATCTTATTTCATATCTATCTGTATTATAGTCCAGGAAGAATTGAGCTTCCTGCTGTATTATCATCATCATCATCAGGTCTTTTTAGTCTCCACTGCAGGAGCACGACCCTCTCTGTACCACCCAAACCATATATTAGCCAGAGCAGTCAGAGGATTTGGCCTACTCTCTCCATGCTGGCCAGACGGGTGGGAGAGGTCTCATTGATGTTTCTAAGCATTGTTTAGCTTGTGTTTCCTAAGTCGCCTTCTACGACATCCATGGGAAGCTTTGGAGTGGTCCTATTCTACTCTGCCGGGAACCATACGGCTTATGTTAGCACATACATTAATTCTAAGTCATAAGGTAGGTATATTGAGTTTTGGGTATCATAGTATTTAATATGTCTACATCAAAATATTGACTTATTGAAATAAGGTCTCTTTATTTATTGTGATTGGTATCAAATTATGTGCCAAACCTCTACCCATAGCCTAATCTCATTTTATTCGAGGTACTGTCATTGTCTTAAGTTCACTCAGCCTCCTTATGTAAATATTTTGTGAGGTCTATTTTAGAGTGAGGTTGATGAATTTATGGACCATGCCATAACTTATATGTAATCTCACCAAGACCAAGTCTGCATATGGCATTACTATTTCCACTACTACTTGATTTCACTATTACAAAAAAAAAATAATAATATTATTATACTATGGTACTATTTCATATACAACAAAAATATTCGTAGTTGGCACAGGCCATGGATTTTCTATACTACAATGCCAGCTAGGACTTATCTCGTAGTTAAAGAAATGTATGACGGCATTGACAGTAAAAGCTCTAAAATATTTGTGGCGCGCAAAGGATTAAAACCACACAGTCAACGTTACCTCCTAGAAAAAGGCCCCTGTTATGCTGAAATTATTACAGGTAATCCTCATTTGGCTCCAATATTGATGGATGCTTGTGAACCAAAAATTGAGACAAACGGAAGGCTCTACCAGGACTCTGTGATTGGTGCTCTACTCAGTCTCTCTGTATTGCCAAAGACTGCCACATCTCTTCATGAATTCTTTGATAATCCTATGGATCAGGTATAAAACAATGAAACATACATTTCCCTTATATCTATACTAATATTATAAAGCGGAAGAGTTTGTTTGTTTGTTTGTTTAAACGTGCTAATCTCAGGAACTAATGGTCCGATTTGAAAAATTCTTTTTTTGTTGGGTAGTCCATTTATAGAGGAAGGCTTTAGGCTATATAACATTACGTTCCGACAACCACGCGAACGAAGTCGCGGGCACAGCTAGTGTATATATAAATACCAATTTTTTTTTTAGTTAAAATCTTTCAACTGAAATTTAAAAGACTTGGTAAGTCCAGCACAATCGGTTAGATACTATTTAACTTGGCTAACCAAAAAGTTGTTAGCTTTCAAGGTGAACTGTATTATCCCTTTAGGCTCAAATTTTTCAGATAGAGTTGACTAACTAGTTGACCAACTAGAAGAGCAACTTAAACCAACCTAGTTAAACAGAGAGAGAGAGAGAGAGAACAACTATTTATAGCCTTTTCATTCATGATTTTCAAATCAACCTGTTTCAATATCAAATTGTTAGGGATATTTCAGATCCTATTAAGTCTTCTTCTTCATCTTAGCGCATTCAGGGTTGCATCCCCAGCTACGCTGCTTCGGAGCCCTGTGTGCGCTTTTCCGCTTTATTTCTCCAAACATAATGGACGTACCAAAAGATGTTTGTGCTTAGTCCTTTAGTCGCCTCTTACGACATTCATAGGAAGAGATGGAGTGGTCCTATTCTAGGCCGGAAACCATTTCAGATCTTATTGAGTACTTACCTATAAATACTTTAGATAATATAGTGCCTAATAGGGTCTCATATGCATTTTGTAAACTAGATTTAAGTTTCACAATTGTATGTGCAATATCAACATATGAATATCAACTTTTTTCTTGCATTCCAGGGTGCCATATCACTGATTGAGACATCAATTTGGAATGCATCATCCCACCTCTCCAACAACATGCATAAAATTTTCCTGACGTTGCTGAAAGGAGGTCCACAATTGAAAAACCGTTTGTTAACGTGGATAGGAAAATGTCTGAAAACTAATGTTGCTAGAGGAAAATTGTGGAATGTACAGGTAAATACATGTTTTCATTTAATAATTGTTTAGTGATTCGAGTCACTCATGCAAAGAGTGAACTCGGAGATACCAGGATTCAATTTCTTTGGTGATGGTAAGTGACTGATCTTCTTTTTCACCTTAGCGTGTTCCCAGTTGCATCCCCAGCTACGCTGCTTCGGAGCCCGGGGTGCGCTTTCCCGCTTTTTCTTCTCCAAATATATGCATGTCAATGGTCACCCAAGGATGCAAAAGACCTTGCGAAATAGAGAAGAAATAGCCGGAACAGTTTATGTGATTTGGCTATGGTTTTACGACCGGCCACCTGCCTGACGTCAACCCCTTTTTGGGAATGCATTTAGGCGAAAAGATTTACAACCGGCCGCCGCCTGACATCAACCCTCCTTGGGAATGCAGTTTTAGCACAAGAAGTTGTGCTTATTCCTTTAGTCGCCTCTTACGACTTCCACAGGAAGAGGATGGAGTGGTCCTATTCTAAGCAAGAAGCCACACGGCTAGGTAAGTGACTGATCATTTATGATTAATTAACAATCAGATGTATGTGGGCAAAGGCCTCTTTATTCTTCCAAATATCTTTTTGGCGGCGTAATTGCTTGCAATTTTATTAATAATGCAATAGTTCAGTACCGTATGGGAAGTAGATATAATTATAAAAAAATAAATAAAATAATTTATTTAGGTAAATTGTGTTACAATTATAATAATCAGGTGATGGAGCCTACTTTTAAGTAATAAAATACTTGTAACATTAGGCCCCGTTCTTCCGTATCTATTCACATTTTTAATCTACCTAGTTATAGTCCAAATAAAAAAAATATCTAAATTACGGTATGGATATAACTAAATTATAAACTAAAAGTGTGTGTGTGTGTGCGTGCGTGCGTGCGTGTGAGTGCATGTGCGTGAGTGTGTGTGGTGTGAGAGCGAGTTATGCGTGTGTGTACTGTGGGTGTTTTTGAATGTTTGTGTGTATAAGTACAAAATAGCATTTAGCATTTTGGCACTATGGAGGAGTAATCGCGATAAAACTCTCCAAATCATCATATGTGAATTCTTTGAGCCAATTATAAACATTGTGAATTGTATTTGCATTACAGGCAGGTGAAGTAAGTGCAGCAACTCTGAGCTGTGTGTCCGATGGTTTTATGTTAAATTTGGGTGCGGTGCTGTTGCAACTTTGCCAGCCGTTCTGTACAACACCAAATGATCCAAAGTCTCTAAAGATTGATCCTACGTATGCTGCTGTTGCTGTAAGTATTCATTTAGTTATTTTTTCGTATCCAAAGTGTCCAAAACTTGATACAACATCAAAAAAATAGTACTGAAAGTATTTTAAGGGTACATTCAGTCCCTGATACTGTACAACTTTCCATAAAAACAATTAACGAAAAACGAAAATAAAAATTCATACAAATCAGCGCTCAGCCGACCGGATTTTGTATGAGAGGACAAAAATTTTTGTCGATTTTTAATAACTTTTATAGAAAGTAGTTCAGTATCATGGACTGAACTTGCTCCAAAATTTTGGCTGGTGTTTAAAAGTCACCCTGTATAGCGAAATACGAAAAAATATTTTTGGCCTTCCATACAAGATGACTAATCGGCGGATTAGAGTTTCTATGAGAAGATTTTTTTTATTGTCATACGAGAGATATTGTCGTATTTCGATACATGTTCCTTGACTAAAGTGGTTTAGCATCTAGTAGTAGTTAGTAGTGACTAGATTAAACTTTTAAATAGTTTCAGTATATTTTGCTAGACGCTGTATTTGTATATGTAGAAGTTTTATATGTATAGGATTGTCATCATTTATCATATCAGTCCTAGCCTAGCCATATTCCCATATCTTTATTTTATTTATTTTTTATTTAAAAACTTTATTGCACAAAAATATTGTACAAGTGGTGGACCTAATGCCATATGGCATTCTCTACCGGTCAACCATAAGACCAAGCATAAATATGAGTGGCTGGCGTGATTAAAATATGTATAAAATTGCATAATTAAAAAAATATATCTGATATGAAATATGACCTACTTATAATATATAGTATAGATAAAAATAATTAAACAAATATATACCTAAACATATAAACCAATAAATATATAATATACATATCTTTCGGGGTCGGCTCCCCTTATCTTCTCGTGCCAGAAAATAAATTATACATGATTGTCATAGAAATCGTATCATAAAACAGGACAGACAGTATGGATGTTAATGTTGAAAATATGTAATATTTATATTTCAGCCAGATGATTGTGCGGCTAAATCCGTGCATCTAGATTGCTTACACAGTGAAACATGCCTACTGCCGGCAGGCGAGGACGAGAATGGCCAGGCTATCAAAAGGCCCACCGCTGACACTTACAACTTCGTCACAGAATGTTTCTTTATGACACAGAAATGCATTGATTTGGGTCAGTATTCAAATGTAATAAATAACGTTTTATTTATTTTTAAATTAACTTTGTCATAGCTAGTCCAATTTTTACCCGACTACGGCGAAGCCAAAAGAAGGGTTATGTGTTTCGCCGCTATGTATGTATGTCCAATTGTTTACCTGTTCCCTCATGTCTTCAAAGATATCCATGATACCTTGACAAATGTGGTATCGTCGGAATCGTCTTCGCTGTCAGCTGGCGATGTCACGTCACAGTTATTAAATTCACTGTCGCGACCTCTATAGGCCATAAAGTAATGAAGTAAAAAATCGAATCATACCGAGTGAGTTACCAAATGAAAGGGCTAGACACAAGTGCATATAATTAGGTTTTTTCATACTCTACAATGTGATATTTATATATTATGTACCTTTAGGCGTCCGCGTATGTGCTGAGAAAATGTGGAGGACGGGTCAGGACCTGGGCAGGGCACAAAGGGCGATGGCAGACGTGGCCGCCAGCGCTCACCACTTGTTGGAGCCTATGCGGCAGCGCTCACACCACCTTATGACCAAGTATGTGGAGTCAGACATACATCAATGTTCCCAGATGCATCCGAGAACACAGCTATGGAGCTGTGCTACTTCCGAGATTGGAGGAGGGAGAGGATACGAGGACTGGATGAGGATTGACGTAATTCTGTGTACAATAGATGGCTATTTATTATACAAATCACTTTTATGTTTTTCATCGGATATGTCCTTTAAGTTTATTTATTATTTATTTAAGTTTGATTGACAATGATGAACAAATAACAAATCACAAGATAGTCACACCGAGCCATGTACACATTGTGACTACATTTTTATCTATTATTTAAATTTCACGTTTTAAAATCAAAATTACACTTCAACGTGCATATGACTCCAACGTGTAATTAACATTTGCGTAATAAATCATACCACGGGCTATGCTGGAGCACTATAGTATAATGGAATTAAAATAACAATTTAAAAAAAAACCGACATTTTCAAAGAAAAGTGTGCAGCCGCCCGGGAAATTTACGAGTATATGGGAATGTCGATTTTTTTAATACTATAGTGATCTAGTAAAGCCCGTGGTTTAATCTATTACGCATAATGTTAATTATACGTTGTATAATGCACATAAGTTAAATATTGTGGTTTCCAGATTTGTGAGTCTCCGCTGTGCGCTCCACGAGAACGAAATGCTGATGAATCTGAACCGTTTACAAGCTACAACTTGTACTTGGCTTGTGCAAGTGGCAGTACGGACGGACTTGGGCCCGCAGAACTACGCCCCGGGCACCGTAGTGCCCGTTAACATGCCTATCACCACGCCCCCACCTGATACTTTGAGGTTAGTACTTCAAACTTCATCCAAACAGTTTACATACTCTACAACCCGTACATGATTGGGTCAGATTTGTGTCCGGGGTCCATCTAAAAATAGTTTTACAAATAAATGTTATTGGAATCAATTTCGGCGGTGCCGCAGGCACTTGATACATAAAGCTAGGGCTCGCAAGAGACACTGGCTTTGCTTAGGAGTATGGTGTGACCTCCAACCAAATATATGTATGTATATAGTGCGCTTTGGGTGTGACTATAATATATGTATAGCGGTACCGCCAAACTGTTTTAAGTAGTTACAATTCTTTTGGTATACATGGTAATCTTTGTTGGGTAGCAATTTGTAGCGTTGAACGAATTTTTGTTAACACCAGCATCTGTTTTATCTGACGTACCCCAGGAATCCCACCTTGGGCCACTTTTGTTTACCATATACATTAATGATATGGTGCGAAATCATAGATGTTTTAAGTAATTTTTGAGTGGATAATTTATTTTACAATATCTTGATTTATGCTAATAAATATAGTTAAACTTATTTATTTTTATAATACATTTTTCATTTTATGTACCTAACTTATTGTATATGTAATAATGAAATAAAAATAAAATGTGCGGTATAACCCTTGATCACCGCGGAGATGTAAACTATGTCAATATATGCCGTGCAGTTTAGACTGATAAACTCTTAAATTTCCGCAGATGCATTCCAGAATTCGTGCTAGAAAACATCGTGGTACTGATCACGATGTCGCGACGTAACGTGGGCGTGATCACAGAAGAGTCCGACATCGCGGGGTTGCTGCGACCCGCGATGTCGCTTGTGCTCACCTTTATGGGCGATTCGTCGCGCACCTACAACCCGCACTTGAGGTAATGTCTTATAGGAACTTTAATATTATCGTGCTAGAGAACATCGCGATACTGATCACGATGTCGCGACGTAACGTGGGCGTGATCACAGAAGAGTTCGACATCGCGGGGCTGCTGCGACCTGCGATGTCGCTCGTAGGCTCACCTTTATAAGCGACTCTTCGCGCACATACAACCTGCATTTGATCTAATGTCTCACAGGAACTTTAATATTTTCGTCTAGAAAACATTGTGGTACTGATCACGATGTCGCGACGTAACGTAGGCGTGATAACAGAAGTGAAATAAATGAATCTGAATGAAATGTTTACTCCCAGGAACAAGTGGGGTTTAAACAGCAGACCGCTTGATCATAATTAAACACTTGATAATATTGTTACAGGGCAAGACTGGCAGAGTGTGTGGAAGCGATGTTGCCGAACCACCCGGATGACCAGCAGCCACTCAGCAGTCTGGCGTCCTTCTCACGCGAACAACTGTTCAAGGAACACCCTCATAGATTGCAGGTATTTTTACATACCCACAAGTACATGGTTATATATGGTTTTGTTTTTTCACGAATAAGTAGAACTTTATTTGTTACTAGCTGATTCCCGCGGCGTTGCCCGCATTTTGAAAGATAAAATATAACCTAGGTATGTTACTCGCTGATAATGTACGAATAGCTTTCTATAGATAAAAGATTTTATTTTTTTTCAATTTGAGTTTATCCAACACAAACACAATCAAATCTTTTCTCTTTATAATATTAGTGACTACTTTAAATTGTAATAACATGTAGAGGTCAATAAAACCAATACTGTTTGCTTGAGCTGGGTGTTTCTATTCTGGAACAAAAAAAATTGTTTGTGAACTAACCCGCGTAGTATTCCATCGAAAATTACGGACTCTTCTGTGAAATTGAGACAGACTGGAACTGTGAAATTTAGAGTAATCATTCAGTAAAGTAAAATACAAGTGGGTACATGTAAATTTCATAATTTTTACAAGCTTTTATTTAGCTTGCTGCCCTGTTTGTTGTAGTATATTTGGTTTTTGGATCAAATCTTCCCAGTTTCCGACTAAGATGTAATTTTGTATGCTAAAATCAGATGACAATGCAATATTATTATAACAAGAAGCTGATCTGATGATAAAGCCGGAAGGTGGCTACAAGAACCCTGTAATGAAACGGCGTAACCCCATCGCGTGTGGGCTTATTGCATTTGTCTTGATAAGTACTCATGCCTCACAATAAAAGCTTGTACGAAAAAATGATGTTTTTTTTCGAATAACTTATTTCAGCTAGTGCCATGTCTGCTAGATGTGTTCGTGGGCATCGAGATGACTGGTCAGAGCGTGCAATTCGAGCAGAAGTTCAACTACCGTCGGCCTATGTACCTGGTCATGGACTTCCTGTGGGGCCTAGAGGAGCACAGAGAAGCATTTACGTATGTTGTACAACAGGCTTTTGTTTCCATTTTGTGTGTTAGTAAAATTAGTTGAATTCTTGTTATTTATATATATATAAAACTATATTTATTACAAGACTTCTCAGAGTTTCACTGGGTTGTGCAAACCATTGGGGAAATGGACTATACAGGTATCAGACAGTTGTTTAGTAGTATCACAGAGTAATAATATACTACGTACGTAGAAGTACCCTTTCACCGCGAGACTTATCAGTTGTCGTGCTCCCAGCGCGAGGAATTGTGAATATCCATAGTTTTTGGTCGGATAAATCCGACGCTCGCGAAATAGGCACGAAAATGTTTGGCGGATTAATCCGACGTTCACGGTTATAGGGTTACCATTTTAGAAGGAAAAATGAAACGTTGAGTATGCACGCGATCTCACACGATAAAAAACAAGCGAGCCTTAGGCTTGAAACTACGTCAAGCAAACGCCCGCGACGGCTTCAGTCCGTCTCTGTCACAAACCCTACGTGCAATAGAGGTAACTGAAACCGTCGCGGGTCACGTGTCTCTTTCGCACGTAGTTTGTGACAGAGAAAGTGAAACCGTCGCGGGTCACGTGTCTCTTTCGCACGTAGAGTTTGTGACAGAGACGGTCTGAAACCGTCGCGGGTCTCCGCTTAACGCAGTTCCAAGCCTTACCATCACGAAATCACTCCCACAGATTGCAGGAAAGCGAGAGAAAATATGTTCAATCACAAAAAGTGTGTCACATCAATAAAAAGTAAAACCATTTGTGTGACAGGCGTTTAGCGAGAGAAGCGGAAGCTAACATGGAGGCCGTGCAGCCGCCCATCTTCCTGCGCTTCGTCAACCTGCTCATGAATGACGCTATATTCCTGCTGGACGAGGCGCTCACCAACATGGCCCAGATACGAACCTTGCAGGCTGCACAGTACGTTTACATTTCTTCATTTTTTTTTACTTTTACTCTATGATTGAATAGTTTTTATTATGGTATATTTATAATCCTGACGAAAAGAGGGGTGTTATAAATTTGACGTGTCTGTGTGTCTGTCTGTGGCATCGTAGTTTCTTTTTTTTTAAGCAATCCTTGTCTTTTTCTATTTCTATTTCTTTTGAGCTGGTTCTTAGCTATGTTTGATAAAAATCGGTTCAGCCGTTCAAAAGTTATTGGGGGTGAACGCTTATAAGTCGGGGGTTTTTAAATTTGTCTGACAAATGAACCTGTTATATAAATACTTTCATAGCAGTTTTTTTTTGTTATTTTCTATAGGTATAATCTGCAATACCAGCTTGCGTATTCTTGGCCGTATGGCTCCTAGCTTAAAATAGGACCACACCAACTCTTCCTGTGGATAACGTAAGAGGCGACTAAAGGACTGAGAACAAACATCCCGTTGGGCGTATATAAAACTTTTCGCACAAATGTATTCCCAAAGAGGATTGACGTCAGGCAGGCGACAGGTTGTAAGGATACATCAAAATCGTTTAAACTGTTCCAGCTATTTCTTTTCTAGTTGGCAAGGTCTTTGGCATCCTTTTGTGACCGTTGAGGCATCCTTGGCTCTGAAGCAGCACAGCTAAGATGCAACCGGAAGCGCGTTAAGATGGAGACCAGCTTGTGTATTCTCTAAAAAAATGTGCAATTTATCAACTTCTTTTTGGATTTATTATGATGCCGTAATAAAAATTAAGGCCGAACTTCTTTCACAAGACAAAGTTTATTATGCCTTTTCTTTATATGGCGGTAGTTATTACGCATCCCGACAACGTTCTATAAATTCAACACTAATCAGAAAGATAAAACCATAAGTTTATTCTTTTCCGGGTTCGATCCCCGGTCAGGTCAAGATGGAAAATGATCTTGTTCAGATTGACTTGGATCTTGGATGTTGATCTACATATGTATTTGTTTTAAAGTATAGTATTGTTGAGGTGGTAACCCATAGCAAGTCTCGAACTTACTTTGGGGCTAGCTCAATCTGTGTGCTTTGTCCGCATATAATTATCTATATATCTATTTTCTTCAGGGAAAGTGGCGCATGGGCTAACTTGCCGCCACAAGAGCGTGAACAAAACCTCTCGAACCTGTCGCACACGGGCATGCTGGCGCGCTTCGACAACATCCTCGGGCGCGACACCATCCGCACGCTGGTGCGGCTCACTGCGCACGCGCCGTACGTCTTCTGCCATCCCACTCTAGTCGAGCGCATCGCCTCTATGCTCAACTACTTCTTGCTGCATCTTGTGGGGCCCAATAAGAAGAACTTTAAGGTATGTTAACGCACATTGGAAGAGATGAAGTAACATGTTAAAGTGAACAAAGTAAAGGCTGACTGGTAGAGAATGCATTAGCATTAAGTCCACCTTTTGTACCGTTGTGGTCAATAAAGATTTAATAAATAAATAAATAAATAAAACTGTAACAATCTGAGTACGTCAGTTTTTTAACAAACATTGTTAAAAACATATCCCGTCCGCTGCGACTCGCAGCAACGTTCAGTAAACAAAGATTTTTAGTAAAAAAAAAACGTCTTTCTGCGTCATAATCTAATATAAAATGAACGATAGACGACGGAGTTTGTGGAAACACCCCGGCCCGCAGACGAACGCGGGGATGTTTTCTACAAACTCTGGCAAACACGTTCAAGTGTATTTGATTTGCAGCGGACAAGACTTTATTATTATATAACACATACACGATCGTGCGCCTTTCTGAACGTAATTTGCCTTTCTTCCCTAGTCGAATGCTTTGCTTGAGCTACTAATTATACTCGTTACATTACAATATGATGTATCATTCAGATCTTCTACATAGAATCACAATACGTCTTATAAAGCACATCCGCAAAAACTCATGGGAATCAGTTTATACTTGTAATATGGGATATTAACTCAACGATACTATATTGGTCCCGCCCGGCTGAAGGCAGCTTGAAATCTGACACCAGTGTTGGCTACATACACAAAAACGAAAGATACTTACTATTAGGCGGTTGCAGCACTCCGTCGTCGAGGGCCGCAGCACTGAGCTGCAGCCCCACTTCCGCCAATAAGATGACGGTGAATGAACTACTAGCAGCGTGCTTCCTGCATAAGCATTCAGTTATTCGCAGCGAACGCACGTATTTCAGAGAACCACGGCGTAACATTCATTCGGTAACGCAGTGTTGCTCTGCCCATACTATTTTTAAAATTCCGATCGACTTAAACCGCACAGAGAGTAGTAATGTGTTTGATCGTTTTAATGAAAATACCAAAATGACGGTGTTTACAAACTGAATTACACGTGGTCGAAGTCGTGGGCAACAGCTAGTAATAAATAATAATTATACAGATGAACACCGAGGACAATTGGAAAAGGAGATTTTTACTTGTTTTAGGTAAAAGACCTAAAAGAGTTCGAGTTCGAGCCGGCCAGTACGGTACTCGACATCTGCCGCATGTACGTGGAGCTGGGCAGCAACGAGCGCTTCTGCGGCGCCGTGTCGGACGACGGCCGCTCCTACTCGCCGCAGCTGTTCACGCTCGCCGAGGCGGTGCTGGGTGAGACTAATCATTTCCTTCAAAAACTTACAACATGCTTTCAAAGCGAGCGTCAAGACGGCGAGACCAAGTCCCCGATTTAAAATTTAACACATGTGGATAATTTAACAATACGTCAAAATTAATGATTTTCGTGATTTACTCGAACCGCCGTTGCAATACCACATAAATGAACTAGGAAATAGGAGAACAAAGTCTCTTTTTTACAAATACATAAATGGTGGCTTTCAACTTCTCTAAAATCGGTTCGGTGCTACCTTTAAATTCCCTCTTATATATTTACTCCTGATCCATCTTCGTCACCCCACACATCCACCTAAGCATCTGTATTTCTGCTCCATGTAACTTATATCCATGTATGCATAAAAAATCAAATTTGAGAAAATGACGTTTATTTGTAAAGCTAAATTAATTTTGTTGGCCAGTGCGCATCGGAGGTGGCAGTCTGATAGGTTCGCTACAAGAAGTGGCCTCGCGCGTGAGCAGGCTCGCGGAGCAAAAGCAGCGTGACGAAGAAATCCTCGCCAACGCGCCCGAAGAGTTCCTAGACCCCATCATGAGCACGCTCATGAAGGACCCGGTGATACTGCCCAGCTCGAGGACCACGGTCGACAGAACCACCATTGCCAGGTATTCAAATTCTTTACATCTTTTCTATCTTCCGGAAGTAGCTTGAAATGCTTACAAATCGTCTCATAAGTGTCTGAATCTCGTGTGAAAGCCTGGAAAAGCTTGAAAGAACATTAGATTTGACACTAAATATAAATTTTGTATTGGTCAATTGATTTAATTGCGATTTCGGGGTAACCTGGTGTGCCGTGTGGTTCCCGGCAGAGTAGAATAGGACCACAAGTCTTCCCGTAGATGTTGTAGAAGGTGAATTAGTAAACACAAGCTAAAAATTGCTTGTAAATATCAATGAGACCTCTAACCCGTCTGACCAGTGTGGAAAGTGTAGGCCAAATCATCTGACTGCTCTGGCTAATATATGACTCTGGTAGTACAGTGGGTAGTGCTCCTGCATGGAGATTAACCTAATGATGATGGTGGAAAGGCTGTGGAGCAGGAAATTTCCGCAGCGGCTCTACATTTGTCTTGCCCTTAGAACGTTTACACATTACATCGCTGCGGCGCCGCGCGCTTTGAATTTTGTATGCTTTGTTCTGCTGACCCTTTCAAACGGCGGCGTGACATGTTCTAACAAAATATAAAGCGCGCGGCGCCGCCGCGGCGGAATGTGTAAACGGTCGCAGCGTTTAAATTTGCATCTCCAGGTGTATAGGACACTTGATTTTAAAACCAAAAATAAGTCCGTAAAATAAGTAAATATACTAATGGTTTTATCCTAGGCACTTTGACTTTGCATGACAAATTTGGTATTTGTTGTAAACAATGTATGTGCTCACTGTATTCATAGTTCAGGACGATTAGAAGAAGGACGATTATTTATTTATTTTTTTCAGGCACCTTTTGAGCGACCAGTCGGATCCCTTCAATCGCTCACCATTGTCCATGGACCAAGTTAAGTCAAACACCAAACTTAAAGAAAAAATACATGCCTGGATAGCTGAACAGAAGCAGAAAATTGCTCAAATCCAGTCCAGCAACGACTAAATACTGAAATAAAAGACTTGTACTAGGCATGCTAGTATCAATAGTTAAATTTATAGAATGTAGATTTCTTATGAAACTAATATGTAAATACACGATGACGCGTAGGATGCTTGCTGCATTTTATTTGTTTGATTTGCATTGTCATGTCGTAACGAAACATCTTCGATTACATTTTGTAAGGTGTTCAGTAATAATAGTCTGATGTGATTGAGAAAATAAGATGTGATGAACATTTTCTACATAGCCCAAGTATGGATTTAGTGATCCATACTGATATTATAAATGTAAAAGTGTGTTTGTTTGTTCGTCATTTACTTCGAAACCAAGCATCGGATTTATGTAATTTTTTCCTGCAGAATCGAATTGTTTTCAAGGGGAGCCAACAGCTTTTACATTACAATACAAAACAAAAATTTGAATGGATATCGGAGAGCCAATAAAAGGTTCCCACGAATAGCATACAACTATTAAACAGAGCTCATATTAAAATCAGCATTGATCTTACGCCAAAGCAATTTTTAATGAATATACAAAAGACAAGTACATGGGCGAGTGGCAAACAACTGCCCTCGACATAAATGATTGGAAACAGAAAGGGGAGGCCTTTGCCCAGCAGTGGGACACTGAAATAGGCTAGTAAAAAAAAATAAAAAAATACAAAAGACATTTTCCTGTAGCGGTTTTACTTTTAGCTTGACGATGGGAAACCAACTTGCTTTATTTATGTGATATTACAAAGTATATCTCAAAATTATATTTGTTTCTTCTGAGGTGATATGGCATTCGTGGAAATGTCTACTTTACTGTGTAGTATTGTATGTTTAAAATATTATTTATATTCAATGAGGTTAAGTTTTGTTACGTATATCAGTTCCTCATGGTGCAGTGATTTATTATTTTGTTTGTTAATTACATATTATTTTCCATTTCTTGTTGATTGATGTTTCAATAAATCTTTTGAATCCAAATATTGCGATCTTTTGATTGAAATTGCCCATAATAATTTACAGAGCCACCTAAGAGAGTGACCAATGCCGAAACTGTTTTATTATTATTCTGAAATTATCGCCTGGGAAAACTTCCTTCTGATTCTAGAACACTGGCACAAAAATTTTTAACATCTACAAAATGTTTAGCAAGGTCCATTATATGGAACTTAATTTGTTGTCAACATTTTATTTATCATGCTCCTACTAATACAACAAATAAGTTATTCCAAAAAAAGTGTAGGTCTGTTTTATTGAAAAAATTATAACAGGTATTGCACATAGCATTCTACGAATACTAAAACCACAGACCTAGAATCGCGCCTTACGGCTAACTAAAACCCTAAGGGTGCGTCCACGAACACGCGGCGCGTCATGCGACGCGGGCTGCCAGGCGGGCCGCCGGCCGCCGCAAAAACAAACAGCGACGGGTGCCGCCGCGATGGAGGTGACCACGGGATGCGACGGTCGCAGCCGCGGACAGCGCGACGGTCGCAGCCGCGGACAGCGTGACGGTCGCAGCCGTGGACAGCGCGACGGTCGCAGTCGCAGACAGCGCGACGGTCGCAGCCACGGACAGTGCGATAGTCGCAGCCACGGACAGCGCGATAGTCGCAGCCGCGGACAGCGCGACGGTCGCAGCCGCGGTCAGCGCGATGGTCGCAGCCGCGAACAGCGCGACGGTCGCAGCCGCGGACAGCGCGATAGTCGCTGTCCGCGGACAGCGCGACGGTCGCAGCCACGGACAGCGCGAAAGTCGCAGCTGCGGACAGCGCGACGGTCGCAGCCGCGGACAGCGCGACGGTCGCAGCCGCGGACAGCGTGACGGTCGCAGCCGCGGACAGCGCGACGGTCGCAGCCGCGGACAGCGCAACGGTCGCAGCCGCGGACAGCGCAACGGTCGCAGCCGCGGACAGCGCGACGGTCGCAGCCACGGACAGTGCGATAGTCGCAGCCGCGGACAGCGCGACGGTTGCAGCCATGGACAGCGCGATAGTCGCAGCCGCGGACAGCGCGACGGTCGCAGCCGCGGTCAGCGCGACGGTCGCAGCCGCGAACAGCGCGATAGTCGCAGCCGCGGACAGCGCGATAGTCGCAGCCGCGGACAGCGCGACGGTCGCAGCCACGGACAGCGCGATACTCGCAGCCGCATCAAATTCAGTACTTTCTGCCACCTTACCTCCGCGTGCCTTTTAATGGCGGTCGTCCACGTCTGGAATATTCAGATTCTAACTTTCAGCACGACCGGAATAATTCAGAATACTTTTTTTTAACCCTCGATAAAAAGAGGGGTGTTATAAGTTCGACGCTAATATCTGTGTGTCATCGTAGCACTCGAACGGATTGACCGATTTCAATGCGTTTTTTTTTTTGTGAATGAAAGTTCTCTTGCAGCTCACAAAAACTGACTGACTGGCAGGATGCATGCAGGAAAGCTGCGGTCGCCGCAGAGGGCGCCGCGGAAGACTGCGCCGCGTGTGCAGCCGCGCGTGCCGAGGCGGGAGCAGCGTTGGAAACCGCTCCGCACGTAGTAGGTAACTATTTATTAATCTGTGTCCACACGCCGCGTCGCGTGTCGCACCGCTAGTCCGTAGACGCGGCCGCTTAAACTTCAGAACACAAAAAGACGAAGTGCCCTATGGGCGTGGCACTGTCGCTCAACGTTAGCCAAGTTGGGCTAACCTCGGCGAAAGTTTTTAATATGGCCGTCAATCGCCTCGCGATCGCCGTCGCGGTAATATATGTGAAAAATGCCTGTTTTCGCAGTGATTATCTGCAGAAATCGCAGTGATACATGCTATTTAAATAACAGTGGAGTCTTTTCACCGGTAAGCCTATTTACTCACTATATTCATCTTTAAACTACGAAAAATTATAATTATAATAATTTTCCTGTGCAATATGCATCCCAGTACTAAGAACATAAATAAGACGTATTTATTACGTCGGGCTTACTACATTACTGGTTTTATATAGAATTTTCGTGGAGGTTTTCTAACTTGGAAAAGCAAGCCTGCAATAGACCGTCTCGCGAAACTGACTATTGTTCTGTGCGATGTTTTGCGGTACGGCCGCATGTATTTGCCGTGAACTGTCCAAGTCACCACATCACAATCACCAGTCCAGCACCAGTCACATCACAATGTTGTGTTGTGTATGTGTGACCTTCTCATTGGCTGTTTTATTTGTGTTAATGGCGAATCGTGAGCCGGTGGTTATTGTTGTAATTAAACAGAGAATATGAGCAAAATGTAACTGTGTGAGTAAGTGGCGACATCCTTTTTTTAGCAAACGGGCAAGGCAATTATAATAACACTTCTTTTTGTGTTCTGAGGCGTAAACTGAAAAAAGGAAAAAAAAATACATTGCACATGATTTTAAACCTCGTAGGCCGTAGATATGTACATTCAAGGAAAGTATTCTTTAAGCGAAATAAAAAATACATACTCGTATTGTCATAATAAAAACCAAATAATCAGCCGACAAATGCATACCAAAAATCTCCTATTAGGGGAGGGCAACGGCCGCGCGTAGGTATGTATGTAAAATAAAGTTAGTAGATTAGCCATTTTTAAGAAATATGTGAAAAAAATACAAAAAATAAGTCTTCGTACGTTTTTGTGTTTTTTTAGTGATTCTGATAACAAGATTTCAATATAAATAGCAGGTGCGAAATCAACCTTTATAAGGCGTTAGGACTAAAGGTCAAGGCTCACTTACACGACTCGGCTCCCACACCGCCCTAAACTAATACGACTGCTTGCGGTCCACGCGGGCTATGACCTTTAGGCCTCACGTTAGGCGTCTGGCGAAATGGCACTGGCACTCACGGCTTAGCTCAGGTACTGGTACTAGACAGCCAGCAGTAATAATCCCGGAATAAAGTCCCCAATCCCCATGTTGTAACGTGTAACTTCGTAACTCTGCTCTGAGGGCTCTGAGCGTGGCCCGCACGCACTTGGCCGATTTATTTTATACAACGTTGCACTTCTAAAAATACTTGAAACATTAAACTGCTTTATTGCAGTGATCATGATCACTGATCTTGAATTTATTAATATTTAGAAATTGAATCGAACGACAACTATCTTTCAGCAGTTGGATAAAATAAAAGTTCCAACGAGATTCAGATTTATTTTTTGTAATGGCATTATTATTTGTTTTGTTGTCCACTGTCCACCCAAAAACCATAAACAACTTGTTTGTCATGGCGGAGTAATCAGCTGTTAATTGCAATGCCAACGAATATTTCTAAATTATTTATATTTTCTCCATTTCATTCATGTTTTTATTATAGTTTTTGTTAATTTTAACTCATTAGTTGTAGTAAATAGTAAGACATAGTTTATTTTTTGTTCTGTTGGAAAATTGAAGACGAATGGCGCGATGTCTCTTGTCAACTGTCAGCTTCATTCATCCATTGTGCAGAAAAAATGTGACTTGTTCGCTTTGTAATTGTGTTTTTATGCGATAAGTGCTAGATTAACATTAAGTACAATCATAATATTATTTCGGAACACTCAAGGAACTTTTGGTTATCAGATTGCATAATAAGAACACTCGTATTCACGTATGCAAGCTTTGTTTATCGGGGCCTAATAGGAATCTTTTTACAAAGAGCTGTGCGGCGTCGGTGTGCAACATTGGTTATTTACTTGTACAGGTGTGGTTTGTTAGGTCTGTAAGGAGTTGTGTGGGTTAAATAGTGAGGAATTTGTGAGGATGTCGGGCCGCGTGAGGAAACAATCGGATTGCCCGGTCGGCAAAGGGCCGATGCGGGCAACTCTGCCAGTGTCTTCGGTAATGAAGCAGAGCGGCGGCCTAAAGAAGAATACGGGCAATAGCCCGACCTTGTCGCCCACTAATTTGTGGCGACGGATATCGCCAGACCATGCGCTTTCGGGGCAGCGAAGCCCTGGAGCAGTCAACTATAAAGGTGTGTACTTATTCAAAAATATTTTGTTAAAATTTTTAGTTATCCTACAAAACAACTCATTGATTAACCAAAGCACTACACTATCACATCAAATGCACAAAATCACAAGCATGCAATGCAACAAAAATGTTAGTAATCACATTGCATATCAATAGGATTCATAAAGTAAATTTAATGTAAATGTGGAGGAATGTAAACTTATTTTAAATATTTTTGTGTTCGTTCCTGTAGATCAATATCTTTCACTTTATAACAGAGAGAGTACTTGCTTATTGTTGGTTTTATACAGCTTCAACAAAGAAATATTAAAAGAAAGCCTAATTTTCTAGCAAGAAAGTTAGGCTCTCTTGATATTTGTTTCATAGATAGATGTTGGTGGCGACCAAGTAGAGCTTGTGGCCAAGTGGTTTAAGCCCCGGAGTTGCACTTGTGAGACACAAGTTCCATCCTTACTGTACTGTGCATTTTATGTGTCTGAGTTTAAACTCATGTTTCATATACCACTAGGTATTTGCTTCCAATGAAAGAAAAACATTACAAGGAAAGCTGTACTCTAGTATAAGAAGATATAAGTTAATTAGTTTGTGGAATGGAAAGAAATTGCAAAGCATCTCATTATCTCTGCTAATAATCAGCTATAGATGAGTCAGGCAGAGAACCGAGAAGTTTGGTACATACTCCACCGACAAGAGCCACTAAGCTCTTAAATAAGAAGAAGAAGATATATGACATGAAGTGAATGAAGTCAGTCAGAATTGGAGCAAGTGGAGGTCCAGTCTCTGCCTACCCCTGTGGTGTGATTGTATGTATGTTATAATCATCTTTGTGTGCATTAATTTACATAAAAAAAAGATTACTAACAAGAGCCTGGCTTAAAGTATAAGAATGTGAGAGAGAGAGAAGATTCCTATATAACTTTGGTGTAAAACATTATCATGTTTCCAAATGAATTAAATAAAAAGCGCTGCTTTAATTTAGTCTTATGTAAATTTCAGGCAAGGGAAGACTTGGTTCAAATGTGATTCGGCGCACAGCGTCTTTGGACACATTGTATCAGAAGGGGCAGTGGTCCAGGGACTACTACCTTCATGCAGGCCAGCTGCAAGTTGATAAATCAACTCAGGTACCCATGTATAATACAACATCCTTCACAAAGTATTTTTTGGATGCATCTTTCTCATTCATCTCAAACTCAAAATATTACATATACCTACATTCATCAATCTCATAATAATGGTCAACATTCTTCTTGATGTCAAATCATTAACTGAGCTGTTTCCTAGGCCCTAAGAAGCAAGGTCAAACAATTAAATTTGTATTTAGTCTATAAAATATAAGTTTAATTTATGTATTTAATTTTAGCTAATTTGAACTTGAAAAGAATATTAAATAAGTAGAAGAAGCTTTCTAAATCTCTTCTGAGTTTTATAAATTTTAATAATTAACAGATATTTGTGCGCATAGGTACTAATTATGTATTTTTTAAATCCAGTTAATTTATTGCTCTATGGCAAAGGCAATGGGAATAGTTAAAATAAGTTAAAGGAGGTTGAGGACACTGAGGTTCCAATTAGGTGTAGCAATATGAATTAAATAATTTAAGCAGAATGCAGATACATAATATCTTTATCACTAATGGGTGGAGATATAAAAGTCTAGGGCCTTAAGACCCAAAATCCACATTCAGCATGATGGTGCTGCATATTAGAGCATATATAGCTAAAAGAGATAATAAAAATAGTTTATATATACATAAAAACAGGTTGATATATATAATATAGATACATCGCCAGATTGAGATTCAGATTATGACACCTATATCGGCTTTATCAATCTGCGCGGAACGAGAAACAGCTGGTACATTCTATGTTTTTTCTTTACTCCCAGACCATCATGAAAGGCGAATGCACTCTTAAAATTAGTTTTGTTTTTTAAATATTATTTTTCACAAAATAATAATTATTCCTTAGACTGATGATGGCGGCGGATCGGGCCGATCCTCCAGAGGCTCCGACGAGGACAAGCTAGATCGCTTCCGACGCAGCCGCCTTCAACGACCTCATAAACCATCCGCATCTGGAGATTACTCAACGCAGTCTATGAGCCCTGGATATTGTAAGATATCTCCTATTATTTTAAACCATACTGTTTGTATCAGCTGTGCTGTTTGTTTGGATCAGCTGATCTATCAACTTGTATAGAAAGCCAAAAAATTATTTTTTATATTTCAATATTAATGTTCCTTGAGAAAAGTTGTTCAGTATCATGGACTGAATATACCCTTATATACAGTATATTTTGTTAGACCCCGTACAATTAGGATCTCGAAAACGGCTCCAACAATTTAATGCAATTTTGTATGTAGAGGGTTTCTTTGTTACCCTTGGTTTATTGGTGAATATGGACTTGGTATTAGCCTCTTACATATCTCTTTGTAACATAGGATGTTATAATATTTACCATGTCGCTAACTCAGTGTATTGTAAGTTTATGTGTATGCTATTCCAGGATTACTAGGTAGATATTCACATTTAACATGTTCTTTTTTTAGGGTCACGTTTTGGCACCGGAAACGCCCCTCTAAGAGCGGCCCGTTCGTCAGTAGAGGGTCTAAATCAAGAGATTGAGAAACTTGTGCTGTATCCTGCTAGTGGCACACAAACTCCTCATCTGGACCGATTGAAGGTAATGATGTACCTGTTTACATTACAGAATTTTTTTATTCCTCCCTTTGAAGTGTTATAAGTATTAATACTAAACTACGAACAATAATTCTCTAGATTCGTAAGTAATCCCGAAAAATCATTCCACGAGATATGTACCGCGGCGGGCGGGGCTTAAATTTGAACAGCGCGGCGCGACAGTTCGCCGTGACACTAGAGTCGTGCGGTTGCGTCGCAAGAAGTTTCCTTTGAGAATATTGCTGTGTTTTTGCGATAATCGGTTCATTAAAAATGCCGTCATGTGCCTTGAAGTGGTGTAGAAGCCATACAGACATAAAAATTAGTTATTAAAAAAAAAGTAACACTTAAACAAGGTTATTTATTTTAGCGTAGCGTACTGCCATTCGCGCGTTGTACCTCACCGCTCATTGCGTTGACAGCCCCACCCGACGACGCGTGACCTTGTCGCGACCAATCGCATGCATCTTTGTCTATGTGTGCGTTCGAGTGTTTCGTTGTAATTACTGTTCGTTTGTTTGCGTAAATGGAATCAGAATCAAAGCGGTAAATGTAGGAGCGTTAAGGTAGGAGCTAACCTAAGGTTTCTAGAGAATTATATTTCGATCATACTAAACTATTAAGCGAATTCTAACAATGCCTGAAATAGACACATCAGCTATAAGCAGCTTGCCTATAATTTAAACAAATAAATAAATGAATAATGTATACAGTGGAACTTACATATGCATTTTGGTCTTTATCTAGTGGCTTACGCTTTATGTGTCCGTCCGATAATGAGGAGACTATAAACATAGTTGCAAATGGTTACCTCAATTATCTCCAACAAACCCCAATATTACCATAAAGTCACAGACGTACATCTGTCATGAACTTAATAAAAGCCATAAAACAGATATTATAAAAGGTGGCGCAAAAGTAAAGACCCTATTTGGTTCAGCTATAACATTTTTTCTAAATTAGAAAACTAGATTTAGGTTTTTTTAAATGTATATTTGTGCCATTAAATTTCGTACCATTAGGATTTAAAGATGATGTCTTTTAAATGGTGACCTCCAGAGTTGATACACATTTGAGCCCTATTTATGACATTTTGCATAACTTGCCGTAACACTTCCTGCGATATGTTCGTTATTTCTTGACGAATGTTTTCTTTTAGAGCTGCGAGAGTCTGTGGCTTGTTCACATACACCCGAGATTTCAAAAAACCCCAAAGAAAGAAGTCTGGACTGGTCAGATCGGGTGATCTTGCAGGCCAAGGCAAATCGCCAAAACGAGAGATAACTCGGCCTGGAAAAGCGTCCCTCCGTCCCTCACTCACAATTATTCCACGTTCTTGGGGAGTAAAACGGTCCATGTTTATTTTCAGTGTATTTTACAGTTGTTCACTACACAATTTTCAACAACAGAATGACAGAAAATATCATATAAAAAAAATAAAAGTATTTTCTTTAGTGCCAGTACTTTTGCGCCACCCAGTAGATAGACTATTATAAACAATAAGATCAAAGTTTATTTGATTAGAATGCAGAACACCTGAACACAGCTCTATAATTTAGCAGTGGTATGTTAAGTATGGTCTGCTTTTGACAAATAAATAAATAAATAAATATATAGGGACAAATCACACTGATTAAGAACATCAGACAAATATCTAGTAGACATTTATACAAGAAAAAAGTGCATGATTTACTTTTTGAATCTTTCTACAATTAGGAGAATTCATCGTTTCTTTCTGATCTTCAAATATATATATGTATATATGTATGTATATGTATCTATATAGTATGTTGTATGTATAAATATAGTATATTAATTTTATACGATATTTATGTATGATCATTTATAAGTACTTATTATTTCTGGATTGTTTCTATCTATTTTAGACGCCAACTATTCTATCTGTTTCTCTTCTCCTAAAGGTTGACAGGGAGAGAATGCTTTAGCATTAAGTCTACCTATTGTAGCTTTTGGCTCAATGAAATTAAATAAATAAATAAATAAATAAATTAAGCTAGCCCCAAAGTAAGTTGAAACTTGTGTTATAGGATACTAACTCAACGATACTATATTTTATGATAAATACATGTATAAATAAACACCTAAGACCCAGGAAAATTTGTAAAAGGCCATTTTCCAACTTGCCTGGCTGGGGATCGAACCCAGAACCTCAGGATTAGCGGTCTAGCGTGTTAACCATTACGCCACGGAGGTCGTCAAAACGACAAGGATTGCAAAGAAGTAGCTAAAGATTAAAGAAGCTGGCAAAAAGGGGATGCCTTTGTTCAACTATGGATCCCAAAGGGCTAGAGGAAAAAAAAATTATGTATGCAAGTTGGGCAGGACACCTGGCAAGACGAGGTGATGATAGATGGAGTAGAGTGCTGACAGATTGGTGGCCCCTAAATGGTAAACGTAGTGTGGGTCGTCCGAGAGCTAGATGGGTTGATGACATAAGGAAAGTCGCGGGTCGAAACTGGTTTCGTAAGGCGCAGAACCGACGTGGTTGGCATACATTGAGGGAGGCCAATTCCCAACTGGGATATAGAAGGCTGCCAATGATGATGATGCAAGTATGCCTAAGATAAAATGGTTTGCTGTTTCTTAATACGTAATTACTGTCTGTTTTACAGGTGACACCAGAAGGACACCGGGCACCGCTAGCTGAGCTCCTCAGACGCTCAGTCAACACCCAGACGCCGCATGATCTTTGTCATACTGCTCATTCATCAGGTAAAGAATTATCAAAATTTTAGCACATTTCCGGGAAAGCCAAATTTAACTGCAGTAACTATTTTTGGGGTAATAGACGTTGATAATTAACATTCTGAAGACAGAAGAAATGACAGAACAAAGTAGAATTCCTGTTTTTGGAGTTTTTGGTGGGATGTTAAGGGGTTCAGTCGGGGTTTGCTTTGAATTATGTTGCAAATTGATTTTAGTGGACTTAATAATATAAAAGTATAGTATGTAGTTTGGTATTATAAACATCATGCTCATGAACTATATGTGAAATAGTTAAAGTGGAGTCATCGTACGGCTGTAGTGATATTTGTTAAGCGGAATGTGTCTTCAGGCGTCGTCCGCCACTCAATCGGCTCCAACCAGTGAATTTTTACAAATTCACTTTTCTTACTGATTTTGAAGCAACAAAACTAAGGATAGGTTCTAAAGGACTTGTATCCAGGGCAGTTAGCAATTTTAAGAAAAAAATCCGCATTTCTTTACCTTTATTATATCAGTTCACTGCTAGACTAAACGCCGCTCCCAATAAAGGGACTATTGGCCCATAATCACTACTCTGGTCAGGTAGATGGTATAAAGTCGTTACACAGAGGACTCTGCTGCCCTTTCTGATACCTTTACCTTTAGTTGCTTCATATGACACCTGCGGCAAAGAAAAAGTGTAACACTAGGATAGGATAAAGTTTAATGTTTCGTTCTGGCAGTAGTACTTAGTACAGGGCGGCAGGCGACAGTATTTTATAATAATACATACAGATGACCTGTTCAAAGTGAACACACACTACTTATCACGCTGATATCAAAGGTTCTACTCAGAAACGTAATTCGAAAACATTCCTTTTAGATCTACCTTAAGATGTAGGGCTAAATTTATTACTGCCACTACTCAATATAATGCGAACGAACGTACAACCCTCAGAAGTTAATTTAGCACCCTGCTCTGATGGAAAAACATTTCTCACAGTTGCCAAGTTCATTTCTCTGGGTTAAAATTTTATTGTAAATTATGTAATATTCAATTTACATTTTAGTACAAATTACAACTCGCAGAAATCAACTTGGCACCTGCAAGAAATGATTTTCCAACAGAGCAAGCGGCCCAAAACTAACTTCTTATTAGTTAACTAATTTTTAGTTAACTTCTGTAGGTTGTATTTTAATTCTCTCCTTTTACTATTAACGTTTTATTATATTTGCATAATTTATTGGCAATAATTGGCTCTTAGCTCTCAATTATTTATTTTTCGACGGAGACAAAATATTTTTGACTTTATTTATTGTTTTACTGTAAGAAATAAATAAAATATTATGGGCATAGATCCGCCATCCCGAGGGTCGCTATCCAGCGAAGGTTCCGCGGAATTGCTTGGCACAGGTCTCTCAAACATATTAAAGGCTTTTAGACAACCCCCAGCAATATTAGAATATCGCACAAGAATGATATCAGATCCCGCATGGCGTTACATTTTTTTGTTTCTTGTTTTCCGCTTTTGACGAAATAGTTTTAATTTTTTATACAGAGTTGTAAAACGATCGATTCGGACTTTTAAAAAGTAGAGATATAGTGTGTGCGCAATAGATATTATTTGAAATAAAGAAGCTTTTGATGTAAAAGTTCTGCGTAATAAGTTTTATTATTTGCTAATAGAAAGTTCTTGTTTCAAAAATAAAATAAATCAACAGTATTTGGTATGTTCCCAGGTGGTAGTGTATGTTCATCTCCGGATTTGGACGGCTCCAAGTTGGGTACTTCGCCACAGATCAATCGTTTTCTGGCACGCGAACCACCAGATGGTTGTGAAAAGGTACACAAAATTTTACTTAAGTATATTGTTAAGCCTGTTTGGCATTTGATATGACAATTATAAAATTATATTATTATCAAACACAAGCACTGCGGTAAGGAAGGCAAAAAGGGAAACCAGACCACCGTACTACATTCCTTATAAAAGAAAAGATGCCAATTATTGTCTCATCTTAGATTTAAATTAGTATTCCCTAACCCTAAATGGTTCAAATCCCTAAAACTAATAACAGCGCAAAGAGCTCTCACAGGGAGGGAATGCGAATTTGCTTAAAATAAGGTATATTTGAATCTGCTAGATGACAACAAGTCAAATCAGACACTTTTTTCTAAATGTAACTGACAAACATTTTCTATAGGATTTGTATAAATTACAAAACCGTGACGTCATAGATATTTGAAGTCAATTAGCGCTCTTAATATCAGTTTTTCTACATTAAAAAATGTAAAATCATGTTGAAAATGTATTTTATGATCAATGACAAGTGACACTATTTTTGGACGTTTTATTCTCTAACAGTGCCAAATAATTTATTTTTGACCCAGTCATCTACTTAATTCTCGAGTTTGGTGTAAGTCTTTTCTTTCTTGAGTTAAGTCAAAAAATTATACTAGGCAGGTTGGTGGCACTGGTGTAAATCAACACCAGTGTCACAGAAGACAGTAAGAGTATTACATACAGAACGGAATCTCCTAAGGTACGCGCAATATGCGTCCCCGCACCTCTCCCCCGTTCTCGCCTTGTCGAGCGGCGAGAGTCGCCTCTACACACACGCATTGACGTTTGCACGGCGGCACAAAAACGAGGGAGAAGTGCGGGGACGGGGACCAGGGACGCATATTGCGCGTACCTTAGGAGATTCCGTTCTGTATGTAATACTCTTACTGTCTTCTGTGCCAGTGTTAGCTACACACTCGATAAGAGATGTTGTTTTTTTTTACGTTTTAAGTCGTCGAGATGGGAGAGTTGTAAGTGGGGGTTTGGGTTTTTTATATTATAGAAATGTTTTGCCAAAAATATTTACATAGAGTTTTTGCCCAATAAGTGCAGACATGTTTAACCATATTCTGACATTTAATTATTCCTTTGCAGGTGAACCTGAAGGCAGGTGAGGGCGCGTACGCGGAGCCGGTGTTGGTGCTGAAGCCGGCCGTGGCGGCGTTCACGCTGCGGCCGTCGCAGGGCTCCGCCTTCCAGCCGCTGCAGCCCGCCGCCGCGCTCGAGCCGCGGGCGCCGCACTGACTGCGCCGCACCCTGCACCGTCCCACAGGTACACCGCGCTCACTGTGGCCGTCACAGGACTCCACCTGCCAGATGCTGCAGCCTGTTTTAGCCTACGACTTTTTTCGAGTACATCCCACGGGAACGAATCATTTTATACTGTTACTACACTAAAGAGTTTCTAGCGTAATGAGGTACCAAAAACATGCATGGCTTGGAGCTGTACAAATCATGGCCCGCCTACTGTTATGTCCCAACTGCCCAACCCCTTGTACAATAGACGACCTACGCCGTCGTGCCATTTATTTTTATACTGAATAAACGTGTCTCCACACGGCGATATCATCGTCGCGAAACGATTAGTCACTTATTTCAACTCGCCGCGATATTCTCGCCCGAGGAGGCAACAAGTAATTAATTTTGATACCCACATCGAAAGGTGTGGGATTAAAAAAATTAAGACAATTTGGCGCCAATAATCCGCCAGTTTGTTTTTTTTTTCATTATTTTGTATATACCCAGTGTCATTAGTTCATTACACACAATTCTTTCACAATTTAAGGCCCAGCCAGTTCAGAGCCAAGAAAACTGAGTGTTAAAAAATCACTGTAATTAAACTACTACAGTTTATTCCTCAATAATTTTACATAAGAATTTTAAGGCTTTTCTACAGGCACCCACAATATCCAAAACACGATTGAGCATTTTTGTCTCGATAGAAAAAAATCACAAACATACCTCTAAATTTGCCTTTATAGTACGTATTACTATTTTATACAATCACCTCTTTATATAAAAATTATACCAAAAAATGTATTATCTAAATATGTATCCGTTTTGGCTACAAAAAAAATATAATACAAAAAAAATAATAAATAAAACACAGTGAAATATTCGTCGAGAGCCCGGAGCCGTGCTCGACGATATTTCACATATTAAAAAGGTGATAGTATAAAATAGTATAAATATAAATAAATACGTATTTTAAAGGCAAATTTAGAGGTGTTTGTAATTTTTTTCTATAGAGCCAAAAATGCTCAATCGTGTTTTGGCTATTGTGGGTGTCTGTAGAAAATTCTTAAGATTTTTATATAAATTTTTTGAGGAATAAACTGTAGAAGTTTAATAACAGTGATTTTTCAAAAACACGCACAGTATTGCAAATTGTGAACCCACCTCGCCTTAAGACGAATGTAAAGACACCTCTCAAGCTCAAACCCATCAAGCTGTTTAGGCTGCAGAGCGTACAAAAAAAATATACAACTGGAAGAGAAATACTCGTAATAAATCGAACCACGGGCTATACTAGATCACTTAAGTATAATGAAATTAAAATAACAATCAAAAAACAAAAAAAATGAGATTCCCATACATATCGCCGCCCGGGGCGGCTGCACACTTTGTTTTTTTACTGTTATTTTAATTTCATTATACCTATTATAATGATCTAGTATAGACCGTGGTTCGATTTATTACGGGTATGTCCCTTCCACTTTGTATACATACATACAATACCCGGCACATAAGTTGAACCAAAATGGCGGTCACTGCGCACACTTTTGCCTCTATTTATGCCTGCGCAGCGCCGCCATTTTGGTTCAACTTATGTGCCGGGTATTGTATGTATGTATACAAAGTGTATTGTACACTCGAAAATCCTAAACCTCCTTCTGGCGCAGTCGGCTAAATACAGTCCCTAATTCAGTTTCAATTTGATTACAGCTGTGTTTCGCCGCGTGTTGTGGGCCTCACTCGCCAGCACAGAGTTTCATCGACTGAATCGCGGCAATCATTGGCTCAAATGTACCTAAGAATCTGTGTTGGCTAATGTTACTTAAGAAATTAAATCGATGTGGTGTTCATGTCATAAAATTTAAAACTAATACCAAACAGTAGAAGAGTATTTCTGTTAAAGATTATTCCATCTTGCCATTCTATAACGTGAACACCTGATTTTATTACCTCTGAGCATACGCTCGGCTACAAAACAGTTATACTTAAATGTAAACTGTTGATTTAATACATATCTGCCTGTCTCTTTCTTCTATTATAGTCGTGACAATATGAATAGCTACACGCACTAGCGCAATTAGGGGAACATTGCACGAAGACCTATATTTTTCATCATAAATCTACAAATACAATAAGCTAGCAGATAGTCTATTGACCTTTAAGGGTCAATTCATACAAGCGCAGAGTAGATGCGCATCGAAGCGTTAATTTGAAACTTAATATACCAAAGTCACCCTTATTTCCACAACGTAATGCACATATTACTTCTGCGATAAAAAAAAGACGCGCGCATTTGTCGGAATTCGCGCGTCTGCGCGCGACCAGCGCTGACTAGTGCGCGCGTATTTGCGCAAATCCACGCGCCTACTACGCGAACCAACGCGTCATCACTCTACAGTCGAAACATAAAAAAATGCAAATGCGCCCGAATTACTGCGCATTCGTGCAACATGCGAAGAATTTGACGCTTCGCTTCGACTCTGCGCTAGTATGAATTGACCCTAATAGCATTGCAGAAAAAACCGATTGATTCTCTTAGGGTTGGATCTCATCTATCAGCATGGAAAACACTTTCCGGTGCTGCTATCTTTTTCTGTCGTTTAGAAGCTGCAACGTTCCGTCGCTCTCTCTCGCTCTAGCAAATTACTGTTCTGAGCGACAGAAAAGGATAGCAGCATAGGAAAGTGCTGTTCCATGCTGATAGATGAAATCCAACCCTTAGTATTCTGCTTAACCCTCACAATTTCTACCTCCTTTAAATGAAATCCATCCTTCCTAATTGTGCTGAGGCGTTTAATATGTATAAGTAGAGAAGACAAAATATTTAAGACTAATTTTTATATCTTCATATTTTATTTTGTCTCAACCGCTGTAACAATATTGTACAAGTTTATTTCTACGTTCAGGAAGATTTTATTCAGCAGAAAGTTACATAAAATCCGCGAGAGAGTGACATCAATATCTCTTCGTATTGTAACGTTAAAATATTTGTACAATATGTCAGTCTTTATAAGCGTGTTGGTTTCATACAGCTTTATACCGTACAGGAATAAAATGTAGCGTTTGTGACGTAAATAACATGTTTATCGTGTTTCATACTTTGTTATGACAATAATCATAATCGTTAAAAGTTTCTGCCGGACACTCCGCGAGTCCTTTGATACTTGAAGTATTGCATGATTGTCAATTTATATCAAATCATGAGTGAGAGTATAAAAATATCCGTTGTCTTATATCATATAAATGTGAATAGTTTTCTAAAAAAAGAACCAAAGCAATGAATTTCAAACATTTTTTTGAAACTTAACCAAACAATTTTCAGATGGATATTTGTATTAGTAACTTTAGTTTGCGCTCTGCAGTGATGGACATGTTTTAGTGTAATAATATTTTAAAAAAAGATATTTAAGTTACATATTTTGTATTGTTTATACCTCCAGCTAAACCATCTCATTTGTTATGACTGGATATATATTTGATCTCATTTTTATGTATTATTTAAAATTATGTACATAACACTACTATACACAGCAAAAGTGAGTGTATTGTTATAAGGATAATCATTTAGTGACGTTTAATTCTCAATGTAAGTTTTTACTTTTGTTAAGTGGTTGGGAAAAATGTTGGACCAAATTTCTCAGATGGCCAGAATATGTCCGATTGTGGTCCTCTGGTGGATAGCTTAACCGACTTTCTATTGTAAAGAGCTTTAACTTGTGGGATTTGAAAAAGAAAATGTAAGATAATAGACTGAAATTTTTAAACTTTACTCGTACTTTGATACAGGTATCTTGACAATGCGTAGTGTGTAGTACTGTACCAAGTGCCTGTCCGGACGTCCTAAATTTTTGATTAATTCCTTATATTCGAAAAATTTGCGCTCTAAATTCAAAGTAAAATTTCAGCATGTAGGTAACCCTTGTAGAAAATGAAGGGCAGTGTGCCGACGTCACAGTATCTGTATCAGGTATCGCGGGCGCGTGTATTGCGATATTTATTCGACCATTCGTTTAGGAAAGATGGACCATGCCAGTTGGATCTCTCATTTTGGCCAAAATGCATTTTCAACATCGAGACTGATAAATCTGATAATGTAGAATGTTGACAACTTACATAAAATAGTTAGATCTGCTTTTGGACGTACGCAATTATTTTTTAATATTTTGTAAATTATGAAAACGGCAAATATATATTTTGGACGGCTCACCTTTGGAGAATAGAGTATTTTGAATCTATCATTGCTCAAATCAAAAATTTTATTATGAGCCACACTTATGATACATGCCGAATTTGAAATGTATTGTGATCGTAAGTTTCCAATTGCTTGTGTATATTATAACATATATATTGATTATTCAGTAAATGAATGTGATATGTAAGCGAATCATTTGAATATGAATGTTGATCGTGACTTGACAACTTTAAGTACTGGTACTGATAGTGCATAAGGGATCTTGCGTATATCTTTGTACAGATATAATTCACAAAGTGAGCAGTATCCGAGAGTTGTAAAGTGTTATCGAAGGTGCTGCGTAGCGTTTATAGGTGTGTACATGTATGTACAGAGGGTGACTTGTGACAGCAGGGTTCATTAGTTCCGTTGCGTCTCGGGCTAAAGATTGTCTCACTAAAATAAGGTAACAATATAGTCCAGTGCAAATAGGCGAGGATTTCTTTTGAATGACATTCAAGTGATTATTTAATTGTCACATTTCTCATATTTATTATTAGTGGTAAAGTAAAATATATGTTGAGCGAGAAGCATAAACATGGAAGAAAAACCGAGCCAGTATTTAAAATCTGAATGTTTAATAGATTGTTCTGGAATAAGTGCAATATGTAGCTGTAGTATTGAAATATACTAGCGAATGACTAATTATCACATCTGATTCTAAATCTTTCGTTCAAGGCATTATGTTGTGCCACTTTTCATTATCGAACACATGTGTAATAGTGTAAGCTTTGTGCTGTATCTGCCTTGCTTCCTGTCAGCTTCCATGTCGCTTTTAGAACCCCACAACAAACAATATTGTGCTTTACTAACAATATACAATACTTTAACTTATGTCACAGGTCCAGGTTGTAATTTAGTATTTATGTAAGTATCTCCCAATAAAACGTTACCTAATTTAAGGATTAGTAATTCTTAGTAAAGTGACCCATAAAATTATTAGGTAGCTGTTAATAAATGTGTGCTATAAAAATGGTCCCTTATTAATTTAATGTAACCACGGTGTGGCCAGGGGACCTCATAAAGATGTGTTTTAACGGGTCACGATCACTAGATGCTGAACCAGTGACTTCGAGGCATCTTTATTTGGATGTCCCAAATGTTTTAAAAAGTACATTAAATATTTTTATATGTTGGGTAGGAGACGCAAGATGTAAAAAATAACATGGCTAGGATCTAGATTTAATAATTCTTTTATAGACAGTTAATATTATTTTAAAGTTTGCTTTTAGATGAATGATAAGTTTGTAATTTTTATTACTATGATATTAGATTAAATACTAACATTTAAACTAAACCAAAAGTGCCCATTGATATAAGTTTATAATTCTAGCAAGCCTTTTGTTCGGCATTTTGTTGAAGAATAATGTTTAGGCAACAAAATTAGGAATTAAGGAAATTATGAAAGGGTTGTTGAGTTTAAGTTATCTAAAATTGTTGAGGTTTATTGATAAAAAATTCATTTAGTTTTTTTACATGTAATGCGCAACAAAAGGCTTGTATAGTTAGAGGCATTAAATAACATCATTATTAATATCTACTTTTTAAGTAATGATAAGAATGGTTTTACTATAGTTTTGTTTCAGAGAAGAAATTCTAATTACTATTTTTGTTTCCAATATTTTATCACTTTTACCTGTTTTCACTGTAATGTATCTTGCTGTATTGCAGACATATCCAATATACAGACTGATTTAAACATATGAATTTTATTTCAATAACTAACTCTTTGATGGTTTTGAAAAGTTAATAAACTTGACAGTGTGTAATTCCAAAAATCTGCCACAGCTGGATATAGGCCATAGGCCTCCCAAAGGTTGCCAAAGACCAAAATAACAAATTGGGCATCAATCAAGTAGCTTATTGCTTCTGTCTGTTAGTTTGTCCTCTTATCTAGAGTGATTAGCGACTGCTGCTATTTATAAAGTCAACTTCTATCAGACATAGACATTAGCGATTCTGTGTTGTTGTCCACATGGTCAAATTTGGCAGTTATTTAACAATCATACCTTACATTTATTCAGAATTAACTATGTGTTAATCTTATATCTAGAAATGCAATGATAAATCATCTATTTTCAGATGGCTAAGCAAAATGTTCTGGCTAATAACTCAAAAACTATGGGGTGGACACAAATTTTTTATTTTGACAGACATTAACCCTTTCACTGCGAGACTTTATATCTGTTGTCGTGCTCCCAGCGCGAGGAATTGTGAATATCCAGTTTTTGGTCGGATAAGTCCAACGCTCGCGAAATGGGCAATGAAAATGTGTCGGAGTTAACAGGATGTTATGGGCAAAATATATAGTTAGACTATCAAATTCGGTATTCTTCTGCAAGGGTACCGCATTCAGCCTTTTTTTTAACAAACATTAACTTCATTATAAGATTATGATGATAATTTTAAAATTCATCATAAATTTAGGATAATAGGGTATCCTAATATAATGACTAATTATTAACGAAAAGAGATCTTTCATTTTCAATCATATAGTAAAAGAAAACATAATTTACAAAGGCTGTATTGATTGAAATTAATATGAAAGAAACTTCCCCTAATATTGTAAACTTCTTTTTGTTTGAATATCATCTAGTAATATTCTAAGTTCTTCATCTTCAAATCTTCCTTCTAGAGACGGTATTAATGCCCTTGCTTCTTCTGGTGTCTCCGGGCACAGGTTAGCAAGACTTGCCACTTCAAATTTATGGAGTTTCTTTGACTGCAAAAGGCTGAAAAATATAAGGTTAACCCTAAATTAGTGAAGTCACTTATTATAATAATAGCCTCTTTTCAGATAAGAAATACAGATTGTAAATTTTTACTATGTCCCCTAAATAAGGGCACACAGAAGAGAGATGAGGATGTTTCCTCATTTTTAATGGCAAACGCCCCCAAAGAAGTTACTTATAAATGTAATTATGAAAAAATATGCCATCCTTGTCAATTATTTCGGAGAACAAAATGACAGAATAGGTCCAAGTCATCTTATATGGTGGATAATTGTAAGACAATTTCATTGTTAAACAATAAAGTTTAAATAAAAAAAAAGTTATAATATGTTTATTCATGAAAACTAGGTTGTGAAACCATAGGTGTTAGTGGCACATTGTGAAAAATATTAACAACTAGTGCCTAGTACGTCTTGCTTGCAACCCCCAAATCTCAGCAACCCTTGACTGATTTAGCTCATGCTCGAAAAAAAGCTATTATTAACTTATCTACATGCCCATATGCAAGTATTTGTGATCAGAGATACATAAATGAAGCTCTGATCACAGATACTTGAGTTATGATCAAACAAACATATACAAATGCCAGATTGTGTCTAAGTAGACTCAGAGAACTTCGCTTGCCTTTTCAATAATAATTTAGAACGATTATATATGTTTGTTTTTCGGGTGTGTAAGTGGCTAACACTGGTGTCAGATTTTTCAAGCTGCATAAAGGCATCCGACATAGCTTGACGACTGCCATACAATGACAGCCTGGACCAACGGCTTTATGTGCCTTCCGAAGCACAAAGGAGTTTGAGAAATTTTTGTACCACTTGTGCACACGGATTACGCCTGGGGTTGCTTAACTTGTGAAAGTGCTAGCAATGTGTACTCCCATTGGGCCACCAAGCTCCATTTATGTTAGCTACTAAAAGGCAAGATCTAAAATATTAATTTTTTTTCTTAGTAAATAAAAAAGTGATACTGCAGTGCCATTACATAGGACATGATTCATCTTTGGATATGATTAATTAGGGCTAAGGTTCAGGTAGTTTGATATAAAAAGACTTAACTTACTTTCTCACAGCAGCTATTGTTTCCTTGTTCTTAAATTTCTTGAACATATTAGTGTATGTGAGAGTTTTCATGAACACATCAGAGAATTCTTGTTCCTCTTCTGCAGATTCATTTTGGGCTTTTCTGTGTTCCAAAAGCATATCAACCTCTGATATGAGAAGAGTCTCAGCATTTTCAAATTCTGTAAATAAAAAAACTCGGTCAGATGCGTTTAATACAGAGAATCTTTTTTTCTAATAGTTGTACTTGAAGTTCATAAAAAATACCTTTAGGAAACTGTAAATCGGCTGCATCTTCTTCTATCACGTCTTGAACTGGACCAGACATGCTAAATTAAAATAATTTAGTTCGAATGGTGTGGTTAGAACTTGAAAGTAAACACGGTACAACGCACTGAGATAATATAAAGATTTTAGTCCTTTTGTACAGCAAGAATAGATGTTTTACACAGTCTTTTAGTGCAGCAAGAATAGAGACCTATTGTATATTCGATTCGTGTTAGGATTTTTGTAAAATCAAAAACCTAATAAAACCAAGCAGCCAAGTCAACCAAGCCAAGCTGATTGATTATGTATGACAGTTCGTTCATCGTTGGTTGAGTAAAGCATAGTGACGCTTTGATTTGACAGCTAACTGACAGCTGTGAAAATGACAGTTGTTTTTACTTTTCTGACTTGTTTTGTAGCAAAAACATGGCAAAAACAAACAGTCTTAGAGCGGTTGTGCACCGCATCGAATCCAATTCGTATTCAAATCAAATTCGAACGGAAAATCTCAAAAAATTTCCAAGAAGCGAGAATTTTCCAAAAATCCAAGTTCTCAAGATCCGCTCACTTATTCTATCATCTGAGTACAACTGTGTTGTGTGTAAGTAACTAAACGTTTAAAAAAAGTGCTTTCATTTCAGGAATCAGAGTGTTCAATCATTTGCCTACAAATATAAAAAGTATATACAATTGTTATCTATTTAAACGCACACTAAAAAGTTGGCTATTAGAGTTTGGCCACCGAAACGTGATACTGAGTTTTTATTTTTAAATTTGAAATATGTAGACATGGCAATTCTTTGTAAATTAGGAATAAGCAATCTTGATAGTTTGTTTGTTTATTTAATTATAAAGCTTTATTGTACACAAAACAGAAGCAGATATAAAACAGAAAATTAAACATACAACGGCGGACTTATCCCATATAGGGATCTCTTCCAGTCAACCGGCCAGTTATTGAGAGGAAAGTTTAACTAATATGAGTTTGGGGCAGAAGTGGCTAGTACAATAATAGAGTATAAAAGATGAAAAATATATAAATATATAAAAATTAAAACCTACACATATATTAGTAAAAATAAACTTACATATAATATAAACTAAAAACATGAATAAGAAATCAGGTAGCTCAAAGAAACTCACGAATCCTGAAAGGGATTCAAAATTTTGTTTTTAAAGGAACTCAGGGATGATGCTATTTTAGTATCCAAAGGGAGCGAATTCCATAGGTGTGCTGCCATCACCGAGAATGATTTTGAATAAGAGTGCGAAGGATGAGGAGGTATATTAAGACGAAGACTGTTAGCGGAGCGGAGACGTCTGTCAATTTGCTGAAAGGAAAACTTTTCACTAAGGTAATTAGGACAGGAAGAATTGAAGAGAACATTGAAAAGAAGAGAGAGAATGTGGTAGTTACGACGGCTTCTAATAGGTAACCAGTTAAGTTTCTCACGATATTCCGATATATGGTCATATTTTCAAAGATCATAGACGTATCTGATGCAGACGTTTACGATAGTATGGATGTGGACTAAAAAAATCTTACAATTTTCGGATCCAGTCGAATACTAATTTACTTATTAACACAAAAAGAAACAACAGTTCTGTTTGTTTAGTTTAGTACCCATCATACTACTCTGTCAAGAAAGAACCGGGAAAACATCAATAATACACAAAATGTTAATTATTCATCCAAAATTTATTTATCACCTTCAAAGTCTCAGAAGTATGCTCCTTCAGAAGCGATACACTTTTTCCGGAATTGAGTACAGGTCTCGCCGCGAATTGTCCTTAGCTACTCTTATGCGATTGAGTTTTTGAAGAAAATTCAGGTCTTTTGGGAGTTTTGAGACTAGCCAAGCGACAACATGTTTCATACCCAACCCAAGTGATTATTTAAAACGGTACGGAGATACGATCGATTCGTAAGATACAGAAAGTTTGACAGCTATCTCTCTCAATGTTGAATGAGGATTTTCAGTCACTATTCTGTTCTGTTCTGAGCTGCCTTTTTCCCTTTAGTTGTAAACTCCTCACAGTGTTAGTAATGTCACTTATGCTGCCATTCTCATCGGCTTTATCTCTTATTCTCTCTGAAATTAAAAACACGCATCATCATCATCACCAGGTCTTTTTTAGTCTCCACTGCAGGAGCACGACCCTATCTATACTGCCAGAGCCATATTAGCCAGAGCAGTCAGAGGCTTTGGCCTACACTCTCCTCGCTGGCCAGACTGTTTAGCTTGTATTTCCTAAGTCGCCTTCTACGACATCCACGGGAAGACTTGGAGTGTCTTATTCTACTCTGCCAGGAACCACACGGCCAAAACACACGCAAAACAAACAAAATATATATTTCCCAATACAATCGGAACATACCTCTCACGTAAAAAAAACCACTGTTACAAAGTTACGCCAATAATAAAACCGCAATTTAAGAAATAATATTTTAAATCCAATGAAATATGTCTTCTGTAAAGAAATAACTATAGAATGTATTATTTTAGTACTTCTAATGAGTTTGTATTTAAAACTACCTACTCTATGACCGAACCTTGTTGCGTGTTGCCTTGACGACTGTTTTGTTGATATTGTAACTTGTCATTAATCTATTAAAATATTTATTGAATATAATGTAGAATGTGTATTTAACATAAACTGTATGTACAAACTATTCACCAAATATCAAAATCATTGCAGTGTACTAACCTGTCACAGTCGTTATTTCATGGAAATATCGTTCTTTCTCGCGATTGCAGAGGCTAGTTCTTCCTGTTTCGCTTTAAATTTACACACCATTGTATAAATTAACTTCCTCGCTGAACTTTTTATAGGTTTCGACATTATAACACAAGTTATCCGTTTATTATTCCAAAAATTGACACAATGTGACGGCTAACGTACTATGGTTTGACAAGTGTTGTGTATTGCCATATAAAGAATTCTGTTTCAAGGTCAATATCACGTTTCGGTAGCCGGACTCTAAAACATATATTTTATGATCTCAATGAGATACCAATAGGCCTGCACTGTTATTATATTTTTAGTACAAGATGTATCTACGTAGTTATAAGATATTTCTATTATATCCTTTACTATTGCATGCCTGAAAGGGTAAACTGTTGATGCTTTTCTATTGTACCACCTATTTTTACACAGTTTAAGCAATAAAGAATTTTGAAGTTTGTGTGTGTGGCTTTTCGATAGCTAAAAAAAAACAGTGCCATTTGTCAGTGTCACACCATTAATTTAATTTATTATTGTTTATTTCAAAGAGTATATAAAACACTGGTTTATTTTATTTGTCATCTGGATCAAGATTAGATTTATAACGTAGTGATTATATTCTCTTTGATTAGATTTTTAAGTTTTTAGATGAATTGCTATGATAAATAAATGTCCAAAAATTTAGCCTGCTAAATCTTCTATTTGTTGAAAATGTCTCAAACTCCTGTTAATAGTATATCTTCTGTACAAAACTTTACTCCCAGAGGTAAGTTAATTACGAATCTGTATGTGTACTTAGTTCAATTATTATTATTTAGAGCCTAATAGATAGTGGGCTCTAAATAATAATAATTATAATCATAATTATTAAAAATAAAATATATAAACTAGGACCTAGTTCATTAAATATTGTAATTTATTTTCAATTTTTTTATTAATCTGTTAATGTAATCTAATAAAAGAGTCGGGGTGTACGAAAGAGGGTCCCGGACTTAGAAATTTTTTTTCTAACCTAACCTACAAGTTTGCCCTATTCTAGTAAAATGGATAAAACTTTCCCGTGTGTTGGTCACAGTTCTAACCTAACCTAACCTATAAGAATTTTTTAAGTCTATGGGACCTTCCTTGTTGGGCATGTTAATATTTTGTCTAACTCCGATATCTCGAGAACTGTGCGTCGGATGATATCATCCTATAGGACATTTATTGCTCGTTGGCCACCCCTCTAGCCATTCCCAGTAAAAAAGGGGGAGTTAAGGGGGGTAAAAAATTTGAAAAAAAAATCTAAGACCGGTACCCTCTTTCGTACAACCCAACCAATAAAAGTTTTGTTTTAGAAATAACAACTCCGAATAAAGATTACCCCGGTATATCAAAGACTGTGTTTACACATGTGTCTAACCTACATGGTCTTCTATCAGATTGGACTCGAATTAGAGATAAAAGCACTAAGTTCTGTAGAGGCATTAGTGCCCTAAGATTACATGAGTGTACAGATGACTACTATCCACACCAACTTAAACCATTGACAGAGGGTCTTCTTGAGGCAATCAACAGTATGAAAAGTATTGTAGAAGGTAATTTTTTATTGCACGCCTCATAAGCGAAGCGCATGAGGTAGTGCTCTACTCTCGCCTTACAAAAATCAAGTGATTTTTTTAGCTAAATGTGTCTCTATTTATTTTCTATCGCACTTGTACAATAATATTTACACATAAATGTCAAGGAAAAACACTAGTTTCAACACTTATGACATTTTTATAAGACATTTTGCCTTTTAAATAAATAAAAACAATGTTTAATAAAATCATTTTGTGGACGTCCGTGTGTCTGTATGTATGGAAACTGGCGTGGTCACGATAACTCCCGAAAAACTTATCTGATCAAGTCCATTTTTTTTTATACGCTTCAGTATTATCCAAAACTAAGTCCTTTCGAAGATGACGGTCTAATTCAATGTAGTTTAGTTATAGCGAGCAGCAAAAAATTCAAATCGTCGCGCGTGAGCTCGCCATTTTGTTACAAACCAAAATCTTACTGTCAAAAACAAATCAGGGTGATAGAACTTGAGCTGCTCTTCGCGCACGCGTAGATCGTCGGGGTGTAGGCAAAGAGGTTTGCAATGGGTCCTCCTTCACAGTGCCCGCTATATCTTTCTCAGCGGGAAGTTAAAAATAAAAGTTAAAAATAATCTCCAGTCGTGCGTTAAAGCCGACACATACTTTTCTTCGTTTTAAGTTAGCAATAAAACAATCAAAATCAATTTAATTGTGAAAAATGAGATTATGAGGCGTGCACTTTTGGATTTTCCAAACTATTTTTATTTTATGAGCTTAGTGGCTCTTGTTGTCGATCGCTTGTGTGCCTTTATATGAATTGAAAAATCGAATGTACATTGAACATGAAATCCTTAGTATTGTCACAGAAGACAGTAAGGGCGAGAGTGGGCGAACACACACTGCATGGCGCACGCGGCCGCCCAAGAACGGGGGAGAGGTGCGGGAACGGGGACGCATATTGCACGTAACTTAGGAGATTCCGTTCTGTATACTCTTACTGTCTCCTGTGGTATTGTATTGTCAAACATATTTAACTGCTAGAGAGGATGTAACTTGTTTTTCTAACTAATTACATTGCACTAACTACTGTGGCAATTATCAGTTGTTTTGTAAGCTCAGATGGATCTAAACCAATGATACTGTAAAAAAAACACAAAGTGCAGATTATGAATGAGTGCCTCTAAAGAATGATTGGTCACTTAATACGACATGACTCCTTATTTTAAAACATACTAGAAGAAAAGATAAAAGGTAGGAGAGGTCCAGCACGACCAAGAAAGAGCTATGTAGACCAACTGAAAGAAAAAGCAGGGGTCAATCATCCAATCATGTCGTATCAAGCACTAAAAAGTAAGGCAGAGAACTGAGAACTTTGGCGCATACTCAGCCGACAAGAGCCACTAAGCTCTAAAATAAGAAGAAGAAGAAGCCTCTAAAGAACATTATTTATTTTTAGGTGCAGATATAATAAATAATCAATTAAAATCCCTTTCCAAGCTGCCCCCCACTGATCAGCCGGTCATATTCACATGGACAACCAAGGAAATCTCAGACATTGTGGACAACATGTGCACATCTCTGGAGAAAGAATATAAATTAAAACAAGTTATTGCAGGTAAAGTAAACTTTTTCTTACGAGTATGTAGGTAATACTAACCTCGATGACTTGGTGCATGGTGCATGGTGCATTTTTCAATCTCAAACAGCCATTATCGATATTCTCATCCATTATTATTTCAGTCTAGAAGTCTTGTGTTGGGTGATACAGGCAAAGGGTTTTATCTTTTCACTGGGATGCCAAGATGCTGATTTTATATGTATACATTTCCAGTTTTGTAATGATACAATTTTGACCAAGCATTGTAAAACAGGCAATGTATATAAAGTTAGCATCTTAAATTCAGCATCACTATATATATTGAATTTAAGCTGCTACACATCTCTAGGCAAAAATAGGGGTGCCACTGTCCTTGCCAAAACTCATATCATACATGCATACTAATCATGTATTTATCAATTTTTTTATTTTTTTTATTTATTTACACAATACATTTAATACATTAATGTTTAATCCATTTACAAAGTAGACAGAGCTCAAGGCCACAAGACTCAAAGACTGCTTTCAGAATAATCGTAGGCGTGTAGGTTGAAAAGAGAATAATGTTAGTAGTAGCACAGAATAAGAACCAGTACTCACGTACCGAAGTCTCACTCAGCAAAGAAATTCAAAGAAATATCTACTCAATGTGGTTAGCGATATGGTTTAATTTTTCTCACGTCAGAACTCAGCACCTTTTCGTTAAGGTACCTAGACATCTATTGCAGGCCATTTTCATTCTTATTACTATGGACAAACGATTCGTATAACTAAATTTACCACTCCGAAGGGCCGCTGCACGCATAGTAAAAATGTAGGTATATTTTCGATACCTAAATGGGGAGTGACACAGGACTGGTAGTAGCTTGGTAGCCGCATCACCTATTGACATGATTTCATAGGTTTTCATCCAACAAATAATTGCATCCTTATTTACCGTTTCTTAAATGATCTAACTGCTTTAAGGTGAAGTGGTAGCATAAGTGGCGCCCTCATTTGCAATAAATTGTATAAAACTAAATATGGTGATATTTATATATAATTTATTTCAAATGAGGGCGCCACTTATGTTACCAGTTCACCTTAACAAGAAGCTAAGACGTGATAGTGTATTTGTATTTATATGAGAATTAATATGATCTTTTAGGATTTATGGCCCTAGGCTTTTTTGTCTGTTTGTTTGCCCAATAATCATCTAATTAGTATGTATTGACAGATTCCCTGTCCCATGTATCATATCATAAATGAATAAATCAATTGTTTTACTATTGTTTATTTATGGACAGCGAATGGGTTAAAGAGACACGAGCTGTTGCCATTACTTGTTTTTGAAATATTTTAGCCTTATTCTTCCTTGACTGTGTTTTTAACCAGTTGTTAGAATGAACTGAGAAATGTTGTTTTCAGAGAATGTTGCACACTGCAGAGATGAGTATCTCCTGGACGTGTACATTGCGGCGTGGGAACTCGACACTTATTTTGAATACAATGCGTATTTGTTTGCAGAAGTTGGAGTGTCAGGTGTGACATAAAGTGCACTTTGTATGTTAATAATTTGTTTTGTTTACCAGAATATATTTTCTTTTGAAATTATGGTTTCCTATTATTATTTATTATTCTTGCAATATTTTTTTTCTTAGAATGTACTTGTTGTGTTGTGTAATGTACGCCTAGTAACGCCTTGACCGCTGGATCATGGAGGCAGTCACGTGCATTATTGATGTACCGTAATATTTTTCGTTAACTTACTCTGACAACAATCCTCCGTCCTGTCTGTACGCCAGCAATTTCCAACAGAACAATAAAAAACATTGCTGGATAGGTACCTACATACTGTTCTTGCATGCTTAGAAAATTAAACATACCTTTCGATTGGACAAAAGACTTCCACTTGAGGGTTTTAGTGGAACTGGGCAGGACATTTCTCCCACATATCCGATATACTTTGGGCTAACACGACTACACTGTGGACTCCACTAAATGGGAAACGAAAGCTGGGCAAGCCCCAAAAAGGATGGCAGGAAAATCTTGATTTTTTTTACAAAGATTGAGCCTTAAGAGCCCTCGATCGCGAGAGTTGGAAGTTAGGAGTGGAGGCCTTTGCCCTGCAGTGGGACAGTATAGGCTGAAATATAAATAGAATTTTGATTTGGCCATAAATTGCTTTATTTATACAGGGTGACTTTTAGCCCAAGTTCAGTCCTTAATACTGAACTACTTTCTATATAAAGTTTTTAAAAAATTGATAAAAAAATTACGTCCTACCATACTGTTTGGCCGATCGCTGATTTGTATGGGAAACCGTATATATTTTTTCGTTATTAGGTATTTTATGGAAAGTACGAGTAGTACAGTATCATGGACACAACTTGCTCCAAAAACTTGGCTGGTTGTTAAAAAGTCACCGTATACATGTTTAGAAAGCTATAATCAAGCTATAATAGTCGAAGCAGAAGGCGCAGAGTCGAAGCGTCGCATCACTAAAGAGTGACGGACGCGTGATGCGACGCTTCGACTCTGCGTCAGTGTGAGTTGAGCCTTATTGCTATGAATCGCAACACAACCAGCGCACGATCGTAAGCGCAGATGACTCGACAGCTGTTTTACCGGACAGTAATTCGATCGGGAAGTCCTACAACGGAAACTTTACGTACCGAGCCACATTATATCCGTTCGGTTAGCTTTCCCCACACAAGTTACACACGAATTTAATCCAAGTGTTATAGAGACAAAGGGTTTACTTACTCCATGCTTTCGTAATTTCCCTCTTCTTAGCATACTGATAGACTGATAGATAAGAGGGGCGGCATATTCTGTTATATAAGGCGGGCATACACTCTTACTAAAATAGTAGGGTTGCATATTTCTGGTTTAGAGGGTTGGCAAAAGACGAGCAATTCTGTTTGCTAAACTATAAGCTCTATAATAATAATAATAAGGGGAGTTATAGATAACAGAAAACAGGCAGCAGCGTCCTCTGTGTACTTGTAGACTTTGTACCATCTACTGCGATCACCAACCCATCTGCCGTGCCCAGCGCAGCGTAGTGATTATTGGCAAATCCTTGTATTGGGTTGAGAATGGGTTGGGAGAAGCCTGTAAATGACTGTAAAGAATAATACGCAAGACTGGCGTATTGTTCTTTACAGTCCAGAACTGTTCTTGACTAGACCTATAATACCTAGTGATGAGTTACCTAGCTCATTCCAAAACATGTTTATCATATTTTTAGGGTTCCGTATAAAACATGAAAAAACGGAACCCTTACAGGATCACTCGTGCGTCTGTCTGTCTGTCCGTCTGTCTGTCACGGCCAATTTGCTCCGAATATACTGGACCGAATCAGGTGAAATTTGGGTGGATGGTGTAATTCTATGACCCAAACACATATGTGCAAAGTAAATAAATATTTTTAAAATAAGGGTCATTTTCGGAGGTCAAATTAGGAAATTGAAAAAAAAGTTTTGCAAACCTTACTGTGTCATATATCAAATGAAAGAGCTCGTTATGAGGATCTTAAATATATTTTTGTTATTATTGTAAAATAAAAAGTTTAGATTGTATTCATGAAAGAATCTCATCTCCGAAACCACTGAGCCTAAAATTTTGAAAAAAAATACAAAATATACCTAGTTCATTGCTTGTAGATTACAGGAAAACCTATAAGAATTCAATCAATTTTAGAGGGTTCCCCTCTCCACGCGAGTTTAACTCGCACTTGGCCGGTTTTATTTATCTTCGAGATCTGTGACAGTCACGGAAAAGCGAAATATAAGTAGGTATGTATTTGTGTATATGTTAATATATATTAAGTATATGTATAAATAGTATTATATATTAGTTATGTGTATGTATTGTAGTATTTATATATGTATGTATAGGTTCTATTTGTAGCGCCTATCGCAATAATTTTTCTGTTTTTCCTAAAGGTTGACTGGTAGAGAATGCATTAGCGTTAAGTCCACCTTTTGTACCTCTGTGTTCAATAAAGATTTAATAAATAAATAAAAAAATACGCGGCTGTTGCGTTTACTTAGATGACATATTTTTTCCAGTTATTAATTATGATTTCAAAACCGAACTACTAAACCGATTTTGATAAAATATTTAATCTATAGAACCAATCTGAAAGTACCTATATCCTATTCATAATTAACAAAAAAGGTTTCATAAATGACGGAGTTCTGAGGTAATTTTATAAATAAATACCTACCTCCTGCTTTTTATTAATACGTTGAAAAATAAGAAAATTTTCTAACATCGCTAAATGATCGCTGCTCGTCTTATTGTCATTGACCTTCACCTTCAAAGATAAGTAGCGAAGAAACACCATTTCCTATGATTTGCATAGCAATCGGGATGCGATGTTTAGCAAGGTCGAAGCCATGGCAACTATTACCACACAACAACACATTATGCGTCTCCGGCTCGCGTACAGGAAAAGTATAGAACTATTCATTTTAAAATGTTTCAGGATACCTAATAACCTATATTATACCAATACTTACATGCATCTATCCAATATCCATGCCATGTAGGTAAGGGTGCAAAGAAAAAATGTGGAATATGGAAGCCGTTTCTTCGTATTGAATATTCTTAACTCTATATTTTTGGATCTTAAAAGTCCATCAACGAAATGAACTTCGGTGGGCAACAAAGAGTTATTACATATTTTAATCTAGAAGAGACACCACATATCACTGTTTTGTCCCATTCAATTGTAGCTATCTCCATAAACTTCACTTAGTTGCTTGCTGGCTGATACTTATCTTAAGACTTATCTATACAACGTGGAAGGGACATAGGTACCCGTAATAAATGGAACCACGGGCTATACTAGATCACTTTAGTCTAATAAAATAAAATAACAGTCGAAATACCAAAAATATAACGGGTATGTCCGTTCCATGTTATATATACTTTTATCTAGTACTTTTGACTGTATATGAGCTAAAACAAAAAAAAAAAACGCAAACGTGGTAAACATAATTAAAAATGTAATGGTGTGTGTTACAACAATTCCTACTGTAAGAATAATTCAAGGAACACGGAAAAGTGTAAAGAAATAACTTTCCATCGGTAAATAATTAGATTTCATTGTTTAAAATTTAAATACGTGTAGTAAAATTTCACGCCGCCATATCAAAAATAGAACCGAACAGTTAATTTATATGTATATATATACTTATATAACGAAAGATGTCACTCTTTTTCGAAACGTTACACAAAACAATAAAAAAGGTTCGTGCCAAGTCCCGTTATGTATACATATGTATATATAAATCATGTGTTCAAAGCGCGATAGTTTAAAAACCAATATAACAGGTAATGTTTAAAATAGCTGGTCTTACATCCTATGTCAATGGCCTGTCTGTCTCTATTTCTGATTCCTGTTTTATTTTGTAAGACATGCCATATACCGTCTAACGAAATATACTGAAACTATTGGATGAATTCAGTCCATGATACTGAACAACTTTTCCCAAGGAACATATATCGCAATATGAAAAATATTTTTTTGCTTTCCATACAAACTCGGATCGGCTGTTCGGTCAACTTGTATGGGAAATCAAAAAATATTATTTATATTTCGATATATATTCCATGGAAAAAGTTGTTCAGTATCATGGACTGAATTCACCCTTAAAATAGTTTCAGTATGTTGTGTTAGACCCTGTATAATTTTGCTGAACTAAAAGCCTCCTCTCCTAATAGAGGGGGGATTTGTCTATAATCACCTCTCTGAGCCGGCCAGTTGGTGATCGTAGATAATATGATGTTTTTGCACATGGGATTCCGACGTCAGCTCTTACAACAGTTAAGTATACTTAACTTGAACAGTTATGGAGCTTTTCGCCCTTCCCCAACGTTTTTTTATCATTATTGATATTATATCTTACAATAAGAAAGCAAATGATATTTTAATAACATCGTGTTCTTTTCTTTGTGTTGTTAGGAAAATAACTAAAGAAGGTTTCCTCAGACTCAGTGTGTTTGATATGTCTGTATCTTTGTTTACACATATGTCATAAACACATTCGGCAAGGGCGAGAAGATCACATACTTGAATAAATAATTGTACGTGGTACCTATTTATTTTATACACGTTGATATTATATTTATTTTGTCTAGTGAACTATTTAAGGCTGTATCTGAATTTTCCGGGGTCCAGTGCTGCCCCCATTTAAAATAAATCATTTCAAAGAAAACGGAGACATTATTTAAAATTTTGCTACTACCAAGTCCTAGATAACCCTTCAAAATATTTTATGAACTACTGTTTACAGTTTAAAGTTGAGAACGTTAAGCTTTATTACGCACATTTGCGAAAAACGGCCACTTTTGACAAATATGCGTAGTAAAGCTCAACGTTCTCATTATGAACTGTAAACAGTAGTTCATAAAATACTTTGAAAGATTATCTAGGACTTGGTAGTAGCAAAATTTTAAATAATATCTCCGTTTTCTTACAAATGATTTATTTTAAATGGGGGCAGCACTGGACCCCGGAAAATTCAGGTACCTTAATCAAATTCACACACCCTATCGTTAAGTCTAATTTTTTTTTTCGTGTATGTAAGTGACTGAATAATGGTTTCAGATTTTTAAGCAGCCTCAAGGCATCTATCAATTATGATAGCAGGGACGAACGGCTTATCGTGCTTTCCGGATCACCGAGGAGCTCGAGAAATTTTAATGCAACTTGTGGTATATATACCTATATATACCACAAGTTGCATAAAAATTTCTGCCATTCCGCCATTGGACTAGGTAGTCCACTAATCGAATCGAACTTATTTATAAAGTAAAAAAAAACAGTCGGGATTCACTCGGGAATACCTTGCCGAACAAATCCTTTACGCTAAAGAATTTCTGCCAAGGCGATTTTCATTTTAGTGAAACTTTATATTTTAGTGAAAACCGCCTCATTAGTTAAAAACATGCTCAGAGAAATTAAAAGCTAAATGGTATTAAAATGTCATTCCTTTATTACTGAACGTTTGTCTTTTAGACACATTGTTTTCAAACATTTTCGGTTTTACCCAGTAGTTAAGTACCTATATTTAGCCTAATCGCAGCGCACGCTGAAGTCTGTGTGTTCCGCATGGCGTCGTTACCTACGCCAGATAACTATATTGCTCGCTTCTATGTCAACACTGACGAAGAACGGCGGCATGCGTAGAGACGCTACGAGTTTTACATGGGCGCGCTACAATATTTTTCAGTTGTGTAGTACTTCTACTATTTCCTGGTATAAGCCTGGAGAGGTTGCTACGATTGCTTCGTAAAGGCACTACGAGTGTAACCGAACGCGTTACGTACGACATTTTTGTGGGCGGTTTCCGTAATCAACACAAAATCTGGGATTGATTGACATCTTCCTTATAAAAATTAGGTGTCTATTATCTATCGAATATATGTGATAAAATAATAATTTAATAAGTATATTTACTTAAAATGTCATCAATTTTCTAAAAAGGTATTTATGTGATCCCTAAACAAAATTCAAAAGTTTTTTTTCACACGTTTATAAATTTGTATGCATTACGTGTAAAATAAGTTAATTATTTTGAAGAAAAGCTACCGATAATATAATAGCGTTTCGCGACGACCACTGCTGAGAAGAAACGCCGAACGAAATTAATTTACACAGTAATGATTGCCTACGCGCCAGAAGGGCTTTGTCATATGTATATAATACAATGTTAACACATTATAACATGTAATGCTTGCGAACGACCGAACAAACATATATAACTTAAAAAGAATTACTAATTAGTCAAAAATCGAAGCTGAGCTGACCAGTCCCTCTTGGCAGCACTCGTTCACGAGTTGACGCACGGGTTCGCCATCGTTGAACTCAACCATATTAGAAGGAATCCAGTAATACACAGTAGAGGCCAACGCTCTTTTAATTTTAGTATTTGTATTATGTTATTTGCAGGATGTCACAATATTGAATAAGATTGCATGAAGTAGGAGTATTGTTGCAGATACTGTAAATACCATATTTACTTATGCGGAACGACAACTTCCATGGAGTAGTCATCTATTGTTGTCGTAAACTTTTTATTTGAAGTATAGTTACACTACACACTATCACGTCTTTATCCGTAGTGGAGCAGACAGTGCATTTTGGGTCTTGCATTTTGGGTCTTGCAGTTCTAAGCAGACAGCCTAGAGCCCAGGGCCGCAAGACCCAAAAGCCACTTTTAGCGTGATGGTAGGTGCAAAGCTGGAAAAGGAATCGAAATAGTGATGGATGCTTTATCGCCTATTAAGACCGTACCTGAATTTTCCGAGGTCCAGTGCTGCCCCCATTTAAAATAAATCATTTCAAAGAACGGAGATATTATTTAAAATTTTGCTACTACCAAGTCCTAGATAATCTTTCAAAGTATTTTATGAACTACTGCTTACAGTTCATAATGAGAACGTTGAGCTTTACTACGCATATTTGCCAAAAGTGTAGTAAACAGTAGTTCATAAAATACTTTGAAGGGTTATCTAGGACTTGATAGTTGCAAAATTTTAAATGATGTTTCCGTTTTCTTTGAAATGATTTATTTTAAATGGGGGCAGCACCGGACCCCGGAAAATTCAGGTACGGCCTTAACATGATTCGCATTTTCACCCATTCCCTCAATCGGCTATTACGGTCGGGGCAGAAAGAGAAGCAGCAGGTACATTCTAAGTTTTTTCTCTTCTCTCAGACCAGCATGGAAGACATATATACATGGATATATAGTACAACTTTGACTGCCTCCGTGGTCCAGTGGTCAAGGCGTTTGCTTTGTGATCCGGAGATTGTGGGTTCAAATCCCACTGGGAAGCATACCATGTGAAAAGTTGTTTTCAGTCTGGTTAAAATTGCAGACTTGAATCACCTGATTACTCGTATCCAAAAAGAAAAATGATTCCTAGCTTCTGAAGGCACGTAAAGCTGTTGGTCCCGAAAGCCATCTAGCGATTGTACTCGTACCTATCCCTAGGATTGGTTCTGATATACCCTTTGGGTTGCGGAGGTCAGATGGCAGTCGCTCTGTGTAAAACCAGTAACCTCGTCCAATTACCAAGGTGGTAGGTATAGCGGACCACCGGGCTCTGAAGCGTAACCGCTGACGATGCAACCGGGAATACACGCTTGGATCTTGATATAGTACCTACAACTTTATAAATTGTAACTTGTGACCTCCTTTTGGCTTACGCATGTAATTTTAATGTGCGGGCGTATTCATCTTATGAACGCAACGTAACACCTACTCCACGTCTTTCTTCGTTCGCCTTACTAATGCGTCCTATAATTTCGGTTAGCGCTCAGTTTACATCATTTATACATCAGTACCGATACGAGCTACATTCGGTTTGCTTTCTTCTATAATAGAAGCGTATTATTTACCAATTGGTAGCAGAGATGTAGCCGTTTAACGTTCTAACCGACTAGGGCGGTAATATTATCGGTTTAATGTAATATTTATCTTAATCCGTTGTTTTTTTATTAGAAAAGTTAGTCATAGTTTACGTGGTTGTAGTTTGGTTATAATATATGTAGAATAGTTGTATGTTATTCCGTTTTGTTATAATTTTGCACAACATCAGCATCGTAAATCGGTAAAATGGGTCACCTGATGCGTAGTGCCCTCGTGATCGGCCTCGGAAAGGACGACGACGGTAAGCAAAGAAACATTTTTCTTTACACTCTACTATTACCTACATTTATATTTATATATATATATATATATAAATGTAGGTATATATATAATATAATATAATATACGATATATATATAATAAACGGGCAAGTGCGAGTCGGACTCGTACATGAAGGGTTCCGTACCTCCGTTTGTGAAAACATTGTGTTTCCAAACGCTGAAAAAACACGTTCCTTGTATGACAAGGCCCCTTTAATTTTTAATTTTATCTTATTTTTAGTATTTGTTGTTATAGTGGCAAAAGTAATACATCTAGTTAAAAACGCTGAAACAACACGTTTTTGTATGACGACCCCCTTTAATTTTTAACTTTTTTTATTTTTAGTGTTTGTTGTTATAGCGGCCACAGTAATACATAATCGGTAAAAATTTCAAGGGTCTTGCTATTACGGTTCAAGAGATGTCCCTGTGACAGACGGACAGACAGACAGACAGTGGAGTCACAGTAATAGGGTTCCGTTTGTACCCTTTGGGTACGGAACCCTAAAAACAATAAGGAAATATAAGAAACTCAACAGGCCAGTATTTTGTCTCTTGGGCACGCAAGTTGTTAATATTGATTTCCGTCTCTATTATATGAACCTTAGACCACATGAGAGAAATGAAGACTACTAATTCGCCCCGATTTCGCAACAGTGTGTATATAACGTCTAACAAAATATACTGAAACTATTTTAAGGGTAGATTTAGTCTATGATATTGAACAACTTTCCCCAAGGAACATATATCGAAATATGAAATAAAAGGTTTTGCTTTCCATACTAACTCGGATCAGCTGATCGGTCAATTAGTATGGGAGGTCAAAAGTTATTTTTAGGGTTTCGTACCCAAATGGTGCAAACGGGACCCTATTACTGAGTCTTAGCTGTCTGTCTGTCTGTCCGTCTGCCCCTCTTTCTCTTGAACCGTAATAGCTAGACACTTGAAATTTTCACCAATGTTTTTTACTGTGGCTGCTATAACAACAAATACTAAAAAAACGTGTCTTTTCAGCGTTTTAAACTAGATCTTTATAATGGCATTAAATAAATACTTGACATTTTCACCTATTATGTATTATTATGGCCACTGTAATAAAAAATACTAATAAAAAGATAAAGTTAAAAATAAAAGGGGGTCGTCATACAAGAAACGTGTTTCTTAAGCGTTTCAAAACATTGTACGGAGGTACAGAACCCTTCATGTACGAGTCCGACTCGCACTTGCCCGTTTATTTTATATTACGACGTATGTTCGTTGGGGAAAGTTGTTCAGTATCATGAATGTGTTTAGCCTTAAAATAGTTTTAGTATATTTAGTACCCTGAAATACAAGGTTTAATTGACATAAGCGTAATAAATCGAACGGACGGACTATACTAGATCACTATTATATACAGTAAAAAATCCAAAAACAATTCGGAATTCCATACAAAAGTGTGCAGGGCAATTGGCATGGGAATGGCAAATTTTGTTTTTTAACTTTATTTTAATATACTTATAACTACTATAGTGATCTAGTATAGTCCGTGGTTCAATTTATTACGCATAAAAGGCTGAGTCCACACGGCGCGTTGCGTCAGCGATGCGTCGACGCAGCGCATACTAATTGTTAAAGCAATGCCGGCCACACGGGCGTTGCGTTAACGCAGCGTTGTTCGTAACGTTCCGTTGACGCAGCGGCGAAAATTTCATCGCAGTTTATTACGAAGCATGGACTAAAGAATAACGTAACTGCAACTGAGCGGTGACGCTGCGGCGTCGCAGGTGGTTACCCCTCACGCTTCATCTCGGGGGGTGCTGTTCGTCGTTCGTGCGTCGGCACAGCGTTGCGTCGACGCAGCGCACCGTGTGAACGGTACAGTTTTTAGTATGTAAAACGACGGAGCGACAGCGCTGCGTCGACGCAACGCTGACGCAACGCGCCGTGTGGACTCGCCCTAAGTCAATTATATGTTGTATATTGTATGCATGTGGTCGAGCGACCATTTGGCTCGGTCTACCACGTCACGAGGGTAATTATTTTGACGATTGTTCACTATTTGTGAGACGAAGAAGGTAATTATTCAAATTGTGGTATGCCAGTCAACCCATTTTTTTTTCGTATTTTTTAAATCTTGACTTCAACAATGAGAATATTTGCAACTGATATGACGAAAAAAATTGTACTTATCGTTAGTTTCATCATCACCGTCTTAGGCACTATAGTCTTCAGGGCTTGGACAAGTAAATCTCACCACTTTCTCTGAGTCAACCTTTTTCTATCCAACCTCGTACTCCAAGTAAGTATTTTTACGTTCGTTTTTTGTATTTCATCCATTAATCTGCGTTTTGTTGTGCAGGAGGGTCTCTTCCCAAAAGGTTTCACACCAGGTGACCAGCCAAACAGACTTCCTTTTCTACCTAGATAGACGAACTATAGAAAACTTTTCAGGCTTGCCATGGGTAAAATAGGATTTAAAAAGCCGACTGGGAAGAGTTCCTCATAAACTTAACAATGTTTTTCATAAAGTTTATTTTTGTATGTCACACAATTGCCATGACCAATCAGTCTTCTTCTTCTTCTTATGTTTAAGAGCTGGGCTCTTGTCAGTAGAGTGCTTTCCATGTCTCTCTTTCTTCCGCCAAGTTCTTAATCACCTTATATGTTTTCACGTTTAATTTTTATTTTTTATTTTTATTTATTAAGGAACAACAAACAGTTACATTAATAAAGTCTTAAACTAAATCGAGTTGGGGGCGAAAACACATTGTTTGTATGTATGTTTGTACCGCGATAGCTACCGAACCGATGGTCCGATTATTATGAAATTTGGTAGGCATGCAGGAAACATTAAGGTGACCTGGGTTCACAATTTGCAATACCGTGCGTGTTTTTGAAAAATCACTGTTATTAAACTACTACAGTTTATTCCTCAAAAAATTTACATAAAAATCTTAAGGATTTTTTACAGGCACCCACAATAGTCAAAACACGATTGAGCATTTTTGGCTTGATAGAAAAAAATCACAAACATACCTCTAAATTTGCCTAAATTTGCCTTTATAATACATATTACTATTTTATACAATCACCTTTTTATATGAAAATTATACCAAACAATGTTTTATCTAAATATCTATCCGTTTTGGCTACATAAAAAATTAAAAATATAATACAAAAAAAAAAAACAGTGAAATATTCGCCGAAAGAGAAGAAAGGCCCGGAGCCGTGCTCGACGGTATAATATTTATAATAATTATAAACCACCATATTTATTGTAAAGTTTTAATTGTTAAGTCTAGATTTTTATTCCAAATATAAAAAAACAGTAATGACACATCTCATTTATTTCTGAAGTGTTCAAGTTATAAGGAACATTATTGCTTTTTGATTTGTTGAGTCTAGCTTTTGTTTTTGCCAAATGTGGCAAAGAGTTTAGCAAAGGTTAACCTTATCTCATAAAATCTGAATAATGCTTATGGCTTTCCGTATTACAATATTAGAACATCTACATGTTTTGTTTTTTGCAGGGTTTAGTAGCCCTGCAAAAAAAGAGTGTAGTCACTCTATGATAAAGTTCACACGTGAATTCCGGAGTCCAAAAAAATCGTCTAAAAATAGATTCGGTTCAATAAACTTATTCATCTATACCGCTCTGATATGTATGCTACAAGACAAATAGACAAAAAAAAGTATATAAAAACCATCGGAAATTACCGAACATGACCACATCGGTAGTAGTTTAGATTTTTGCTGTTACTACGAGTATAACAATTAGGTACATAATTTTTTTGACAATGTAGCTGATTCGAAAACTATTTCGAGGAATAGGCTTCTGGAGCTATTTGCAGTAATCGAAAAAAATTATAAGCATGTAGTTATTTTTTTATATGCAAAACTATGTATGACGTTCATTTCATTTGACCTTCATCATATTGTCTCTGCTGGACGCTCGTGACGTAGTTCCTTTTTGCCGGAGAAATATCATAGTGTTACCAACTTTAGAGAAAATTCCTGAAATATGAATTATATTTAAATGCGGTGCCGATATTGACTCGAAAGTACAACCAACTTTGTACCTTTAAAATGCTGCGCAATCACAAAACTGCTTCCGTCACTTGGAAACCACATACATAAGTCTGAAAAACATAGCCTAAAACTAGATTGTGGCAGTGTGAATTAAGTAACAGTCACAATATTGATGAAATTAGAGGGGCAAAGGCATTGATCTAAGTATCTTGTCGCAATGCTGACAAAAAATTGCATGTAAAAACAAAAAATACTTTTTTTTTACATTTTGTGGAAAATAGTCGAAAATCGAATTGAAAAAACCAAGCAAAACATTCAAGATGCGAAAGATGGAATGACATTGACAGTTGACAGCACAGCACAGAATACTGAAAAGTGACTGACAGTTTTGTTTTAAGAAGCCACATGCTAGGATTTATTTGGTAGACGCTGACGCACTTCCGGTAAGAACTTCCAATACTTTAAAACTTAGATAAAAACGTAATAAAAGCACTTACATTTTTTTTGTTCAAATTACTTCTTTGAAATGGTCTATTCCATCGGAAAAGCAGAAATTTGGAAGGTTTATTTTTTTTTTAGATCTAGCCATTGATGTTTTGTGTTGTTGTGACTCATCTGTAGTAGCTATATAGTTAAGATTCGGGAGCGGTTTTATTAAATTAAAATTATTTATTTTGTAAACCTGAAAGATTTTATTTTAATCGTTTACAATATTTTAACTTAACCTAAGACGACAGAGTTTATGTCATGCCTATTCTAATCCTTAACTAATAATACTGGTCACAAGAAGCGAGACCATCAAAAATACAAAAAAAAGGGAAATATAAAAACAAGGGTGACGAGGGAATGAGTTATAGCTTGCACTTGTAAGTAAAGACAAAAAATTAAATGGTTTGAATGAGTAAGGTGATGACGGCGTGGCGTCTAACTGTAGGCATAAATTTTATTATTTATTATGGTATTACTTGTTGCGCCAGATGGAGGGTTGTGTTTTTCGACTGTATGTATGTTTGTATGTAAATTTCTTTGGCACGCTCTACAGCTTTAACGGCTTGATGGATTTTAGCTTGAGAGGTGTCGTTAGATTTGTCCTAACTCTAAGAGTGATATTGGTTATATCAAAAATTTAAATAATCCAAAATGGCGGATTTTTGCACCAAATTATGTGTGTTCGAAAAATATTTTTTCAAAATAAATGTCGTTGACTTCAACCTACTAGGCCTATTAAACCGCAGACGTATTGAATTGAATACAGATAGTGACCTCAGATCACAAGTCTACAACCACAAATAGGCCGTCCTGCTAACGAGTTCGTAAGCCTGAAGTTTTTACCCGACTACGGCGAAGCCAAAAGGAGGGTTATGGTTTCGGCGCTATGTATTTATGTATGTATGTTCATCTGTTCCCTCGTATCTTTAAAGATATCCTTGATACCTTGACAAATGAGGTATCATCGGAATCTTCGGAATCGTCTTGGCTGTCCGCTGGTTATAGGCTATGTGACGTCACAGTAAATCCTCTGTGGCGCCCTCTATAGGCCATAAAGTAATGAACTAAAAAAAAATCGAATCATACCCATTTGGGTATCAAATAAAAATTCTTAAAAAACACATTTCCAAAATATATACTTACATTATTAGCTGTTGCTCCCTACTGTTCTTGCATTAACTGGATAAATGTAGCAACTTTGCAGTATGATTTTGTCCGTAATTTGGTTTTAGCTTTTAAAATTATATCTTGTGAAAATCAATCTTAGTACAATGACTGTCTACCGACATATCGGTAAAATCTCAAATAAAAATACAATCAAATCGCTAAGTCGGACTCTCTAAAATATCCTCTACATACCATAGTATGTAGAGGATATTTTAAAAAGTTCTTTAGAACTGGAGGAGGACCTTAATTAAAGATGAAGGTTAAATTATTAACTAAAATTAGGGCTCTTTTGGATTCTAAAAGGGTATCCAGGGTCAAAAATAAATTATTTTGTAATGATAAGAGATTAAAACGTCATAAAATAATTTCACTTGTCATTCATCATATCCATTTTGAACGTGATTTTAGATTTATAAATGCAGAAAAACTAACATTAAGAGCGCTATTTGACTCCAAGAAACTATGACGTCGGCCGTGCGTTTTTCATAGAAATTTCATAGAAAATATTTGTTTTGACGTTTTGAAAAAAAGTATCTGTTTTGACTCGTCTTGGTGTCAAGATTCTCTTAGAAATGCTCTGAAAACCGCTTCAAAATCGGCCCAGTAGTTAATTAAGTATAGAAAGATAGAATCAGATAAAAGCACCTTTTCTATTCTCATTTTCAATTAAAAATATCTTTATTATCATAAGATAATAAAGAAAATTTTTTTATCCGCCAAGTTCTTAACCTCCATGTTTTCACGTTTAATTTTACATTTATTTGATCGAAAAATTTTCTTCTGAGTTTTTCTACTCCTCTTTTTCCGTCTATTTTTCCTTCCATTATTGTTTTAAAAAACGCATTGTGACGCAGTTGATGGCCGAACATTTTCCCTTTTCTATTTTCTATAATTTGTAGTATAGATGGAAGATATATGAGAAAAAATATTATTGGAGGCCGTTATCAACACAATAAAAAGAAAACGAAATAATGATTGTTAGATTTTTTTGTCTGTGCGTTTGTGCGCGCTATTCTCAGAAACGGTTTAACTGATTTAGATGCGGTTTTCACGAATGTTTTGCAAGCTTTAGTAAAAGTTTTTTTTTGTTACTACGAAGCTGCAGGTAACTAGTTAACTACCATATCCATTATTATCATAAAACTTTATGATAATGGTCGATATGAATGGACGTATTTTCGAGTATGTGCTATACATGTAATATTTTTTTACACTACTGCCCCAAATAAAGGAGTCTAATGTTTTTATGATTCCTTATTCATTGGTTTTCGGAGATAAAGTGTGTTTGTCAGTTGTTTCGCCTAAACTTAGAAATTCCTATAATATGGGATATCGTAAGAATCGAATCATGTAATGTAAGGCTATAGGTATTTTTTTCCATAGTACACTTGTCATAACGTCAAATCTTTGATTATATACTCCCTAGATAGAGCGCGGCAACGCAATTTGCGTCAAAAAAAATATCAGCCAACTGTTGAACTCTAAGTTGCCCCCCGCCGCTCAGTGTCTTATTTGACGCTAAGCGACAAGCACGTATTACTCACTGGATTTCGGGTGTAAAATAGTGCCTTAAAATGCCGAGTTGCGTGATAAAAGTTTGCCGAAATTATAAAGAACGATTAGCTACAACCCAAAAAGTTAGCTACCATCGGTAAGTAATCCAAATTCTATCATATTTAGAACAAATATTTCGTCTAATAAAATTAATTATTTTACAAACGCTATCTTAGCAGATTTTTTATGTTGCCAGTTGTTTCATTGCAAAAATTCCCCAAAAAAAGTAATACAATGGGGAGTCTTACATAACTAAATAAAATAATTGGACAAGCTTTTTCATTATTACAAGCTTTTATTTATCTTGCCTTGTTAGTAAGATACTTCATACTATGTTAGTAAATTAGTGTAGGTCAAATCTTTTAATCTAAGTTTGACCCATTTCCCAGTGTCCGATTGAGCTAAAATTTGGGATACACCTTTAGTTCTGATGACAATGCAAATACATATAATCAGTATTGTTATTAAGACGATGCATGGAGTCCAGTGCTGCCCTCATTCGAAATAAATTATTTGAAAGGAAACGGAGATACCATTTAAAATTTTGATCTAGTAAAACCTAGTTAAGGTTATTATAATAAATATTTCTTTTTTACTATACATTTTTTCATTTACTGTTTCAAAATATTTAAGATATACTTTAGAGAGTGTCTCCACTGGCACTGGCAAAGGCTGCAACCGAAAGTATATAAGATGAGATGGATTAATTAATTTAACTGGCTCAGTTAAAACAGATACTCCTTTGAAATGGCAAAGACGTGGGAACGAATCATTGAACATTTCATTTCTTTTACTTTCATAAGACTCGTCAATTCTTGTCAATTGGGAATAAATGGTAAACTAAACAAAACTAAATAAACGGTTATAATTCATATCATCATCACAGATGACTTTATGTTCCTTAATTATTATTATTCTTCCTTTTCCCTTTTACTATAATATTTTACATCATAATAACTTGATTTGTGCTATAATAAACATGTTATGTACTTATATAATTGGTTATCTAGTTGTATTTCTTGTTCTTTTTATATTTTGTCACTTCATCCTCTTCAACCTCTTTTTTATGTTTTTCTTTCTCTTTAGATTGTCTTTGTAAAATTTGAATTTTAGAGTTTATAGTTTCGAACAAAGCTGACATTGCTGAGTTTCTGAGCTACATCATCGTCTTCTAACTCCAGCTCGACTGGTTGCGAGGCAAACGCGCACGCCGACATTGAGACTCCTAGTAACGCCACTAGTAATGTTCGGAGCTTCATGCGAACGCCGTTTCCATCTTTCAGTACAAATGTCAGAATATAATCGTGGTTCAATAATTTCACTTGCATTTGGCTTTGCTAGATGATTACCGCAATTATTATCTCATTATTGCATAAATAAATATTTAAATCTTATTCAATCTAGTTGACACTACATGGCAGACATATCTCAAAACGTATCTCTCAAGAATGACATCCTTTCTCAAGCAAATTCGAAACTAAAAACTCTAAAATTCAAATTTTACAAAGACAATCTAAAGAGAAAGAAAAACATAAAAAAGAGGTTGAATGATCAACAAAAATGTAGCGGACACGCTACAGTACCTAACTTACTGTATATGTACTAATAAATAAAATAAAAAATAAAATAACATGCTAATACACTATCATGTCTTTATCCCTAACGGAGCAGACAGAGCCTAGGGCGGCAAGGCCCAGGCCACTTTTAGCATATAGTGGGCATGTAGGTGGAAAAAGAAAATCATAATAGTGATGGGTTGCTAACCGCATCGCCTATTGATATTTCTTGCCCATTCCCTCGATCGGCTTTTACGATCTGCACGGGAAGAGAAGCAGCTGGTACATTCTTTGGTTTTTCTTTTCTCCCAGACCAGCATGGAAGATAGCATAATTCATAACATAGTAAAAAAATCGGAAGTAAAAACATTACTCTGCTTCTGTAGTTAGCTTGTGATGTAAACGACTTTACATATTAAAAAAATACAAATAGAAGTACCTGGGTAACTTTGAGAGTACTTTTTCAGGCGTCCTATGGCCTTTATAAAGAAAATATCATTTAAAAGAGAAATACCACGTTGAATATCCGACTTGTATGAGCGGCCTACCCCTGTGAAGCTTGTCCCACTTCAAATTGCGCTCACAAAACCACTCACTATTTCGCGAATTTTTAACGTATCTTTTATCAAAATATATCATTTTAAAGATATTTACTCCATTTCACATTTTAGAGCACAAATATTCCACTTATTATTAAATAAAAAAACTTAGAAGCCAATATGTCTTTGTCCCGCGTAAATCTGTGCTTCCGATGATTGCAGTTGACTAATTGTTTCTTATTGGTCAAGCGATGTATGGCTAAATTTTTGTATTGGACTATCTGAGCGTATGTCGGGCCCCAATTTATGTGTAGAAAGGACGGCACATACGCAAGTTTTAACATGTTCCCGAGGTAAGTTTTTCATGAAATGTGTTTTGGTTACCGTGAGCGGTCAGTTTGGTGGCAAGTTTTAGATCGTGAACAGAGTGATGTATTTGTATCGTCAAGTAAGTATGTTGTAGATAATTGCCTGGATATTACGACCTGTAAATATCTACTATATTAATTAGGTATTTGGGTAATTATCATGAAAAAAAAACATTTTGTCATCATTACCGTGGCGTCATTGCTGTGGTGCAGTGTTCCACCGGAATGACGAACGAGCCACCATAATGATGGATTCCTGTATAATCAATACTATATTTACTTTAAATACATACATTTTCCATATTTAATATTAATTTTATCCTAAAATACTATTATATATATGTGACTTAGTTTGGGGCTAGATAACGGTGTATTTTGTGGTGTCTGTTTAAGCACATTTTGTACTGCAGTCACACTGCCACAGTCTTCATAGTACTATAACTTTGTTCAAGGTATAGGTAAAAAAAAAAAAAAAAAGCACGTCAAAGCAGAGAAGAACGGCTGGAGAAAAGAAGGATTTCGGAATAGAAAAGAAATACAAAATTAAAAAATAATCCTGAAGAACATGAGAAACTGAGAAAAGAAGACATGGATCTCCCTATAGTTCAATTGCCTTATCAAAAAAGAACAGCCTCCGTGGTCCAGTGGCCAAGTGGTCCAAATTTACCTTGTGATCCGGAGGTCGTGGGTTCCGATCCCACTGGGAAGCATACTTTATGATAAGTTGTTTCCAGTCTGGTTAGGATATTGCAGGCTTGAATCACTTGATTATCCAAAAAAAAGATGATTCCGTATTTCGGAAGGCACGTAAAGCTGTGGGTCCCGAACGCCATCTTGCGTTTGTTTAAACCTAACCTAGGATTGGTTCTGGTCTACCTTTTGGGTTTGCGGAGGTCAGACGGCAGTCGCTTTGTGTAAAAACCAGTAACCTTGTTATACCTGCGTTAGCTAGCGGATCCCGAGTTTTAAAGCGTTACCGCTGAGGATGCAACCGGGAATACGCTCGGATGATGATGACTGTGTTGTATTTTATTTACCATGATAATAGTATGAAGTATAATGTACTATCTATGTATAACTGTTGTAAGCGTATAAGGCTACATACATTAAGCGGGTATAGAAATTAATAATATCAGTAATGTTTATGGTACCAAAAGGTTGATTAATAAAAAAATTAAACATGTTAGTACATATTACCGCATTTTTAATTAGAATATTTATGTAAATTTGCTTACTTAATTCATTAAGAGTTATTTCAGTGGCTTTTATCACCAAAACGGTGGCGCAAATTTAAAAATAAAAAATTCTCCGAAGGTACTGTGTTTTATAGAGCGCCTCACAAGTTATTAGATTCACAGCATTTTAATCTGTAATCTAGCGCATTTGGTTTGGGGGAATTGTGAGAAAAAAATTCGCCACCACAATGACAGAAAAAAAGCCGTTTTGTAAATTTACCCACCTAGTAGTGCTATTCAAAAGCAACCCCCAGATGCTACAACAATCAACAGTAGTTCGTTCCCACTCTCGATATATTTGTGCACTTTTTAGTGACTATCTATACTATAGTAATAAAAATCAAATATAAATTTGTAAATAAGAATATATGTAAATAAAGTCTATTACACTTTATTAAATTTGAAGTTACCGCGCTTGACTCGATTTGAATTTGGCGCGCTTGGACTTTGACGTTTTCTGTGTCGTCAACAATGTCATCTCGGGATGAGTGAATTGTCAAATGTCAAATAAGGTTATATTGGTATTGTAATTGAATTTAACTGATACAGGTGAAAATAAACTAAATAAGTGTAATACTGTGAAATAAAAGCTTAAATGTTGTTTCTCTTTTCAGGTAAGTTCTGTTTTTATATTTGGAAACACTGTAATGTAAAATAGAAGTTGTATTTTAATAAAAATAATCTCTTTTCAGAGCAACGCAATACCGCTTTTATTTCGCCCACAAAAGTAAATAAGTGTTTATAAAACACATTATAAAACAACATTTCTGCAGATAAATATTGAAACAACAATGGAAAAATTAAGATTCGAATTTGTCGTAAAAGCGAGTGAAGATCCAAAATCAAATATAATCTGCATAACCTCCATTACTGATTCCAACAAAAATACCTATTTAATTCCGGAACACTTTCAACCAGCGAAGCTACATGATGTAATAATACAAACTCAAGCTTTCCAAAAAGTGAAAACTACACTACAAAAGAGACATGATAGAAGACAAATTTGGATTTCAGTGACACCGGAGATTTATAATAAGTACATTGATGAAGATGGAAATATGCAGTTTAAGGGATATTTTTTGGAAGAAAGAAGGCCAGAGGCCTATAAACAGTCTTCAACAACAGGTGTTTCCGAGGAGGCATTAACTAAAATTTTAGAAAATTTCACAGAGGTGAAAGATAAGTCGAAGTGCAATAATATTAGAAAATTAACAGAGAAATTTGTACTAGATAAATTCACTACAAAAACCTCAAATGTATCCCAATGGATAAATATTTTTGAAACAGAATGCAGTCGTTTAGGAATAGAAGAAGACATTAAGAAAATTGAAGCCCTCCGTTTATTTTTAGAGGATACTTGTTTGGATTGGTATAGTTCTATGCTCATTAAATATTCAGTGAATTCAGAATGGACTATTTGGAAGGAAAACTTCTGTGAAACGTATGCGGATAAAGGGTGGTCACCAGTCAGGTATGCCATTTTATTCAAGTATAGACAGGGATCATTATTAGACTACGCTTTAAAAAAAGAGAGATTATTATTAGAGATAAATAAATCTATGGATGCACCAACTTTAATTGATCTAATAGCTACCGGACTGCCTAATTTTATTATTGATAAGATTGATCGAAATAGCTTAAAAGAAACTAAAGATTTATTTAATAACATCAGAGGCTTAGAACATTTGGTAAATAAAAAGAATATTGATAAGAAAATAAAAGGTTTTGAGAATAAAATTAAGGAAAAAGATGTTAATGTCAAACCATGCAGAATTTGTGAACAAGAGAAAAAAGGAATACGTTATCATCCTGAATCTTTATGTTGGTTTAAGAATAAGAGTGAGCGACCAAAAAGGGATCAAATAAGGAATGTTAATAATTCAGAATTAGAAATAGAGTTAAATGAAATGAATCCAAAAAACTTGTAATTCCACCATTAATCAAAATTAAATTATTATTAAACGATACCTTAGAAATTACGGGCATTTATGATTCGGGATCAAATGTATCTCTTATAAATTCTAGATTGTTATCCTTGAAGAATTATTCTGATGGTAATAATAATTACTTAAACAATGCTAACTTAAAAACGATTAATGGTGTTAAAAAAACAATAGGAATGGTTATATTAAAGATAAAGATTTTTGATATTGAAAAAAGTATAGAAAATTTTGATTATGACTTTTTGATTGGCTTAGATTGTATAGAAAAATTTCATCTAATGCAAAATGATGAATTAAAAGTTATACAAAATACCGATCATCTAAAAATAAAAGATATCTCAAGTAATAAAGATGAAGAACAATATGGTGTGTGTAATAATAAAAGTATCGAATATAAAATTAATTTTAATGAACACATAGAAGAAAAAAACTTCAATGTGTTACTAAATCATCTAGACATTCAAAAACAGACACAAATAGAGAAACTAATTTGCAAATATAAATCTCTTTTTGCTAAAGATAAATATGATATAGGTACTGTAAAAGGCTATGAAGCACATATTGATTTGTTGGTAGATAAATATTGTAGCAAAAGACCATATAGATGCACTATTGAAGATAAAAAGGAAATAGAACAACAAATATCAAAATTATTACAGGAAAATTTAATAGAAGAGTCTTATAGCCCATTTGCCGCTCCTGTAACACTAGCCTATAAAAAAGAAGAAGGAAAAAAATCAAGACTTTGTATAGATTTTCGTGAATTAAATAAAATTGTAGTTCCGCAGTCACAACCTTTTCCACTAATAGAAGATTTGATGGTCAAGACTAGAAAATGTAAGTATTTTTCTACCCTGGACATAAATTCAGCTTTTTGGGCTATTCCCCTGAAAATTGAAGATAGAAAAAAAACAGGATTTGTTACCCAAGAAGGACATTTTCAGTGGACTTGTTTACCGTTTGGTTTAAAGACTTCTCCCGCAATTTTCCAGAGAATATTAAGTAGCATAATAAGGAAACACAAATTGTCAGATTTTACGGTTAATTATATTGATGATATTTTGGTTTTCTCTGAAACATTCACAGACCACATGAAACACTTATCATTATTATTGGAAGCAATATCAAAAGAAGGGTTCAGATTAAAATTTACGAGATGTAACTTTGCACAAAATTCAGTAAAATATTTAGGACACATAATTCAAAATAATACAATTACTCCATTGAAGGATAATTTGATTGCAATAAAAGAATTCCCAGTGCCAAAAACACAAAAAAACGTTAGACAGTTTCTGGGAAAAATAATTTTTTATGGAAAATATGTGCCAAAGATATCAATTATATTAGATCCTTTGCATAACTTGTTGAGAAAAGGTCAAAAATTTATTTGGTCAGAAAAATGTCAAGAGTCTTTTAACACAATAAAAGAACTACTTTGTCAAAAACCTATTTTAACAATATTTGATCCAGACTTGCCAATAAATATTTATACAGATGCCAGTATACAGGGTATAGGTGCGGTCTTAAAACAACCACAGCATAATGGAGAAGAAAAGCCTTGTGCGTATTTCTCAAGAAAATTGAACAATGCTCAAAAAAAGAAAAAAGCTGTATATCTGGAATGTTTGGCAATAAAAGAATCAGTAAAATATTGGCAACACTGGCTCATTGGAAAAACATTCACAGTTTTTACTGACCATAAACCACTAGAAAAAATGAATATAAAAGCTAGACCGGACGAAGAACTAGGAGATCTCACATACTATCTATCTCAGTTTAATTTCGAAGTAATATATTCTCCAGGAAAATACAATGTTGAAGCAGACAGCTTAAGCAGAAATCCGATATTAGAGCCACATGAAAATCAAAATGAAATTTTAAAAACTGTAAACTTAATTAAACTAGAAGATATCAGACTTGATCAAGAAAAAAATGAAGATATAAAACTGAATAATAAAAGATTAGAATTAAAAGATAATTTATATTATAAAAAGGCAGGAAAGAAGGTCAAAATCCTAATAACGGAGGAATTTAGTAAAAAAATTATAAAAGAAATACATTATCATTACTGTCATATAGGAATACAACAATTGAAAAACAAAATAACACCTTTCTACACAGCAAAAAATCTGGCATACAATATAAAAACAATTTGTGAAAACTGTGAAATCTGCATAAAAAACAAATCCAGAGGAAAATATAAATATGGACTATTGTCTCATCTAGGCCCTGCAACTTGCCCTTTTGAAATAGTATCCATAGATACCATTGGTGGATTTGGTGGTTCACGATCTACTAAAACATACTTGCACCTTCTGGTAGATCACTTCACCAGATATGCTTATATTTTAACTTCTAAAACTCAAAATGCTTATGATTTTATAAATCTTATTCAAAAAGTTACATTAAATGGAAACAAAATTGGTATGATTCTCTCCGATCAATACCCAGGTATAAATTCGAAAAATTTCAAAGACTTTTTAGATAAAGAAAATATACCTATAATATTCACTGCAGTTAATGCACCATTTTCGAATGGTTTAAACGAAAGATTAAACCAAACATTAGTTAATAAAATTAGATGCAAAATAAATGAAAAGAAAGGAAAATTAGCCTGGACAACTATTGCTCACGAATGTACCCAAAAATATAATGAAACAGAGCACACGGTTACAGGCTTTTCTCCAAAATATTTATTGGAAGGAAAAAATATAGATATTTTACCGGAAGAATTAAAAACAAAAAAATCATATAATGATTTAGTACAAGATAGAAAAGTCGCATTGGAAAATACTCTGAAATCACACAATTATAACAAAAAATACTTTGACAGAAACAGGAAAAGTTGTGAACTAAAAAAAGGAGATTTAGTATATGTGGAAAACGGAAATCGTTTAAACAGAAAAAAATTAGATGAATTAAAAATTGGTCCATATAAAGTTGTTGAAAAACTGTCAAACACAATTTACCAAATAGATACAGGACATAAGAAATGTGAATCTAATCTCTTTCATATAACGAAACTGGTCCCAGCTATACATGAGTAGGTGACATATTTACTTCCTAGGGGGGGAGATGTAAATAAAGTCTATTACACTTTATTAAATTTGAAGTTACCGCGCTTGACTCGATTTGAATTTGGCGCGCTTGGACTTTGACGTTTTCTGTGTCGTCAACAATGTCATCTCGGGATGAGTGAATTGTCAAATGTCAAATAAGGTTATATTGGTATTGTAATTGAATTTAACTGATACAGGTGAAAATAAACTAAATAAGTGTAATACTGTGAAATAAAAGCTTAAATGTTGTTTCTCTTTTCAGGTAAGTTCTGTTTTTATATTTGGAAACACTGTAATGTAAAATAGAAGTTGTATTTTAATAAAAATAATCTCTTTTCAGAGCAACGCAATACCGCTTTTATTTCGCCCACAAAAGTAAATAAGTGTTTATAAAACACATTATATATATTTAAAGCTAAGCAGTTTCAAATTTACCAAATAAAATAACCCTTCATATTTTACCCATTTTATTGGGAGTTTTTCATATGCTGGTATCCCTACGCATGCACACAGAGACAGATTTCGCGAGTGTTAGACAACGTCATTACGTTAGCTTGTGTGCGTGTCGTGCACACGAGGAGAAAAAAGTTGGCCTGTTTTCTTTCAGTGGATTGCAGGGCGTCACTTTAGCACAGGCCGGAAACTCCTAAGGTACGCGCAATATGCGTCACCCAGGCGTCCCCGTTCCCCGTCCCCGCACCTCTCCCCCGTTTTCGCCTCGATTTCTCACGTTGGCCGTCAAGAACCGGGGGAGAGGTGCGGGTGCGGGGAACGGGGACGTATATTGCGCGTACCTTAGAAGAGTCCCTTCTGTTTACTCTTACTGTATTCTGTGACTTTAGCTAGGGAGTGTATAATCAAAGCGTCAAATATATCGATATATAGTACCCAAAGGGTGCCAACAGCACCATTATTGACATTGTCACAGGGCTCTATTTCTTGAACCGTAATAGCTATCCTCTTGAATTTTTTATCCTGCTACAACAACAAATACTAAAAATAAAATAAAGTTAAAAATTAAAGGGAGTCGTCATTCAAGCAACATGTTTTTTTTCAGCGTTTTAAAACATTGTACGGAGGTACTAATCCTTTATGTACGAGTCCGACTCGCGGTTAGACCGGTTTTTTAATTAAGGTGAAGGTATAGGTAAATGGCCTTGAAGTGGCGCCCTCATTTGAAATAAATTGTGAACTCGTAACCTACTCATAAATTATATTAGTCATGTCATACTGTACGGACTGGTAAATAATGTGACATAACTACTATCAACGCAAGATTCAGAGATATTTGACGTTATAACAAGTACTTACACTTAAGGAGAAGATATAGGCAAATGGCCTTGAAGTGTGAAATAAATTGTTAACTCGTAAATATGGAGATAATTTCCATATTGCTCTTCCTCATGTACTAGATAGCCCTTTAAATTATTTTACGAACCACCGTTGAAAGTATTTACATTAGTCCGTCTAGCTTTAAAACTTGCCTCCGCCAAAAGTGGCCACGGCAATTTTAAAGCTAGACGGATCACCAATAATAGTGTCAACGGCAGTTCATAAAATAATTTAAAGGGCTATCTAATGCATGACGAAGAGCAATATGGAAATTATCACTATATTTACGAGTTAACAATTTATTTCACACTTCAAGGCCATTTGCCTATATCTTCACCTTAAGTGTAAGTACTTTTTATAACGTCAAATATCTCTGAATCTTGCGTTGGTAGTAGATATGTCACATTATTTACCAGTCCGTACAGTATGACATGACTTACATAATTTATGAGTAGGTATTCTGGGTATCGTTAATTCCAAAGGAGCAATTTCCGTTTAATTGTAGTAATTAAATACTTAAAGTATTCTATTTAACGACTATATTGTACGTCATTTTATGATTTTTATACATTAATTAAATGATTATGATAAAGTAATCATTAGGTATGTAAATAAGAAAAACTTCACTGTTTTTATCAGAATGACGTACGTGATATAGCTAGGTAGATCTTACTTTAAGACATCTACACTAATATCTATAACATTTAATGTCATCATCATCATCCGAGCGCATCATATTCCCGATTGGATCCTCAGCGGTAACGCTTCAGAGCCCGGAGTCTGCTACCTAACCTAGGTGATTTGACGAGGTTACTGGTTTCTACACAGAGCGACTGCCGTCTGACCTCCGCAACCCAAAGGGTAGACCAGGACCAAACCTAGGATGAGTTTAAACAAACGCTAGATGGCGTTCGGGACCCACAGCTTACGTGCCTTCCGAAGCACGTTAGGAATTTCGATAATCAGGTGATTCAAGCCTGGAATATCCTAACCAGACTGGAACAACTTTTCACAAAGTATATTATGCTTTCCAGTGGGATTTTACTTTAAATGTGTCATTGTATTAAAGTTTCATTTCCTTTCATCTAAGCATATTCCCGGTTTCATCTTTAGCAGTGTTTATCCTTAGCTTCGGAGCCCGGGGTCGACTTCACGTCAAAACAAAATGACACAGCGACGGGATGAAATGTTATTTTTGTGCTGAAACCTCGTTTAAAACCTCATTCAATAGTATTATATTGACGATTGTGGAAGACAATAAGTAATTAAAAATATAAGATGATTAGAAGCATTAAGAAAGACGACCTTAATTTTGACGTCAGTTCAGTTTTTACCTACTCAAAGAACAAAAGAGTGGTACACTTCCGATAATAAAATCAAATACAAACTCCAATCCAAAATGGTTTTTTAAATACATAAATAATCAAATTCAGAATAAGAATTTGGTATCGCATGGCGTTCCATAGATAAAGTTCTCTGAAAGGTTTCATTTCACAAGTAATGGCACAAATAGTCAATTCCTAAATTTTAAAACTATTTTATATGCGTAAATATATAGACAATTTGATGTTTGTGAGTTTGAATGTTGGTTACCGCTACGTTGCCCGCGTGGTCAAATTTTTATCAAATTCACGGGAATCTCATATTTTGCTGGAATAAAAATAATCATACATGTTAATCCAGGTAATAAGCTATTTACATGCCAAATTTAATTTTAATCCGTTCAGCAGTTTTGGCGTGAAAGCCAACACATCGTCCATACATCAATTTAAACTTCCTAAAAACAGCGCACGGCGAAAACAGCAATTAAAAGCTAGTTTACTATAATTAAACCTCTGATTTTGATCTTCTACTTTTTTCGTTGACTGTACTAGCTACTACATACAGAGGTTTGCGAATAAAGAATAAAGATTTGACATAAAATAAGATCATAAAAACATAATACCTGTTCTCATCACACTTCAAGCTCAAAGGACTTTGGTTCTTCGAGTGCCGTCCACCTTTGTTTGCTCTTCAGGATCCGTATGTATCTGATTACATGACCGCGAAGATGTTACATACTTACGTAGTTATGTCCACTGTTTTATATCAATAAGGAAACATGTTTAGCGAATCACGTGTCACACAATGCAAAATTGACAATGTGACAGTGCATTTAGTCAGTACATAATGTTCAGTAGGTACAATTTGAAACAGTTATATTCAAGAAGAAAAATTGTAAAATACGACGTCAATATAGATATAACCTACATAGACATATGTTAAATCATTCTTAATTCATGATATAGCAAAATCTTCTGTGTACACATAAACACAGAAACGAATTTGTAATTTGCACTAGTTAACTAGATAGGTACTGTGGAAAGTAGTGTAGCGTGTATATTTAAACACCTTGAGTTTTTTACACAAGACCCCCGGTCGCAAGGTGTTTGTGTTTTTACAAGGGACATACCTACTGAAATGCAGGGTGATTTTAAACCTCCTTGCTATATTCAAGGAAAGTACTCTTTCATCATAAAAACCAAAGATAGCTGCCAAAAAATGTATACCAAAAATCTTCCATTTCAATGTCATCGCCCGGTACCGAGCGACAGGCGGGAGGCGTCCGGCTAGCGGGGGAGGGGGGGGGGGGGAACTACAACGGCTGCGCATAAAGTCAGTGAGTTTGCCATTTATTAAAAATTTGGGAGAAAATTGACAAAAAAATAAGTATTTTTTCTTACATAACTAGGGGTGAGTACTATAGTACTTTTTCTGTGGATAGGGGGCGCAATATTTATGTATGTGAGGGTACTTTTGCGATTTATGTGACAAAAATAGTTTAACTTGTTAAAATGGAGACAGACATGTTGATGCTAACATCACATGATCCTAATGTAGAGCCGGCCTAATAGGGTGTTTATTAAAGGCTTCACTCGCTTCGCAATCGTGTCGAATAAACACTGTCAGTTTTGCGGAATACGCTCCGGAGAGATTTTACTTTAAATGTGTCATTGTATTAAAGTTTCATTTCCTTTCATCTAAGCATATTCCCGGTTTCATCTTTAGCAGTGTTTATCCTTAGCTTCGGAGCCCGGGGTCGACTTCACGTCAAAACAAAATGACACAGCGACGGGATGAAATGTTATTTTTGTGCTGAAACCTCGTTTAAAACCTCATTCAATAGTATTATATTGACGATTGTGGAAGACAATAAGTAATTAAAAATATAAGATGATTAGAAGCATTAAGAAAGACGACCTTAATTTTGACGTCAGTTCAGTTTTTACCTACTCAAAGAACAAAAGAGTGGTACACTTCCGATAATAAAATCAAATACAAACTCCAATCCAAAATGGTTTTTTAAATACATAAATAATCAAATTCAGAATAAGAATTTGGTATCGCATGGCGTTCCATAGATAAAGTTCTCTGAAAGGTTTCATTTCACAAGTAATGGCACAAATAGTCAATTCCTAAATTTTAAAACTATTTTATATGCGTAAATATATAGACAATTTGATGTTTGTGAGTTTGAATGTTGGTTACCGCTACGTTGCCCGCGTGGTCAAATTTTTATCAAATTCACGGGAATCTCATATTTTGCTGGAATAAAAATAATCATACATGTTAATCCAGGTAATAAGCTATTTACATGCCAAATTTAATTTTAATCCGTTCAGCAGTTTTGGCGTGAAAGCCAACACATCGTCCATACATCAATTTAAACTTCCTAAAAACAGCGCACGGCGAAAACAGCAATTAAAAGCTAGTTTACTATAATTAAACCTCTGATTTTGATCTTCTACTTTTTTCGTTGACTGTACTAGCTACTACATACAGAGGTTTGCGAATAAAGAATAAAGATTTGACATAAAATAAGATCATAAAAACATAATACCTGTTCTCATCACACTTCAAGCTCAAAGGACTTTGGTTCTTCGAGTGCCGTCCACCTTTGTTTGCTCTTCAGGATCCGTATGTATCTGATTACATGACCGCGAAGATGTTACATACTTACGTAGTTATGTCCACTGTTTTATATCAATAAGGAAACATGTTTAGCGAATCACGTGTCACACAATGCAAAATTGACAATGTGACAGTGCATTTAGTCAGTACATAATGTTCAGTAGGTACAATTTGAAACAGTTATATTCAAGAAGAAAAATTGTAAAATACGACGTCAATATAGATATAACCTACATAGACATATGTTAAATCATTCTTAATTCATGATATAGCAAAATCTTCTGTGTACACATAAACACAGAAACGAATTTGTAATTTGCACTAGTTAACTAGATAGGTACTGTGGAAAGTAGTGTAGCGTGTATATTTAAACACCTTGAGTTTTTTACACAAGACCCCCGGTCGCAAGGTGTTTGTGTTTTTACAAGGGACATACCTACTGAAATGCAGGGTGATTTTAAACCTCCTTGCTATATTCAAGGAAAGTACTCTTTCATCATAAAAACCAAAGATAGCTGCCAAAAAATGTATACCAAAAATCTTCCATTTCAATGTCATCGCCCGGTACCGAGCGACAGGCGGGAGGCGTCCGGCTAGCGGGGGAGGGGGGGGGGGGGGGGAACTACAACGGCTGCGCATAAAGTCAGTGAGTTTGCCATTTATTAAAAATTTGGGAGAAAATTGACAAAAAAATAAGTATTTTTTCTTACATAACTAGGGGTGAGTACTATAGTACTTTTTCTGTGGATAGGGGGCGCAATATTTATGTATGTGAGGGTACTTTTGCGATTTATGTGACAAAAATAGTTTAACTTGTTAAAATGGAGACAGACATGTTGATGCTAACATCACATGATCCTAATGTAGAGCCGGCCTAATAGGGTGTTTATTAAAGGCTTCACTCGCTTCGCAATCGTGTCGAATAAACACTGTCAGTTTTGCGGAATACGCTCCGGAGAGCGCCTCGGTCAGCTGACTCGAGATGTAATTGTAAAGTTTGTAGATAGAAAACATGTATGGATTGCTAAGAAATGCCCCTGTAAGTTTTTTTTTTATATTTACAATTTTATTTGTTTATATGACGATTTTTGCCATCAGTCGATAGAAAAATACTGAAATCCTTAATTTTATAAAAATTCGAGTGATACGACTGCGTATAAATGTATTTATAGATAACTACTTATATCAAAGATAGTTTTGTTATAATATAACCTAATTGATATTCGCTACCTTCAGCGTAGAGAAAGACACAGTAATACCTTGTCAAATAAGAGCTTTGAGTGTCAGTCTCATTATTTGTTTTAATTAATTGTTGAGGATCTACCTATTTATTTTACTTTAAGTTGATAACAGCTTCGTAGTGTCTTCCTTATCTAGTTTAACGTTTGCAGAAGCGTACAGCAGTAGTTAAGATACATATGGGAAATCAAAAGTATAATTATTAAAACTAATGGCGTATGTGTGCTGTAGACCTCGCGAGTCTGTCTTTGCATAGCCCTTAAAGTTTATCTGATGAAAAATTTGTTCGGACAAAAAAGTTTTATGACATTCTTTAATATTTTTCGAAATGGCTGAAATTCATTACGTATTCATTTAATTTTGTACGTTTTCAACCTCCATATAACCGCCATTTTGAAAGTTTTGTAAAAACTGGCTTTAAAAAAATCTACATATAATCGAACATGCTTACAAAATTTCACGAGAATCGGCTGAGAAATGCGAGGCGAGAACAACCGGAAAACTGGAATTCGGACACACGAAAGAATTTTTACCGAAGCTGAAACGGGAAGAAATTTAAACCTTCATTCGCTTTACTCACTCGGTCATTTAAACAAAAAATAGCAAGGCTCTTTAATTTTTATTTATTTGCAACTAATTGTACACAATTTAAGATGTTATTAAGATACACGGATACACTGTACATAGGGAGGTAGGATGTAGGGAGGATTTGGTATATACACTACTTAGGTATTTTCTAAAGCATTTTGACCCACAATTTCATTCTGTTTGGATGTTTTACGTATGTTGTATGTTTTTGCAGAAAATTCTGAAACTTTTTTCTCTTTTGGAATACCTAATAATCCATTCAAACTATTGAAAATCGTTTATTATTTATCTTTTTATTCGTTATTTACATTATTCGGAGATTTCGTAAATGTCTAATGGCCAGTCTGGTCAACTGGGTTGCTTAGTTCAGAAACACATGCTACGACCTCTATTCTGTAATATACAACAGCTATACTAAACAAGTAGGTACGTATCTCACAAATTTAGTAAACTACAGATAGGTTGGGTTGTAATTTTCAAAAGTAATTTTAAGCTAAATTGGCAACCCTCTTGCTGTCACTCTCTGAGTATGAAGACAAATACAGCAAAGAATTGAGTACATCTTCGCTTAAATTACTTTTATATGTTCGGTTGTTTTGTTGATAGTCAGCCAGGACAAACGATTTTGTAATTAGGTACATATATATATTTATGGGATTTTAAAGGATGTTAGATCACAGAAATAATTGTTGGATATACATATAAATATACAATAGTAATTAAAATGTTTCCTTAATAACTTGCTAGTATTCATTTCCTTAATACTGCTTAGTATTAGCTTTTTTGATAGTGACTTTTTTGGCTGTAAACATTGAAATAGATTACAATGTCTTATCATTCCCAATTACAAAGGGCCCCGCTGGAAGTCACGTTCCTTAAAATGTACCTAGATTTTTCCCTACATGCGTGGAGTACTATAAAAACTAGACAAATTTCGAGAGCACCAAACGAGCATTAAATGATCATTTGGTTCTCAAAGTAGTCTGGACGAGGCTCCCGTTGGTCTAGAATATTGCTCCGGTAACATTATCATCATATCACCGTATTTGACAAGATATTAAAATGTTATTTTCATAAAAAATTACTACTATAATATATTGTCGACTAGAGCTACACTAGACCTTATAATTAATGCATTCCCTAGCATTCAAATGCGTTAGGCAACCCACTCAATTCACTTAATCGCAATCTCAAACTGTAAAAAAAAAATTAGGCTTAAACTCCCGTTTACTTAAATTCTTATTCTCTTTAAACAGGCAGTGTATATAATATTAATAATGATTATGATTATTAGACACTGAACTATAGCGGCTAACGGTTTCATTTCTATAGTGCCATCGGTTTGTGTCTCAAGTCTAAGCCAAATCATGACTTATTTATTGGGGTTATTTCTAGGCGGGCAATCGTGTTTAAGCGATATCGAACCTATTAACGTGAGGTCAGCACTGATAACTAGGTTGCATACTGGTAGATCATGTACCATTAGACACATGAGCTCAATAGATCGATATAATATGATAATCACATCAACAAATGTACATCGACTAAATTGTAGAGTTTCTTACTTGTTTTATTTTTAAATAATAATACGAGCCATCATGTGTCCCAAATCCCAATGCTGGGCAAAGGCCTCCCTCCACTTCTTCCATTCAGTCCGGTCTTGCATTTTCTCCTTCCAAACCAAAGCTTCAAAAGCAGTTTTTTGTATCTCCACTCCACATATGGTACACGGACTGTTGATGTGTTGAGTATTCTTGATAAGACGACTTCTTTTATCGCACTTCGAAATACTACGATGTTCAGTAATAAGATATTTTTTAATGAAATATTAATTAACTGATTAAATATATGTGTATCGATACACTAATCTCGTACTCAACCAAATAATGTTTTGTGACATTTTATTTATCGCTCCTTATTTATACGTACAGAAAATTCAGCTTTTTTTACACATAAAAACTGTCAGTACTATCATAAATCGTAGAGTAAATATTTTTTAGAATATTTTTATTACAATAAAATAAGTACACAGCAAAGTGACGCGTAGTGGCAGGTACATCAGGTGCTGTAGCCATGTCTACGTGACTGCGCAGCGCCTATAAACTGCGATACCAGCTAAACCAAGAGCAAACACTCTGTCGGATACCTGCATACTTATCTGGCTTCATTATCTAGTAAATTAATTACGTGCGCATTGTTCCCAATGTTCATCGCACTTGGTTGAACGAACCTGCGATAAATATGGGAAGGTCGTGAAAGGTGACGCCGCTACGATAGTTCAAAACATGTTTACGTCAGTGGTGACTCAACTACAGCTTTTTTCTGGACAAGATAACATATTCATGGAATTTTTACCTGTAATGGAAAAAAATGCTTTCCACGTCTTTAAAGAAATAGAGGACCTTATAAAATCTCTTTCTTATCCGTCTAGATTTGTCTACCCATCTGCAAACATATTATACATACTCCGAAGCATCTGAGATATTATATATGTTATTGTATATTTTTCAACAAATTAAGAAAGGGTCAGGAGTAAGGTCCTACCAAGACATTAAAAAGATGGCAGAGAGAAGAGAGAAATGGAGGCATCTCCACTTAACTCTACCGACAAGAGCAAGCTCTTAAATTAAAGAAGATTGTATGTTTTCGGTCAGATAATATCTTAATTGTATTTTTCAACATTTATTATTTATTTTCCAACCATTAGAAATATATTGAAGTTCGATACACCAAATAGAATCAATTGCATTAGACGAAATAAATTATGGAAATCTCTTAGGGGAAGGGGGGGCATAGTGGAACCCATAACTTTAAAATTAGAGAAAAAATATTAATGTATTTTTATAAAATGGTTATTATAAAAATATTGACACATATATATTAATGTTTCATTATGTTTATATGAAAGGGAAATCACATTGATAGGAACAAAAATATTCAGCCTTTTTTAATTGTACTTGATATTTCACTTTGCCTTCATTAAGAGGGTAAAGTGAAAAAGCCTAAATTGTATGCAATTTATGCATCTTAATTGACTTTGAACTACTTTACCACACAGCTCATGGGACCATTTGAAGCACTGCTGGCACTGCACCCATTCTTCTTCATTGGCGGATATTAGTAAACCTCGCCACAAAATGAATATTCATGAATATCTTTTTGTTTATCTTTGTTTTCTCACCCTTTCATTTGCCTTTATTTTCATATATATGTTTATCGTATTTTCTAATTTCACACTTATTTTTACAATATTTTTTAGTTTCAAGTTTTCGTTTGGTTTTCGCTTGTTTCGCTTTGCCCCTTTGTCAAAAATTCCACTTTGCCCATTTGACATATTTATAATGATAATACAACTTATTAAAAACAGTAGAATTACATAAATAATTGAATTACTACTAACAAATACTACCATAAAAGCAACAAAGTAGGAAAACAAAATGACACAAGTACGAATCTTTACACATTTAATACAGGAATTAAGATTTCGTGTTTTCACAAGCATCGGCGCGAATTCAAAATCAGCACGAGTGTGTCTCGCTGGGTTGTCGCTGGCGCACCAAATTCCAAACGCGGCGACCAGAGGGCAACGTGAATGCGTCTACATTTCCATGATACGCTTAGCTATATATTTTGATGTAGTTATTGTGCGTTTCCATTTTGCCCACCTGTTCCATTTTGCCCCCCCTTCCCCTATGTGTACGGGACTGAAACTTGTGAGCGCATTCCTGTATCGAATCCGTTCAATACAGGAATGCGCCCATAAGTTACAATATTTTAAGTTCTATCAACTGCGCCACTTTATGTCATAAGAGGATTGCAGTACCGCTTCTTGAATGCTCTGAAAAAAACTTTTTTAAAATACTTGTACAATACGCAATAACAGTATTGATTTATTTATCACGTAAATCGTGTATACTGTATACATATAACAATAACACACCTTTTTATTCTCTTTTAAAGTTCTTGATATATGATAATCATTCGAACATACAGTGGTCGTGTACGCCCACTATTAGCGCCTCGAATGACGTAGCATGATGTTAAGTGATGGCAATGTTTGAATTGCTAAGAGCCTCTTCAATTAGAAAGCACCTGAAAGTTTTGATAATTATCAGACAAACAGGAGACATTGACCTACTTGCCCAGACAACACACCTCCATTCGCTGAATTTGTTTGCGAGTGACGTAGCCCCGAAACTTTGTCATCGCCAGTTAGTACCTACCTAATATTATAAAACGCTACTCTGACAATACAATAAAGACCTGGAGGTCATTTTTGAAACCGATATATCTGGCTAGGATTTACATGATAAGAAAACACTAGTAAAAGTCAACTTATCTTTTGTTAATTAACGAGATGCAGGTTAACTACTTAATTTTTCGTGCCAAGGTGAAATGATAAATACGATTGATGATATACGTATACCAGGTACCATCACAGTGCGAATCATTTCGCGTCAAGTATCAGTGGCAATCTCAGCACAGACTGTTTGTCTGGCTCGATAGTGTTTGCCGACAACAGTTCACAGGCGACAGCAAACAACGCCCCTAGCGACGAAAAAATAACATTCAACAAAAGAGGTCTTCGCCCCTCATCATAGCTTATATTGTTTTCAATAATAGCCCAAGAAAAGCGTGCTATTTTGCGACAGTCGTGTTTTATCTCATTAGGTCTGCTTGAGAAGTTAATAACAAATCAGTATCGCTTTAACAGCAAACGAAGCGCGGTGTCTGTGATAAAAAGAGTGCGAGCACACACGGTTTTTATGAAGAAAGTCGTTGAATGTGAGTGACGAAAAAGTGATGCGTGTAATGCAGGCATGGAGTTCCAATATTATGGAAATTTCGACCGACAATCGGCGCACAGAATACAAGATCAGCCGTGGTGGGATGAGGAAGACACCCTCACCGACAGACGCATCAATGGTAAGCAAAACTCTCGCCGGGTTTTCGATTACCACCAGCAAAACGAATACGACATGAGTAGAGTACTCGTAGGTGATATTAGTGCGTAAATAATCTTATGTAAATAGTACTGAATTGTAGAGACCGTAGCTAACTAACTCAAATTGCGAACCTAATTTCGATACACATAGTGAAATACAAATATTTATGTATATTCTTCCCTGCGGGATTGCCTCCCATTTTCTTTTAGAGTCTGGTGAGCGTGAACCTATTAAAAGTTTTAGATCGCATATCCTGCACATTCAAACATATTCGTATAAAAGAGGGCTCGCATGATAATACAATCGAATATTGCATGGATTCCGACTTTCGTGCCATTAATAAAGTAGGTACAAAATATTAAATATAGTAGTATATATTTCTTAAGTCCCTTATTAGTAGATAGTTTGATGTTCCATATATTGTAATAAACCCAAAAAAAGGGAAAAGAGAAACCAGTATTTTGTTCTTTTGTAAACAGTGGCGGTTATAGAGGTATAGTCTAAAGTTTAAATAATACACGTCATCTTATTACTAATGGTTCTGTGAGAACATTGGATCTCGCGAGCTTTTATAACCATGCAATAACCAACACTTTTTCCTTTCTCTGGCTTAGCGAAGCCATTCCACCCATACAACGCTACAACAACTTCCCCTCTTTTTCCCACTCCCAACTTTTGGATTTTTTTTCCAACTTCTTGTGTAGAATAATCCTTAGTGTGCCTCTCTAATTTTATTGAAATCGGTCAATAAATAACGTTACAGCAAAGTTCTCCTCCAACTTCAAAAATCGCGATCGATAAATAAATCTAAATAAATTCAAATTTTGAAAGCTCCTTTACATTCAATTACATAGGTACGTTTATTGTTCCTCACATTTATTTACATCCGGTATCTTATATCGTCGTCTATCACGGAACCATTTAACTAGTTGCCTACATGACATATAACAATTGATATTTACACGTATACCGATTATTATCTCAATAGGGAAATATCTAAATTCCTTTATAGCAGTTTATATATTTATTAACACGACGGCGATACGTTTACAATTTGTGACATTGTTCCCTCTTATCTCGTTTATTTATGTTTTCAAATTGGGTTATCAAGCTCAAAGTGGAATCATGTTATTAATCAAGAAAATCACTACCAAGATGGTAAATGACAAGTTACATTGAAATTTCATAGATATTGTTTGTGCTTATCATAAATAAATTTGCAAAATGAGACTGTAAATATTGTACAATTTCTAGTAAGAAATACAAGAAATATCAATAAAATAAGACGTTATTGAAAATTAAACAATAATTAATATTATATCTATACTTATATATGGCATGTGTAAACATTCGATATGTCGAAATCGAAATATCTCGAATGACTCATCCTTTTACTTAATTGTTTTACAGGACGTTCATTTATTTATTGCTTTCTTATCAGAGACCGTCCAGACAGTGCAACAATCATAATTATTCATTCTAATCATTTAGATAGCGACAATCCTTTGTAGACTGTTTTAAATGGATTTTTTTTACTAGCCTGTATCTATTAAGTCCGATAACTGGGTTTGCCCAGTTATTCTTCCACTCGTCTCTGTATGTTACTAATATTACTTGAACTTGAAATATTATTATAGAAACATATATTCATTTCTATTAAAACTTAACGTACTTGTGTTGGCTACTTTTCCCTCAATAAAAAGGGAGCTACAAAAAGTTTCTAACAAGTACTTACTTTAAAGTAAGTAGGTTAGTTAGTGTGGTAAGGTAAAATAGAAATGTTATAGCTAGGATACCTTCGTATATCACTACCTATTACCGGGGGCGTAGCCCGCGTATACAAAAGGCATTTATTTGAAAATTCCACGGAAACCAAGAAAAGCTATCCTATGTATCTTATCACTTCAACAGTTTTTGCACGATTAAGTAAGACACATCCAAACTTACAAACTTTGACATTTATATTATTACGAGTATATAGGATACAAGGTAATAAAATAGAAACTTAGAAGATAGGATATCTACTTATACCCCATTGGGTTAGGTATTTAAAGATGAAGAAGTTTACGTTTACGTGAACAATCTTGACATGTCTTTTTATGAAAATAAATACCTAACCAAATGAAGTATAGTTTCTATTTAAGTATTCCGATCTATACCTAACTAAATATTTTCGTTGTAAAAATACTTTTGAAAAACCGTCAGACTTTTCCACAATGATTGATTACATTATTACAGTCCGACGCACTTCAAAGGAAGTAGGTATTGAACACATGGTATAACGGTATATTAATTTGTACACGGGTATATGTCTGTCTAGACGCCGCAGGAAGGGCCAGTATCGATTCCAGCTAGGATAATTTTAGATAACACTCTTTGCCGTAAGCCATTTCAGAGTGGCTCTCTTTGCAATTTTATTCTTATCCTGAAATAGATACATAAATTTGTAATGAAAGATCTAGGATATGCATCTTTTCGTTATTAAATTCCTCTGGCCATCTTCCGATTCCATCATCAAATATAAAACTTGAAATAAAACTTGACCTATTAGGAATAAGTAAAAGGTAATTTGTGAATTCATAAACCTTATATCTTCAAATAGAAAAAAAATCTTTCTAGCTAAAAATTAAATAATCACAAAATATAATGGAATGTAAGTCACGAAGTAATATTGTTTCCAGTCCTACAAATGAGTTTTATAATTATTTTACTAGAGCTAATTTCTGCAACTATGTAAGAGTTGCTATTTAAAATAGCAATGAATGCATATTAGAGTTCACATTATTGAAATTAAAATGCCTTATCACGTGGGTGGCAACGTGCTGAGAACTAATTTACCTAAGTATCAAAAACGCAAACAGGTTTCGATTTATGTCAGTATTTGTCCACTAGCTTTTTTTCGGAGGCTTCCTAGAACTTTTTATTTCTGTGATTCTTTGGCGATAGCTACTCACCTCGACGTTTAAAATATTTCAATTCTATTATATTTACTAAACAATATATAGTTTCGTTAAGCACTTTTTCGCCCAAAAACTCACGTTTATAATCATATCGGATATTTTTCTTGTTACAAGCAAGAACTGTAAAGACCTCTTTATAAATATTTTGTTTAGGTTTTTAAACTTTCACGGTTGTCAACATTAGTATGAAATAAAACGGGATGTTTACCGTGATTACTATTTTTGAGATTTCGATATATCGGCCCAGTTGCTAATATCGAAAACTCAAAAATAATAATTACGGTAAATATCCCGTTTTATTTCATACTAATATTTTTTTATTTAATTTTATTTGCCTCCTATTATAAAAACTCTGTTAAAGCTTCTAATCGGGTCATTCCGATCGCTTTTAGGTGAAACCAAATCCACTTCGTCCTATACACGTAACCTGCACGTAAGTAAAAACAGTGCAGTCGGTGCATTGCCCCCGCCGTAGGGTTCCGGCGCGAAGATTTGCATACCTCCACGGGAAATTAGTTCCGCGTCGTATGCAGGAAAATGCACTGCCTCAGTTAAGCCATTAAACTTGAATACACGAGGGAAACTACCTATGGGAGCTTAATGGTAGACAATGCGGCGCGTGGATTTATAAGCGGGGCGAACTCTACGGCGAGTGAAATTGGGAAAGACTAATAAATTAGGTAGATGACTGGGTCAAAAATAAATTATTTGGTAATGTCAAGAGAATAAAACGTCACAAAATAGTATCACTTGTCATTGATCGATCATATCCATTTTCAACATGATTTTAGATTTATTAATGCAGAAAAACTGATATTAAGAATGCTATTTACTTATTTGACTAATTTATTTCATATTGACGAAACTGGTGTGAATTTTGTATTAATTTTCTTTCAATGAAAAAATGAAAGTGCTATTTGACTCGAGAAAATTATGACGTCACGATTGTGTTGAATCAAAACGTCAAATTTACTACACTTTATAAATTTATTAAAAACTCCGCCGTTGCCGGTCCCAAGCCCGGATGAGAAAGGAGGAGGGTTGGCTGGAAGTGACCTACCCAGTCGTAAAATGTTTATGCCGAATATCGGGCGGCAACAACCCGATCCAAGTGGCTACCGCAAGCCATAAGGGACTAAATACCCTTAGAAAGCGTGGACTCGCCAACTCGCAATGGCCAGCGCGGCGTTTTTAAGGCCAATTACCTCCTAATGGAAAATTCAAAAAAACCCAGGCCCCCAGTCCCCGGCAGCCCCGTTATTCCTGGCTCCGGTAGCGGTCATGGTAACGGCGGGGCAGGGGGTGCGAAGAATCTCCGGCAGAGATCCGGCTACCACTCCCGTCAACGACTGGCCCTGGTAACACACAACGTACGCACTCTGAGGACAGACGAGAAACTAGCTGAGGTGGAAGAGGAAATGAGTAGGTTACGGTGGGACATAGTGGGGTTGTCTGAAGTCCGTAGAGAGGGTGAGGGCACGACAACCCTTGAATCTGGTAACCTACTCTATCACCGAGAAGGAGACAAAAAGAAGTCCCAGCATGGTGTCGGGTTTCTCGTCCACAGGTCCCTCATAAACAACGTAATAACCATCGAGAGTGTTTCTAGCAGGGTAATATACCTGATACTCAGAGTATCGAAAAGATACTCGCTGAAGGTCATCCAGGTATATATGCCAACTGAGGATCACTCCGATGAAGAGGTGGATGAGGTGTATGAGGACATTAGTAGGGCCATACATTCTTCTGAAACCTATTTTGCGGTTGTTATGGGGGACTTCAACGCAAAACTGGGCAAGCGAGGCGATGGAGAGTTTAGGCTGGGAAACTTCGGATACGGAGTACGAAATGACAGGGGACGTAGGCTGGCTGATTTTCTGGAGAAAGAGGGACTCTTTGCGATGAACTCTTTCTTCCAAAAGCCACCGCAAAGAAAATGGACCTGGATGGGTCCAGGAAAGAAGAATCAGCCCCCTGTTAAAAACGAAATCGACTTCATCCTAACGACGAAGAGACGAATATTCAACGATGTTTCAGTGATCAATCGGATTAAAACCGGGAGCGATCACCGAATATTAAGAGGCATCGTGAATATTTGTCTCAAAGTCGAAAGGTCGCGACTGATGAAGTCGACGCTCCGACCGTCACAGGTCCAAATTGAAAACTCCGAAAGCTTCCGGCTTGAACTGTCCAATCGCTTTGAAGGCCTACAGGATTGCGTTACAGTGGACGAGATAAACCAAGGGTTTGTAGAAGCTGTCCAAGCGGTGGGATCGAAGGTTTTTAAGTCCCACCCCAAACGCAAACCTCAAAAAATTTCTACACAGACCCTAGACTTGATGGCAGAACGACGATCCAGGCCGCTGCACACCTCTGAAGACGCTAAATCATATCGGCAGCTCAACAGACGTATACAAAAGTCCTTGCGACACGACATCCGCTCCTTTAATACCAAATGTATTAAGGAGACGATAGAGCAAAACAAAGGCTCCAAAGTGTTCGCAAGAGCTACGTCGGTTGGGCAAAGCCGATTGATGAAGCTGAAGACAGAGGCCGGTGGCGTGGTGTCGACAAAGGAAGGAGTTTTGGCAGAGATCGAGAGGTTTTATGGACAGTTATACACCTTAGTTGCAAAACCCAGCGGACAATTGGCTAAAGACCCAAGAGCCAAGCTGACCCGACACTATACTGAAGATATCCCGGACATCAGCCTGCACGAGATTAGGATGGCCCTCAAACAGTTAAAAAACAACAAGGCGCCGGGCGAGGATGGAATCACAGCAGAGCTTCTGAAAGCGGGCGGAACGCCGGTACTGAAAGTCCTTCAGAGGCTCTTTAATTCCGTTCTGCTCGAGGGCGTAACGCCAGAAGCGTGGCACAGGGGCGTGGTGGTCCTGTTCTTCAAAAAGGGAGATAACGCTCTATTGAAGAACTATAGGCCTATCACGCTTCTGAGTCATATATATAAGTTGTTTTCGAGGGTCATCACGAATCGTCTCGCAAACAGGTTTGATACCTTCCAGCCTCCCGAACAAGCCGGTTTCCGTAAAGGCTTTAGTACCATAGACCACATTCACACGCTGCGGCAGGTTATAGAGAAGACGAGGGAGTATAACCGGCCGTTATGCTTGGGGTTTGTGGACTATGAAAAAGCCTTCGATTCGATCGAAATATGGGCCGTGCTTCAGTCTCTCCAGCGATGCCGTATTGACTATCGGTATATCGAAGTGTTGAAGTGTTTGTACAGTAACGCCACTATGTCAGTCCGAGTACAGGAGCAGTGCACGAGGGCTATCCCACTGCAAAGGGGTGTGAGACAGGGAGACGTTATATCTCCGAAACTGTTCACCGCTGCAATGGAAGATGCCTTCAAGCTTCTGGAATGGGAAGGACTTGGCATCAACATTAATGGCGAGTATATCACTCACCTTCGATTTGCCGACGATATCGTTGTCATTGCAGAATCCATGGAAGACTTAAGCACCATGCTCGGAGACCTTAATCGAGTTTCCCAACAGGTGGGCCTCAAAATGAACATGGACAAAACGAAAGTAATGTTGAATGTCCATGTCGCGCCCCTACCTGTTTGTGTTGGGAGCTCCACCCTCGAAGTTGTAGACCAATATATCTACCTGGGTCAATTGATCCAGGCAGGAAGTTCCAGCTTCGAGGAAGAGGTCTTTCGACGAATCCGACTCGGTTGGGCAGCGTTCGGGAAGCTACGCAGCGTCTTCTCGTCCAAAATACCTCAGTGCCTCAAGACTAAAGTGTATAATCAATGTGTGTTACCAGTGATGACTTACGGCTCTGAAACGTGGTCCCTTACTATGGGTCTCATAAGAAGGCTCAAGGTCGCTCAACGCGCTATGGAGAGGGCTATGCTCGGTGTTTCTCTACGTGATCGAATCAGAAATGAGGAAATTCGTAGGAGAACAAAAGCCACTGATATAGCCCAACGGATTAGCTCGTTGAAGTGGCAGTGGGCGGGACACATAACGCGACGAACCGATGGCCGATGGGGCAGAAAGGTTCTCGAATGGCGACCACGTACTGGCAAGCGAAGCGTTGGACACCCACCCACAAGGTGGTCAGACGATCTGACTAAGGTCGCTGGAAAGCGCTGGACGCAGGCCGCTCTAGATCGGTCATTTTGGAAATCCTTGGGAGAGGCCTATGTCCAGCAGTGGACCTTATGCGGCTGAAATGATGATGATGATGAAAACGTCAAATCATACAGGGATTTGACGTTTTGATTCAACACAAAAAATATCTGATTTGATTAAGCGGATTTATTATTTGTGCTAGCGATGCTAAAAGCATGAAAATTGGAACGATTGATCTTTAGGCCATACGAATCAATTTGACCTGTAGCACGAAAAAAAAGCAAAGAAGGAAAGGAGTTATGACGTAATCTTTTTTTTGTATCGAAAAAAAAATGTTCTGAAACTTATCGTGTGTGGTATCTAATGAAAGGCTTACTAAGCCAATTATAAAAATAAATATGTAAGTATTAATAAATAATATTACGAGTAACATGATTGAATACACCTCTCGCATTAGTATTTATCATCCTCAGTGTCTAAAATTTAACTTTTTATAGATGTTTCAACTAATTGTGGTTTTATCACATTTTGTAATATTAAAAAATAATAAAAAAATACTTAAAGTAAATATTTTCAAAATTGCTTTCTTGGAGTTGGATATGAGGCTATTTACATATAATTTTAGGTATATCTTACAAATAATGATTCAACCATATCATATCTGGAGGAGCCCAAACTTGGGAACGTTTTGAACATGATTTTTATTTGAATTTAAAACAAGTGACTGAAATATAATGATGTGATATATTTTTAGAATTGGCTTAGTAAGCCCTTTCATTAGATCACGATAGGTTTCAGAACAAAGAATAAATCCCATACAAAAAAAAAGATGACGTCATAGTCCATCCTTTCCTTTTGTTTTTAGGGTTCCGTACCCAAAGGGTACAAACGGGACCCTATTACTGAGACTCCGCTGTCTGTCCGTCTGTCCGTCTGTCACAGGGCTCTATCTCTTGAACCGTAATAGCTAGACACTTAAAATTTTCACCGATTATGTATTACTGTGGCCGCTATAACAACAAATACTGAAAATAAAAAAAGTTTAAAATTAAAGGGGGTCGTCATATAAGAAACTTGTTTTTTTCAGCGTTTTTAACTAGATCTTTATAATGGCATTAACTAGATACTTGAAATTTTCGCAGATTATGTATTACTATGGCCCCTATAACAACAAATACTAAAAATAAAAAAAAGTTAAAAATTAAAGGGGGTCGTCATACAAAAACGTGCGGTTTAGCGTTTTAATACTTTGTACGTTGGTACGGAACCCTTTATGAAGGAGTCCGACTCGCACTTGCTCGTTTTTTTTCCGTGCTACAGGTCGAATTGATTATTATGGCCTAAAGATCTGTATTCCAATTTTCAAGCTTTTAACACCATTTGCAGCTTTTTACTGAATTTCGGGGTGTACCGCTAGCATTATATTATTTCTTCGCTGGTGCCACGGGTTTCAGTTATAAACGTAACGCTAGATTCTTCTTTTAAGTAAATTGGGGCAGCAAATGATGTGGACAAAGGTTTGTCTTTCGCTGATATGATACAAAGGGGTCTTTTAATATCCTTACAAAATTTTCATATTATTATGTCTATAGGCTGAATCGTCCTTGCATAGTACAGTACCTATGTACTAAATGACGTATTCATAAAAAATATCAAACGTTTGCTAAACATGAAAATATGTTTGGCCTCGTTCTTACTATGTCAGATATTAAATTTTAATAATTAATATTAATCTCCTCTATGTCGCATGCTTACGGACCTTAACACATTCCTGAATCAGCAACCTGAGTGTGATGTGTTTGTTGATGGAACGAATATGGTTGTAAGGAACCTATTGGTATATTGTGAGAATGACAAAAATGTTTTTAAAATGAAATGACTAGAATGAAAAAAAAGTTTTTACTGTACATTATTAGTGGTGGCGCCCGTCGTACCAGCTGTGTAAATTTTTTAATTACATTTAGCTATAAGTTCTTTCTATATGCTGTAATTGGTGAAAGCCGTTGTATTTAGTTTTTACAATAAATATATAAATAAATTAAAAAGAACAGAAAAAGACAAAGGAAGTTTTAACTAAATTAGGCTTAGCAAACGGATGTTAATTTTTATGAATACGAGATTAAGTAAATGTAGGTTACCTATAAATATAATAATTGTAAATATTATCTGTAGTAAAACAGAATTTTTAGAATAAAAAAGCATAGTTTGAAAGTGTCAAACAACTTTGTGTCAACTTCTATTGCTTCTATTATCCTTTGTACATGACAGCAATGCTTTAAACATAGGCTACATTTTAATTTATTTCCCGTTTGACGGCAGCCCTGGCGGCGGCAGGCAGCGGCTATCGCAGCAGTGCAGCTTTTAATTGAAAAACGTCAGCTCAAACAAAGCGAATTCAATTTGGATGTGACCGAGCTCTCGGGTTATGTAGGATCTATAGCAGCGATACACTTGATTAACATAATAAACCTTTCGAGCATTTCCAACTATTCGATACAGTCTCACTTATTAAATTTGAATTATTTGCGCATGTTATATAAGTTTAATTTCATTTTCAAAAGATACAGTTAGGTATTGTAAAAAAGTCGGCCTCGGCACAACAGATCGTAAAATAAGTGTATCTTAATTCGTCTTTGTACAGGAAGCTGTTATTTTTATTATTATTTAATATTAAATAGGTAGCGTTTAAATAAGGGAAATATTTTTTTTTAATAATGTAGGTCCACAAATACTTGTCCTTCTGTATATGGACCGAAAGTATAGCATGGATATAATTAGTTCCTGTATTGAGCGTAGTGTTGCACAAATTCAGATATTACAACATCGAGTTGAACACTACGCAGATTTTCAGCATCGGAACATACCGAGTTCATCTATTAGGAGAGTGAGTCAAGGTTATCTGATTTGAACTAGATGCCCCACAGCTCAGTCGAACGCATCGTTCAAATAACATAAACATTAACAAATTCCAAACCTGGTCTATTTCTGTATTTTCGAAATACGCTTTGGCTAAAGAGTTATGCTGACTACGGTAAGTGCAATGTGATTGAAATGTCATCGAAAAACAAATAAAAACGGTACGTGCACTTATAAAAGTGTAGACGCTTTGGCTGAGAGTGTTGTGTGTTTACCTCTACAGAAGTTATTTTCATTTGTTTATACTCCATTAAAATATTGCAATAAAAACATATTTTTTATTGCCACAAAAGCTGCCAAATTTGCACAATCAATAAAAAAATGGCATAGGGAAGAAATAAATATAGTTTTCCATCCCATATAAAGTTCGATTAAGAGGGCGCCTGATGCTGATAATGTAAATTTTGCTCCCGTTTCCTCGCACACAAATTTACTCTAGCCGAAGCGAGACAGCGAGCCACGCGGGGATGGAAGAAACCCGTCGGGACAATGAGGCTGGTTTACGCGAATCTGGTTTTTGAGGTTTCTTTCGATTTACAAAAAATATTTAAGAGTTATTTAAAAAATAAGACATATGATGAGTGCCTTATGTTTAATATAGTCCAAAGTAACAAGGGCTAATTTATTGTATTTCTTGAATACTAGCCGTTTTAGTATAATTCAAAGGTGATTTGGAGGCAACTTCGCAATTTTTTTCTATCAAGAAAATTTTAAGCAATCGTGTTTTTGAAATATATAATGAATAGAGTTAGTCCTGAACTTTGCTGTGTTTTTATTTCAGAGTATTTCGTTAATAATAATAATATTTGAGATCGCTCTAAGTACTATCAGGGTCATACGCGCTCTTAACAGAGCTGTTAGCCGTAGGTATATTTTATTTATTTATTTACAAAATTCATGTAAAGAACATGCAGAGGAACAAACAAAGTAAGAAAATAGAGTACATAGGTACTGCTTATTTAGGTATATTATATAGAGGCAAATTAAATATCAGCACAAATTATTATATTATATAATTTTTTATTTTTCATTCTGTATCAAACTTATATACGTTAAAATTTTTTATTTAGTTTATTTATTTAATTATTATATTTTTGACGGATTTAATATTTAAAATATTAAATTGAACACTATGAGCATATAATTAACTCAATACGATAAGACGACATGGCAATGGCAATGGAAATAATCCGTCGCGACGTGAGACAGTCTCAAGGATGGAAATGCACTTGAACTTAAAAGGTTATCAGGAAGAAAGCGTACGAGTCAACACGTTTGTGTGTTCATATTGTTCATACTAAATGTGTATAACTATAATGTATAATTTTGGTTATAAGCTCATTTAAAATCAAGTGTATAATTTATAATTTTCTTTACGTACGTACCAAGGCTTTCTCTCTCTCTTTCTCATCTCAGCGCATTCCCAGTTGCATCCACAGCTGCAACGCTGCAAAGCCCGGGGTCCGCTTTCCGGCTTTTCCTTCACTTCGCACGGTCTTGAGAATCCTTGGATGTAAGACCATTGGCACGCATATCATCCTTGACGATGTCAAGCCAGCACTTCTTGGGTCTACCACGTCTACGAGTACCGGGCCCCGGTCATTTGCCGGTTTCCGCAAGACATGAACGTACCAGCGTAGGCGACTTTCCTGCAGTTTGACTGCTATGTCACGGACATGAAGGCTGCCGCGGATGCGGATGTTTCTCACGCGATTACTCCGCATATCTAGCGCAACATTTGCATCTCCGTGTCACGCAGTTCCTCTTGTGTCGCTCAAGCAATGGCCACGCTTCACTGCCATATAAAAGGACAGGTCTAATGATGGATTTACAAATCCATGACAGTCCTGTCCCTTTAACCTAACCGCCATTTTGGGGTCACAAATGACAACGTACGTACCAAGGCTAACTGGCAACAATGGAAATCCGAAAGAATTCAGATAATCGACCATACGACACGAGTACGAGTATCACAGATCTGTACCTATATACGAGTATATACCTACTCGTATGTGTGTATTGTTTAATCAATACTTCTATGGCACAACAGAAATTCCGAAAAAGTGTTTAAAATGTAAGCCTTATATAAGTATAACATTACACCTTTATATAGTTATAAATCATCAATTTTGAAATAACTTGAAATAAATTAATAAAAACAATTTTGCAGGTCAATTTCATTCTTATTACTCTGGACAAAAGATTCTTATAACTGAATTTACCACTTGGAGGGCCGCCGCGCTCTTAGTAATAATGTAGGTATATTTTCGATACCTAAGTGGGGAGTTTTTCCCCCAGGCTCCAAAGCAGCATAGCTGAGGGTGCAACCTTCCTATGCTAAGATAAAAGAAAAAAAAAAGATTTACTAAGAAAACAGATAGTAAATGGCAATTAGTGTAAACTTGCCGCACGTAAGTGCACTCCTATATTGAGCTCGTGTTATTGCGATGTTTTTTCCTAAAATAAAATAAAATATGTTTTGTATTAGAAAACCTATTCTACTACATACATTACGTAACAACTGTTTGTCTTCCCGCGCAGATCTTAAAAGCCGATTGAGGGAATGGGCGAGAATCTTAATCATACTAATAGGTGGTGCGGCTAGATACTATTTCGATTTTCGATTCCCCTTTTCCATCTTTACGCCCACGAATGCGCTAAACGGCCCTTGGGTCTGTTCGCCTCGTTATAGATAAAGACGTGATGGTGAATCGGTATTTAAAATTAAAATCATCATCATCATCCGAGGGTATTCCCGAATGCATCCTCAGCGGTTACGCTTTAGAGCCCGGGGTCAGCTACCTAACCTAGGTTTTACACAGTTATTATATTATTATTAGTTTATTTTTACACATAGCGACAGCCGTCTGACCTCCGCAACCAAAAGGGTAGACCAAAACCAATTATAGGATAAAGGCCACACATTGCAAGTTTCTTGCCTGTGGCATACAATTAAATTAAGGCACTAGAAAACTTGCATGGTCTAAACAGAACGTCCGCCATACAAATCATTTATTGCTTCAATAAAATTGTATGCAACAGGCAACAAACTTGCACTGTGTAAAGGGGCCTTAAGTTTAAGCAAACGCTAGATTATGTATTTAAAATAAAAATATGTGTGTTTGTTTCAGGTAAGTGAGGGGACAGGGTCAGCAAATATGTCCCGGAGCAGGCCGCGACTAGAATCGGAGTCCGACCGCGTCGACGCAGCACCCTTGTCTCCCCAGGCGCAAGTCGCAATCAGTCGCATGGGTGAGACAATTATTACGATTACGAATCTGATATGACAACAGTCAAATCAGATACTTTATTTAAACCTCAAAACAAACATTTTCTATGGGATTTGTATAGAAATCACAACGTGACGTCATAATTATCAGTTTTTAGGGTTCCGTAGTCCACAAGGAACCCTTATAGTTTCGTCATGTCCGTCCGTCCGTCCGTCCGTCTGTCTGTCTGTCCGACCAGGCTCGTACTCCGCCGCTACTGCACCGATTGTCATGAAAATTGGTGGAGATAGATATTGAAATTTTAAAAGTTGGTTTTTAAAATTATGAAAAAATGATTTTTTTTCAGCCCCCCCTCCCATACAACGAAAAGTGAATTTAAAAAATTTAATTGGGCTAACCCCAACGTGTGGGGTATCGTTGAAAAGGTCTTTTAAAATGCAACCAAAACTGCTTTGAAACTATGTAGATCAAACCCCCCAGTCTTGAGATAATCTAATACAAAGTTAAAATTTGAGGTGTCCCCCCACCGTAACTTTTGAAATATTACTAAAATAATTCTGAAAAAATGTGGTACATACCTCAAAGTATGTAATTTCAATTAAAACTATAGTGGTCTCGGTAGTATAGATAGTTATTTTTATACAACTCGACCAACTTATGTAGTTACAGTCGGCCGAACAAAATGTATGTATGGAGTTACGGAACCCTTTTATGTGCGTGGCCGACACGCTCTTGGCCGGTTTTTCTGCATTATAAAATGATTATAAATCTAAAAAAGCAGCCAAGTGCGAGTCGGACTCGCCCATGAAGGTTTCCGTAGCAGCAAGTAACATATAAAAGTTCTAAAGGTAAACTACGGTTTACGATTTAAAAAAAAAACTACTTACTAGATCTCGATCAATCCAATTTTCGGTGGAAGTTTGCATGGTAATGTACATCATATATTTTATTTAGTTTTATCATTCTCTTATTTTAGAAGTTACAGGGGACTCACATTTTACCACTTTGGAAGTGTCTCTCGCGATACCCAATACGTATGGGTTTGATGGAAAAAAAATTTGGGTTTCAGTTCTAGTATGGGAAACCCCAAAATTTATTGTTTTTTTTTTCTATTTTTGGGTGAAAATCTTAAGAGGCCGTACTACGCTAAAGTTCTTAGAGCGATCTTAAATATTATCAATATTAACGAAATACTCACTTTGAAATAAAAACACAGCAAAGTTCAGGCCTAACTCTATACATAATAAGTTTCGAAAACACGATTGCTTAAAATTTTCTCGATAGAAAAACATTGCGAAGTTGCCTCCAAATCACCTCAGAATTATACTAAAACAGAAAGTATTTAAGAAATGCAATAAATTAGCACTTGTAACTTTGGATTAAACATAAGGCAGTCATCATATGTCTTACTTTTTAAATAACTCTTGAATATTCTTTGTAAAACGAAAAAAACCTCAAAACCAGAACCAGCCTCATTGACCCACCGTGATTCCCGACGCCCCGCATGGCTCGCTGTCTCGCTTCGGCTAGAGTAAATTTTGTGCGTGGAAGCGGGAGCAAAATTTAAATTCTTTACATCAGGCGCCCTCTTAATGCGGTTCACAGAATACATCTACTTACCAAGTTTTAGCAGTATAGTTCTTATAGTTTCGGAAAAAAGTGGCTGTGACATACGGACGGACAGACAGACAGACGTGACGAATCCATAAAGGTTCCGTTTTTTGCCATTTGGCTACGGAACCCTAAAAACATGTTGAAATGGATATGACAAATGACACGAATATATATAACGTTTAATTATCATAACAGTACCAAATAATTTATTTTTGACCCAGTAATCTTCCCATTATTTGGCTCTTAGGTATCTTCCCATTATAGGGCTTCAAAGGTTTTTCGGCGTAGTTAACACGCCAGTCCGTCACGCCGAAGGTTATGAGTTCGATCCCCAGTCAGGGCAAGTTGGAGAATTATCTTTTTGAAATTGTTTTGGGTGTTTATCTATATATTTATTTATTTTAAATATAGTGTCGTTAAGTTAGCATCCCATAACACAAGTTTAAACTAGTGTTATTTGTCCTTAAAAAATATATCATAACTATGTATTATACTACAGAGTGCCTTCTGACTTATTTTCAATAACACGTTATTAAAAATATCCATGAGCATATATTTACATATCAATTACGAACAATCGAGACAACAATATAAATAAAACATATATAAAATTGCGACAAATCATTTATTTTTCGCTTACTTTTGTATAGTCTTAGACGCCAGGTTTAGGCGATACGAGTACTAACCGTTGTGAAATCAATAAAAAAAAATAACAATAGAAGTAGGCGTAACATAGAAATGTTGTTGAATAGGTAAATAGTAAAAGATTTTATTCAGAAGTTTTTCGGACTCTAGAAGCGGATTCCCTGAAAATATATTTTTACTTTTTTTGGTCACCCATCCAAGTGCGGCCCACGCCCGATGTTGCTTAACTTGCAAAAGCGCTAGCAATGCGTTTTTCCACCGGACCACCGAGCTCCTGCAAAGTATTTCAAAGTCGATCAAAATGTTTTTTCAGAATAACGCAAAACAGGGGTGCCAGTGCCACGTGCCACCCCTCTTTGTGCCACGGTGTTGGACATAAGTACCTGTATATCTGTATGTGTGTCTTTTACTTTGTACGGCTGGTGCCCTATCTTCTTCATTATCCAAGTGCGTTCTCGGTTGCATCCTCACTATGCTGCTTTTGATTTTGCTATAGTTTAAGGCGAGATGAGTTCACAGCCCACAATAATGTGAGTGCTTCTGAAATATAGTTATTTTATACAATCACTTTTTTACATATTATACATTTTTTGGTATAATTTTTATGTAAAAAGGTGATTGTAAAAAATAACTATAAGTATTTAAAAAATAAATTTAGGCAAATTTAGAGGTAGGTATGTTTGTGATTTTTTACTATCGAGCCAAAAATGCTCAATCGTGTTTTGGATATTGTGGATGTCTGTAGAAAAGCCTTAAGATTCCTATGTTTTATGAGAAATACGAGTTAACTATACTAGTTTAATTACAGTAATTTTTCAAAAACACTCACAGTATTGCGAGCTGTGAACTCACATCGCCATAACGACTGGCCGCCCCGGCCTGACGTCAACCCTCTTTGGGAATGTATTTAAGCGAATGTACTTGGGAATGCAATTGTGGCACGAGATGCTTGTTCCTTTAGTCGCCGCTTACGACATCCACAGGAAGAGATGGAGTGGTCCTATTCTAACCCGGAACCACACAGCTGGTGCCACACATTTGATTTTTTTATCTATTTCACGTCGTGATTATGTCCGCCTGCGTAAGTTTTTGAACTTCCATCCGATACTAGGAAGGCTAACATGAAGGTTATTTCCTACTTTCTAAAGTCAGCAATCGGTAACTAAGAACATATGTATAGTTAAGTAATTAATTTACAATGACGACAATGAACCCTCGATAGGTTATCGATTGAAGTGGTCTACTCGAGAATCTTCAATCCAAATAAAAACACGATAATTAATGACTTTATAATCGTATGACATAATTAGTTTTAAACGACCGAATGACTTCCTAATGGTTGACATTAGGTACTTTTATTGACGTTTTATTTTTCAAGTCAATGTAGTATTAAGTTGAGTAGTTATTTGCACTTGTTTCTTATATTTGAATAAAAATCTTTATTTACTAATAGTAGGGGAGCCCAAGAGGGGATTTTTGGACTTACTCGAGCGCGTCAGATAAACATGCAGTCGTGTTATGTCAGGACGATTTTAAATTTATTTCAAACCGTCAGATTAAGAAAATAGTATTTTTTTTGTAAAATATTTTATTGTGAGACCAAAGTGCTAGTCAAGGCAAATCAAATGAGCCCAAACACGATAGGTTTTCGTCGTTTCATTACTGAGTTCCTATGGCTACCTCCCGGCTCCACAATCAGTTTACCAATATGATATCGTTATATTGTACTGTGATCCTGACATTACACGACTGCATGTTTATCTGACGCGCTCGAGTAAACCAAAAAATCCCCTCTTGGGCTCCCCTACATGTAGAGGAACATTCTATTACTACTACTCGTACAATAAACTATTTACGTCGCATAAAGGTGGATAAGAATCATTCTATGATGAATAAAAATTTGTTGGTATTTCTTTATCATAACTATACTTATTAAGGATAAAATATATGAAAAATAAGTACTTCCGAACCTAACATATTTCAATTAAAACCATTAAAAACAATCTCGAACAAAAAATAAACATAGACGTTCTGCTTTTTCTACTGCGCATGTTATAGAATCTGATCAAGGCTTGCTAGCCTTCTCTGTCTGCTCTCTGTAAAGACATAGTATAATAGTGTCTAGTATTTATCTAGTCAGGGAAGTACCAATATATCTTACACCGCATTGAAACAAAACATTGGCAAACAATCCACCGGACCGTCGCGATTGGAGGCTGAAGTTGCATAAAATTACTTGACCTCAAATAAATTACAAAGGTTTTCTACAGTTTTTCAGTTACGAAAAATTACCTGAAATCATGAAACTAATTTCTACGTACGAGTATAAAAATTTTCATTTGATTTTCCCCTTAATTTAATTTAAGTAATTAATAAAGTAGGAGCCTAAGCTCTTTGACACTGTCCCAAAAGCAAATTGATAGACAATGCATAGCTTTAATTTATCTTCCTATACCTATTTAGTCCTTGGTTATATGTAATAATAATAAATAAATAAATTACGAGTTCTTAAATATTAAGACGTAGTCCAATATAAAGTTTGAACATCAAAAATAGATTTCCTGTTTACGTTACCTGTTTATATTTTTACTGCTCAAGACAGGTACAAGACTATCTTTCTTCGATAAATACATGTTTATGTAAAAAGTTGTTTTTAACCGGCAGATGTTTGTGCAGTTTGTCTTAAACATTTTTGTGCCAAATTTATGTAATTTAAATATAAATGTAATTTAGTAAAATATATGTATAATTATAATTTATTCTTTGTTTTATGTATGACATCTAATTACAATAGGTTAAATTGTATGTGCGTCGCGGGCGGCCACTACGTCATCGTGCGAGGTGCGCGATCGCTTGCACTTCCCTATTTTAAAGGCTGTAGGCTGTATACCTTCAATGCCAGTTGATTGGTTCATACAGCCGATATTCATTGGTACTATTTGCAGGACGTACTTTTTGTAAAAAAAACGGACGAATCATAGATTCCACTGGGCAGTTTTCAATCTTAACAGTAGGCTCCCCATCCGCCAACGCAGGAATCTTCATATTTTATGTCAACTTTATAATATACTTAATAATCCCCTTGCCCCTAAATACCTCAAATCAAGTTTTCAACTTTTATCTTCCACTCATGAAAGAATCCTGCGTTCTTCTAATACTTTGACCCTTTCTATTCCTTCTCACCGTACTGGTTTTCTTTCTAACTCTTTCGCCATTACAGCAATAAGACTCTGGAACGCGCTTCCTGAATCCATTCGAACTGCTCCTAGTCGCGCTAGCTTTAAGACACAGGTATTTAAACACTTCTTGGCCAAGTTATAAAAGTTGATTTAACCCCCGACGTAAGAATTGCTGCATTTATCTATTTATTTATATGTATAGTATATGTAGCGTATATATATGTATGTAGGTATATGTATAGCAGGTATATATATATATATATATATATAAATTTATTTATGTAACAATGTACATTGTGTATTTTATGTATACTACACTTTATCTTGCAACCCACATTTAGACTTTCTGTATAACCCAAAGGTTGACTGGTAGACAACGCTTTTAGCGTTAAGTTCGCCTATTGTTCTGTACAATTTGTATTTGATGGACAATAAAGATTAAATAAATAAATAAATAAATAAAAACAGAAACCATTTATGAGTGTACTTGTGCTTCTAGTACGGATTGAGATTTTTTTCCTAAATTGAACGTATTTTTTGTAGAAAAACAGCAGTTTTTATGATCGTAGATTGAAAAGGCATAGGTATTGATGAATCTTCCTATGACTTACAATATCCACAGGAAGATAATACAGATTGGATCATTTGATACCAAAAACCACACTGTACCTTCCTTTTTAACGGTATCCCATTTATTAATTCAATAAAATTTCATACTTACTTCGCATAGGTATACAATTTTTAATGTTTTAAATTCGGCTTTAGAAACTAATGGAGTTTGTAAATAGTTCTAATATGTATTTATTTTCAAAACGCCTTATTCTGAATTCTGTGTCATTTTGCGAAAAGGTCAAATATCGACTGAGCCTCAAGTAGTATCACATACACGGACGGACGCACACGCACTTAGCATGTCGTCCAACCTGTTATTTGACCATGTTTATGTCGTGCTTGTCCAGTGCTACTAGCCTGTCATTAATTAGTACCCGTAATAGTGAACAATGAATACATAAAAAAGGCAATCATAGGAAGTCCTCAGAAACGATTTTGATGAATATTATTGAGGATTAAGGAATTTTGAGGAAATAAATATTTATATTGTTTAAACAATATTTATGCAATATAAACGGGATTGCTGGTAAGTCGACCGTACATCCGTTGCAAAGTGTTAAACCTGGCTTAAACAAATAGTTTTGACCCCATGAGATATTAGACAGTTTATTTTAGAAATATCTACTTTGACGAAGTTCTTGGGCTATATTTTTTTTCACAACTATTCAGTCTAGTGATCTTGGTATTTTTATGTTAAAGACATTTAATGAAACGATTCCACTACTACTTAAGGACTGTATGCACTAAGCCACGTGGTCGGATTTGGCTCTGAAATATGCAAAATTTTCCCGCTAGGGGGATAAAAATGTCAAGATGAAGTTACATAGAGTTAATAATGTGTAAACGGGACAATAGATGTAGGTAATCATAAATTGTAACGTAGAATTAGTATACAGCTTACTTGTTTCTTTTCGTCAAGACTTCCATTCCGCGATACTTATTAAAATTTTCAAATCAATCAAATCAAAGAATTATTTTGTTTGAATTATTATTTCTGAATTAAGGCCTTGGCAGACGTCATTATAATGTACTTAACACTTTAGTAGACAGGCTATCAGTAGAAAAAGTAAAGTCGAAAATACAGTAGTGTGCGTGAATGCAAGACGTTTATTTAAAAAGCGAGTTTAAATATATGTGAAATTCATATAGCACTTTCTAAAAAATCCAAGTTATAGTTATTCGAATCTTGCGTAAAATTTATTACTTTTTCAATTTATTAGTCGACCTCCGTGGCGATTCCGTAACACGCTAGTCCGTCACTCGGAAGTTCTGGGTTCGATTCCCAGCCAGGGCAAGTTGGTAAATGGCCTTTTTTAAGTTGTCCTGGTTCTTGGGTGTTTATCCCATCAAAAACATAAATGTAAAAATGCCAAGTTCAAATTCCGACAAAACAATTGAAATTTAAATAGCTGCCAAGTTATGTAGGTAGAGAAAACTAAAATTTATTCATAAGAATCTAAACATTTGACTTGGACAACATTAAGATTGAAAGCACGGTCACCCATCCTAACTGTGACCAAGCTAGAAGTTGCTTAACCTGTAAAAGCACGGTCATTCATCCATCAATTTTTGAATTTATCGTATGCGAAGTGGAGCGAAATATTTGCACAAGTGGTTTTGATTACTCGTATTTTGAAATTTGTTAAAGCGCAAATGACAAAGAACCCTTAGAATAGAGAATCTGTATCGTTTCACGCAGCTTTTTAGGGTTCCGTAGTAAACAAGAAAACCTTATAGTTTCGTCATGTCTGTCTGTCTATCTGTCCCCAGTTTTACTCATAGACTATTAGTACTAGAAAGCTGTAATTGGGCATGGGCATGGATATGTGGTAATAAAAACTTGAAAAAAAAATGTGTGGTGTGAGACGTCGTTGAATAGGTCTTTCAAAAATATTGTAAGATTATGAACACCCTTTTTCGTTTTAGCAATCCGTTTGTGAAATATTTGGTTTTTGTTTGCAAATTTTTGTTAGAATTATGTGTCTTCCCTCTCTGTCAGTTAAACGGTTATATATGGATACTTAAAAAAATTAACGGCAGTAGTATATAACGTCTCCCTGTACTAAAACTAATTTAAGATGGATTCAGTTCATGATACTGAACAACTTTTCCTAAGGAACACATAATTAAATATGAAAAGAAAATGTTTGCTTTCCATTCGACCTCCGTGGCGTAATTGTTAACACGCTAGACCGCTAATCCGGAGGTTCTGGGTTCGAGCCCCAGCCAGGGCAAGTTAGAAAATGGTCTTTTTCAAATTGTCCTGGGTCTTGGGTGTTTATCTATGTATGTATTTATCATAAAATATAGTATCATTGAGTTAGTATCCCATAATACAAGTTTAAAACTTACTTTGGGGCTAGCTTAATTAGTGTGATTTGTCCTTACATTACCATACATATATTACATAAATATTACATTTTGCCAAATCTTGTGTGTAAGAGATCAAAAATAATTTTTGTATTTCGTTTGTTCCTAGGTGTAAGTTGTTCAGTATCATGGACTGAATTCAGATCTAAAGTTAGGCAGTTGTTAGTTACATAAAACAAGTAGGTACTGACTACGGAACCCTACACTGCACGTGGCCCGTCACGGCACGTGGCCGGTTTATTTTGGTTAAGTTGAAATTTTAGGGAACCATAGACAAATTTATGATATTTCTGTGTAAATCAATATTACTTATCGCTGACATGACGTTCTCAAAAATACAATCAAATAGTATTTTACGCGAGCGGTGACTTGGAAAACTACATGTTTTGTGTTCCACTGACAGGAAATGTACACATTTGAATTTTCTTTGTGAAACAATACGTTTAGCGACCATCTGCAATCGTAACACCTTTCACTTCTATTCACCTTATTATGTAAGTACGGAGGGTAAAAAAGATTGCACGTTGAACAGATCAACAGTCTCGGCTTAGCAGCTGTATGTGCTCAATCAATGACTTGACTGTTTGATTTTGTACAATATTTTTAACGAATCAACAAAAAGCACTAAAAAGAAATCTTTTCCTGAAAACAGCTAAAAAAATTGGTTGATTAATGAAGCAGTAATTAGCATTATTGCACCCTTTTATTTTTTATCTTCTAATAGGTTTTCCTGTAATCTATAGGTAAAGAACTATTAACTGTATATTTTTCAAAAGATTGGGTTCAGTGGTTTCGGAGATAAGTGTATTTTTATTATTTATTTTCAAAAATAACTTCAAAAACACCAACTTAAAAAATATAGAAAAATATATTTAATATTATCATAAAATGCTCTTTCATTTGATATTTTACGCGATATAGTTCACAAAACCCTTTTTTTAATGTCTCATTTATCTCCCATAAAGTGGCCCCATTTTTTATTTATTTATTCATTTACCTACATTTTACTTCCGTCTTTGGGTCACAAATTTACATTATGTGCACCACATTTCAACTGAATCGGTCCAGTAGTTTAGTAGGGGGGGGGGGGGGGGTAAATTTTCGCCCATTTTCTTAAATAACTTAAAAATACCGATCTAAGAAATAATAAAAAATAAATATATTTAAAATTGTCATAAAAAGTTCTTTCATTTGATATGTCACACGATTTTGTTATCAAAACTTTTTTTTAATGTCTAATTTACCCACAATAAGTGGCCCCCTTTTTTAAATTTCATTTGTTACATTATACGTCTATCTTTAGGTCACTAAATTACATAAGTGTAGGTACTAGATCTCAACTAAATCATTCTAATAGTTTCGTAGCAAATTGGCTGTGACTTACAAGACAGACAGACAAGCGAAATCGTAAAAACACCGAAAAAATCGGTTCCTATACAAATTTCCCAGGCGGCTGCACACTTTTGTATAAAAATGCAGATTTTTTTTTGTTTTTTGACTGTTGTTTTAATATCATTATACTATACTAGCAGTCCACCCCGGCTTCGCCCTTGGTACACACAAAGCCTATGTCACTCGGGAATAGTGTACCATTCCAACGGTGAAAGTTTTTTTAAATCGGTCCAGTAGTTTCGGAGCCATGTAATGCAAACAAACAAACAACCAAATCTTTTCTCTTTATAATATAAGTGTAGATAAATAGCCTACTATAGCCTGCCTGCCAAGCCAAGTATAGATCTAGTATAGCCTGTGGTTCGATATATTACGCATAATGTCAATTCGTATTTTGATATACATTCATGGGGAAAAGTTGTTCAAAATTTCAGACTGAATCACCCCTCAAAATAATTGTAAAACCCTAATTAAACAGCACCTTTTATTACAAAAACAGTTAATATGATTCCGCGACCCGAGAAAGTTCCAATCCGATTTTCACCCTAATCGCCAATTAAAAAATATAGGTAATAAATCAAACAAATTATTTTTTTCATTGACTTAATTTTCAATAAAATTTCAAAAAAAAAATGTGCGATGCCGTATCTGCGATAGCATTACATCTTTACTTGAACGTCAACAAAATGTCAAAACTGTACCATAGTGTAGCAAAAGTATGACATAATTTGGCAGTTTGTACATAGTTTTTTATTGAAATATTTTAGACTGTAATGCAATTTTACGTAATTTGAAAATGGATTTTTTTGAAAAATTCGACACGGCCTCCTTCCTGAACGCCCGGCGGGCAACTGAATTTGTATGGAAGAATCATGGCCGCCATTTCAGAGATTTATGTCAAAAACGTTGCAAAACATCCAATTTTTAAAATTATTTTTTTTATTATTGCGTGATTGCATTGTAAGCAAATATTAAGAATAATGTTTCAAAATAGCCTTTATTTTTATAAAATATATGCAATCCCTTGTTAGAATATTTCTTTACGCAGAAAAACAAGCCAGTTTGTAGCAAGATTTTCTAAAATATTTCTTTCAGGTTTCTTTACAATTATCTTACTTTTTCTGAATGAAAATTAAAATAATACGATTTTCGTCTACTGGCTAGTCTATTCACCTATAACTAGGTATGTAATTTTCTTAGTGGTCTTTTCTACTTAAGCCATAACTATTGCCCGCGCAAAGTGCGTTTTGCATGTTTTTGGGTAAATTCAATGCTTGTTTTTAGGAAAACTACAAAATATTTTAAAAAATCCTTTTTTTCGTCTACTGTCCCAACTCTTCCTCTATCTATGTGTATACATTATTTGACTTAAATCAAACGCTTTCTGTACAAACTTGTTGCCCGCGCAAACCTAGTTTACATGGTGCCGACCCTTAATAACCAAAAATTTAAAAAAAAAATCGTTGACTTTACATTATATCTCTTGAAAAAAAATGTATCAAACTGCGTTGGTGCCTGAAATGATAGCAAAAACACCTCAGTTTTCTCAGCTATTCAAAATGGTACAAAAATTAGGTATCATATGGGTTCTTAGAAAAAAAGGATGACAAACGAGTAAAGAAAGAAGTTGAAAAAAAAAAACATATTTAGAATAAACGGTAAACAAGTGAATAAAAATTATGAAGTGTTTTACTTCTGTGGTTCACTGCAATATTAGAAGCTACTTATTCTCCCCGGTAATGGCAGGTAGGGTACATTGGTAAATTGGGTCAAAGGTTACAATACAATACAATACAATACCCTTTATTGCACAAAAGTAAAAAACAGAACAAGGTTTCTGATTTTAAATTAATAAATAAAAAAAACAATAAAGAATCATCTATATGGGAGCTGTTTCTGTGGACTTCCTAGGAAAAGCCTTATGGCGCGACGATAATAATGGTGAAAAAAATTTCTGTTTCCTTATTGATAAAAAATTAAGCTATTTTTATTTTCTTGTTTCTCTTGTTAAGGGGATACAACTGGCGTCCGATTTTTTTTAAATTACGTTGACGCATCTGTTACCATCTGATGATGACACCCTAAGATGAAGTACAGGGGAACTAGAAATATTTTAAGCTACCTTATAGAGGTGTTTTATATAGTTAGGTAAAGAATAGGTACGAGTACCTAGAACAAATATATATGCTTTATAAAAACCAAGTAAAAATATCTAATAACAAGACGAACAAATGATTTTACAACACAAGGGCTGAAAAACTTAGCATATAACAAAATATTTTATTTTGTGTAACTATCGCTGATGTACAATAAAGTTTATAAAATAAATTAATATAGGTAAGTACAATTTTTTTTGCCTTTAATAAGATTTAGTATAGTATTGCTCGGATTATATCGAAGTGAACATTATCTGTTGTTTAATTATTTAGTTACTAAAAAATATAAAACTTCTTCTTTACCATAGGAAGTCAATCAATCAAGATGATGTCTAGTATAGTATAGAAATCCATTTTAATGCACAATTAGAAAAACAAAATTAAGAAATTGAATAAATATTACAATATAACCTTCCGGTTGACTAGTAGAGAAAGCCCAAGGCTTTAATTCTGCCGTTACAATATGAACGAGTATGTAATAAAGTTGAATAAATCAATATTATGTTGTATTTTAGTATATTATGAATTTAGCAAAATATTTATTCTTAATTTTAATTGTATATTTATTAAACAACAAAATACTAGTAACAACGTGGTATTGCATTGATCACAACCCTGGTCCAAATATCAACCTCACGTAGGCACTAGCACGCGTACGGCCGATCGTTGAACTCTTTTGTATGAGAGTATTTACAGAAACTCTACCAGTTCCTTTTATAGACAGACCTTTAATTATCCTTGCGGGAACCTAACTTTTACGTCTCAGGGCTTTTAAATAATACATCACACGAATAAAGCCTGTTATGTCGGTGAAGACACTCCCTAATTCTAAGGTTTTCAATCCGAGGTTAGATGCGATATTTTCTCGTTGTTATAACGGCAAGAAGACCGTTAATTCCGTCAATCAAGGGTAATACTCTCATCATAACATTCAGTAGCAAAATCAGTCCATTTCCCTCCGGGTTTATTATATCCGGCGTGGCACACACAGGCGTCGCTCGGGCGGCAGTCGCAGGAGGGCGCCCGCTTAGGAAGCACGCCGCGACGCCCGTCCCGAGCACACGCGCCGCGATCGGACGCATCGTACGAAAACGATGACGACTCGCCCGCGTCCAACACGCTTTCTACGGAACGGTACCCAAACCGCCTTCTGAGCCGTTACATTGACATGTTTACGTTGTTCAAGTTTTCTTAGCTGACAACGATAACTGAATAGTGCGAGTGCGCTCAGCTGAAGGATTGCGAAACTGTACAAGTGAAGTTTAAAAATACTTTGGCACTAGTGCGTAGTGACAGCCGACCGAGATGTGTTCGTGCAGCAAATTCTACGATTTCTGGAGGAACTCTTGCGGAGCAGGTGAGGTCTTCAGCGCACTTTCTAATTGCACGCTGCACCACGCTCGCCCACCACCGCTCCGGGCGCCACCGCCTTCGTCCTTTCTAAACAACCGGCGTCAAATAGGCCAACCTTGCTTGCCTATATGCATTATGCAGTCTCTAATCTTTTATTTGTTATCCCTTGTAGGTAATTGTACTTACTAAAAAAGTCGTTTATTCCCAGCAACATATCTGCAACATCTATAATGACTCAGAATGCAAATCCTTCACTTATATTAATGTGAATATTTACTAAACAATTCTTGTACCAAAAAATAAACTGGCATGCTTCCTAGATCTTTCAAAATAATCTAAATTCACAGCTAAATCAATAGTGAGTTTCTGTTTGCTTTATCGAACAGCCCAACAGAAGTTTGTTGTTGTATTGTTTTGATAACAAACAAATTGTAACATCATGAGTAATCATGTGAACAAAATAATTGTTTCCGGATGATATGATAAATTACATGAATGAATTAATGATAATATCAAAAATATATCAGTGAGTTAGTTGTAGCGATGTGAAGAGCATTATCAGTCGCTATAAATAAGTAAGCAAACGTGTCAAGGCAGTATCTGGTGCGGGCTGCATGTGCATTCAGTGTATCTAGGTACTCGTATACCTACCTACGTGTCAAATGTATCTAACACAGTACGCACAATTACAATCAAAAGAATGTGATTAGCGTCAGCGAGTAACGAGATAATTGAGATTAAAATTAAATTAATAATTAATTAAGATTTAAAATTTTGTTGATGGAGGTAACACAGGTAAGAACAATCTTATCGAATCCATTTATTCGATTATAGTCGAGACGAACGAAACGGAGAGAACGTATCTGCGCTACGCAAAGATTCAGGGCCACCAATGAATGAAGGATTATTTATAAACTTGTGGCGATTCTGTAGCCTTCCAAGTATAGTGTTAATAACTAGTTATATACTTCCTGGTGTTTCTGCCGACTTGCAGGCCTGTGGTCCTTCACAGCCGCATTACGTTACACCTTGACACGTTTACCTCTGTCAACGTAATCTAATATCAATTGTAATATTCAGTTTCCCACATATATAAATGTGAGTATTGCAACTTCAACATTGTTATAATAAAGCAAGGGTAGACGAGGAAATACTCGAAATCTTCTTTATAATAATAGTCATCTTTGTTATGATCACCCATGCTTAGCATTCGATTTTTCGCTCTGATGGCCATAACTTGCGCACGGAGTTCCTGTCGCCAAGACGAACTTTGCATCTTCGTTTCTGATAGTAAACCTAGGGTTTTTTCTGTTGAACGAATGTTAAGGCTGCTACACACTTAAGCGGGCCGGAAATTTTTCCCCGAAATTCACCTACATATGGATTTTATGATTAATGCTTATGTGTATAGCAACCCTTATTTCTCGTGGTCTTAATTGTCTGAGATCATAATCTGAGCGGAGTTAATTGAGAGCGATATATGTATAACTAGCAGTGTACTAAGGTCAAGTTTAATTCTTGTGCGGTCTGAGGCTCGTCTGAGATTGCATGACTGCGGCGCGTTCAGCCAGCCATGCATGCTATTTAAAGGACGTGCCTGACCTTCTCTCATTAACCTTCCAAATCTTGATCTGGCTTGGCTAATTCAACTTTTTATCACGCGACGTATGAGTACTTTTAATACTCACATTTACTTTATTACACTCGAAACATAATGCATAATTTGGTCGACTCCAGTTATATTAAAAAAAAAACAGGTCAAGTGTGAGTTAAGCTCGCGTGATGAAGGTTCTGTGCTTCTCGTAGGTTTTAGTAAAATCTATAGGAAAATAACTATTTTCGGTATGTTTTAAAAATTTTGGGCCCAGCAATTTCGGAGGTAAGGGTCAAATTTCGCCTATAAAAAAATATTTATCTTAAAAGATAAAAAAATATTTTAGTAAGAAACCGCATTGAAATCGGTATTTTCTTTCGTTAAAAACGAAGTCACATTCATATGCCTTTAGTCAGCTTTAAGAAATTTTATGCTAATATTAGATAATTAAAATTATGTTGTACTGTATAACAAACCTTCAAATAAATGTCCAAAAAACCTGTAACATATTAATGGCTTACTTTTAGATTAGTAGTTCCTTAATTAAGAATGGTTTATCGTCTTGTAATTTACATTTTGCGAAGAGAAAATGCCTCCAATGAAGGCTTTTCCGTAGCAGAATGTGGGTCAGTCACGTAACACGTAAGGCAATTATTTCCCAAAGCTAATCTCCATGTGAGCGAGGAAGCCCAGGCTCGCTGGTTACGAATTGTGCGGTAACAACGCATCAGTACCCGCAGCATAACGGGCACAATGCCATTGGTTTACGTGCATGGCATCTGCTTACGACTACAACCTCCTCTAAACAGCGACGATATCGTCGATTGATAATAATAATAACGCATGCGTTTTATAATTTTCTAGAACGTGAGCGTTCTAGAATTTTTTTTTTCATTCCATATTGCTGCGATTATAACAGCGTGATAGAAATTTGTACTTCTGTCTTGCAATATATCGATATTTGATCTAAATCGAGTTGGGGGCGAAAACACATTGTTTGTATGTATGTATGTATATATGTATGTATATGTTTGTTTGTACCGCGATAACTGCCGAACCAATGGTCCGATTTTGATGAAATTTGGTAGGCATGTAGGAAATATCGATAGAATTTTCAAGTTCTGATGCCTGTAAGTAATTAACGTTGCGCTGCTTAAAAATATGCTTTGAAAATATTAGACGGTAGAAAGTAAAAACATACTTTTCGAAAGAACGTGATGGCATTGTTGCGATTATGCAAGATTTTTTTACAAACACGCTTATATGTTTCTTATAATTTTTTTTATATTCGACATAACAATGCCATGCCGTCGTAATTGTTATTGATTTCTTAGACCGTGAGACGCGGCGACTTAGTAATGTATGTAATTACTATTATTTTGTAATTTTGTAGTCTACCAATACACGTTCCTCCGTTCAATGTCCCGAAACCTTGAGATCGTCACTCATTTATTATAATATTAGGTCCTTACATATGAAATTGCCGTTCAGTATCAAAAAAGTGAAACAAGTTTTTTTTAATGAAATTATTATTTAATCAATCGAAGTATGCGCCGTTGTTATTGATACACTTCCGCCATTTTATAGGCAGATCATTGATACCTTTGGAAAAAAAATCCTGGGAGTGAGAGTCTATGAACTGTTTGAAGGCGGTTTTGACTGCCTCCTCAGATTTGAAATTTTTTCCTTGTAAAAAGTTATTCAAATTTTGAAAAAAGTGGTAATCGGTTGGCGCAAGATCTGGAGAGTATGGTGGGTGACGCAGAGGTTCCAGTCGCAGCTCCTCTAACTTGGCGATCGTTTGATGTGCAGTGTGTGGTCTAGCGTTATCCTGAAGGAGCAGTGGGCTAGAGCAATTCATCAGTCTCGGTTGTTTAATGGCGAGCTTTTCCATTATTGTTTGCAATTGTTGGCAATACAAGTCTGCAGTAATCGTCTGGCCTGATCTCAAGAAGCTGTAGTGGATAACACCAGCACTGGTCCACCAAACACTAACCAGAATCTTCTTTTTGGTCAGTTTTCGCTTAGGGCAAGGTTTTGCCGGTTCTCCAGTGTCAAGACATTGTGATGATCGCTTCCGATTGTCGTACAGGATCCATTTCTCATCACAAGTCACGATACGGTTCAAAATCCCCTCATTATTGTGGCGATTAAGCAAAGAAACGCAGCAAGCAACGCGTGTTTGTTGGTCTGCTTCAGTCAATTCGTGCGGTACCCACTTTTCGAGTTTTTTAATTTTTCCGATTTGGCGCAAGTGGATAAGTATCGTTTTGTCACTTACGCCGAAGGCTGCTGCTAATTCAGAAGTGGTTTGAGATGGATCCGCTTCCACTATCGCCTTCAATTCTTCGTTATTCACTTGAGTATCAGGTCGTCCACGAGGCTCATTGTGTAAATCGAAATTTCCAGAACGGAAACGTTGAAACCAAAAACGCACCGTTCGTTCGTTAGCGGTGCCTGGTCCATACACGTCGTTAATTCTTCGAGTCGTTTCGCAGCACTGGTGCCTCGGTGGAACTCGTATTCGTAAATACCGCGAATTTTCAATTTGCCCATAGTTGTTGTTATAGCAATGTTGAAACTCAAACAAATGATGTTAAAACAAATGAAATACGAATTTTAAAACAATATTTTTCTGGCTTTATTTCGAAATAAATTTTAATTTTGAATTCCTAATGAAACGCAAGATATTTGATTTTAAAGTTGCCAGTATTGAAAATCGGCAATTTCATATGTAAGGACCTAATATTATATTAATTACCTCCTAAAGTAATATATTATTTACTTATACAATTTGATGAAACACATATATTACAAAAAATACAAAAGAATAATAAACTTCTTTCATTATCGTAATAAATCTAACTAGGTATAGTTCTAAATGATTTTGGTCTTCTCTTGAAATTTTGGAACTGACATTATGTAATTGTTTTTCCGCTTTTGATAAAGAATAGAGGGAAACAGCCGAGAACAGATTAAAGTAACTATAAACAAAAAGGGAAGGCTTGCCCAACTATAGGACCTAATAGACTACTAAAAAAATCGGCTAAGTGCGAGTCGGACTCGCCCATGAAGGGTTCCGTAGCAGCAAGTAACATAATACAAAAGTTCTAAAGGTAAATTGCGGTTTACGATTTATGACGTATTAAAAAATAACTATTTATGATACCGAGACCGCTATAGTTTTAATTGAAAGTACATACTTTGAGGTATAAACCACATTTTTTTTTCAGAATTATTTTAGTAATATTTCAAAAGTTACGGTGGGGGGACACCTACCAAATTTTAACTTTGTATTAGATTATCTCAAGACTGGGGGGTTTGATCTACATAGTTTTAAAGCAGTTTTTGTTGCCTTATAAAAGACCTTTTTAACGATACCCCACACGTTGGGGTTAGTCCAATTTAATTTTTTAAATTCACTTTTCGTTGTATGGGAGGGGAAATGAAGGGAGGAGGGAGGGGAAGAGGGGCTGAAAAAAAACATTTTTTCTTAATTTTAAAAACCAACTTTTGGAACCTCAATATCTATGTCTCCACCAATTTTCGTGACAATCGGTGCAGTAGCGGCGGAGGAGTACGAGCCCGGACGGACAGACAGACGGACGGACGGACGGACATGACGCAACTATAAGGGTTTCTTGTGGACTGCGGAACCCTCAAAAAGAAAAATAATAATAAAATATTTCAGGATCGGCAAAGCAACGACCTAATAACATCGATAGCCTCATTAACTTTGCGAAGTCAAATAGTTTCCAAAGAATTTTCCAATGCAACGTAGGAAAACGCTCAGGGCATGCGACTTGACCTTGTTTTGGTTCAACAATCTGTACCGATGATAAGTGATTTGATATTTTTGGATGCTGTAAGCAGATATTGACGACCTTTGTTTCCGCTTATTACGTACATACCTACATTTCAAAGTTAAATTGTTTATTTGAACGAACTGTACCTACAAAGTATTGACAAATATATCAATCATGTAATCCTTTTTACAGACATTCGTGGTGTATGGTGTATAAGCAAATAAATAATATTTAGTTCTACAAAAATATCTTTGTGCGAATAATGCCTGAGAGTATTGTAATCATCAAAATATAAAAGCAACGCTTTTGTCGGTGACGCTCTTTTCATTTTTCTCTATTCTAAGCTAGTTTTACGATATCTTGGCACGCGCCCTCGCCCCACTGTCTCCTATTCGTTTTATGCAGTACCTTGTTGGGTCTACCTTCCATTTTCTATCTAATGTAATTATAATTAGGACAGTCATGGTAGTCCCCATAAATTCTTTGTGGCGTAGCAAGTGTCCTAAGATGTTGCCTAGCCTATTTCATACATATATACTTATTACGTCTTTATTAATTACTGCTTAGACAGTGCCTCTGGCCATAAGACCCAAAACGTTGAGTGGTTTAGTAGGTGGGAAAGAGTATAAAAATACTGATCGGTTGCTAGCCGAGTCGCCTAATGACATGTTTCCTTGATCGGCTTTTTACAATACGTTTTCCGTCAACTATTGTGTATAATTTGTCTCTGCTTCGTTCGTCTAAGCATATTCTCCAGCCAGAGCAGAATCAGTTTTAATTTGCCTATTGTGGGCAATTGATTGTCTTGTCGCCTCGCGCCTAATTCGCGGTATGTTTTCTGGAGTCCTGATTGTCGGCATGTTACACAATCTATTTTTACGATCGTCACTGTTATTCTAGTTCGGACACGGCTGCTAGTGTCATATCATAACTCTATTCATACTGTTCGCTTTGATTGATGCTGAATAGCTGTTTGGGCCGCTCGGCCGCGCTGCACTGTTACTACACATACACGTAATTTTACATGCACTTTCAAGAGAATATATGGGATAAGACCGGACGGCCTAACTTTGGTGTCATGAAAGCACGGGAAATGCGTGATTGGGATGCCACTTGTGTCACAGTGGCTACCAGCCATCTAAGGCGTACTGTCAGCACTGCAGCGGTCAGCTGAGGATGCTGCAGAGCAAAAGCGACTGAAGTACGCTATAGAACCTTTAACGAATACGATTGCATTTGGAAATTGGATTTCACCTTAAATTTTGATTAACTGCGTTAATTTCCTGTCTAGGAACATTTTGATGATATCAACGTCTGAGGGGAATTTCACCCCGATTAACACGGGAGCTGTAAATTGATAATAAATTGACAGACATGCACAAGTCACATTGTGTATTTACTTGCAAAGTCAACGTCAGAATGAAATATGTATTGGTCACGAACTTTTAAGTAAACTTTTATGGAAGTTTACTTAAACTCTTTGACGAAACTCATAGCTTCGGTTTGTCTGTCTGTCCGTAAAGTGGGAATGAAGTTTTTTTTTCGTGTACCCCATAGTAAGGGGCGTTTGGCATCGTTAGATTAGGTCTTTTAAAACCATTGAGGGTTTGCAAAGACAACTTTTCGATTTAGTGAGCCGTTTTTGAAATATTAAACTAATTTACATATTGTTTAAGTAATTTAATTAATCTCTTTAAAGTATTAAAGCACGCCGTTTCTTTACGTTTTGTCGCAATTTAAGTTTGGAACGGGTCTAGAAGGTCCCGTTTGGTTGGGCGTGGGAACGCGTTCTCACTTCGTCAACGACTGTTGTTTTCTCATGATTACGCAATGTCTCATTATAGTTGAAGTAGCCGCTGCACTTGAAATAGTCTACTAAAATAGTTTGTTTTTGACTTTTTATCATAGTTTATTTGTGACGGTTTTGGGTTTGTTAACGAGCAAATTACTATCGAAAATGTAGGCACAGAATTGGTAAAGACAGACAGCTGCTACCTTGTGAAGAAAAATCAATACAGGATTTTTATACAAGTTTAATACAAACTCTAACACCTGGGAGGAACGATGGTAGGTGAAGTAAGGCCGCCACCGAATGGTATTCCAGAAATGGTAAGCGCAGTGTGGGACGTCCGACGGCTAGATGGGTCGACGATATAAAACAAGTCACTGGAAAGAGGGAGACAGAGGGAGGTTTACGCCCCCCTGGGGGTTTTTGAAAGCTGATGATGATCAATTACTTACGTATATAATAAAGTAAATAAATGTTAAGACATATTCTTTGACATTGCATGAAGCTAGGAAAAGAATAACAAGCTGGCTGATGGACCTTGAATATGAAGAGGGAGAAGACGTGAAGAAGACACACACACACACACTAACACACACACACGCACACATATTTTTTATTTAATTATTGTTATGTAACGGGAGGGAGAAGCGGGGGCACCTAACACCGGTATCTCATACTTACAAGGTGCTCCCAAATATCCTCAAAAATAAATAAAAACATTCAGTATCACAATCTTAATCTAAGGTACATACCTTAGATTAAGATTGTGATACTGAATTTTTTTATTTTTTTTTGTTTTCAACTCACAATTATAACTTCCGTAGTAACTAGTGCTAATAACGTATGTATGATGCGTAAATAGCATTAAGAGATTAGGAGGTTATGGTCACCAACAATACATTAGTAGTTCTAACGAAATGTCAGTAATAAAATGATTCCAATTCCAATGTTTAAAACAATGTCGTCACCAAGATATAATATCGGAACGAGCAATCGGTCTCCGGCGTCACAGCTGATTGGTTCGCTCCAAGTGTCCCGCGAAATCCATTCGTTCCAGCGGGCCGTGGTCGTGACTGGTCATAAGGCAGATTTAAAAACTTCTTTACTTTGTAAAAAAATGGTAAAAATAATTTAACGCCTAAACAGCGAGAATAAAGGCAAGGCCATAGCGTAACATTGTCCGCTGGCCAAGTGTAACTGAAAGTTAACAAAGTTCGAATTGGAGAGCAAACAAAATCGCGAAATAATGACAGAAAATAAAATTGAACTCTATTAATTATGCTTAAGTCTGAAAATCCAAAACTAAATTAGCCTCGGGCACCTGGAAAATAAGAAATAATCTCAAGATACTGAAAGGGCCTCCCCTATACTCGTACCTATCTACATACATATAACGTATAACAAAATATACTGGAACTATTTTAAGGGTAGACTTAGTCTATGATACTGAACAACTTTCTCCAAGGAACATGGCGACGACTACGAAAAATGAATACGAAAAAAAATTTTTGACTTCAAGTACAAGTTGACCGATCAGCTGATCTGTATTTTTATGGGAAGCAAAAAATCATATAATCATATCATCTTATTCATATTTCAACATATGTTCCTTGGGGAAAGTTGTTCAGTGTCATGGACTGAAAATAGTTTCAGTATATCTTTTTAGACCCTATATATTTATTTCTCAATACTCTGAGGGTAGATTTTAATGCGCTTTAATATAAGTTTACACAAACATTTATTAAGTAGACATCTGAAATCCTCGGCCATACTGAACCATTCATTTTGGCAACTCTCCGCATCAATGTCTTTTGATTTTACTAGGTTCAACACGTAAAAAGTTCACAATTTGTGCGGAGTCAAATATTTAGATTGGCGTATGACGTGCACCATCACGTGGCATTTACGTAGAAGGCACTTTAATTGGAAGAAGTGGCCACCACGCACTGAGCATGTGCACTCTGTAATAAATATATCGACGGGTGACCGATGTGCGTGTCCGACATTTCATTTATTTATACTAAAACATATCTATACTAATATTATAAAGCAGAAGAGTTTGTTTGTTTGTTTGTTTAAACGCGCTAATCTCAGGAACTAATGGTCCGATTTGAAAAATTCTTTTTTGTTGGGTAGTCCATTTATAGAGGCTTTAGGCTATATAACATTCCGACAACCACGCGAACGAAGTCGCGGGCACAGCTAGTTAGGTATATAACGTCTAACCAAATATATTGAAACTATTTCAAGGGAGAGTTCAGTCCATGATACTGAACAACTTTCCCCAAGGAACATATATCGAAACATGAAAAATATTTTTTTGCTTTCCATAGAAACTTGGATCAGCTGTTCGATCAGCTGATCTAAGTTTCTATATATCTTATATTTAATAACTTATATGGGCGGCCAAATATTTTTCATATTTCGATATATATGTTCCTTAGGGAAAGTTGTTAGTATCATGGACTGAAGCCAGCCTTAAAATATTTCATTACATTATGTTAGACCTCGTATATGTACCTATTGCCCTACTTTGACCTGTATCAGAAACTTTTTTTTTTGTTTTATTATTTATTGGTGTAGCTACTAATAGCTTCACCCTGGTTTTGCATCAGCTAGAAGTGTTTGTTATATAACTTAAAGGAAATAATTTACATATGATTTATTTTCCGAATTATATCTCCGGTTAGTCCCAAAGTCCATATCTACATTACCTACTACATATACCTACTCTACATACAAAAATTACCTACTATTAACGGAAAGGATAAATACCTATGTAAAATTAATAATATATAATTTTTGTTTTAATTTATGTTACTTATTAGAAACTAGTCTTTTATAATATGAAAACTTTAAAGAAAATTGCGGGAAATCTGTACTTAGGTAGTTAACTGAAAACTTGCACAAGGCCAGCGCGCGGGTTTAATTTCACCCCACATTTAGACCGAGAAACGACTGCTATTCCGTTATATTTTAGTACAACCGGTAAAACTAGCTTCACGCTGTTTTTTTTGTCAGCCTCTGAGATCGACTTGGCGTAGTCCTTAAACTAAGTCACGTGAATTTGAAGGTGAACAATATCGGTAATAAATGCATACAAGTACCTACATGAATGTGCTCAATATCGTGTCCATATTGTAGAATTGATAATTTTATAATGAAGCCGATTGTTTCATAAAATTATTGTATTTCATGATATGGCCAGTTAAAAACATACCAAAAAAATTGTGTAATCAACATTTGGCCATATCTTTATTGTAGGACTTCCATGACATCAAAGGTTTAATAAAAATTTCAAATAAAGAAGGGACTTTATATGTATATTTTTCCTGTAAGTCGGATTTTAAGAGGGATACCACTAAATAATACTAACTATTTGAGATTGAAATCTCCAAACCTATAAAATACGTTTTGAACTCTAAGGATTGTTTGTGTGACTTTCGTAAAAGTCAAGTTATTTTGTGTCGTACCATTAATATCAGCTTTTTTATCAGAATAATTATCCGCCGCCATGATGCATCACAAAAATAAAGTATCAGCACCTTTAACAGTGGATAATGTATCTATTTTACGATATGGTCACTAATATTTGACCATATCATGAAGTAGTCATGCGTTTAGCTTTTTATATCGTTAAAAGCTTCATATATTGATCTGGGTAGACCATTTAATGATATGATCAGCTGGTATTTTTCATGTCATCTAATATAACCATTTCAAGAAATGGTCAACCATATCATAAAATGGTCGATTTTACGATCTGGCCACGACATCTACATCTTCTATCTAAAAAATGATTTAAACTGTCACGAGTACCTAAGCATAGTTTATTTAATAAATAATTAAATAAATATAAATATATAGGGACAAATATAATAATAATATAAATAATTTAATATCTCTATCTTCAGCGCAGTCAGAGAGAATGAAATTACTCGTACCGTTTCATTGGAGAAAAATAGAGGTTCTCTCTCCAGTTGTTGCAACATGTTGCAACATATCTCATATCATGGTTGTTTGTAAAATGATTTTAGCTGAGGTCCAGGGAAGTGACCCACCACTTCTACTAAATCCAAGTAAGGGCAGCTATGATGCTGATTTTATTATAAATCAATGTCTATATTGTCTCGTATTCATCCCGCATGTTACTTACTATTAGGTACTTACCATATCAATGTCAAACCATTTCATCTTTTATTGGGCTAGTTAAGAAGTCTCATAATTCATCCATTGCATCTGCCTGACCTGCGACCTCATCTACTTACAAATTAGCTTAATAAACGAGTCTGGTCTTTCTTAAGCTAAGGCTCCTACTGGGTATTCCGATTACTAAATATAGATGGGTTTTTCGTGTTTTTCATAATAAGAATACCTGGTGCTCTTTATTTGTTTACGTCATGTAGTTATTTCTGCCAGAAATACAATAAAAAGCGGCCAAGTGCGAGTCGGACTCGCCCTTGAAGGGTTCCGTAGCAGCAAGTAACATAATATAAAAGTTTTAAAGGTAAATTGCGTTTTAATTGAAAGAACATACTTTGAGGTATATACCACATTGTTTTCAGAATTATTTTCCTCTTTTGGCATTCGATCTTTGTGGCATTTCTTCAGATTTTACCACAAGTTTTTACCATTCTTATTAAATTTATTTTTATTATTTAATTAATTTAAATTAAATTTATAATTATTTTAAAGAATTCTTTCTTATACTCGTTCTTTTTGAACAGTTTTATTTTGTGCATACATATTTATAGGATATAGGTACAAACAGTAAATAGGGGTAATAGTAATATTTAAAATAATGATTAAATATGCTGTTTTATACACAAGTACCTGGGCGACTGAGCTTCGCTCGATGAAAACACTAGCAAAAAGAGGTTCTCGAAAAATTTAACCAGCTAGATTGATTTTTCATCCCCGAAAGCCCCTACATAGGTACAAAATTTTATCGAAATCTTTGAAGTTTTCGAGATCCACATTATATACTTTTTTTTATTTTTATTATATACATACATATATAAGAATTACTCGTTTAAAGTAATAGTGGATAAAGGTATGTCAAAATTGACATTGATACAGCAGCACTACAGACAACAGGCAGCTGACTGTACGGAAGACAAAGTAATGACGTGATTTGTGTTGCGGTAGTCTGCACACTGGGCTTTCATGTGCTTTCAAGTCAGCCTCATTAAACTTACTAAATGAAGTGCGCGTCGGTTAAAACCGGTGTTTGTTTTATATTTGTCAATCTACGTGCAGGATGCATCTGCTCGACATGTTTCTATGCTGTCATAGTAAACTTCAAGTTTTTCTAAATTAAGTCACTATACAATGTGTTTGGTTACCGATTAGCGGTAATTATTTAAGAACATGCTTTCGTCATCTATATGAACAACTTTTACTAAGGGAATAATTCCGAAATAGCGAAAAAAAATTCGCTGCCCTATAGTTAATTACATACCTACCGCACCGAGCAGTAAAGAAATTTTTCACGATTTCGCAATTGTTCCCTTAGTAAAAGTTGTTCAGCAGCGACTAGCGAGAGTGTAAGGACAGCATGTCCTTACACTCTCGCTAGTCGGTAACCAAACAACAAAAAAACTAAATTAATGCTAACTTCAAAAGACAATAATATCAAGAATAAGAAAATAAAGAAAATAACCCATCCCATCATAGTAAATAACATTCAATTAGAACAGGTTGATACGTTTATATATTTAGGGAGTAAAATAACATGAAACTCGAGATGTACACAAGACATAATAACATGTGACTCGAGATGTACACAAGACATAATAACAAGAATAGCAATGGCAAAAACGGCATTTAATAAAAAGAAAAGTTTACTTACATCACATATTACAAAATCGATCCGAAAAATAATAATTAAGGTGTACATCTGGAGCATTGCTCTATACAGCTGTGAGACGTGGAAACTAACGAAGAAGGAAACGAAAAGGTTGGAAGCATTTGAGATGTGGTGCTGGAGAAGGTTAGAAAGGATTAATTGGAAGGATAAAGTAACAAATGTAGAGGTCTTAAATAGAGTAGGTGAAAAGAGACACATACTCGAGGTAATCGGAAATAGGCGAGGCAATATGTTAGGACACTTGATACGGCATGATAATTTTACGCAAATTATAATAGAAGGCAAAATAGAAGGAAGGAGGGGAAGAGGAAAGCCAAGGCACAGCTATATAAAGCAAGTCAAGGAAAAGGTGACAGCAGTGTCGTACTAAGATGTCAATAGGTTGGCGGAAGATAGAACAGAATGAAAGAAACTCCACCGACAAGAGCGTCGCTCTTAAATTTTGATAATGATGATGAGGTAACCAAACACAATATATAGTTTAATGGAGCAACCTAATTTCTCTCGTAATGTCATCGTCTCCTTCATTTATTTGTGTATAATGTACTCGTATGTTCATTGTAAAATGATAAATAAATTGATGGAAAGATAGATAGATCATTTGGCCTGCCAGTTTCTTGTCTATCTTTAATTGAAAACTCTAATTGGCATAACTAACATGATCATTTGCTTTTTCTTAGCGTACTGTGTGGTGACAAAGCAAACACACATCCCACTACAGTTGTAATGACCTTGCGATATTTATCAGGCACACACCACAGAACGACCGCTGTCAATTTGATGAATTAGAAAGCACTTCTGTATATGAGGTCGAGTCGGAATATACTGGTATTGTCATCGTGATATGCTGTTTTTTTCATTCTTCGCTGTTGAAAGGATTCACAATGACTTTCACCATATCGATCGAGTCGTCGTGGGCTGTGTTGATATGATACCTAATGGCGCTGTCTCTGGCCATTGGTTTATTGAAGGCCGTCACTTATAGACAATTTCCTAAATGTACTTTCAATACGACACGTAACACGTTATTGTTCGGAATTTCTTGTTATTATGAGTACTTTCCAGTTTAATTACAATTAAAATATACAGGTCTAACAAAATATAGGGAAACTATTTTATGGGTAATTCAGTCCATGATACTGAACAATTTTTCCCAAGGAACATTTATCAAAATATGAAAAATAATGTTTGGCCTCTTATACACCGTGACCGATCAGCTGACCAGTTTCTATGGAAAATAATAATTTTTTTAGGGTTCCGTAGTCCACAAGGAACCCTTATAGTTTCGTCATGTCCGTCCGTCCGTCTGTCTGTCCGTCATAGATAGATAGTTATTTTTAATACGTCATAAATCGTAAACCGCAATTTACCTTTGGAACTTTATATTATTATTATGTTACTTGCTGCTACGGAACCCTTAATAGGCGAGTCCGACTCGCACTTGGCCGCTTTTTTTTTCATATTTTGATATGAGTTCAGTATCATGGACTGAATTCACCCTTAAAATAGTTTTAGTATATTTTGTTAAATCTTATATATCGTTTCATGTGCATATGGAAGGTACTTGTTCTAGAAATTATAAATTAGGTATTTTAAAAATGCAGCAGCCGTTATTGAACACGTTTAAATGTCATGTAAAATGTAGATAAGCAAATGTTATTGTTAGAATAAAGGCCAATGTTTTAGTGTTAGGTGAATTCGTGATATTATAGTAAGTAATTTAGTTTCACATGAAAATTGACAAAAGAGAATCACACGAACTATAGAGTTCTTGTGACATAAATAATAGAATAGCTGATTCTAATAATTATTTCATTTGATTAGTAAGGAGAATTTGCGGTTCTGTTACTTAAAATAATAAATCCCAGAATGTAGATACGAGTACAAAGAATATAACGATGGATTGACTTTTTGATAAATGAAATTAATTTGATTAAATAATGATACTGCAAGCCTTGCCTGAGATTGAGATTACCAGATCAAATTTAATAAGACATCTTTAGATACAGTAAGGTATTTAAAAATATTAAAAACGACTTCCAGCGAAATCCGATTCATATTCAGGCTCTAACAAAATTTACTGTACCTAACTATTATAAGGGTGAAGAATTCAGTATACTGATCAACTTTCTCCAAGGAACATATATCGAAATATGAAAAACTATTTTTAGCCCCCCATACATGTTTGTGAAGTGACCGATCAGCTGAACCGAATTTGTACTGAAAGCAAAAAAATATTTTTAATATTTCGATATATGTTCCTTGGGGAAAGTTGTTCAGTATCATGGACTGAATCTACCCTTTCACATAGTTTCAGTATATTTTGTTAGACGTTATATCTATATGCAAGTATCCGATAATTATAACATGAGAAACTCGTTACCCTCGTTTAGAAGCGTACATCAAAATAAATCTTTCCGGTCGTGAGCCCGTTCCGAATGACCGTAAACCATAAATGCTAATTTGAGTACAAAATATGTGGGTCAGTTTGATGCATTACAGCTAGTTGCCGTTTTCTCTCACAGATCATTCGCGCCGGGATTTTTCATAAATGTGTCCAGTGACGACAGCAACCGGATAAATATAATTACTCGAACTACGAGTACCTCAAATAATTATTTGAGGTAGTTCGAGTAAGTGACGATCGTAGGGAATTGTCCGCGATGATGAATGCTCCGAATTGCACATAGGTGCAAAGTGTAAACTGACTGTCTCCGTGGTCCAGTGGTCAAGGCGTTTGCCTTGTGATCCGGAGGTCGTGGGTTAAAATCCCACTAGGAAGCATATTTTGTGAAAAGTTTTTACAAAGTATGCTTCCCAGTGGGATTAGGATATAGTCAGTTCAGTCTGGTTAGGATATTATATTACAGGCTTGAATCACCTGATTATCCAAATAGAAACAGGATTTCTTGCTTCGGAAGGCCCGTAAAGCTGTGGGTCCCGAACGTCTAGCGTTTGTTAACCCATCTTAGGATTGTTTCTGGTCTACTCTTTGGGTTGTGGAGGTCAGACGGCAGTCGCTCTGTGTAAAAAACCAGTAACCTTGTCAAGAAACCAGTAACCTCGTAGAATCACCTAGGTTAGGTAGCGGACCCTGGGCTCTGAAGCGTTACCGCTAAGGATACAACCGGGAATGATAATGATGTGTCCAGTGTCGGCAGCAAACGGTAATTTAATTTGAGAATTTCTAACAGGACAAACGTGTGTCAAATACCGTATATCTAGTAAGTGACGATCGTAGTGTATTGTCCGCGCTGATGACTGCCCCGAATTGCACATAGGTACAAAGTGTAAATTGACACTGGTGTTTCTTTGTTTTCAATCACGCTAAATCAGAGAATTCTTGTTTTTAACTAGCTGTACCAAGCACATTTGCAATGCCACATAAACCTTCGCGGGCGTTCTCAGAAGATCCTAGCATACCCGTAGTTTCATAATAATCTGGTCAATGGTTTACTAATGCATAGATAGAGAACAAATTACCAACATTTATTTTTACATATTTATGTGCATAATTATTTGTACTACACCTTGAATGACAAATGTGATGTGGTAATATATAAATAAACAAATAGGGCCACTGATGTAAACTATTACGTCTTTATCCCTAATGGGGCAGACAGGGCATTTTGAGTCTTGCAGCTCTAAGCAGACAACAGCCCGGAGTCGTAAAATACGAAGGCCACTTTTAGCGTGATGGTGGGCGAGGTTGCCTATTTGAGCTTATTTATTATAGGCTGATTGAACTAGCCCCGAAATAAGTTTATACTTGTGTTATGGGCTTCTAACTCAACGATAATATTTTATAATAAATACATATAAAACCTCTCAGGTTGTAACTTAGTCCATGAAACTGAACAACTTTTGTTCTAAATTCCCAAAATGCCAAAAATAAAATTCGGATTTTCATACAAATTGACTTGATCAGCTGATCAGTTTGTATGAAAATTCAAATTATTATTTTTTGGGGTTTGTGAAAGTTGTAGAACTAAAATTGTTCAGTTTCATGGGCTTGAGGTACCATCTAAGAGGTTTTGCGTTATTTAATTAACACGTTGTATAGACCATAGACATATAAACACCCAAGACCCAGGACAATTTGAAAAAGGCTTTTTTCAACTTGCCCTGGCTGGGGATCGAACCCAAAACCTCCGAGCGACGGACTAGTGTGTCAACCAATTCTCCACAGAGGTTGTCAAATATATTCAAAGCCAAGACATTCCTAAAACTAAAAGTGCATATCTACGTACTGTCACAGAATACATGTACTGTACAACATTCGACACTTTCCGGTAATAAGATCTATCACATTACGTAATAGACAATGAATATTACACACGAGGCATTGCATCAAGTGCGAGAGTGGTATTACGGTAGATCACACTAACTAGCAACCCAGTTTCAAGACCTACTTCGGACAACTGAACAATATTACTTCCGAAATCCTACTCTGAAAATTAAAGTAATATCATTTGAATGAATATACTAAAAAAAAAAACTTATTTGATAATTACATAGGGTGACATAGGTATGGTATTTTTTAACAATCTGAAAAAATACTTTATAATAATTATGTTTTATTGTTCATTATGATTTCATGTAAATTTTTCTATTGATGTAAATTCCTTTTATTAAATTTGTCTTTGTCCTTGGTGTTCGTGTTTTTTTTTTGGCTGCTAATTAGTTTTATCAAGCAAAATTGTCGAACAGCCACAATGACCGTTAAGTAAAAAGATATAAGTTCAAAGGCTAGTGTTTTGCTTTCAGTAGCAATCTGGTCGTGTTCGTGATATAGACTGACTATATTTTTATATGTAGGTAATGTTAGTTCGTAAACACATTTTTATTGATTAGTTATTCATTTTATAGTACCTAAATAGTAAGTCCATCAAATATACCGATAGCAACTCTACAAATTTCATTAAATAATTGTTTTCATAAATAGCTAAATAATTAATTATCTAGCACAATGTTTGCTAAATCTGTCATATTCTGCAGTCATTTCATAGCAAAGTGCACAGTATGCTCATTGTTTGTCCGGAAAGGGCGCGCGAGGGGTTCGTGTTAATTTGCCTGCAACAATGCTGTCACGCGATTCCTCCATTTTTAACGTCCCACTGGACGGCTCAACCCTTTCTGCACAATCTGTGTAAATACTGATTTAAATCCCATTTTTTAACATAGTTTATCGAAACTACCGGCATCTATTTAAGAACATCATCATTGGATTAATTAAGATAATTTTGTCTTGCAGAAAATGCTGCAGTAAAGTTTGTGGCAATACTTCTTCTCGACTGATGCCACACTGATGCCTAGGAATCGGTAGAATACTTAGCTATACTATAAGTAATTTTAATGACGTCAATAAGATATAACGTGTTGTACAATATAAAGAAATAAAATACTTGAACTTCTACTAAGATTTGCATCGACGCATTTTAATATGCATAAGTACCTCTAAAGACAATAGACTAAGTCAAAGCTAGGCGTAACTCTTGGTTTTCACAAGGCCAAAAGATACTCGTACTAGTAACTTGTTAAAAAAATATTATGATATTATCCTTGACAATGATAACATGGTCTTTCTTCACGCCCGCTTAAAATACTTTCTTATAAAAAAAACAGAATCCAAATTTGTCTGACTCTGAAGTTCATCCGCATGAGAGCATGAGGCATACGATCGAAAACAGAACTTAAGCAGAGAAAATTAAAATAAAAACCTGTAAAATAAAAAAAAAATCTAATATAAAATAAATCTTTTCTAATATAATGTTTTGCGTGTTTTTGGCACAAAACAATAAAATATAACGAAGTTGCAAATTAACACGACCCAGATTCTATGAAAGATAGGCAAACATAGTCCTACTACTGTTAACAAACAAGTACTCAAAACGGATACACTTCATGTTATACTTTACTTTCCATTTTCTACAAACTAGCACATGTGCTAATGTAGGCTAGAAAACATTGTCATACTTAGGAGTTTAGAATTGTGTCTAACTTTGCCTTGTTTTCACTCCCGGGGTAGGTAAAATAAACTTACTTTTATATTAATTTTGAAATACTTCTTTATTAAATAAACTAAACCTATTATACAAATAGGTTTAATGGTTTAATTATAGATTCACCCATTTGGTTAGGGAGAGCAAAGTGTAATAAAGAGGTTCATGGTTCGAATCTCACACTTGTGTTGGCCACTTACATACATGAAAAACAAACTTGTGCCTGTGAATTTATAGACCAATATTGCTTTAAAAATATCATTATTGCTTTATTTTGAAAAACAGCATGAGAAAATCCAGTTGATGTCGATTGTTATCTTTTGATGGCAGCTGTATTTCTGATACCTTTGGGCAACTTGATAACCGGCTGCAAGTAAAGACGCACGAAAAAAATTAAGAAAATTGCATTGAAATGTTTATATTTCAGACTAATATCGACCAAATGTTGTTTGCGGCATACTGCCGTCGCTGCGACCTAATTTTAAGATTCAAGAAAAAATCAAGTGAAGCGAATAAAAAGAGAAACTAGAAATCTCCGAAACTTAACAGATTGAGTTCTTATGAGATACTCGTTAGCCGGTTAAATAATAATTTCCAGCCTGTAATAGCTGAAATTATCGCGTCAATCGGGACGTTGTCTTGAAAATGCGCTCGCTGCCACCTGTCTTATGCCATTTAACGCCTACTCCTAGACATATAAAAGCCTCCCTGCAAAGGTTACTTAAGGGCAATTTACTTGAGGCGCGCTGAAAGCATTTCCTGAAAAGGAGCCGTCCGTTTTAATTTATAGCACTGGTTTGAAATTAAATAAGATTAAAATAGTGCAGTATCTAGAGGGCGTTCCCTTAATTTGTTCATTTCGCTTTATAGAATTTTTTCAGATAAATCATTATTTTTACTTTGAATTTGCACACAGCGAATGCCTTTAAAAATAGTTTACATTCCAGGGCAAAGAGCAAAAAAGATTTGTGCGTATTAGAAAAACACCCAGCCTGGTAGTGTGTAAATGTAACTTCCGCGTGTAAAAAAGGACGTAATTACTCAAGTTGTAACTTTATGTGATGTTTTACGATAGTACGGGTACGTACGGGTGCACTAAAATGTTTCTTTTGTTCTTTACTGTGTGTATTTACTGACCAAAGTACCATTCTATAGTTTAAATAGCCAGCTTTCATACATGTTAAAAATCAAGACTTCAGTTACAAACAAGGCATAAAATTCTTTGCATACTTGTACTAACTTAGAATAATTGTTGTATATATCTATTGTACAAAAAATATTTTGCAGACATATAAGCCATAATAGACATAATATTTACATACATAATTTGTATGTACTTGCCTCAGGTACTTATTTACTACCTGATACCTATTTAAGTATCAGGTAGTAATAAGATAATATTGTTGGTGTTTATACAACCGTTTTAAAAAATATCGAAGATGCCGTGTGAGAATCGACCCTCAAAAGGTTACAAACATATCGCGCGATAGGAAAATCATGTTACCATACAATTACGACTGTTCGATACTATCATCATCCATCATCATCTAAGGCTCTACCTACAGCCGCGGGTGGGCCTGGTCAAGTAATTTGTTCCAGATAGAATGGTTTTGGGCTTTCTGTCTCCAGCTTTTGATGCCGACGTTATTTTAAGATCTTGTTTGACGCCATCCACCTATCTGAGCTTGGGTCTGCCTCGGTTTCTAAGACCCTCGGGTCTATTTTCCAGTATTCTTTTTGGTACTCTGACCTCGTCCATTCTCGCAACATGCTGCCCATTGTAGGCGTCCATCTTGATGGTTTTAATGACGTTAGGCTATTCGATACCATCTCATAATAATAAAATTATTTCTTGGGATATTTTAGTTTATTAGCTTCTGGAATGTTGGTTGTACGTACACTAGGTACAATTATTTATAAGCACGCGATCTGTATAATAATTTTAAAGAAAACACGCCGATAATGTTGTGCGTTTTTCCATTGTATAATTCGACGATATGACGTCTAAAAATTTCTTAAGACTTAGTTCGTGCCGTATGCGTCTCTGGACACAAGACTGTCGTCAGCAATGTGCTATCGTACGGCAGGTCGTGGTTGCTGGTGTGGCTTTAGATTATAATCCGCGAGGCATGCAAAATAGCAAGTTTGTTATCAACCACGCGAGCTAACCTAACACTTTCGGGTAATTTGCCATGGATTTAACCCACGATCATAACTATGGAAATTATAAGTAACCTTTTGCTTGAGTAGAATTTTGAGGCAGCTCATATTTAACATAATCTTTCACTTGGGCCTTTGGGTCTTATAGCCCCGGGCTTTGTCTGACCCGTAAGGGATAAAGACGTGATAATATGTATGTACGTTCTTGATCCACGTCAGACAAACCAACAGAGTTATCTTATTTGATGAAGCAGGTTTCTTATATGTGATGGTTTTATTCCACAGACCTAGATTTTTTGTTTTTATCTATGTTTTATTTACACGAAACAAGTAGTCAGTCGAAATATTTCAATTAATGTATTTTAAATAAGATATATCTTATTTAAAATTCTTTTTCATTTATATACTTATGTATGTTGAACGTCAATTTCCCGCAAGTCTTTGTGAGCATAGCAGATCATATCAATTCTGTGCATAGTATATATGTACCAGTATACCGCTTTAACTTCACAAGGTACCTATCTTAAAAAAACGTACGAACGTATTGTGTTTCAAGATATTACCTTATCATATTATAATAGCAGGGGATTCCTTAAAACAATTATCATAAGTGTCTTAATCATAACAAGTACTCGTATACGTGGACGTGGCTATATTAATCAATCTACTCGTACGGCTGCTACTAGACTACACTATCACGTCGAAATCAATTAATCAATATAATTAAATGCACCCCTGGCTGGGTCTCGGTGTATTGTCTACACTAATATTATAAAGAGGAAAGATTTGTACCTATTTTTGTATGTTTGTAATGAATAGGCTCAAAAAGTACTGGGCCGATTTAAAAAATTCTTTCACCGTTGGAAAGCTACACAATTCCCGAGTGACATAGGCTATGTGTGTACCACGGGCGAAGCCGGGGTGGACTGCTAGTCTATTATAATACGATCGAAGCCGTGCCTTTAATTTTTCGTGATGCAAATGAACCTAATAGCGTGTCCGTGAATAATTGAACGATAGATTACTCCAGTCTTCCATACATGTTTGAAACGTATCGATTGATTCGAACCCCATGTCAAACACATGGAGTTGGATAAAAGACATAGAAGCTTCTTGACCTTTGTGATTGACTCCGAAGGTCTTGAGACCTTTGGCTTTCATCCGATTGCTTTGTCATTTTTACAAGAATACGGTTGCAGTTTGAACCTTATGTGTGTAATGTTATGGTATATTATTTTGTGATTTTGAGGAATCTTTAATGTTTACTGTCCCGCCTCAGCGACGCCCCCAGGGCCCTTCAATATGCTGACATTTGCTTTTTCCGCTGGTTGTTGACCATCAATCGCGTCCAGAATGACGCCTTACCTAAAGAAAACAAAGGGATTTATTTAACAATAAATGACATAAGAATATGGTTCTGCATGTATACCAAGAATTTTAATACATGTGATGTAATACTTCTCAAAACCATTTTTTCGTTATATTTGTAAAAGGTATTTCCTCTGACTTATCTGGCTAGTATATGGCTCTGGTAGTACAGAGAAGGTTGTGCTCTTGCAGTGGAGACTAAAAAGACCTAATGAATGATGATGATGATTTGTAAAAGTATTATTTCGTGACAATTGTCATGATTTCCCAAGTCAACTTTTAACTTTCGACCCAGAAAAGTATCTGCCATTCATTACCATTACACAATAAGACGATTTGAATTAGAAAGCAATCACGAAAGTCTTAGTAAACCCCAAAGCTGCTTAATAAAATGCGTACCAAACAACGACAGTTATTTGTGACTTCTCGGAAAGTGGGTCAGCGGACCACCAACCCTTCATTTGTTAGAGGGAAATAACTTTCTTTTAACGGCGAGGAATTTTCTAGAAAACATTTTATAATAATTACATACCTACTTACAATACCTAATACTTTTGAAACTGTGTCAAGTCTTACCTGAGTACAGTACACATGGCCCTGAATATTTTCAAATTGTACGTTTATTGATTAAAACTTTTCTAGAAAAAATAGCAATATAATTTATATGTTGTAAGTATTTAATTATTTACAGTTAGTAATGATATGACATTATGTTACTGCCTTAAAACTAAATACCTATATCTGTATATATAGGAAACTCTCTCAGAAGTGGCGCGTAGCTTAACAGTTAGGTATTTAATTATTCATAGTTAAAACTTAAATATTATATGTTTCTCTGGGTGACTCTCTCAGTTAGTAGCACATAACAGAGAAAGTCACCTAGAGAACAGATATATTAGGGTTTTACTCGTAGGCAGTAACATAATGATAAAACTGTGAATAATTAAATAACTGTCAATCTCCTATTTTTTCTAGAATATATTTACTATATTTTTCAATTGTATAGTTTTCATAGTGGATAGGTAGTGTACCTATCTTTCATTTTTATTATAATATTGTTAAAACGTAAATGTAAATCATGTTAATGGGCTATGCAGCTAGCAACCCATCACTAGATTCCTTTTCCACCTTCTCACCCACCATCACGCTAAAAGTAGCCTTTGACTCTTGCGGCCCTGGGCTCTGACTGCTTAAAGTCGCAAAACCCAAAATGCTCTGTCTGCCCTATTAGGGATAAAGACGTGATAGTATGTACATATATATTGTTAAAACATGATATAAATTATAAAAAAATTGGACCGAATGTAGACGTCGTTTCCGACTACACAAATATTTTGGGCCACGCAAATTTATATTAGGAGTCATGCGATTATCCAATTATTTGCGGTACCGGCGCTCCTCAAGATTGGAAACGTCGCCGACGACAATAGGATGACCTAAATGTCAACTGGCGAGTATCCGTGAAGTCATTAACACCAGTCAGGAATAGAACCACTGCCACAATAGCGGAGGTGTGTCTGCCGCGTTACAGCTGAACATACGAGTACTCTGCCACCAGAGACTAGGAAATTCCAATGCTAATTCATAAAATAAATGCACGTATAATTAGAGACATCTATATACGAGTATAATCTACTTGAGGACACTATTAATAAGGTGATATTGGATCGATAAACATATACTACTTCAGTCCTTATGTTTGCGTTCACATCATACGTGTATTTTTAGCGTTATCATGCGAGCAAAGGTATTTAAATGTTTTGCTCGCCTGTCGTGCCGCGCTGGCAGGAAAATCTTGTGAAAATATGTAAGTGAAATTTTTGTAAATACTAAGATTTTTTTAATTATTAATAAAACTCTAAATTGTTTAATCTGACTTATCAATTCATTACAGTCCAATGATAGTTATACGTTTATATATATAAGTATCTCGAGCAGTGGCAGATTTGCAGTCCTAGCCGCTCTAGGCCCCAGGCCATGTGCCGCCCCTTTCTCAGCACCCATCATATAGACTAGATACATAATTACGCTCTTGTTACACCCCTGGTATTGCAGTTGTCCATGGGCAGTGGTGATATCACTTACCATCAGGTGACCCGCTTGTTCGTTTGCCGCCCTATAAAATAAAATAAAAATATTTTTTGGCACGCTTTGCCGTTCTGTTCGCCCTAGGCCCGGGCCTAATGGGCCTTAGGGCAAATCCGCCACTGATCTCGAGTTGCAATTATTAGCATAGAATGAATATAAGTTAGTCATAAGTATTAGCACGCACAGATGATTTGCCTTTACATGTAATGTTTGTAATTCTTGCAAGGGTATTGCTTTTAATTGCATAGAATAATAAATAATCTCTCGTGTATGTAATTGCTTGTATCACAAACATTATGTTTTCTTCCATAACTAGACAGATACTCAGGTATTATCTTATTTATTAAAGCTACGCCATTACTTTGGCAAAAAATTATTCAAACTTATCTTTACAGTAGATTAGCTGTGCTAGGTATGTCATAAAATATAAATATATTGTCAGGTATTTGGGTTATTCCAGTGTTAAGTACCTACTATGCAACTTTAGTGGTTATATTACTAGATCTGCGATTATCTGTGTACCTCACTGGTGCATACGTGACTCCATTCATGAACATACATACATACATATCATGGCCAGCCTCAGTATAATGCCAAGACAGCGATTATACTTGCATCGGTGCTTCGACATTATTGTCATACGTGTAGCTTCCCCTTGGAAATACCATAAAACCAAGTTACACGATTACCAACTTATATACCTACTATATGACATACTTAACAGGAAAATGTAAGTATTGGACTCTGGGAAATGTCTCCTCTTGACTTTGCTATTGGTCGAATAGTAGGTACCAAAGTAATATTATAAATTAGATATTAAAAATTGCTCAAATGTTATAAACTGCTTCAACTTAAACATTTATTCATGCATGGATGGATTACCTCAATCATTGTTATGTTTCCATGAGGAAACTCATAAAACGGAAGATTTAATATGACTTGAAAACTCAAGTTCCCATTTTCTCTCCACCAGTTGGAAACATAGGTTACATATTATAGTTATCGTTACATTTACGATGATGTGAAAATTTTTTCGAAGACTAAGGAAAAAAATAATTATAGCCCTGTAAACAGTTTGTGTTATTGGTCAAATAAGGCACATGCTTGTTAAAATAAATACCTAATTGACGTGACGTACCTATTTTATCCGAAAAACCTACGTGAATCAAAAGTCAGAGTTCATTGAAAGCAAGTGGTCGGATCCAAGAATTCTTAATTGGTCCAAAAACGTATCGTGTGACGTAATATGACGTAAAGTGAAACTGAAGGGGCTTATCATTATGGGGGTAAGGTTGGTCGTCACATCATGCGTCATTCCGTTGCCGTTGCCGGTGTCGGCTGTCAACCCGTATAACTGAACTGCCGCCGGTCCTCGGCACCACATGTACACCTCGCGTCGACACAGCCGGTCGCACACAAACCGGTGTCTTATCAGTATCATAACAATTAACTGATAACAGATAATATTTAAGTGCTCTCGACGTCGCGTAATAATTTATTGTTAATCTTCTACCTTATTAGTGTTGTTGAAAGTAAAACAAAACTACTACAAGTTTTTGGGTGAGGTGCTGTTTGTGTATAAGGATTTATAGGCCACTACAAACAATAGTAACAGGTAGGTTTCATATTTGATTAAATTTATACTAGGTTGCGTCTTATATTTTGTTTTTAAGAGTTAGCATCTTGCATACATTTGAAAACATCGAAAGTTACACATACTTATAATATATCAAAACAATACACTATTTTATTACAAAAACTTACTTACTGTTTTAAACAGTTATGCATACAAAGTCTAATATTTAAGTAAATAACACCTGTATCAGAACCTTCTTCTGCAAATACATGATTTGTTTTAATTCGTAAGTACGCTATTGTCCTACACATCATGTTTACACTAAAATTTTATAGAAAATATTAAAGAGATATAATATAATAGTGTTAGTTGATATACAGAGGCGACCCCAAAAAGGGAGAAGGCGAGGAAGATAATGATGAGTCAGAAAAAAATCTGTAAGATTCTAGACACTTAAATACCGAAGTCATTCACGGAATCACAGACTAAGCACAGTAAAAAATATGATAAATATAAGTATAGTACCTATTATGATTCATGCTCAAAATTGATATCACGATCAAAATACATATATCTTTTATAAGTATTTAACGTAGGTATCGGTACGTTAAGCACATACCTACAATTTAGGAACGTACTCGTATAGTCATGATACGGCATTATTTTTTCTAATATTAAATCATCCAGTAGCCTATAGGTGGCCACGTGGCCGTAACCTTCAAGAGCTGGTAAAGTACCTTGCGTTTCTGATAAGGAATATTTAGATTCGCAGTATAGTAACTCATTACTTGTAAATAGTTACTCATAAAACAATTATTTTTCGAGTACCTACTACTTATGTTAAGATATATATGATAAAGGTACGTATAACTGACATAATATGAAAATGGAAATGGAAAATATTTTATTTGTAGTATTGAGTTGTGTTAATATAATGGAGATAATTTGACTTATCTGATTATGCTCATAGTTTGCTAACAACTCATGGTTTGCGATGTTTTAATACTTACGTGTACTTTTACTATAAAAAATATGCATTTGCAAAATGCATCATAAAGCGGAAAATGATAAGGAAAACTTGAACTAGGTACTCGTAGATATTCTGCGTAGACTCATAGACAAGCATCTACGATACGACACACCTCTGCACTCACACAATCAACAGACATCTACTAATTCTCAAACAGGGAAAAAACAACTAATACAATAAATAAATCCAATCCTACCTTGAGTACAAAGCAAAATAACCGTTGTTATTTCCAACGCTTCTGGCCAAGACAAACAAATGTTATCTTTGGGCATTTTCACTGTGTATGCAACTGAAGAACGAACTGTTAGGCAGAGATAAGGCACGGAGGAAGTCAATAAGTAGCGGAATGGAAGCCTGGCGTATCTACTGCTCCTTATAATATTCCACTTGAGAGGTCTAAGCCGTCAAGCAGATTTTCATACAAATAAATTTTTTATCTTTTCCAATTCAATCATGCAACGCCGGTTGGTGGCTAAAATTCTTTTTATAGGTTGATATATTTTATTAAAGGTTTATGAGTGTGTACAGACTTTGCTTTGGCATTTAGTTTACTTAAGACGATTTTACTTTGTTATTTTTTTTGACAATAATTACTATCTGGAAATAACGTCATAATATCCTATGAGAATTATACAAGACTAATACTAAGTTACATCACTTACCTAATTAATTACAGAGTGGTACGGACATGCATCACGCTGCAGTGATGACTAATTCTGAGTCAAGTTCGAGGAAAAATATCTCCATTCTGAGAAACCAAAACTACGATACTGTAGTGTTATTGACCGAAACAAATCCTTTTAGGTCTATAGAGTTTTCGAGAAACCGTCGTGCGTCAACCGTAACAAAAATTGGCTTACTTTTTTTAGGTACATGTCTGAATCAAACTTAAATAATGGGGCCTTTTTTAGATCCAATCTTACGAATCAGAAACAAAGTATCACTTACGAATCAGAAATACTCGTAAATTATCACTTACGAATCAGAAACAAAGTATGGTTATGAAATATCTAATTAATTCTGTGGTATGGTACTTGTATACGAACTCTGTTTTATTAATTATTAAATTACTTATTATAATTATTAATTAGGTATAACTTAAAGTAAATCAACTTATACCTACATACCTACTCGTAGCTACTTATTATCGCCATGTGTGTGTATAATTTACTTTGTTTCGACATTAACTATGTATCGGTCAAATATAAAGTTTGTACCTTTTATTACCATTGATAGTACTATTATTATTAGAAGATAGATACTATATTAGTAAAAAAATTGTTGTACCTGTGATGTTTCAATAGGGTATTTCACTGTGTTAGTTTTTGGGCAATATTTTACTTGAAACCACAAATAATACCTACTAAAAAGAAACCTTTTTCCGAAAATAGCATGAAAACTGGTTGTTTAATGAATCAGACAGAAATTAGCATTTCAAAATATTAGTATGAAAAAAAGTCGGAGCGTGTTGAGGACATCTCCTTATTTATTTTGTACGTGCGAAACCTAATGGTAGGGTCTCCTGCAGCGCAGTATGTGCATCCTTTTTCAGTTTCCCTTTCCACCAGATTTTAAGTTTGGCTAATAACTTAATTAATTATTTTTGTATTCGGTTTCGGATTATGTTACTTTCTGATATAATAAATTTAAAAAAGTTGAGTGAAATACCGTATTATCGATTTATGATGATCGGTATCGGACAATCGTTGGGTCGTGACGTATGGAAAGTTCACCTTGGTGCGCGCGCCGGATACGTTGCTCCACTCCGGTTTTGTCTGCAACTGCAAGGTTCTGCAATCGGGATAATCTAAACAACTCGATAAGAACAATGTATCGGTTAGTGTAACTACAGAGCCTAAGGTATAAAATATTGTTCTGGATTAGGTGATGAGATCCGATACAAATAAAAAAATTGGTTGCCTGTAAAGTCGGTATACGGGCGAAAGTTTTACGTGACAACGACTTCACTCCACTTCACTCCAAACTTGACTTCCACTCGGGCATGGTTAGCCCGCCTAAGAGCGAGAGAGACAGACATAAAAAGTGAAAGGCACGCGTGCCTCTCACTCGCTCTCATTGTGAGCGCATAACGTGAGCGGAGCGTAACGCAGTTTCTTGAAGTGTCACCCGGCTAACCAATTTATAAGACGTTGTCACGTCAAAATTGGTGATAAGTAACCGCCTCTGCCTTATCATTAAATCAATTGTAAAACTATGTCACCTGCTTATTATCTGATAATTAAATGCAATTTTTTGATTATTTATTTATTTTATTTATTTAATACTCTTTATTGTTCTAAAATAAAACATACTTTTAACAAATGGCGGACTTAATGCTAAGAGCAGTTTCTCCCAGTCAACCATAAGGATAAACAGAAAAGTAATTTGTTCGGCGCAAAAAGCAAAATTAATCAATTATGACTACCAATTCAATAAATACTTCATATAACATATTAAGAACATATACATAAAACGTTACATTACTACATACTATATAATATGTATCAGTATAAATATCTACTTATACAATATAATAATACAATACAATACGTACCATTATATTATACCTACATATATAAATACATATATATATATATAATCAATTTGAGAACTGAATGATGATTATCTAGAACTATCTAGATACATTTTCGTTTAGCAAATTAAAAGCAATACTTACTATGCATGTGATAATTGCATCCAACTGTGGGGATTTTTCTGAATGAGGCCGTAAATTTTCCTGTCGGGAATACTGGCGTGGGGAATTTTAGAGACGTACCTACCTAGGTAAATCCTGGATTTCCAGAGAAACGTGATAAATGATGAATCTAATAACACAACCCGTGTGGTTCCGGGTTAGAATAGGACCACTCCATCTCTTCCTGTGGATGCGTAAGAGGCGACTAAAGGACTAAGCACAAACATCTCGTGCTACAATTGCATTCCCAAGGAGGGTTACCGTCGGGCGGCGGCCGGTTGTAAAACTTTTCGCACAAATACATTCCCAAAGAGGGTTGACGTCAGGCAGGCGGCCGGTTGTAAAACTATAGCCAAATCATTTAAAGTGTTCCGGCTATTTCTTCTCCATTTTGCAAGGTCTTTGGCATCTTTGGGTAACCATTGACACGCATAATATTATATTTGGAGAAGAAAAAGCGGGAAAGCGCACCCCGGGCTCCAAAGCAGCATAGCTGAGGATGCAACCGGGAATGCGCTTAGACGAAGAAGAAGAAGAATCTTAACACAAATGATCTCAGGCAATCTAGGTATCCTAATAAGCATAAAAACAAATTCTCATCTCTTAAAAACTCATAGGAGTCCCAATCGCATAGCTTTTTTAACAGTCAGCTCTGTCGGAGAAATTGATTTTCTCAAACATAAATTGATCTGATTTTTTTTCACAATTCTATTATATTTCATTTCTATTAAAATAAAAATATACAATTTACACCCCGCTTCATTTGACTGTAATCAATCATGCCTATGTGGCATATTCAAGCTTCAACTATTCATATTAGGTATAATTATCACGTTGAATGCTTCCGTGAACCAGCAAATAGGTACCTATGTAAAGTTACATATTTAATGGTGATTTGATTTAGATATATTCAATATATATCGCAAAATAAAATTGATGAGATGAGGAAGAGGAAATAAGAGACAACTAATAGGTGCATACTTTAAAACAACTTTAGCGGATTGGTATTTGAATTTGCTAGTAGCAATAACACATTGATATTGATAGCAAATGTTTTATGTACGTATGCGGGACATTATTTTTTTATTTGTCCTGTTATTCAATAGGCATTTTAAATCCCGTCTGTTGGTTTTTATTCCTTCCATACCAAAGCATTAAATTTATGCTGTACGAGTTTGTCGATTAAAACGATAGTCTCTATAAGTTTGCATAATAGTGTCCTTACATGTTAATTTAAAACTTTAATAAAAGCTTAATATTCACTTAAATATTCAAATATAAACTTTACGACCATAAAAAATGACAATTCTCATATTAAATTTAACTATTAATCTATTATATTTTAAAAACTAGATTTCTATATACTTCTTAACTTGTGATGTTTTACTTTATAATTGCTGCAAAACAGTGACGTCACAAGTTAAATCCTGTTTGGCCAACTCAAGAAGGCGGTGATATTTCGAGTGAAAGTGAGGCCACCTTTTATACGATTACCGACACGCAAGGAACCGCCCGTTATGTATATGATGCCATTGATATTCCCAGCAGACGTCGAAAGTAGAGTGCCCCTAGCCATTTCCTATAGCTGCTTTAATGCATCGTAAGCGCAGACGATAGGCAAAAACGATTTTAAGCTCAAGAGAAACTGCTTCGGAGCTCGCGAGAAATGGCGTTGTAGCTAGAAGAATTATAATTATAAAATATCCCATAAATAAACCAGCTGAGTAGATGCAAGCCAAGTTTAATACTTGTATTGTTGCTGTGTGTAAATAAAGTTATTTATTGCCTTATTTGCTTCTTATTGCCATGAAATATAGCCTTTTTGTATTCAAATTACTCAATTGGCGAGTAAACATTATCTATGTCACTTGTCAAATAAAGAGAAGCGTAAAACCAGCAGCTCACAAATGTTTTGCGAAGTACGTGCCAGAATGTTGATAGTAGATAGGCGTGCATAAACATTACACATATATTAGCGATCTTTGATTTTCGAGGCACGTTCGATTAGTCGTAATAATAGGTACATATCGGTGACGTAAACAGAGCTGGTTGGGAACGGTCTGCATCTATTTTAGGAGTTGGTGGTGATTTGTGTTTATAGAAACAGTCGTCTTTACAAACTTCTTTTATTTATTACTAGCAGTCCAACCCGGCTTTGCCCGTGGTATACACCAAGCCTATGCCACTCGGGGATAGTGTAGCTTTCCAACGGGGAGAGAATTTTTTTAATCTATCCAGTAGTTTCGGAGCCTATACAATGCAAACAAACAATCAAATTTTCCCTCTATAATATTAGTATAGATTGTAATTTTTTTTATTAAATTTATTGCAATATAGGTATAATCTTAACGCTAAGCGCTGCTGTCTACCAGAAAATACCTTTGGGACGTATAAGAGAAGGCGATAAATGGGGTGCAAGCGTATACAAAACAGGAATAAGAAAAAAAAATATATCTACTTACAAGCTAAGATACATAAACTAGTATTAGTATTACTATTAGTATAGATAGTAAATATTAGTCTATAGTACCTGTGTGATTGAACTTCGCTGGATGAAAAACACTTAAAAATTAAATCAAGCCAGATAATTTTTTGGCCTCAAAAACACTCTACAAACTAAATTTCATCGAAATCGTGGGAGCTATTTTGGAGATCCTCATTATTAGTACAAGGTGTAAGGGACGTATGCGTCATAAATCGAATCACGGGCTATACTAAATTACTATAGTATAATGAAATTAAATTATTATTCGCCATTTCCATACAAAAGTGTGCAGCCGCCCGAGCCGAGCAATTTGTATGGGAATGATTAATTTTTTTTTTTGTTTTTGATTGTTATTTTAATTTCATTATACTTTAGTGATCTACGAGTAGTATAGCCCGTGGTTCGATTTATTACGCATGCATATGCTACTCACAAGTTGCTCATTAAGGTATTTACAAGAAATGCTCGTTTAAAATATTAAGAGTTTATTTACACTCTACATTAACACAAAAACTATTTAATATCACAAATTACTATTTGCACAAAAAGACACCTGTCCTACATCTAGTCTAGTATGATTACATTACCTATTAGACTAGAAATCTATCTATTAGGACCACCCAAAAAACAATAATCCCTTATCTCAGGGCCCACCATCTTGCTAAGCGTAGCCTTTGAGTCCTGCAAGCCTTCTACTTCTGTACTAATACTGATGCATATTACCTCTTTGTCACTATAGGGGTAGACAGAGCATAGGGCCACGGTTGGGTGTTTATCGTTAAATCAAAAAGAATTGTTTCATCTTAAAATAGATGATTGTCTAATATAAATAACTGCTACTTGTAGTGTATGGGCAGTAAAAGGCTGCTTTAGGCCCACGTACATTTGAAGGTTAAGATCGGACAGTATCTTCCGGGTGGAAAGGTCAGCTTTATTCATCAATCATCACTCAAACAAATTATAACACCAGTATAATTTAAAGATTATGTTTTAATTAGAACGTTCCTTCACAATTTTTTTTTATAATTTTAAAGTAAAGCTCGCTTTAATATATTTAAGTAGGTACTCATACCTACAAATTGTCACTCTCGACTAGTCTCGACGAACTACGCTCTATTAACTGCAGTATTAAGTTTAGTTAGAGGAATGACCTACAGGTAATTCCTTTGAACTAAATAAACTTAAGTATTTTTTTAATTAGTATGCACATCTAAATACGTAGATATTAAATTAGTTTACACAGCTGGTATTCTAAAGTAAGTATGAACGTGTTTTTCCTTTTCCATTGATAATAATTTCAAAACAAACAGTTCAGCATTATTTATTACAGAATTTATCCACAAATTTCACCCATAATATTCAGAATTCCTCGTACCATGGTATAGATCTACTTACGTACATCGAAAAATAGGTAAAATCAATACAATAGATAATCATTACACAAATCTTTCATTTTACATTCTATGGATAGAGACAAGAACAAACAGAAAAGAACCCGAACAATTTAGGCCTGGACGGTGACTGAAGATATCGCAAACAAATATAAGAAAATGTGTATTGAATATCCATGTTTAAATATTACAACCTAGTAAACTAAGCGCACACCATTATCCTTAAAACCTCACATACTAACCTCAAAGGTGCGTAAAATTATGCAAAAACGAAGAAATATTTGTACAAAAACTTGTATTTAGTCTCGATGGGTGCCTTTAGAAACAAGCTCACGCGGTGTTTGGTTAGCGGCGTTTAGCACCTGTGCTAATACGAGTAAGTTACACGTTGACATTGTTCATTGATGAAACAAGTGAGGACTGCGACAACTTCTGCGTATAATTTATTCCAAGTAGGTATATTACCTACTACAATGCTAAGAAATAAAAATACAGTGAAACTCTTTTTTTTATTTCTACAAACTTTATCTATCTTTACAGGGAAACCCTAATGCGATAGAAGTTGCACATACGACAAAGTATGCCACCCTTATGAATTCACTCAGAGAACAACTGAATAGGTCCAAATGACTGGCAATGACGTTGTGTGAAGTACTTTTGTAATGTTTTAAAGACAAGTGGTTTTACTAGTAGTCTGTAGATTTTCTTCAATTTATTATTTATTTATTTATTAAAATCTTTATTGACCACAATGGTACAAAAGGTGAACTTAACGCTAATGCATTCTCTACCAGTCAACCTTTAGGAAAAACAGAAATTATTTAATTATATCTAAGGTAACATCGTCACACGATCTGTTTGTAACGTATAACTTTAACAACAAAGTAGCATGATTATCACAGAGTAAGTTGACAACTTCCTAGAAAAAGCGGCGGCATAAACAAATATTATGTAATAACAACTATAGTAAGTTATGCTACGTAACATGATTTACGAGCTAATGAAATAATTTATCATGAAGGCTAGGCTATTGCAGAGTACCTAAAGCTAGCTTCAAATGAACTCAGACAGTAAGCAAGACAGTAGAATCCGAGACAATAAGCCGTGCACTATGTATTGTATGAAATAGACCAGTCGTGAACATTACGGCCTTCTTGCGAGTCTTGCGACATGCGTTATTCGATCAGTGCAATCGTGAGAGACATGATTTGAACATAATACATGAAAGTCGACAAATTGACGTCAATTTTGATAATATGCATGGCAAAACATAGTGACCATTACAGCGGTTGCCAAAATAATGCCGATACACGTTACGCATATATAGAAAGCGATAAAAACAGAGCGGCTAATTTTAGTACGAATGTGGCCCGATTTCTTTTCCTGGCACAGTAACGGGAATTAAACTAAATAAAAGTGTATTTACAACTTCTGTTTATTGACTTCGTGATTTAAAATCAATCAAAAGTGTATTTCTATGATATAATTTCTAATCTTGTACAGTTATTTTTTGTATTCTCACAATACTAAATCATATTTTCTAATTTCATCCGAGAAAGAAGTCGGTACACAATGAGCTTTTACCTCTAAAGTACTCGAAACAGATCGCGATAGTCACGGGCCAGAAACGAGCAGCGGTGCTTGTTCACGGTGCAGAGTTCTGCTCACCCATCCGATGCCGTGCCACAATCCCTTTACATTGCTCCCGAGTGTACTCGACCATTCTCCCATTGTATTTAATAAGAAGCCGTGTAAACAGACAGCACAATACCCCTGGTTTAGTGCAAGCACCCTCAATGTTAGACATATAACTAAAATGGCGAAATATTAATTTATTTCTATTGTTTTCCCAGGTAAGCAACATGTACTTAAATGAACTCTAGATGAGTGCATTTGCATCACGAAGTCCGATAAGGTAGAGTGGTTATTACAATATAATTTTACACGTTTGAGGAAAACAATAATATCACCGGTTTTATCAACACGGTTCGTTATTTTATTAATTTACTTAATAATTACTATGTATAATTATGTATTCAAAATGTACGTTATTCGTATCGGAATAAAATACCAGTTTATATTATGTAATAGAATAAAAGTTTTAAATGAAAGTATATAAATTGAATTAGTAAAAGGCGTAGTAATATACAACGTGTTATTGAACTAACGCAAAACCTCTCAGATGGTACCTAGCCCATTAAAACTGAACAACTTTTGTTCTAGAACATTCCCAAAGTGCTAAAAATAAAATTCGGATTTTCATACAAATTGACACGATCAGCTGATCAGTTTTTTCTTTGGGTTTCCTGAAAGTTGTAGAACAAAAGTTCAGTTGTTGGGCTGAGGTATTATCTGAGAGGTTTTACGTTAGTTCAACGTTATATACGTCAATGGTAAAAGCTGACTATATGCGCCCGGCCGCATATATTAAAATTTATGGTAATAAGTAAAGTACATAATTACTATACTAAAACCATATAGGTAAGTTTTCTATCAAAACATTAACAATGCTTGAAAACTACTTTTTTTAAATTACTGGAAAATTCGTTAAAAAAGCTCACATTCGACTATACAGGTTGATTTTGTACCCCTTAGCTATATTAAAATCTTGGAATCAGAATCACTAATAATAGAACACAAATCCGTAAGAAGAAATACTTATTTTCTGTCATTTTTTTTCTCTCAAATTTGTAGTAGGCTAACCTACTGACTTAACTATACACGCGGCCTTTGCCCTCCCAGGTCGCTGGCCGCCACCCGCCACGAGCCCAGTAGCGGGCGGTGACATTCAAATGGGAGATTTTTGGTAGGTATGCATTTGTCGACTGATATATTTTGTTATATTACGAAACAAGGTACATACGAGAATATATACTAAGATATTTTTTATTTCGCTTTAAGAGTACTTTCCTTGAATATAGCTAAGAGGTTCAAAATCACCTGTATATTATTAACTACTATTAGCAGTACTAGTACCTATTCTGTGCTATTAGCTGCTATTAGGCCACTATTATATACATATTTATTATTATTTATATTTATTTATTATACATACTACTGCCCTATACTACACGTACGCACGGGGTAGACCCATAGAGGAACGTGCATTGGATTGACCAGCTGGCTCGATAAAATACTGTGTTGCTACGGCAACAGACCTTAAACATTTACAAACCTACTTTTATTATTTTATCAAAATTCAAACGGCACGTCCGTGGGGAATTTTTATCGTTTCCGCAATTAAAGTTTTCCCTGAAATTATTGACATGGGGATTAACTATCAGGGAAAAATTGGTTTTAGGATTTTTTATGATCATAAGTGGGGTAAAGCTTACATATAAATATTTTAATTAGGTACATTCATTGAGCATGGCCGGCCGAAGAATTTGAGCAACGCGCGCCGGCGCGCTCGTATTGCTTTTATGTACCTACATTATCGCACACTTGAGATATTATTTTACTCCGCTTTGACCTTTTGTTAGTAAAACGTAAAATACATATTTATTATTTAAATCATAAAGAAAATAAAGTTACAGACGAAAACAAGCCGGGAATTTACGATTTGTTGTCGACATATTGAGCCAAATCTGAGGCGGCGCTTTAAAATAGTTGACTTTTCGTAGTGGTTCACTGAACTTCGCGGTCACCGACGGCCATGGACACACTTTACAGAATATCGTTCCAGTGCACCAGAATACCCAATTGTTTTTTAGACAATCGATAGATTCAACACTTAAAAACATCAAGCACAATACCTACGCCAATATCAATGAAGCGATGACGTAGCAAATTGGTTTTGTTCGCGTATACCATGTCAGCCAGCTGAATAAATAAGCAAACTTATTTTTCTAGAATATAATCGATTATTAATTAATCGATATTTGTTTTTAATTGTATGATTGTCCTTCAATAGATAGTTTACGACACTCGTAGACGATTCCAAGCACGCATTTTTATTTCGAATTACGTTTTCCGTTTAAAATTATGTATACCTCAATTCATATGAGAGAGCTTTGGTGTGACAATATTTACTAAGATACATTTATATTTAGATAAAAGTATTTCCCCGTTTTAAAATTAGATGCGTCCCAAATCCGTATTTACCTATGTGTCTGGCTGGAGCGATGCCATCACTCTACTGATCACAATTTCACAGGACGAAAATATCGCGGGTTGATTAGGCACTAATTAATAAAAAATAATATAGAAGTATTATATTGGAACAATGCAACAAATTAATCTAAACAAAAAGAACAAGAAAACCAAGAAGTTATAATTAATATTTTAAGAGGTGGGAACTTAACAAATATTTATTTAGGCACGACCTTCAGTTTCAGACTTACACTACTGATACACTATCACGTCTTTATCCCTAACGGGGCAGACAGAGCCTAGGGCGGCAAGGCCCAGGCTACTTTTACCGTGATGGTGGGCATGAAAATGGAAGAAGGAAATCATAATAATGATGGGTTGCTAACCGCATCGCCTATTGATATGATTCAGATTCTTGCCCATTCCCTCAATCGGCTTTTACTATCTGCGCGGGAAGATAAGCAGCTGGTACATTATTTGTTTTTTCTTTTCTCCCAGACCAGCATGGGAGATAGACCTCCCAGACCAGCAGTTTCAGACTTACCTATTTATATTTGTGTTGAGAAAATATTGCCCTATGATGAAGCCAAGAAACTTGTTTTCTTAGTGCAAGTAGGTGGTAGGTAAACTAGAAAGAGTAATAACAATATTATCATACAAGCGGATTGAATTTTTTTTTACTTCCTTCAGTGATGAATTTTCTACTTAAACGTGGTCCCATAGTATGGCCACAAATGGGTCTCATAAGAAGGCTCAGGTCGCCCAGCGGGCTATGGAAAGGCCTCAGCTCAGTTTCTCTAAATGATTGAATTAGAAATGAGGAGTTTCGTTGAAAAACTAAGATCACTGACAAAGCCCAGTGGATATGTGCGTAAAAAACCGATGTTCGATGGGGCAGAAGGGTTCTCGAATGGCGGCCATGTTCTGGCAAGCGCAGCGTAAAACACCCACCTCCTAGGTGGTCGGATGACCTGTGCAAGGTTGCAGGATGACGCTGGATGCAGGCCACTTCCGGCTTCCGATCAATCGTTTTGGAAATCCTTGGGTGAGGCCTATATACAGCAGTGGACTTCTTGTAGCTGATATGATGGCTCCTTCAAAAAGAGACAGATTACTGTCGACACGTATGAGTATGTTATGTTCTTTGTGTATTGCCAACTTTTTTTATGGACCTACAAGAACAACTAATAAGTGCGATACCTTGCACCTAGGGAGAGCTAACGTGCTATACACTTCACTGCACGTTTTGTACTTCCTGTAGTACCTAAATAAAATCTCTTGAATTAATATGTATATATCATCTATTTCTCTCTTGGATATGAGAAATATAGACCTAAGACCTCACCTGATATCACAGCTGATATATAAATGAACTTACATATATCAATGGGGGTGTTGAACAATTAAATAATCATACTTTTTAGGGTTTCGTACCCAAAGGGTGCAAACGGGACCCTATTACTGAGACTTCGCTGTCTGTCCGTCTGTCACATGGCTCTATCCCTTGAACCGTAATAGCTAGAAACTTGAAATTTTCACCGATTATGTATTACTGTGGCCGCTATAACAACAAATACTAAAAATAAGATAAAGTAAAAAATTAAAGGGGGTCGTCATACAAAAAACGTGTTTCTTCAGCGTTTTAAAACATTGTACGGTGGTACGGAACCCTTCATGTACGAGTCCGACTCGCACTTGCCCGTTTTTTTAATGTTACACAAAGATGATGGGCGTTGGAATAGGCGATGCTAGCAACCCATCAAAATTTTTATTTCTTTTTCCACCTGCTCGCCCACTATCATGCTAAAAGTAGCCTCTGGGCGTTGCGGCCCTGGGCTCTGTCTTAGTGCCGCAAAACCCAAAATGCTCTGCCTGCCCATTAGAGATAAAGAAGTGATAGTGTATGCAAGATGTACCTGTACTCCAAGATAACAGTTTATTCCGTTTGGTATTTCTGTGGAAATTTAGAGTCAACTCTATATAGTTATATTATAAATATAAATATAACAAAGGAACAAGCTATCGGCTACATCGTGTTTGATGTCGACTTCTAATATCAAGTTCATGGAAGCGGGACGTAACCTTGTGTTGATGTGAAATGGTTGCATAAACGTATGCCGTAATTAACACTTGTATGTTCGTTTTGTTTATGTCTCACTCCGCCGCCTTGAAGTCAGTTAACATTAAAAATTGCCTGTAAATTATAATGAGGAACTTTAACCTCACGTATAAACTTGTTTTTAGCAAACACGGTAAATTTTTACATAGATACGAACTTTCTACAACTATGTATAAATGAGCTAATATTTCAAGTATCTGGTTGTTTTTTTTTTTCCAATAACGAATGACCTATTATACCTAGACCATTATTGACAGCTAAATAGTATTATTATTACAATTAGTAGGTATTCTTTCTCAAAGGAACTAAGGTAACCATTAGTATCCATCAGCGTTAATTGTCAAGAAATGAACCAACAGAATTGATATAAACTGTTTGGCTGTTTGTGTATCGGCTTGAAAGAATAATTATTGAGATTTAAAGGTAGATACACAAAAAGTTGTTATTTATACCGTGAGAAAATTCTTAAGGGCCCAGTCCTTTTTTTAATGATTTTGACTGCTTTTTCGGAGCTGATTGGAGCCAAACTATCTTAGTAGCAATATGTTAAGATATGTTAAATTGAAGTTTATTTAAGTATTAAAAAAGTGAATTAGACAATTCATTGATTTTCATTGTAATAGTTTGTTTAATTCCAAATAACCTGAGACGTGTTTCGATTTTTTGCTGTGTGCGACGTTCATGTCATTGTTGTTTATACGGAATTTAAAACATGAAGTTGTGTTTAAATTACAGAGAAATAAAGACAAAGGAAAATCCTAAAAAGTGAATGAGAAGATTTTAATAAAAAAAAAAAAAATTATTCATTCAAAAACTTAGTTCAAAAGGTTAAACCTTGAAGAAAATATAAGCGAATACGTCGTCGACTTTCTTGCGCATACGACTGAGTTAAAAAATAAAAAATACACATATATTAAGATTGATTCATGCTTAAATACGTACAATTAATAAATAAAAATATTTTTTCTTTTGTAAAAAGATAGAAAAATTTGAAGTTCTCCGAAATTCTCAAATAATAATGGGGACGAAAACGCTGATAAGGCAGACCGCTCGCTGCGCTTCTGAATTCATCTAAATTCGTCTCCATTGTGCATGTACAATGTATTGTACATGCGCTGTAGCGCAATGCGTATGTGAAGATAGAAAATATAGATTCGGATGTTCAATCAAAAATTCCCACGGTCGAAGACTGCAGTCTTAAATAGAATTTGCTCTCATGTGGAGTGGAAAAATAGAGTAAGACAGACTGAGAAACATATCTCAATGAAGGATACCTCCCACAAGATTTGCTGTATATGGTATGTGAAGTGAATTACATCACCTGTTAAATTGTTAAGTAAACTGGTAGTATCCGAATAAATAAATTTGAGCTGTAACGCTAAACAATGTAGTCGGAATCCCTCTGAAGAAAAACGTAGGTAGTGTAGTATAAATTAAAACAATGATCAATCCATATGTACAAATACATAGCGACGTCATTAGGAAAACTTATGACATTAGTCTTTCTTGCATAATTAAAGTAAACATGATCTTTAAATAAGTTATTATATTATTATTTTCGAGTCGAAATGGTTCTAACATAGTGTTTTTTAATGATTGTTGAAGTAACTTTTTTTATCAACATCTCCCTATTTTTTAAAGAAAGCCTCAAAACTATGTCATTATAATAAAATAGTATCAAAATAGTACATACAGTAAATTAGTATCAACTCAGCTGTAAAACTACTGGAGCCACATACGATGTGATGTGATTGGTATACAAGCTACCTATATAAGGTGGTCACATTTTATTAGGTCACCAGACTACTACTAATGCTTCCAGATGACCAGACGTACGGTTTGTTCTAATTTATTTCTGTTACATAATTTCATGGTGATTCTACTAAATTCCGTTTTAGCGATGGTTAGTTAGGTACACTTAATTGTATATCGTAGTTGTAACCTTGGTTAACCGGTCGGATAACTGTGGACTTGAACTGGAGCATTACTGTTTCAAGTTGTATTTATACATTTAGATAATCACTAATTTAAGTGGTTATACTAGTCTACATTTTTTATGGGTAATGTAATATAGAAAAGAAAAGACAATGAATAGAAGAGGTTACCTCAAAATTCTGTAATTAAATACGTTTGTTTCAGTATCTATATCGTATCGTTTGTATCGTTTGTATCTATCTTTTACAAGCTTTTTTAGGGTTCCGTACAAAAAATTAAAAAACGGAACTCTTATAGGATCACTCGTGCGTCTGTCTGTCTGTCCGTCTGTCACAGCCAATTTGCTCCCAATCTACTAGACCAAATCAGGTGAATTTTTTTTCACCAATCCCGTTGTCTGTGTGTCCGTAATCAAATCTTGCAAGCTAAATTAGATCCACCTCCCATATTTTGTTAAGCTGAAACTTTACATACTTATGTAAGTTGGGTGACAATGCAACATTATTATATTACCAATGATCTCATGATGAAGCCGGAAGGTGGCCAAGGCTTCTCTGTGATAAAACAACATAACACCACCGAGTTTAGGCTCAACTGATTCGTCTTGTTTTTGATAAAAGCTTGTTTTTAAAAATATTTTTTAATAAGTACCTACTTGTTTACAAAAAACATTTGCATAATATGTCGTCATAGAATATAATTTTAGAAAACGGTAATATTTTATCATGACAAGATAGGAAGGGATTGATCATGATGATTGGTATAGCACTGCATGCACATGTCACAATACTTTTAAGATTTATAGACGTTTCTAGTAAAATGTATTCATTTGAAAAGTGTTAACTAGGTAGGTACACCAATCGTACGAGTACTTAGGGGGAAACCTGAGATTCTTGTAAATTATTGTTAGTCGTTCATTAATTACTCATCATTGGCAGAATTCAGTTACATCATTAAACAATCTGTGGAAAAAGCAAGATTGTTTTATCATTAAAATCTGATTGTACTTGGGACTCGTTTGAATTGAGTCATATTTTTTATAAGCCGTTAGCAATTACATGACATCCTGTATATCCTGTATATCATGACATGCTGTAGGTATGACCGCCTGAATGTGGGTCGCAAGATGGCTGCATGACTGTGATTTTCTCTGATGAGGTGTTTCTTGCGTAATTCCATTAAGACAAGCCTGCCATTATCTCTTTGTTCTCGCCATTCTTATGCAGTCAATTATAAATGATTGCTCACAAATAAATAAACAGTCTGTTAGGACATGTCCACGCAGATAGGATAAAATAATATATCATTTTTTTTTAATTTATCGTACACGATATCAAAGGAAAGTGAATGGGTCTGCCACACTTTCTTACTGAGTGAATTAACTGGGCTAAGCAATTCTTCATATTAAACCATACGTATAAACCATCATAATTATTTTAAATCAGAATGGACCATTCGCTCTCATGATATTTTGCTTACATTTTCAAAGTTTGGACAAGTCCTTCCGATTTTGTAACCAGTTACAAATAAACGGGCAAGTGCGAGTCGGACTCGTACATGAAGGGTTCCGTACCACCGTACAATGTTTCAAAACGCTGAAGAAGCACGTGTCTTGTATGACGACCCCCTTTAATTTTTAACTTTATTTTATTTTTAGTATTTGTTGTTATTGTGGTCATAGTAATACATAATTGGTGAAAATTTCAAGTATCTAGTTAATGCCATTATGAAGATCAAGTTAAAAATGCTGAAAAAAACACGTTAATTGTATGACGACCCCCTTTAATTTTTAACTATTTTTTATTTTTAGTATTTGTTGTTATATCCGCCACAGTAATACATAATTGGTGAATTTTTCAAGCTATTACGGTTCAAGAGATAGAGCCCTGTGACTGACGGACAGACAGACAGACAGACGGACAGACAGCGGAGTCTCAGTAATAGGGTCCCGTTTGCACCTTTCGGGTACGGAACCCTAAAAAAGAGTAAAGTTGTCAATTCAACTTATAAGTTATTATTCTATTTCGTAACGTAACGCAATGTGCTACGCAACCGGCTTATTTCGTAGCAAGCTACGACGATGCTACGAAGCAAACAAAAAACTATTTTATAGACTAGGTTTTAATGCATCGCGAAAATAAATGGCGATCTGGCTGGATAGAATAAAACAAAATTATCTTACTGTTTTTTTTTGTGTCTAGGTAGTAATTTATAACACAAATGTAAAGCGAAAAATTAAATTATTGACTGATATTATTTGTAAAATTACGCTATGCTTTTATTTTTAGTTATTGTAGTCGCGATTTCTTTTGATTATGAAAAGTGGAGTATGGTATGGTATCTAACGACTGCTTCATTTCTGGTCCTCGTAAGTATGGGAATATTAGCCCTACCATACTAGTACGTTCACATAAATTTTGTCACAAACTTTTGAAAGAAATAACATTAGTAGGAACAGTGTGGAGCGCACTAATCCATTTAGGGCATATTATCGCCTTAGAGCGCGAAGCCCCACGCGCCGGCAAACGAGTGGGCGAAGCGGCGACTGCTTACAAGTGTCACGGGCCAGCGAGCACTGGTTCTATTAATCCAAGATTAAATCTGTCCATCTTAACATAATCGGTGAAGCCTGCACAGAGAGCTGTGAGGTAACGCTGACAAGACTCACATAAATTTTAATGGAATTAAATTGAACATTCGCGAATTAGCTTAGCAGAGAGAGGCATAAACATTTCTAGAGTTCATCCATGTTAAGCCGTTGATCCCGATTGTGATCATTGTATAGCAGTCGTCAAACTATGCCTTTAGACGGCTTGACAAATCTTACACCAGTGTTGTCCACTTACACACAAGAAAAACAAAAACATACGTAGTAGTGGTCGGGCGGGGCACATAACGCGCATAACCGATGGCTGATGGCACAGAAAGATTCTCGACAGCTTTTATCTATGACCCACAATTTGGCGCAACAAGTACAATGTCAAGAATTTCTGCCACATTATCTTCATAAACAATATATTCACCCGTATGTCCTGTTATCGGTTATAGATTTTAAAACTGTCTCACGATAAGATAAGATAACATTCGTCTTACAATATATCTTCTAACAATATTTTCTATAGTGGAATATTTGCTACCGTCTTAGAGCGTTGTTTAGTGGCCTTTTGCAAATTTCTATATTTATATGCCAGCCACTTTGATTTTTATTGGTGTTGTGTTGTACCTAGTCTTGTTGTAATATTTTATTATAATCTAGATCTGATATTATAATAAGATCTGAAATTTGTTAGGCTCATTTGCTCTTAACAGTTTATATTAAACTTACACAATGGCCTTTACATCATATCATTATTGGAGTCTTTCTGGAGGAACACCATTTGCATGTAAGTTTAGAGTACTTCTTCTAAGTTTATTCTCTAATTTACATGGTTTTACGAATAAAGGCACTTGACGTAAGCAAAGGTACTCCAGCGCAGCGGCACGCGCGAACTTGACCTACATAATCTTAAGCGACTATTGTCTTCGCACTGACCTCGATCAGCGATGCCCTAACGTCTTGAAACCTCGAAATTATTCCTCCTACTGTGAATCCTTCATCGCTCGTAGAATAAAAATAGTTGTTTCCCTAAAATTCTTATAAGACACAGCGATGAACAACAATTTTGGCGTAATTTTTCTAATGGTCACGGTTTAACTTAGAAGGTCGCGTGAACATAAAACTCTATATAAACAATGATATTAGTAAATTTTAGTTTATAGTTATGTAGATAGGTACATAAAGAAAAGTGAGGTCGAGCTCGTATCATTTGCACATTCAGTTTTACGTCAATTACTGTCCAAATTACCGATGTATCATCTAATTGCAAACTTTCCCAACTTTCGTTTTATCGCCGGGTTGTGAATGAGGGGTCCCGTTACGAGCCGCTGGCCCACTTTGCACGTTATGTCCACTTTCCACGTTTTGATGTAAATGTAAACTAGTTTGTAGAACAGCCATATCCGGATGATGTTTACCTAGAGACTTTACTAGTTTTACATAGATAGAGGTACTTAAATGTAGATACATATATTTACCTCCATACTTACTACTTAAAAATTTTCATGTTTGACCGAATAAATTCAAATAATGTTTGATACACGTGATTTTGAATTATTGAATCAATTATATTTTAAGTAGCAACTTACCTACGTAACAATTTTAATTGGTAACAAAGAAGTTTAAATATTTTTTGTGCAGGCAACAGGATGCATTTTCATTGTATTAACAAAATATTGTTATTGTTTCCAGGCATGTCCCTAGACGAAGGCAGGCAATCACAGAGGCCATACAGATATGGCATGGTGTTGCTGTGCGCCGGCGCACTCATCAACTGGCTGGGGCTGGCGGAGGACTACGCAGAGCCCGTGCGCTACGTGGGCGTCGCCTGCATCGTCGCCGGCGCGCTGCTCATCTGTGCCGCCATGTGCTGCTGGCTGCAGTCGCCAGCCAGGCAGCCGCAGAACGACCGCGCCTCACCTGACACACATCAGGTTGGTTTTACCTTTGATTATACTCCGTGGGTGCATTACATTTCTGTATTCTGGTGTGGACCACACAGGTCTATTCATAGTCGTCGCCTAGGCTATTTGTCTGGATTATATTCAGGAATATCGTATATTTTTATAAAGATAGCCATAATGAAAACTCAAAAACTCGTAAGTACATATATTTAAATAAAGTACCTACTACAGTATCTACTTGGTTATGAACCTGGTTAAAATTGTATATTCTACCGAAGTATTTTACGAATCGGTGCTCGTTAGGTTCTTCTGTAAATTACTTTTAAATAAGTAATAGGTAGTTTATATTATCTATTCGTAGAATCAATTAATGACAGTTAGTTTTCATTTTATTTTCCGTTATGTTTTAAAAGAATAATCAATAAAAACTCTACCCAAAATCAAACCTCTTTGTGTCGAATTTGAGGAATTAGTCACAGCTTGCAAACAAGTTCCCTCCACTATAAAGTAGTTTTATAGGTGGACGATTAATTGGACGCAATATAACGGATATCAAAGATTTTTTACGAGACAAAATTCGCTTTTGAAGTAGGTACTCACGTAGTTACAACGTAATAACAAAATCAGATATTTTATTTAGATTGCAGGCTTCAGTACCTAATAGTTACCTATGCCTGCAATATCTGCTAAAATAAAAAAGTTAAAAGAAAAATTTAGCTTTTATGTGCGAATATTTATGATTATTTTTCCGTGATTTCAGATCGACGATCCCATCCATGTAATATCCATGCCGGACGACGAGAGCATGCAGCAGAAGCCACCCGACTACGACACGGTGGCGGGCGCTCCGCCCACCTACGACGACGCCATCAAGTTGAACCCGGCGCGGTTGCTGCCCGCCACCAGCAGCGCGCGCCACGACCCGCCGCCGCTGCTCGAGACGGTCATCCCCGGCCAGCTCGACGACAGCGCGCCCACCATACCCCACACCCAACTCAACGCCATCGCCCCCGTCCACAGGTCGCAAGTCCCCAAGACACCACCGCCGCCCTACAACCCCACACACGCCATCAGATGAAAACGCGGCTGGGACTTTGTGTTACTTTAAATCGACTGCTGTTTCATGTGATGAGCCTAGTTAGTTATCGCACTAAGTACATAATGTTATTAACGGTTTCACGTTAAACATTGTACGTATACATATCCACGCATGAAACGATTGATTTTATTTAATTTTGTAGGTTGGAGGGTAGGAGAAGAGCGATTGTACTTATGTGATATTATGAAAGTTGTAATGTTTAGTTACTTATTGTACCTACCTGTACATAATAATTGAGTTTTGTATAATAGTTTTGATGTAGATATGCGTAGTGTGTAAGATATAAAAAAAATCTTCCAATAGTTCGTTCTAATATTGAATCAACACGTTTGTTGTACGGCATATGAAAATAACTTGAGTGTTAATATTATCTATCTACACTGTTTAGAGATTCTAGATGAGGTAGTAGCACTGTGCCATTCTCATTAGATGTATTTATCCTATCACTAAAATAGCATCAGTAGCACACTTGCTAAGTGTTAAAGATACCATCTCATTTATACGTATAAGTTTAAAAATCTTCCGCGAGTGTTCAATGTATTGTTATAGACTTTGTCGAAGCTTCACGTGATTTTACTGATGTCTACATATTGGGAACGTAATAATTATGTAAATGTGACTAATGAGAGCTGACGAACTCGACCCGCGACGTAAGATAACATGTTATACTATTCAGTTTTTCGATTCTAGTCTTTAATTAACAACATCCAACTAACTAATGCATAACCAATTTGAAGAGACATATGTACTATATTTGTAGTTTGTACATATTTTGATTGCACAACTTGGAATTGGTACCACAATTTTGGACCGAAACTAAGTAGCATTTCTTCTTATCATTTTTGTTTAATTAGAAAAAAACATTTCACGGTAAAATCGTAAAAACGTTTAAAAAATGTAAAAAAGTTTGACTGCGTTACCTAATCTATAGCTACTTTTTCCTTCATGTTGACTGCAGTTGATTTGGAGTTATGGAATCATTACACATGCTTCTTGATCTATACTACTTAACAATACCATACGATACCTACGATGAATCAGTTTAATCCTACCAAGCTATATCAATATGTGATGTGTTAATGTGGCGTGTTTACCATGAGATTGGCCTAAACGCAAAAATGAGAGAAATCAACATAATAAGAAACCTCAGAGCTTTGTAATAAAATGTTAATGGGACCAAACCTAGAATATTAAAATAATAACGTGTGCTTATGCTAATTTAATATAGCAACTGGAGATTTATTCTTATTGTGCGTGCCTGCAAGTCTTATTGTTTAGAGTTTGCAATGCTGAAGTTGTGCATTTATTATTTGTACATTGTACAAACTAAACGAAAATAAGAATGTACATATAAAATAAATGTAGTTGAATACTTAACTATTGTATTTTTTTAATTTCCCTTATCACTAATGTAAAATAAAGGAGTATTGGACGTCGACCTATATGCAAAATGTATAGATCGAGAGCTGGCACGAATTTTTGGGTAGGCACCTATTTGAGGCAAGTTGAAAACTTGTCACATACCTACCTCTCCTATTATACCCCAACACGGAACTGCAGACCTGGCTGGTGAGTAGCGGGGCTAAACCATTTTGATTTATTTAGATTGACCTGGCAGGTAAAAAGTCACATCAAAATTACCTGTCTTTTTGAGAATCTTATTTATTAGTTATACGTACCTTTATATATTTTTTTGAAAAATACTTTTGCACGCGCCTGGCAATATGATTTTTTTATTCTTGAAACAATAAACTACAACATATAAAGAATGCATATTGCCTCAAATACCTTTACGGAAAAAAAAACTTAAAAATTTATGGGTTGCTTTAGCCCCGCTACTCACCAGCCAGGTCTGCAGTTCCGTGTTGGGGTATAATAGGAGAGGTATGTGACAAGTTTTCAACTTGCCTCAAATACCTACCCAAAAATTCGTGCCAGCTCTCGGACCATCTCGTATATGAACATCGGAGCCACGAGCAACCGCCGGCCGGTGTGTAAGTAGGTAATAGTAAATAATATGGTGGCACTACAATTAATTACACTGTATGGTAATAAAGATAGAAAACAAGTAATATTTATTAAAAAACACACCAAAATCAAATATTTATTCAGTAATTAGGCACTTTTACCACTTAAATATCCAAAAAAATTAATAGCCTATGTCACTCGGGATGATTTAGGTAAGGGATTCTAACGATACCCCACCCCATACATCTAAATCTGTTAAGGGATTTCGAAGTTTTGGTTGGGTAAAAATAAAAGAACGCATTTACATACATGAACCCTGAAAGCATTACACTCTTTTTTTGGGGCGTCATGTAATTAGTATCTAGTTAGAATATAGAGTTATGTAGGTACATGTCCGTATAATAGTAATAAAATAAGTAACTATTACTTCGCCCTTTCCTTCGATTCTTATTACGACTCCCAGGCTGCCGAATAGTGCCGGATTTAGCCCTACCAGCGCCCCCGGGCGAAATTTTTTACCGGCACAAATAAAAAAAACCAATTTAATGTGTAATTATAGGAAAAATAAAACGTTTCGAAAATCACTTTTATATTCGAAACTATCTTTATCTGCTTTTCTTTTCCTAAAATACTCGGCTACTTTGAAAACGACAACCTTGACATCTCGAGATGACCCATCTGCGCCCTCCTGACGCCCTCCTGGCTCCCCATTGTATCTGGCGCCCTGGGCGGTCGCCCAACCGCACCCTACCCTAACGCCGCTACTGCTGCCGACCTCGGGTTGAATCACGGGGGGCCCTAGGCTAGGGGTCATGCCTTATATATCTTTACAGTGGTAGGGGACCACTGTAAAGATAGATATAATAATTGTAAAAAAAAAATTGCTATAGTAATTGTGAAAAACCCGTTAGCTACCGTTATTTAACCTAATTTCTAGTAAGCTACCAATAAAATGCGGTTATTAACGAGTAATTATCCGATTGCAGCGAAGCCAAAAGATGGGTTATGTGTTTCACGGCTATGTATGTATGTATGTTCAATGTCCATCTGTTATTTTTATTTTTTTTATTTTATCTTTCATGATTTCCATGGTATATTTACAGATGAGGTATCATTGAAAGCGTCTTGTGGCTGTCCGCTGGATAAAGGTTATGTGGCGTCATACTTAATTCAACATGGCGCCCTCTATAGGTCAAAAAGTAATGAACTCAAAAATATAAAGCTGCCATCATCGCGCAACTCGCAATACGCATTTCAAGCCACTAGCGACATCTAGCGGATGCATTTTTAACCGCTTGGTTAAAAAAATCGTTATAACCGGCTTCGTATCTATAGGTAGTTAGCACGACTAACGCTGAGAGTGACTGAGGCAGAGAATTTTATTAAAGAGATTGATAAGTATATTTCTCAATTTTAATGCGACAATCGTAAGTGGACCAAATGGGTAAGGACACCGTTTAGACAAGTAGAGAGATGTGAAAAGTAGACTGATTGTTCCGGACAGCCGTAACTGCGACTGCGAGCGTCTTGTGGCTGTATAATGTCAGTATCATTTTGCCTTTCTGTCGCAAAAGACTAATCAACTTGTCTATGCTCTGTCATAGACTATAGAATTAGTGAAGTTATTAGCCAATGAAAGTAGGTATTGTATTTGTGACTATTTTTCTATTGGACAAAATGCTAGTTAGAATCGTACGTGATTGGTCGTCCTGTTATGTCAAACAGACATATTGACATTGACGGATGTGACGTTTCGAGACTAAATTAAATTGTAAATAGAGTTGTAAACATATTTTCCAAATAGAGGTGAAATGCAGTGAAATATTCCTTTTTTATGATTATAATTATTACAAATGTGCTTGATACGATTAAAAGCATATTAGATAACCATATTATCTATGAGAAATATGCCAGTAGAACTAAACAGCTTAACAGAGGGGTGGCTGGAGTTGGAAAGTGATCCAGGTCTTTTTACATTATTGTTGGAAGACTTTGGAGTCAAAGGAGTCCAAGTTGAAGAGATTTACGATCTGCACAAGCCATTAGAAAGCCCTGTGTATGGCTTTATATTCCTGTTCAGATGGATAGAAGAAAGGAGGTCCCGTCGGAAATTTGTAGAACAAATTGAAAGCTTTGTTCGCGATGAAGAAACTATCAACAATATATTTTTCGCTCAGCAAATGGTTCCAAACAGCTGTGCTACGCATGCCCTGCTGTCTATATTGCTGAACTGTCCCAATATGCATCTTGGTGAAACACTGAGCAGATTGAAGGTAAGCGCCTAGGATCTTGTTGTTTATAAACTGTGTAATTTTATATACAATGATTTGTGTAGATACAAAAGTTGATAGTGCTCCAAAAATATTTAAATGGCTTTTACCTATCTTTACACTAGTGGCTCTGTGAGCTGCAGACCTCGTAAAGGTGTCTGCAGCACACTCTTGACCACTTGAAGTGTATCGGATAAAAAAGTTGTTTGGACAAATAAGTTGCATCAGGGTAACTAAAATTCTTATGACATTTTTAAACATTTTTTGCAATGGCTTCAAGTTTTAAACTTGTGTTATGGGATACTAACTCAACGATACTATATTTTATGATAAATACATATATAGATAAACACCCAAGACCCAGGACAATTTCAAAAAGGCCATTTTCCAACTTGCCCTGGCTGCCAGAACCCCTCGGATTAGCGTTCTAGCGTGTTAACCATTACGTCATGGAGGTTGTCAAATCAACAATCAAATTATCAATAGGATATTGTTATGGAAATGCTTTTAAAAAGGGATTATCTGTTCCATATATAATCTGTTTTGATGAATAACTTCTAATTACATTCTTATTGCTATAGCACCACACTTTAGGGATGAATCCAGAAAATAAAGGGTGGGCGATTGGCAACACTCCAGAACTAGCGTGCGCTCACAACTCGCATGCCATCCCTCAGGCCCGAAAAAAGACTGATAAGAATGCTGGGGTGTCCACTGGACGTTTTACAGGTATTTTATTTATAATATTTTTTATCTAATATTTGTTATATTCCGTTGCAAAATATTTAAGAAATGACTCTCAGCTACAACTTACCTGACTTGCATACCATCAACAGGCGCAAAATCATTGCAAAGACACTGCCACTACGAATAATAAAATCTCTAGAAATGTAACGCTCCTACATTCACCGCTTCGATTCTGATTCACTTTACGCAAACAAACAGTAATAACAGCAAAACACTCAAACATACACATAGACAAATATGCATGCGATTGGTCGCGACAAGGTCACGCTTTGTCGTCGGGTAGGGGTGGTCACCGCAACTAGCGGTGAAGTACAACGCGTGGCTTAGGTACATTTTGCATAACACTTTCCATAGATGTTAAGTATGGATTATTAAAATGTTTATAAAAGGTGAGTCCTGTGTTTTTCATGTCTGTATGGCTTCTACACTACTTTACGGCACATGACGGCATTTTTAATGAATCAATTATCGCAAAAACAGCAATATTCTCAAAGGAAACTTTTTGCGACGCAATCGCACGACTCGAGTGTCACAGCGAACTGTCGCGCCGCGCTTCATATTTTAAGCCCCACTCGCTACATATCGCGTGGAATGATTTTTCGGGATTAGTTATGCTTCTAGGGATTATTATTCGTAGCACTACCACCAATTAACTTGTGCTGTAACTAAACCAAAGCTGCACATTATCACATTCTCAGTAACAGAGTGGTCAATAACTAGAATAGAGTACCAGAAGAAGTGATCACTGTGCCTTCCATAGTAAATAAATGCATTTAAAAATAGACTCGACAACTATTTAAGGATAAATAAAGTGTTACTACTAAACTAAAGAACTATGAAAAGACTATGGACTCAGCACTGTGTGAAATAAATATATAAGGACAAATCTCATTGATTAAGCTAGCCCCAAAGTAAGTTTTAAACTTGTGTTATGGGAAACTAACTCAACAACACTATATTTTATGATAAATACATATATAGATAAACACCCAAGACCCAGGAAAATTTGAAAAAAGCCATTTTCCAACTTGCCCTGGCTGGGAATCGAACCCAGAACCTCCGGAACAGCGGTCTAGCGTGTTAACCATTACGCCACGGAGGTCGTCAAATATATATATAAATAGACATATTAGCTCGTAGCTACTGTCTATAAAATAAATCCTACAGTAAGCATTTTTTTTTCAGGTGAAGCTTACCATTTTGTGAGTTTTGTGCCTATAAATGGACACTTATTTGAATTGGATGGGCTAAAGCCTTACCCTACAGACCATGGTCCCTGGGCTGCAGATGAGGATTGGACAGACAAGTTCAGGAGAGTCATGGCAGAGAGACTGGGACGGGATGCCGGGGAGCAAGTGCATGATATCAGGTAGGAATGTGAAATTATCATATTTTATTCATAAAGTTTTTTACACGTCATATAAAATGCATAAAAAGTAAAATTAAATAACAATTTAAATTCAATAAAAAATAATTTTACAAACAAATTAACATATTAACATGACCTCAGGCTAGGGTAAAATAAATAGGAATAACACACACACTTCAGGAGGTTGGTGATCTGAGACCTTCTTTATCTATATCAGCAGGGGCAGGTAGGCCACTGCTGGACACAGGTTTCCTCCAAGTATTTCCAAAATTACAGGTTGGAAGTGGACATCCAGGATTTTTAATTTACATCCATCCTTATTCGTGGTGTTTACCTTTATCTGTTTAGATTTAATATCTTCTTGATTTTTATTTATTTACTGTTACGGCATTTTTAGTTCAGCGCATCCTGTAGATACATAGGCCTCCCCCAACAATTTACATCAGTCCCTAGTTTGCCTACTTCATAGGGGTCCAGCGAATTTTCTAAAGTCATCAGACCTTCTTTTGAAAGGCTTGTTCTTTAGTTCAATTTTTTTGTAGGTGCTCCTGTGAAGATAAACCATTTTGTCTTCTCTCTTATAGAATAGCAGAGCCATTGACACGTCGACAATCAATAACAAAAAATATGCTTTAACTTACAGGTTTAATTTGATGGCTGTAGTTCCCGACAGGAGAATTGCTCTAACACAGAAGCTAAATTCTCTTGAACTCAACCAGAAGAGAGTAAAGGAGGCGATTTCGAAAATTGGAAAACATTTACGGCACCTGCTAGCAAAGAGGGAATACAATGGTAATTCTTTGGTAGTCTTGTTTCCTACAGATTTATTAAATTACAACAACAACATAACAAGAATTTGCTGTTACTTACTAGCGTGTATCTGTCTGTGTTTTTTACTTTATTGCTTCAGCAACCCTAGACGTGATTCACACTTGAAATTGAGATCACAAGTGAAATTAAAATATTTGGCATATACCGTTGTTGGTATCATCGGATGCAGTTAGAAGTTATAAAAATTAACACCATTTTTGAGCATTTTTGATACAGGTTTTTCATAATTTTTAAATGCCCTTTTACAGAACAAGGTCAACTAATTCATACGCCAAGTGAAAACTTGCTGGGTGAAAATATGGTTCAAATAAGTGAAGAGAATATGCTGTCTGCATTGGAGTCGGCGCAAGTACAGATGTACGACTTGGACTACACTCAGCCGATCACGATCGAGATTGGTGCCACAGATCGGCCGCAACAAGATAACAGCTTACTTCTAGGTCAGTTTTTAGGGTTCCGTACCCAAAGGGTGCAAACGGGACCCTATTACTGAGACTCCGCTGTCTGTCTGTTTCTGTCACAGGGCTCTATCTCTTGAACCGTAATAGCTAGACACTTGAAATTTTCACCGATTATGTATTACTGTGGCCGGTGTAACAACAAATACTAAGAATAAAAATAAAGTTGAAAATTAAAGGGGATCGTCATATAAAAAACGTGTTTTTTTTCAGCGTTTTTAACTAGATCTTTATAATGGCATTAACTAGATACTTGAAATTTTCACAGATTATGTATTACTATGGCTGCTATAACAACAAATACTAAAAATTAAAAAAGTTAAAAATCATACAAAAAACGTGATTTTTTAGCGTTTTAAAACATTGTGCGGTGGTACGGAACCCTTCATGTACGAGTCCGACTCGCACTTGCCCGTTTATTTTTTACTACAGAACATTATTCAAATAAAAACAGTAGATAATATCAGCACGATCTTTGTTGTCTTTTAAAGTTATATCTTTTTTAGAGTCCGTACCCAAAGGGTGTCAACGGGACCCTATTACTGAGATTCTGCTGTCTATCCGTTTGTCCGTCCGTCTGTCACAGGGCTCTATCTATTGAACCATAATATATAGACACTTGAAATTTTTACCGATTTTGTATTACTGTGGCCACTATAACAACAAATACTTAATGCAAGATAAAATTAAAAATAAACACGACTTAATAAATTATTATTTTTCAAACTGTATGTAGGTACGGAACCCTTCATGTAGTGGTCATAGTAGATAATACATGTCGGTGAAAATTTCAAGTATCTAGTTAATGCCATTAAAAAAACACGTTTCTTGTAAGAAAATTAAAAATTAAAGGGCGTCGTAACTTTTAATTTTATCTTACTTTTAGTATTTTTTGTTATAGCGGCCATAATAATAGATTCATTGGAGAAAATTTCAAGTGTGTAGCTATTACGGTTCAAGAGAATGAGCCCTGTGACAGACGGACGGACAGAGAGCGGAGTCTCAGTAATAAATAGGGTCCCGTGGGCACCCTTTGGGTACAGAACCCTAAAAAGTCTCAAAGTAATGTCGCTTAGTTGTCATTGATTACATCCGTTTTGAACGTGATTTTATATTTATTAATGCAGAAAAACTGATATTAAGAGCGCTATTCGACTCCAAAAAACTGTGACGTCACAGTTCAGTTTCTTCAGAAAATGTTTGTTTTGACATTAAGATAAATGTGATTTGACTTGTTGGAAAATAGCGGATATTCTACATATACAGGTATCAGAGATCGGGCAGCAGTGTCCCTCTGTGTGCAACGACTTTATACCATCTACTGCGAGCACCATCACCACCACCCATCTGCCCAGCGTGGTGATCATGGGCAAATCCTCCGTTTACTAAGAGAGGTATTTAGTCCAGCAGTGGACTGTCATAGACTGATAAAGATTAGAAGGTAAAATATTCTTGTTGATTATATTCCGTACTTATAAAAAATAACTTCCTTATTCACAGTCAGTCCAGTTGAACAAGGCGCTGTCGTCAAGTTCTACACAATAAATAGAGAAAATCAAATAATAGGAGATGTAAGTACCTACATTTCATTAATTATGGTCACGGGTTTCAAATATTTTGTTTGTACAAAATACCTTATTTAATATGACTATCATCATAATTTCTTTATTTAAATCAGTTGATTTAAGTCTGATAAGCCGAACAGTTTTCGATCGATTTATACGATCATCTTCAGGGCGAGTGTCAGCGGCGACCCGACGATGTCGCTGTCCGCTAACACCTGAGTGATAGCGAGTTGCTGTTGAACACTGAGCTGACTCAGTGTTCAACAGCAAGTCGCCCTGTAGATGATCGTCTAAATCGATCAAATCCTGGTCGGCCTTTTCCGACTGTAATATATCACGTGAGTCAACCGGTTTAAATTAATTAACTATGTTAGTTAGTTTTATCATCATCGGCATCCTTCTGAGCAATAGGCCTCTCCCGCGACTCCTGTTCGTCAACATGTTACAACGTGAGATCCATATTCATTATGATTATTTAATATTTAGCATATCCCTATGTTATCTTTTTTATAAACAATTATTAAGATATGAACGTTAAAAAACCTAAAAAACTGGCCAGATTTTCCTCTGTGTTCAAACATCCAGAAAACAAATTTGACTAGATTATATTAAAAAATTAAAACAGCAACACCGCTCATGTCTTTGTTAATTCGTAATGAAAAAAGTACTTATATTGTTTAAGTTTTGGAGAAGAAATCAGTGGACTAATCATTGATTTTCTGTTTTTTTAATAGGTATTTTCAGTCCAAGCTGCAGTATGTCTCTATCGTACTTGCTCGGTTGTTGTTCGGGCACAGCGCGACAGCAATAGATTTTACAAATACCTAATTTTCATTTTTCTAGCCCTTGGTGTTTTCTGTTAACGTTCCTCTTAAGTCGATTAAAACTACTCGGCGTTACCAACTACGTGAGTATCCCAAGTCCAAAATGAAATACCACATTTATTCCAGATATACCCAACATCGACCACAGCCATCGTGAAAAGCAACGAGTCCCCTATTGTGGTGTGTTGCGAGACGACGCCAGAGCAGCCTTTCAAGCTGCGGAAGCTGGTGCTGTCGCCCGCCGAGCTGGGCGCGCTGGCGGGCAGCTTGGCGGGCGAGGCGCAGGCGTGCCAGCAGGCGCTCCATGACGAGAATGACAAGAGAGACATGTATAAGGTATATTTTTCTACTTTCTTCAAGTTATACGTGGCTTTTTTGGTTCAAATTCAATTTTGCACCACGAGGTCAAATCTTCTATAACTCCTTCAAAGAAATCTCTTTTATAAAGAATACATTATACATTTAAATTATGTCTTTACATTGTTAATCACTCAACTACCCCTTCCGAAGCCAGGCTAAGCTTAGAAACGTATGTCTCAAAAACCAACCGTTAATAACCAGTATTATACACTCTGCTTCTGCAATAGCAATAGTGAATCATCATTATCATGATCAGGTCTTTTTTAGTCTTCACTGCAGGAGCACGACCCTCTGTACTGCCAAAGCCATATATGCGCCAGAGCAGTCAGAGGATTTGGCCTACTCTCTCCACGCTGGCCAGACGGGTTGGAGAGGTCTCATTGATGTTTATTTGTTTAGCTTATGTTTCCTTAGTCGCCTTCTACGACATCCACAGGAAGACTTGGAGTGGTCCTATTCTACTCTGCCGGGAACCACACGGCAATAGTGAATATTACAATCATATTAGATCGTCCATGCCTATGGGCAGCTTGAAATTATCAATCCGGCTTATATTTTTATTTTACTATTTCTATTAAAGCGTTATCACGCCCAGCTCCAAAACGTATTTATTTTCATATAGAGGTTTAAACATTATTGGGTGATAATATCGGACCAGAGTATCGAATGTACCCAAAAAAGAAAAGCATGCGTTGACAGCTTCTGTTTCTAGCCAGGTCACAAGAACTTTCTTTTTCTAATGGGATGTGTACTAATATTGTAGACTGACGTCATATTTTAAAATGGCGCGTCTTATTTGTTATTATATTATCTATTTCCAATTTTAATATTTATTTTCTACACCATATTTTTCAGCACTGATTTATTTTTTGCGGCTATTTCTCGACAAGACAGAGAAAAAAATAAAAAAAAATGCATGCTCTATTATATACTAAATCGCGCATTTGAAAGAATTTGCGCGTCTGAGCGACAAACAAGTTTTTTTCAAATAAATAAAAGTAGAATAAATTTCAGGTGGACGACTGCCGGCGGACGCACAACTACGACGAGTTCATCTGCACGTTCCTGTCGATGCTGACGGAGCAGGGCGCGCTGGCGGAGCTCGTGGCCGCGCAGCTGGAGCGCGGGCGGGCGGCGCGCGTGCGCCGGCGCCGGCCCCGCCCCAGGGCCCGCGCGCGGCCCCGCCCGCGGCCGAGGGCACGCAAGTGATGCCTGTCCATATATGTATCAACTTATTGGTACAAGTGAAACTCAGCAAATCCTATAAGGGTTCTCCTAATTGGCAACGATAGGACGAGCAAACGATGCGGTCATCGTCGTGTGATGGTCCAAAAGTGTCCTAATATGACGGTGCGCCTTCACGTTGTGCTTGAGCGATGACGCACGTTACCAATTAGGTTTTAGCTTTGCATTACAAGATCGCACAATCAAAACCATCGTATAATAGTTATTAAGCATTTGTTATGCTCGCGCGATGACTTGCAAGCTTTAATTAGGACTCACTAAATGTGTGTGTTTAATCTCGTTGTGCGACAAAATCGTATCTTTAACTCGTACAATCGTTGCCAATTAGACGACGCCTTAGCCTGATTACACCTACCTAGTAGAAGGCGAGGCAGTGCATTCGGACCCCCGTTCTATTTACTAGGCCGAGTACCCATCTCCCGATTCTACGTACCCGCTCGCTCGCTCGTTAACTCTGAACACGCACTCGGCGACCACTCGCTACTCGATTGCGTCCACAGCGTCACTTGTCCTTCTACCGGGTATAAACTGAACTGTCTAGCCCTCGTCTCGCTGCAATTTTAAAAATACGTGTTAACACTTACTCGGTCCTAAAGGCCACTAAACACTGTCTAGTCCAAGTGAAGGTTTACTGTCTCGCCATTCTACTCGGTAAGTGTAATCAGGCTATATACGATAAAGATCCCCAGGGGCTCACACCGTGACGCGATGAGAGCCCGAACCTCGTCACGTATCTGGTTCGGTTCGGGCTCTCACTGAAATTGTTCTTTTTGTGTAGTTCTATATTTCTTCCAACTGCGTGCGCGCTACGTCGCGTCGCGGTGGGAACTGAACCTTAGGGTCAATTCATACAAATGTATCGAACCGTCGATTTGAAACTTAATAAAGCAAATTCACCCTTATCTCCACAACATACTAATGCACATATGATGTGAGGTATTATTAATAGAACAAATAGTAAAAGAGGTTTGCATAAAAACATACGGTCTCATTTGATTTCATTATTTGTTCCGTAAAAACTTTCACTCCGAATTTTCATTAATTTTCTTGGTTTTTTTATGTTTCTACCGGACTAGTAGACTATTTTGTCGAAGTTCGACTATGCAACGTGGCCGAACTACTGTGACAAAATAGTCCGTTCCGGACTAAATTCACCGAACTGAGTCTAGCCCGAATTTGCTATGGTTTCATATTAACATTTCGATGCGCTTCGACTCTGCGCTATGAATTGAACCTGAGATTCGCTTTTCATTACCCTAGGAATCTTACAAAACTCCTTGTGAGTCATAGGTTTTGTATTTATTTATTTTTTCAAGTCGGAGTATCGACAAATAAAAAATAGATATCCCCGAATTGGAGCTATATTACATATTGCCAGTCGACACATTTTAAATTTGGGTAGTTACCCCAAGTATTAATAGTAGCTTTATAGTGTACCTATCAGTATCTATAAGTTATCATGTCATATTTATACAAATACATTAAGTATTTCGAATATTTTGTTTTATTACATACTATTATTGATGCAGGTTGGTTTATTTATTTAACTTTATTACAAAAACATGTATTAGGAGGACTTAAGGCCCAATTTAAAAGCTTAAAATTAAGAACGTAAAGGAACTTAGGTAAATAAAATAAATCAAAGTTTTAAAAACGATTTTATTAGTATACTACGAACAGAGCCGTATTTACATGGTCGACATATTGTTAAAGAAATGTAACAACAACAACATGATTATTGTTTGCTTAGGCACATACTTCATCGCACAACAAAGACTTCGTCGGCGTGTGGGACCTGGCGGCGCTACACTAGTTGCGTCTCACCGCAACGAGATAATAAAATTAATTTGTAATAAATTAACACAAATAAATATAGAATAATAAGTACATAATGTGTAAATTTTAATTAATATTAGGTCCTTACATATGAAATTGCCGATTTTGAATACTGGCAACTTTAAAATCAAATATCTTGCGTTTCATTAGGAATTCCAAATTCAAATTTATTTCGAAATAAAGCCAGAAAAATATTGTTTTAAAATTCGTATTTCATTTGTTTTAACATCATTTGTTTGAGTTTCAACATTGCTATAACAACAACTATGGACAAATTGAAAATTCGCGGTATTTACGAATACGAGTTCCACCGTGGCACCAGTGCTGCAGAAACGACTCGAAGAATTAACGACGTGTATGGACCAGGCACCGCTAACGAACGAACGGTGCGTTTTTGGTTTCAACGTTTCCGTTCTGGAAATTTCGATTTACACAATGAGCCTCGTGGACGACCTGATACTGAAGTGAATAACGAAGAATTGAAGGCAATAGTGGAAGCAGATCCATCTCAAACCACTTCTGAATTAGCAGCAGCCTTCGGCGTAAGTGACAAAACGATACTTATCCACTTGCGCCAAATAGGAAAAATTAAAAAACTCGAAAAGTGGGTACGGCACGAATTGACTGAAGCAAACCAACAAACACGCGTTGCTTGCTGCGTTTCTTTGCTAAATCGCCACAATAATGAGGGGATTTTGAACCGTATCGTGACTTGTGATGAGAAATGGATCCTGTACGACAATCGGAAGCGATCATCACAATGGCTTGACCCTGGAGAACCGGCAAATCCTTGCCCTAAGTGAAAACTGACCAAACAGAAGATTCTGGTTAGTGTTTGGTGGACCAGTGCTGGTGTTATCCACTACAGCTTCTTGAGATCAGGCCAGACGATTACTGCAGACTTGTATTGCCAACAATTGCAAACAATGATGGAAAAGCTCGCCATTAAACAACCGAGACTGATGAATTGCTCTAGCCCACTGCTCCTTCAGGATAACGCTAGACCACACACTGCACATCAAACGATCGCCAAGTTAGAGGAGCTGCGACTGGAACCTCTGCGTCACCCACCATACTCTCCAGATCTTGCCCCACCCGATTACCACTTTTTTCAAAATTTGGATAACTTTTTACAAGGAAAAAATTTCAAATCTGATGAGGCAGTCAAAACCGCCTTCAAACAGTTCATAGACTCTCGCTCCCAGGATTTTTTTTCCAAAGGTATCAATGATCTGCCTATAAAATGGCGGAAGTGTATCGATAACAACGGCGCATACTTCGATTGATTAAATAATAATTTCATTAAAAAAAATTGTTTCACTTTTTTGATACTGAACGGCAATTTCATATGTAAGGACCTAATATAAAACGTTACTCCGAAAGGGTAAGGTCAATTTACCAATCAATACAATCTTCAGTATTGAAGCAATCGCAAAAAAAATGCCTTGGTATAAACCTTTAATACGAGACCACCATTAAATTGATCGATGCTAAAAACAAAAGTAGTTCGCATGGATAAATTACACTGAGTTAGATATACACTTTCTGATTAACGTTGTACAAATTTTGTATAAACATAACATACCAACACTTGTAATAAATATGTGAGACGCATCTAGTGCAACAATGTCAATCATAAACAAAACATGTTGTCCCATCTTGATAACACACAAAAGCTTTCAAGAAGACCCGCCTCAAGGGGCCATCGACTTCAACTACACACTCGTTCCAATAGACCTCTGACTGAACAATGGTGATGCTTATTGCTAATCAAACTATTTCTCTGAAATGGAGCCGTTAACTTGCATAACATTCCAAGACAATCGCAGAGTAAGGCACATTTATCCGGTTCAAATTCAGCCAAGAGCATACATTCAGCATAGAAACAAGGCCAAGAACAATCGAAGCTAAATCCGAGAGGATAAAGTGTGAAGACCACTGATATACAGAATCGTACACAATTACCATTATTATCTCACTAAAAAACGATAAACATCGGGTATTAGCAAAATATTATCAATATATTGTGTTTCATATCTCTATCATACATCTGATGCTTCATTGACTAGTAATTATTACTTGGTACGAGTAAGAGCAGACCTCTGAACATTTACAATTGGAAGCTATTCATTACAGAAAAACCGTAGGCATAATTAAATTTAGGTAGTTTCATGCATTGTATATATTTATAAAATCATAACTGTATAAATAAAAGTAAAATGCAATTTTGTGCTAACAAGTATGCAACTTCCCAGATTCTCAATCTCAATTTCCCAGATTTAATAACATGCCCGTCATTGGTTTATAACAAGATTTTTGTCAGAGAACAAGAACATGTATTTACAATAAGCAAGCATAGACCTCACACTGGTTGTGAGATGATTTTTAAAATATTTCATTCATAACGGATTTTAAAGCATTTCCTCTATTTTACCAGATAAAAAGGTCTATCGCGCAGACAAGGCAAGTGACTCGATGATAAATTGATAAAACATTACATATCACAGTCTAACAGAAATATTACATAATAAAGAACTTACATTCACTACTTTATGGCACTAAACACTAAAACCTGAAACTAAAGTAACAATAGAGGCAGTGTTCATAATAACATACAAACTGTATGATTTGTGTTTATATATATTTGCACGCAGATAGTATAAACATTTAAGCGCTCGGCGAGTTCGACTCTTCCGCATCCTGTTACATTTCAATCACAATATAACCGAATATCTAAGTCTATATGGGTATTCAACAATATACTCCCGCGCTAAAAAAGAAAATAATACTCGACACTAACAATCATAAAATCATTATACACGTAGGACAGTGGGCAGTAGCACCAGTAACGTGGCCGCGGCGCGCTCTCGGTTCACAACCAAAACTTATTGCTATTATCACTACTTAGTCATTGCACTACTGGGGGTGTCCTTAAATTGTGAATTCGAAACGGAAGCATAAAATTAAACCTACGCCTGCGTGATTTGAGCGAAGTATAGTAATATATGCACATGCATAAATAAAATCTATTGCACTGCGACAATTCATTAAATTTAAACACTTAATTATTTGATCAAATAATATCATCAAAATTTAACTAACAAAAAAAATCTACATCAAACCTTAGCACACTATCCACTACGGCATACATTTATAGATAAGGAACAATATCGTCAATCAATAATTATAAAGTAACAATGTACTGGGTGTAAGTAACATCGTATCGCAAACCCTGGAAAATATCTAAGTCCTATAACCAATAAAAATAACAAAACAATAAAACGTCGGAAATTATTTAGTACCAGTTCTATTCACATTTGCGATGTCGTTATAAGCGCAAAGTTAGGACAACCTTTTTGTAGGACCTATAGTCAGGCCGATTTTTTTTTTGTAGGAATTTCTGATCTACTTTTTGTAGGGACATGTGCGTTGCACTATTGTAATCAGTACGTTCTATTTTTGTCCTACAAAAATCGGTTACTGATTATTGTAGGTGGGCCGCGCAGCCTAATTTTGATTGTTGAGAGTGCTGCACAAGATTGCCATAATAAAACCGACAAATTCGTAAATTTTTTGAATTCTTGAACAAAAATCACTAAATTTGGAAAAAATCCGACGCATGTGGATTCCCAGTACAATTTGCGCTACGATGTGTCTACTTATCATAAATCTCAACATACTACGTCACTACGATTTACAAAACCCCGTCGAGATCGCCGCTGTCGCTGGACTATTTTTAAAACAATATTCGAACTTCGAGACATAAGATCAATAAACCTTGAAAGCATAGCATCGACTTTTATATCGCGGTACCGACTGCGATAGCGATAGATATAGGATACGCTACCGATGGCGATAACCGATAGCGCGATATAAACTTCATATACGATATACTAGATATATAAACATAAGAAATTATGAAAACATATATGACGCAGTTGGATGGTATAAACCGCTAATTCACTAAACCTCTAGGTGTGTGGCATTACAGCTAGGTTTTATTAAATAGCTGAATATAGTTCAGCTGTATTGTCAATGTGTCACGTTTAACAAACCAGCTAACCACGTTTAGACCGCATAATAGGTTATTTGCAGGCATGCTATTAACAAAAAAAAATATTACGGGCCATTAAAATAAAACCTCAATTCAACTTCTTACTATGTAATCTATAGGTAAACCGCATGAGTCCTCGCCCGCGGAATACAGGGGAATCTTAAGTCTTGCGCCGCGGCATTGATGAATACAAATCGTTTATGCCATTCTGCGTATGAGATGCCAGTTATTTAACGCTGTACGAAACCGAGCTGTAATGCCAAACATCTAGAGGTTTAGTGAATTAGCGGATTATTCCATTCAACTGCGACATATATACGATGATAGGTCTCTTTATATTAAACGACGATTATCTTGTCATAATTTCTTATTTCATTATTAAACTCATAACCGGGCCAAACATCTTTTGACTGCAAAAATCAGGCAAAAGTAGTTTTAACCGATGCCCTTAGTTAAAAACAGTTTTGACCGATGCCTTTAGTTAAAAACAGTTTTGACTAATTATTGCAGTTGAAAGTGGTTTTAACTAAGGATGTTGGTTAAAACCACTTAACTGCAAAAATATTGGGTAATAGTGATTGTGACCGGTTTAAAGTGGTTTTGACTAAGAATGTTAGCAAACCACTAACTTTTTATGTATTTTGGCCGATAGTCTGAATTGTAAATCAGGCAAAACCAGTTTTGCAATCGCAATCCAGGATTAACGGCTACTTCGAAGAAGTTTATAAATCATGTAACGGTAGTACAGAGGTACTATCCAATATGAGTGGTAGCGCCTCTCTTACTCACTGCAGGCAGCCGGGGCCGGACACGGCCGCGCTCTCAACTGTCCGCCGGCGCGGAGCCCTCGCCTGGCTCGGCCTTTAGGCTCAACTCGCTGAGCACTTCGGGGAGCGGTAAGTCTTTCAATTGCCTCTTTTCTATTTCAGCTTTGAACTGCTCGATGTCATGGCGGCTGGAAAAAAAATAGTACTATTTAATTACAAGTGAAATCTTGATTATTCGGGAATTGAAATAAAAGATAATGATATTATTTTAAGGGAAGATTTAGTCCATGATACAGACTGAGATACAATTTTCCTCAAGGGACATTTATATCAAAATATAAAAATTGCTTTCCATAGAAACTTTGATCAGCTGACCCGTCAACATGTATGCGAGGCCAACAATTATTTTTCATATTGCAATATATGTCCCTTGGGGAAAGTTGTTCAGTATCACAGACTGAATTCATCCTTGAAATAGTTTTAGTATATTTTGCTCTCTGTGTACATATAAGGTTTTGCTTTGGTATTTTTTTTTATATTTAATAACCATACCGAGCATCTACGATCACCACACAGCCACCACTTCAGTCGAAACATTATATACAATAAATACAACAATATTTGAACTGTCTACGTTTTTTAACACATTGGACACATTACGTCTATAGACGTAAATCAATTGATATTTCTATTGTGTCTGGCTTAGTGTCCAGCAATGTGTTAATTATGTGTCGGGATGAAATTGTACATTTACATCAATTTGGTATGGACATATGATTACTTGATACAGCGGCAGCCGTCCGTCGTAATTTGAGTGTAAGGGTTGCTAGACACATAAGGGGCCGGCATTAATCGGTACAGCTGGGCTGTACATTCCAATATACGCAGATTAATGTTCGGAAATCACAAACCGCTCGGGTGCCGCACATAATCACTCAGCTTGGCTACTCCCGACTTATGCCGATAGGCTTTTGGCGATAAATGTTAGGCGAAAAACATCAGAAAAGACGTGGATGAGGCGGATGATCAAAGCAACACAATATAAACTTTAATAATATTTAGCATAAAGTCGTTTTGACATTGGAAATGTTTTTTCGTTCGCTCCAATGTAGGCTCCGATTTCACAAAAAAGTGGATCCCCTTTTATCTCGGAGAGTTGTAAAGATATTATATTCAAAACAGACCCAAAAGACGCGCATTTTCGAGAGTTATAAGGTGCAAAAAGAGTTTGACGAGAAAGTCAAAAACGAAAAAAGTTAAGGCCGTAATGAAATAAAATAACTTTTTTTTTCCGAATTTTGAATTTTGGCGCTTGATATTTTGGAAACGGAGATGATATCAAAAATTTTAGAAAAACTCCTCTGGACAATTAAGTCAGCCACATCAAAAGCCAACAATTTGAGCCTAAACAAAGACATTTTTAATTAGATGGATTATTCGTAGATACGTAGATTCATTTCCAATGTGCTCGATAGTCGTGTGAGATACACAATCTGTGAATTTTTGTAGTAAGGAGCCTTCTCTATGTTTTCCGCCTGAGTTGAGTAGTGCGCTCACCTGATCTGCACGAAGAGGATGCCGTTGATGAGGTTGAGCATGTCGATGACGGAGGCCATGCCGGGCGGCTGGATCTGCAGCGGCGGCGGCGCGGGCGCGGCGTGCGGCGCGCGCGCGTACGCCTCCGCCAGCCGCTTCTGCAGCACCACGGCCTGCTGCGTCAGGTGGCGCAGGCACTCCGACGACTCGCGCGTCTTCTCGTGCTGCTCACCCAGCTAAAACAACATAACATACAGTATTAATAGGAATTCATACACGGCAGCTATAATGTATATTACATTCCGGGATGTATATCTTTAAATTATCTTAACGTATCACACACACAACAGGTACTGTAATGTATTTTTCCCTTCATTCCATTGGTATACATCCCGATTGACGCACTTTTCAGCTGCTAAGGTGTTATACAGAGTGTTCTTATTTTTAATGTTATAATTATGGACCCATCAATTAGATTAGTCCATGATACTGAACAGCTTTCACCAAGGATCATAATATAGTAAAATATGAAAAAGAATATGACAAAAAAATTACTTTCCATAAAAACTCGGATCAGCTGATCGGTCAACTTGTATGAGAGGTCAAAAATATTTTTCATATTTCGATATATACAGGCTGACTTTTTATCCACCTGCAAAATTTTTGAAGCAAGTTCAGTCCATGATACTCAACTACTTTCTATAAAAAAAGTTATTAAAAATCGATAAAAATTTTTCGTCCTTCCATACAAATCAGCGCTCAGCCAAACGGATTTTGTATGGAAGGACGAAAAGTTAATGGACTGAACTTGCTCCAAAAATCTTGCAGATGGATAAAAAGGCACCCTGTATAGCTTAAGGAAAGTTGTTCAGTATCATGGACATATCAACATAATATAATGTGACAATATCTACATAACTTGCACCTCCTTCTAAAATTTTCTTTTTCTCGGCGTCACCAGTGGGTTGACTGGTAGATAAAGCCTATGGCCTTAAGTCCGCCTATTACGTTTGTAATAAAGTTAAAAAAAAATGGACTGAATAGGTACTCCCTTAAAATAGTTTCAGTATGTTTTGTTAGATCCTGTATAGTACAGACACACTCACCAGCTGCTTGTAAATGGAGTAGGTCTCCTTCTCGTGCTGCAGCGCGGCGCGGAAGTCCCCCAGGCAGGAGAGCGTGCGCGCCAGCAAGTGCCGCGCCACGGCCGCCTTCAGCGAGCGCGGCCCGTGCGACGCCGCCGTCACCGCCAGCGCGCGCTCGGCGAAGCGAAGCGACAGCTCGAACTCGCCCACCGCGTGGAGAATTAAAGCGATGTTGCTCTGTAAAAGTATACAGATAACAATTTTACAAAATATAATACCATTTAATTCATCATCATTTTCAGCCCACATCAACCCACTGTTGGACATAGGCCCCCCTTTTTTGCACCATTATCTACGGTCCTGTGCTAGTCTCATCCACTGCTTTCCCGTTGACCTCACAACATCGTCTGATCATTAATACTTGCCATTAATTTATGGACCAGACGTTACATTTTAGGACAACATTTTGGGAAGTTTGACACTGGATGTTTTAGGACAAGACATTCTGAGACACTTAACATTTTGGGAAGTGGACCCTTTGACACTGGATGTTTTAGGACAAGACATTCTGAGACACTTAACATTTTGGGAAGTGGACCCTTTGACCCTGGATGTTTTAGGATAAGACATTCTGAGACACTTTTTACTACTACCCTGACACATTCTACGTATTTCCGGTTGCATACTCAGTAGTAACTTTAGAGCCCGGGGTCCGCCAATAATTAAACTGGTGATTTGACGAGGTTACTGGTTTTTACACAGAGCGACTACCGTCAGACCTCCGCAAGTCAAAGATCATCTTTCTTTTTGGTTAACTAAAAACAATTTTTACAAAGTATGCCTAAACCCATTGACAATTTTTTTTCCTAATGAGTAGCAGTGTTACTAATCTTGGTGTGACTTAACGGGAACAAACCCTCCCAATGGGATTTGAACCCACCACCTCTGGTTTAAACTTGTGTTGTGGGATACTAACTCAACGATACTATATTTTATAGATAAACACAATAAATTTACTGTTACTATAGAATTAAATACTCGGTCTATTCATAATCCGTCATAACGTAAAACGCGAACTAACCTAAGTACTTGGTTTAAACCATTATTAGCCCAAAACAAGAATACCTCTCGCTGTACGTTACCTCTTGTCACTGGTATGACTCTCCATTGTTGACACTGGATGTTTTAGGACAAGACATTCTGAGACACTTAACATTTTGGGAAGTGGACCCTTTGACACTGGATGTTTTAGGACAAGACATTCTGAGACACTTAACATTTTGGGAAGTGGACCCTTTGACCCTGGATGTTTTAGGATAAGACATTCTGAGACACTTAACATTTTGGGAAGTGGACCTTTTGACACTGGATGTTTTAGGACAAGACATTCTGAGACACTTAACATTTTTGGAAGTGGACCTTTCGACACTGGATGTTTTAGGACACGACATTCTGAGACACCTAATATTTTAGGATCTTTTGAAACTGGACTTTTAGGACAAGACATTCTGAGACACTTAGCATTTTGTTAAATGGGCCTTTTGACACTGGACGTTTTAGGAAAAGACATTCTGACACACCTAGCATTTCGGGAAGTGGATCTTTTAACACTGGAAGTTTTAAGACACTTGACACTGTGGGACTGGACGTAATAGGCTACAGGACTCTTCAGCACATTGGACACTCAAACTGGAGATTTTTGGTATGAATTTGTCGGCTTATATCTTTAGTTTTTATTATTAAACAAGATACATATGACAGAATTTGTATTATTTATTTCCCTTTAAGACTACTATCCTTGAATATAGCTACGAGGTTTAAAATCACCCTGTATATATAATTATATTTAACCACTTACATCAAGCAATGCCATTTCTGGATGGCTCTCCCCGCACACGAGCAGCGCGAGATAGCGAGCTCGGTACAGCAGTTTCAGCGCTGTGCTCACTTGCCCGTTCGCGAAGCAGTACAGTGCCAAATGGGACTGCAAAATAACAAAATTTACTTAGCATACCTACATGTTTTTAAAAATCAATGGAATGTATTTTTTAGCCTATACTCGTATTTGTGTCCCACTGCCAGACGAAAGCCTTCCTTTTTCCTTCTACTCATCTCTATTCAGAGCTATAGTCCGCCCGCAATCAAATATACGCTCGACAAATTATTTTTGAACTGAGCATAGATACCTAATTCTGGTAGGCATTTTAAGTTCGACTTGTAAGCCAAATGTCTAGACAAATAAGGCGCAGTCTGACTTCTCTATTAGAGAATACAAAATACATTTTTACGGACTTTTACTTCTCTAACATTCTGTTATGATTGGTTCCAAGTATACCGTTTTGTATAGTAAAAGTTGAGAAAGCTATCGCAAGATTTGAAACAATAAATATACAGAGTCAAGCTAAATAAACCCGTATAAAAAGCAGTTAAAGAACATAGTTCTTAAATATAGTGATGAAACAGCAGTGTTGTTTTAAGGAACTGTGTGAAGTCACAGTCTTTTCTTCCTTTCTTATCCACGTGCTGTTACTTTAACACTGTTAACACTGGTGTCAGATTTTGTAAGCTGCCTAAGGCATCTGAAGTAGGTCAATTTAAAAAAAAGATTACCTCGTTTTTATACCTATATAATAAAGTTTTACTTACATATTCAGTAATAGTGTACGGATGATCGATGCCATTCACCCTCTCCGACATCAACACCGCCTTCTGCTGGTACGCCATGGCGTCTCTATGCTCCCCCGTGACGTAACACAACCTCGCCACCATACGCAGACACTGCGCGATCTCGCCGTGCATGGCTCCGTACACGTTGTTCAGTAGATTCAGCGCTTCGGCGATCATCTCGTGGCCTTCGTTCACGGCGCCTGCTTGGATTTTGTTCTGGCCTGTTGTGTAGAAGTTGTAAGCGTCTGATGCCTGAAAGAATAAACAAATATTATCTATCTATATTTAAGAGCTATGCTCTTGTCAGTAGAGTATAAATTGTAATTGTAAAACAAATATTGTAAGAGATAAATAGATAGGGACAAATCACGTAGTAGTAACACACCACAAATACGTATTTCCGGTTGCATACTCAGTAGTAACTTTAGAGCCCGGGGTCCGCCAATAATTAAACTGGTGATTTGACGAGGTTACTGGTTTTTACACAGAGCGACTACCGTCAGACCTCCGCAAGTCAAAGATCATCTTTCTTTTTGGTTAACTAAAAACAATTTTTACAAAGTATGCCTAAACCCATTGACAATTTTTTTTCCTAATGAGTAGCAGTGTTACTAATCTTGGTGTGACTTAACGGGAACAAACCCTCCCAATGGGATTTGAACCCACCACCTCTGGTTTAAACTTGTGTTGTGGGATACTAACTCAACGATACTATATTTTATAGATAAACACAATAAATTTACTGTTACTATAGAATTAAATACTCGGTCTATTCATAATCCGTCATAACGTAAAACGCGAACTAACCTAAGTACTTGGTTTAAACCATTATTAGCCCAAAACAAGAATACCTCTCGCTGTACGTTACCTCTTGTCACTGGTATGACTCTCCATTGATTCAGAGTAACATATATACCTACTACTACTACAAACGAAACAATTTATCTGTACACACGTCGATGTGTGAGTTTTATACTTAGGGTCGCACCGCAGAATTATTTTAATACTTACCTACTAACGAGTTCGATATATTTACGATTATATTTTTCCATACCGGAAGATTTGCGAACACTATGACGTAAAAAATATTCTGTTTTATATGTATTAAATGTTACAGGAAAGTCGGAAACAGCTACATAATATCACTTCACAAATATTTTTCATTATGTCCATTGTCCATTTCACCATTAGTTCACTTTACTGATTATTATTGAGTCATTTATAATGTAACGCACTAATTTCACTAATTCACTATTGTAATATAGTAATTTGCATATTCGGCGCAAAACTATACGGTAATTATATGAATAAATTCAATAAAAATAAACAAATGTTTATCACGCTTGATGATGTTGACAAATTGACACGCACAGCATGTCAAGTAGCAATCCGGTAATGTTACAATCTCGCTCTTGTGTATCTCCCGCCAATGCGAGAGAGCGAGAAGGGTATATAATCAAGATGGTTGCTGGGTATAACGTGAAATTATATTGTTGCTTTGCTTACCTGTTTTCATCATTTGGAAATGTATGAAATATACGTTCTTTAGAGTATTGGGTGGATAAACAATTATTATACGCGCACCTTCTCACCATGATGGTTACTATTGGTTGACAGTTCTCAAGGCAACACACGTCGCGTATTGCGTGCGGCTAGTAATTAAACCCTGGTTTGGAGCTGTCAAAGCTCACAAAGTGCGGGGGAGAGGTGCGGGGACGCCAATTTGACTCTTATGTATTCTGTGCTCTTGTGTCACTGTCAACTTCATTTGGGTGAATAATGGTTAACACGGCTACTATATTTGCCAATCATCCTACAAGGTCACTTCTAAGTAACTTTGCAACAAACAATACAGGATGACTTTTTAAACACCAGCCAAATTTTTTGAGCAAGTTCAGTCTATGATACTGAACTACTTTCTATAAAAAAAGTTATTAAAAATCGATAAAAATTTTTGGTCCTTCCATACAAAATCCGGTTGGCTGAGCGCTGATTTGTATAGGAAGGCGAATTTTTATTTTAGTTTTTCGTTAATTGTTTTCATGGAAAGTAGTTCAGTATCATGGAATGAACCTGCTCCAAAAATTTGGCTGGTGGTTAAAAAGTCAACCTGTATAGACCAGTATTCTTTCACAGTTTCAAGAAGATAACAGATACTTACCCTAGGATTGATATGTTTGACTACGGGGAAAATATTCATGATATCAGATCCGTTGAAGGTTGGCTTGCTCTTGTTGTCGAAGTCATATTCGCGCAACATTAACTGCAAACCTACTTTGAGGGCAAATGACCTGAAAAGAAGTTGATCATTTAGCATTGAATATAAAAGCAGAAAAATAAAAATGTGCACATAATCAATGTGTATAAAACATACCTCAGCAATGATATTTTCTGAAGGCCGTGCTTTTCCATGAGCGTATCCATATTCTCAGCATTCAATTCATATCCCCAGTATGCCTAAAAAAATACATAAGTACATAATTAAGTAAACAAGAACTGGACTTCGAAAACACGGCGCATTATCACTTTCAATTAATGTTAATGTCAAATACAAATATTTGATATGCTAGCCATGGAGTATAGATGTAAAGGACGGCCATCTCATATTGGGGAACAGTTGCAAAACTGTCGTGCTAAAGCAGTTAATAATAGTTCGAAATCTCCTCAGAATAACGCTAGTGTCGCCAAAGAGTATGAAATAAATTTAGCAGTTGTACAAATAGATGGAGTAAATGCGCCGAGTTGAAAAGTTAAATCTTTTAGTATCAAGAATCATTTATTTGGATATTATACAATAGATTTAATGATGTTAGTAAATTTAGTAAAATATATACTTATTAAATTAACGATCTTTTGCTTTTGTAATATTTATGAAAACCGAAATATTTGAGAATTTTGTGTAAAATTTTGCATATGCAATTTTCTTTATTTAAAAAAAAATATATTGTAAAACAAATCCATGATTCTTTATTTCTTTATTTTATGTTTAAGTATTTTGCTGTTACATAGCGGAAGTTTTTCTTTTGTCTTTTGATTCTTTGACACATTTAGATACTCGTAGATGTGCCTCTAATACTCTATGATGCTAGCAAAAATATGACAAAGATGGCTTTAGGAAATGACCGACTCATTGACAATGCGATGTGTTATCGAAGTGAGCGTGTGAGTGAGGCTCGGCGCAAACGGGCCACCGGCCACAGCCACCGACGACCACTTCCATACTAATTTAGTGGCCGCCACCGGTCACACAAGTGCGCCGCGTTTTCGCTGGCAACCGGTGGCTGTGGTCGTTTGTGCCGAGCCACAGAATACAGTAAGAGTATACAGAACGGAATCTCCGAAGGTACGCGCAATATGCGTCCCCGTTCCCCGTCCCAGCACCTCTCCCCCGTTCTTGTGCCGCCATGTGCGCCGTGCAGTGTGTGTTCGCCCGCTCTCGCCCTGAGACAAGGCGAGACCGGGGGAGAGTTGCGGGGACGGGGGACAGGGACGCATATTGCGCGGGACCTTGGAGATTCCATTCTGTATACTCTTACTGTCTTCTGTGGCCGAGCCTGAATCTTGCTAAGTTGGCCCAACACTGAGATGACTAACCTTGAGTTCCTGCCGTATCTGCGAGAACAGCGACTTCTGCGTCAAGTTCTGCCAGTCGGACGCCGGCGGCGGCGAGGGCTGCGCGTGTTGCTGATGGTGCTTCCTCGCGCGGCGGGAGCGCGTGCCGCGGGCCGCCCGCGCCGATATGGGCGCTTCGCTCGTGTTCAGGCTGAGTGTCGCGCACCCGCCGACCAGGCAGTTCAAGAAGTGGGCTACGGCAGCACCAATGCACATAGCTTCGGAACCCTGTCACAAGAAATATTTTATTAAAATTTCGAAAATTACCGATCTAGAGCGGCCTGCACTGCATGCGCAGCGCTTTCCAGCGACCTTGGTCAGGTCGTCTGACCACCTTGTGGGTGGGTGTTCTACGCTTCGCTTGCGAGTACATGGTCGCCATTCGAGAACATTTTTGCCCCATCGGCCATCGGTTCATCGCGCTATGTGTCTCGCCCACAATGAACTTCAACGAGCTAATCCGGTAGGCTATGTCAGAGACTTTTGTTCTCCTAAGAAATCTTTTCTGATTCGATAACGCAGAGAAACACCAAGCATAGCCCTCCATAGCGCATTGAGCTACCTTAAGCCTTCTTATAAGACCCATAGTAAGGGACATTTCAGAGTCATAAGTCATCACTCATTGATTATACACTTTCGTCTCGAGGCACTGAGGTATTTTAGACTAGTGCACTAAGGTATTTTCTAAAGCGTGCCCTGAGGTATTTTCTAAAGCATATTATTGTTTTTTTTATAGATTTGTTGAATACAAATTGTTGAATTTACGTTTCCGCCATTGATGGCTATGATGTGCTTACACACATACCTGCAGATAGGCGGTGTAGACGTGCTTGGCAGCGCGCAGCACGAGCTCGCCGACCGCGATCGCGTGCAGGTACGCCAGCAGCGGGTGCGGGCGCAGCGCGGCGGCCACGCGCCCGAGGTAGCGCACGTTGATGCCGCGCGCGTGCAGCGCTTCCGTCAGACCGGCGCCGTCCATGGGCGTCGACGTGTGCTCTAAGCACTCTCGGACCTGGGGAATAATAGCTAATTACTAGAGGTCTTCAACGCGAGGAGTATCATATAGAATGACGGGCCAGCGTCCAGTGCTTCCTCAGACCCCGGACCCCGCAGCTGCTCTAGGGCAAAATCGCCTCGAGATGCGGCTAGTCCCAACTTTGCATGGATATATATTATAGCTGCAAACCTGCCTGGAGAAATGATCTACATGTTAATATAAACCGCATGCAAATCGGCCCTATAGTTTCTGAGTTTTTCAAATACAAACAGATACACGTGCCGGAGGAATCCAATTTATAATGTGCCGATACTATACACCAAAAGCGGTAACCTCCTCTCCTTGCGGTAAAATAAAAGGGGATGAGTGTCGTGGTACACCCGGTGGAAACAAAGTACCGTACTGCAAAAAAAAACGCTCAGTCTTTGGTGGGAGTGGTTCAGCCTGCGACCAAAAAATTATGTCAATCAGCATTTCGTGTAACGCACTCGACTTGTGGAATAAGTCCCTCGCAACCTGCGAGAAGGAACTTCGTTCCAATAAAAAAATAGACTACGCTTTTGGATTGTTAATAAAACCGAATGGTGACATAGAAAGCCGTCAAACATAGGCAAGTGGAGTGGCAGTGTGACTGCAGATCCTTGACCGAGCGACAGCCGGATTCTTGTACTTTATTACTTGAATTTTATAACTTGCATTCGTCTGGTCTGCCCGGTCATTTGCTTGAGTTTTAGAACTAGTTTGATATACTCACGAAGGCCGGTATCTGCGTGGTGAGCAAGAAGGCGGCGGCCTCCTTCACCAGATGGCGCTGCTTGGCGAGCTGCTCCGGCGCGGCGGCGTGCTTGATGCCCGCCGAGTACACGTCGGGGTTGAAGCGGACGTCGAACTCGGACTCCTTGAGCGAAGCCACTGCGCGGGCTGCGGCGGCTACTACAGCGCGCGAACGCTCGCCCGCTGTTACAAACAAAAATGCAGGTAAGATTATACAATATGTAACAAAAGCCCTGTCCGAGCCGTAAAGGCCATGTTGGGTAGCTTGTGTAAGTTATATTTATCGGTTTTTCATTAGAGAATAAGTACAAAAAATTACCCCTAGTAAAATTAAAATAAAATTCAATTTTAAAATGTATCTCATGGCAACTCACGGGGCTGCGGCGGGCGAAAAGCGGCTGGTCGCCGTGACTGTGTCTAGACATGCCGCAACACAGACGGTGTTGTAGCATTCTTTATATTTTCCCGATTTTAGGGAAATAATGTACATTTCCAATGATTTACAAATCAGATAATTTTCTAATTTTTATGACTAATTTCGTTTTCTTATTTATTTTTTTTGAACTTGTCATTGTATTTGTATGCCCTTTTCCGGTCGAATAGGGTTTTCTTTACATATTATATATCAAATGAATTCAATTTGAAGATTAAATAAGAATAAGACTGTTCCAAGAATCCCCGTTCTTGTTGTTTACAATAAAATATGACTAAGATAGTAATAGAAAATAGCGGTTTAATAGGCCTGTTTTCTGTTGACACGTGTCAATATGTAATAAAAATATGTCTACATTTAATAACAAATCTTAAGAAAAGGGTTAAAAATCCCTATCTATGTAGTATGAATAAACAAATACTTACAATCACTTTCTTGTTTATCACCACTGCAAATCGAATCAGTAATACTTTCAACAATCTTTTTCGCAACATCAGTGTCAATTTCCGAATAATTTTCATTTAATAATAGTTCATCATCTTTGGCTTTTTCTTCCTTATTCTCTACCTTTTTATCTTCCTTAACATCTTCTTTTTTGGCACTTTCCTTCTCCTTTTTCTCTTCTTTCTTTTGTTTCTTATCTTTTGTCTCCTTCTCTTGACTCTTGCGGTCTCGCTTAGTCTCGTTCTCTGCTTCTGGGGCTTTCTTTTCTACATTTTCTTTGTTCGCTTCAATTGACTTTTGTTCAGTTTCCTTATTTCTCTTTGCACTCAGTTGTTGAAGATGGAAGGCAGCGTAACGAATAAACATGAAGTAGCGCGCCCTACAAAAACGGTAATATAATAAGACACATATCCCTTTATTATTAATTTAAATGCAGTTCAAAGTATACTTACTCAACAAAACTATCAACTAATTCTTGTCTAAGGCAACAGAGTTTGTGCTTGTGTATTATGGGAAATCCCATCGACTTTATATCCTCTCTCAGTTCATCATCTTCAACTGAAAAAGAAACAATTAAATTTATAGACAGCTAAAACTAATTGGACGCCATGCTATGTGCATGACGTGTTTACTTGTGTTTCAAAAATTAACCTTAATACATAAACATAGAGGGAAAATTCAAATAATCGAGCTGTGGAAAATCAAGTGTACAGACAGTTTGTGGACACGTTTTAGCGCTGGTGCAAAGGATGTGTTAAACTTTGGGCCATGATTGTTGCAGTGTCCAAGTCGCAAAATGTATACAGCGGCCTAGAGTTAATTATAATTAATACAACATAAAAAAAAAATTCTAGACGCCATGCCATCTTAGATTCCAAAAAAGTTTAGAGTCAGATTCCGCGATCAAAAAAGCCCTGGATACCGAGTTCCAGTCAAATTGTATGCAGTTGAGAATCTGCTGTCCTTTTTATTATAGATTTAATAGATAAAAAAAAACAAAAAATAGTCATGCTTTGGTGGGAGTGGCTCGGCCTGCGGTCTCGCGGTATACGCTCGGTAAAATATTGTCCTTGTAGGGCTACCTTTATGAATTAAAAAAAAGTTAAAATAGTAAAAAGAAGGAAATATAAAAAGATAACATTGATTCGACCTACCGGAGTCGAACCTTTCACCTTTACACAGTCTTTCGTAAAACTATCTGGACCGTTAATTTCAATTCATGTGCGTAACGAGTAACTGACGCGAATCGTGGATTAGGTCCCTCAAAGTAACCTGCGAGAAAGAACTTCGTTCTAAAAATAAATTGAGTAAACAAAACGCACCGACCAGAATGCGTTACGTATGTTACCCATTGTATTGCTAGATAGCGTCACCACCGTTTCCCAATGTAGAAAAACTAAAATCCTGTTTTTATATGGTGTAAAAAAATCCATAAAATCTAAAAAAATATAAAAATATGTTTATAATCTAAGTATTATTTTCTAAAAATGCCGTCAAGATCCTTTCATCGACACGTAATGTACTTTTTTCAACAATCAGGGCCCAAAATGCCTAAAAACATATAAAGCGATTGATTGTACAGATACACATCCTTTCTACAGATATATTTATGGTAGTCGGTCAGTAAAATGTAATAGCAACTTACGCTGCAAGAAGTTAACATCAGGCGGGAAGGTCCTCAGCAAGTCTAGGATGTAGTGGCGGCCATCATTGCCGATGATCCCCTTGCATTCCACGCTGGAGCACAGCTCTACAGTTTCGCCGTTCGCGCTGATCACTGAGTGGGGCATAATCTTCAACTGCTGGCCTGCCTTGCTTAGCTGTAAACAATATAAATAAGTTAAGATTTTATTATTAAAATTTATTGAGTATATAATAATATAGGAATATAAACAAAAACAAAAAACAATAATAAGTAATACTATACAAGCTTAAAACAAAAAGAAAAGGAAAAATGGATAAAAAAAGGAAACATAATATAATTAGACCGAGAGGTGACAGGATTAATGCCGGCCCGAATAAGTGTGTAGCAATCCTCAGTCCTATATCTTCAATAATCGTGTTGTGGGATATCAAACTGCCCCGCGCTGTCAGGGGTGTTCCCACATAGAAGATAGGAGGTAGAAATGGAGAAGGGACTCAAAAACACAGACATATTAACTTTAATGTAGGTACTGATACACTAAATAGTACAGACTTTAAATAATAAGCAGATATTATATTCAGTACTTGGATAGCTAGTCCTTAATATGTGTTCAGGATGAGAGATGGAAGTGGAATGAGACAAAATGAGGAAGGATGTGTAAATTAAATGAAGCTATGAAAAGCGGACAGGATGGGATGAACAAATGAGGTATGAAAACAAGATGCAGCATGCAGGTGGCATGCAAAATCGTTACGCACAGAAGACAGTAAGAGTATTACATACAGAACGGAATCTCCTAAGGTACGCGCAATATGCGTCCCCGTTCCCCGTCCCCGTACCTCCCCCGTTCTTATGCCACCGTGCACACGTCAATGGGTGTGTGTTTGCCTGCTCTCGCCCCTCGACAAGGCGAACGGAGGAGAGGTGCGGGGACGGGGAACGACGCATATTGCGCGTTCCATTCCATTCAGTATGAAATACTCTAATTAATTCTGTGCCCTCAAGTTCAATAGTCGTGTGACTCACCAGGTCCATATACTTGGGGTGCGACAGCACGGTGGTGCCGAAGTCGATGCTGCCGTAGACCACGCTCTGCTCCTGCTCCTTCTCCAGGATGCCGGGGATGATGGACTGCGCGGTGACGCGGTACCCGCGGTAGTCCACCACCACCGTGCCCAGCGTGTGCAGCCCGCCCGTGTCCACGGCGCTGTACACCCGCACGCCTTGAAGGTCGTTACGCTGTACATCATGGAAAATTATAACTTCTTTATTTACGCTAAGTTTTTTATTTCATTTTGTAATCGGTATATGTTCAGTCTATTAACGTTAGTTTTAGTGATTCTTATTATAGGTTAAGGTTTTCTTGAAATAAACGAGTGATTGATTCACGTTATATATTTTTAATTGTTTATACGAAAGGACTTCTGTATAAGATTATTACTTTGTAGTATTAGTGTGTGGTCTAGGAGCAACAACAACAACAATAGGGAGAACAACAAATCTGCTTGTAAATACGGATGTGGACTAAAAAAAAATATTTATGGCTCATCACACATCTTTTTTTTCTTTTCTCTGATTGACAAATAATGACGAAGATATAGCGCATTTAAATTTCGCATGACGGCACGATCTAGTGCGAATTTTCACTAGACGGTTAAAAACTTAAATGCGCTGTATCTTACTGAATTTGCACTACTTTGATAAACCGAAAAATATGGGTCAATTATTTTTGGATAATAATCTGACGGACGAAATAAAATTTTTTGGACCCAATCTACATTCCTATTGTATGAATATTTTTAGTGCTAATACATTTGTGGCAACAACAAAGTGGCTCGGTTGATTAGTTCAGCAACACTCATTGAATATCAACACCAGACAAAAGGGAGTAGACAGTCAAAAATAGAACTACACAGAATAAAAATACTGGACCAGGCCCACCCGCGGATGTAGCGCCTATGGTAAGTAACGTGACTAAGGTGATGGTGATGATACTCACAGGAGCAACAAAGGCAGCGGCGTCTCCGCCCAGGTCCTTGTAATGGTCGCGAACGTCAAAGCCGAGGGAGAAGAATATGTTGTTCCAAATGAACATCTGCATCTTGGGCTCCTCGCCCGGGTTTATGGCCATCACGTTGCCATCAACCACCGCCATCGCTCCGCGGGTAGCCGCCGCTACAAAGTCACTGTGCACCTATAAAAAAATCATAATAAGTAGTCTAAATAATAAGAAAAGACCAAAAGCACCATTTGAGAAATACCAACTAATTAAAATTATTTACACCTAGAACCAACTATGGTAAGAGAGATATAAAGGGTGTTGTTACCGATTTAATAAAAAGGCATGATTTTTTTTTACTGAAACAATATAATACTTTTTTTACATTTACTTCGTTGCTATACAACCGGGTTGCCAGATCTGTCGCCAACAGGTATTTCAATAATATTACATGATTATTATATGTATAATTATATGATTTATTGTATAAAGGAACAAAAATGTTTGATGACTGATCTAATGGTTGAGACTTTAAAACTTTAATTTTGTTTAAAGCAAGGCAAAAATGCAAAATATTCTAAGTAGATTTGCAAAACTACACTGATTTTTATGCACTGATTAAGTTTTAACATCCTTACTTCCTTACTAATATTATAAATGTGAAAGCGTGGATGTTTGTTACCTTTTCACGCAAAAACTACTTGACGAATCATCATGAAACTTTGTACACATATCCTGGGAGGTACTAGAAGTAACATAGGGTACCTTTCATCCCGGAAAAAAGTAATGTTCCCGTGGAATACGCGAGCGAAGCCGCGGGAAAAAGCTAGTATTTTTATAAGTTAAAACTTAATCAATGAAAGGTCTTACGAGTCAATGAAAGGTCTTTAAAACTAAGAGACGCCTATGGTCAGCAGTGGGCGGAAAGGCTGGGATAATGATGATTCATCATCATTATCTAAAGTATACTAAAACCTAGGAGGAGGTCGAGAAGGAGATGGGTCAGAAATGAATTAAAAAGTTGATAAAAACATCATGTGATTAATAGACGACACTTTGTAAACAAAAAAAAATACTAGCTAGCTGGTTTGCTTGTAGGAAAGTTCCGTGACGCACATTACCATTCAATCAAAGTAACCACAACTTGTAGTCATTATTGTGAATATGTAGGTAATGCATTACGCATAAATCCTTGGATTATTTGTGGTCGATGACCTTTTATTATATAACAAGTGAGTATATACCTGTATAAATAGCGTTAAACCAAAACTCTTTCACAATTGGATATTTTGAACTTTATTACTGCGTCATAAGGTTCATAATTAGCTGAAAGCAAAGGTCTACATGTGGCTTTCTACAATCGCCCTTTAATAGGAAATCATAAGTTTGTATGCATTACCTTGAAGATGGCACGCTCTCGTAACAGGCGCTCGGGCAGCGTAGCGCGCGGCAGCTCGCGAGTGGTCTGCAGTTCCTCATTCCAGTCGCGCGTCTGCCCGGGAATGTGCTCCTCGTAGCCCAACTTCGATGAGAACGCTAAAGATCAAGATACATATAAACAAAAGCAATACGTAAAATAAAAAAATGTAACAATCACCTACTTTACAAAAATAAACAATACTGGGAATACCTATTTATTATTTTTCAGCTAAATCCTCTCACCCAAAGCACAAAATACAGTAAAGGTATATAGAACGGAATCTCCTAAGGTACGCGCAATGTGCGTCCCCGTTCCCCGTCCCCGCACCTCTCCCCCGTTTTCGCCTTGACGACGGGCGAGAGCGGCCGAACACACACTGTCAAGGCGAAAACGGGGGAGAGGTGCGAGGACGGGGAACGGGGACGCATATTGCGCGTACCTTAGGAGATTCCGTTCTGTATACTCTTACTGTATTCTGTGGCCAAAGGTTTGAAGTTTATTGGACGTAAAGGTAGCCTGTTAGAGATTGCCTTGGCGATAAGGCCACCTATGGTGCACTTAGTCTACACATACCTCTAAATGACACTTTTAATTTATTTGATGTAATGGTGGTGTGAAAGTGAAGAATATCTCGTTGATCGAAATTAGCTCTACAATCTATGTTTAACCTTTACAACCTCGTATTTGAACTTAGGTATTAGCTTATTTAGCCACAGGGCCGAATTTGAAGACCCTGGGGCAACAAAAGAGCGGAAGGCCCTAATTATTTTCCGAATAAAGAATTTTATTTCCTGCCATGTGGCAAACTTAAGACTCCTATTCGCACCAAACCTCCCCCCCCAGACGCCAGAAAATTGTGGCCCTCTCCAACTCACTATCTTCAGCACGGATCGCGTCGACAGTGTGATCCAGCACCGGCGACGCCCACTGGTACACCTGGTACGGAGTGGCGACCCTCTCGAAGGGGTGTTTCTGCATGCGCCTCTTCTGCACGAGCGCGAAGTTCCGCTTGAACGCTGGCGATACGATGCTCAGCAGCTCGATCAACGAGTGGCAGAGCAGAGACGGGCTGGATGGACGAGGGTTGAACACTTCTTCTGTGGACCTGGCGAAGACAGTTTCAAACTTGTTATGAATTATATAAACCTCAATTTACTAACTATACTACTACTTACTACATTAATTTTGTATTTTTATAGTACAATCTTCATTAATTTTCCATTCTAGCTATACGGATACACTATCACATCTATATCCCTGACAGGGTAAGACAGAGCCTGGGGCTGTCTGACCCAGATCCCTGACAGGGTAAGACAGAGCCTGGGGCTGTCTGACCCAGAGGCCACGTTCAGTGTGATGGTGGTGGTGTGAAAGTGGAAAAGGGAACCCAAGTAGATAGGCTGTTAGCCGAATCGTTTATTGTCATGATTCCGAATCTCGCCCATTCCCAACTAGCGAGCAAACTTTCTTCAGCAAGAAGGAACCTCTAACAAGCCGTACACAGGCCGGTTAGAAGTTCCTTCTCTCGATCGGATTTGACAACCTGTGCGTGAATTGAAACAGCTGGTACATTCTATTTTTTTTTCTTATCTCACAAACCAGCACGATGCCTAAAAATCTATTTAAGATATAGCTGTTTTGCTAATTAAAATTTCTAATATCTGTCCGCTTCTTTCTCATCTATAATTTCAATTCCTATTCTAGCCTCTAAAGTCAAAGATTTTTTATTGAAACAAATGTCCTGTAACTAGTTTACCTAAATTATAACAGTAGTAAATGAAGCGACTATGAATAATAGTACGGCTCCTTGTCCTAACAAAAATCAGTTTTATGGTCCCATCCTGAAGAAAGCACGAAACTTGGCATGAATGTAGCTGTCATATATGTGCTTTAATTTAGATATGGAAGCATGTCGAAAAATGATTTTTCCCCCCATTCCCCCCCCTTTGTATGTGCCAAATCGTGGTTTTTCTTATTTTTTATTAAAACGGTTTCAGCTATTACAAAACTGTCAAAGAACAATATGTTCTTTATAAAATTCACTACAATATTGTCTTTGGACGTATGTTGATAGAACTTATAGTTTACAAATTAGGTACATGTAACTTTGAAGTTTTATCAAAAAATGCAAACATTTTACTAAAGATAGTACTATATATGTACCAAATACCTAAAATAGCTGCGCACGACCGCGTGATAGGTATCAGTAGAGCTATGGCGACAGTAGGGGCGCGGGGCGGTGGAGTGGGGTGTAGCCTTGCCTACCCGACCCGACGACAAGCGACGCGGCGGCGCGCGGCGACCGACCAGTCCACCCGCTTCGTCTGAGCTACGTGGATGTGCGTTGCGTCTCCGCTCCGCCTCGGTGTCACGCGAGTTACGAATCCCGAGTTTTGATCATTATTAAAACATTGAAGTATTTTACAAGTGTGAGAGAGTTCTAACTGAAGAGGTAAGTAAATCCAGACTTCATTACTTTACTTTACTTACATTAAAATAAGCCACAGCGCGCGTACTTAGACCAGACTTAATCGGATCGCTGTCTGTTAGAATACGACGAACTTTACAGTCCGAAACACGCTAAGCTATCCTAATCCATACTAATATTATAATGCTAAAGTGTGTTTGTTTGTCTTTCTTTCACGTCAAGCGATATTATTATGAAGCTACTATACCGAGAACTGAATATTTTAAAAAATCTGAATTCGAGTGTGAATTTTAAGTGTAATTATTTTTATTTTCAGTTATTACTCCATGAAAATTTACAATGGCAAGTTCGGAGGAAGAAACTGACTGGAACAAGTGCTTATACTGTCAACAAGACACGGGTGATCCGCTTGTTTGCCCTGCGTTTTCCAAACGAGCAGATGTAGGAGCTGGCTATATAAGTCTAGCCGAAAATGCTTCGACATTAAATGAGCTTGGCAAGATACCTGAAGATATCGTAAAGAGACTCGAAGAAGGTGGTACATTCTTGGAAACACTGAAATCCAAACAAGCAAAATTTCACAAAAGATGTCGTGCCAATTATAATAAGACTACCATTGACCGGATCAAAAAAACCATCTCTAAAGTGGAGAATACATCGACGGGCGACGCACTATGTATCTCAAGCCGCCTGCCAAGAGCTACAGGCTCGAAAGTAGTTATAGTTTGTTTTTTCTGCAACAATCCTGAGACTGATAAGGAAACCCTTCATACTGTCGTAACAAAAGAAATCGAAAAGCGTATTCGAGATGGAGCAACTACTCTTGATCGGCAGGATTTATTAGTGAAAATGGCAACAAAAGACTTAGTGGCTCAGGAAGCATCGTATCATAAGAACTGTCTTACATTTTTTTACAACGAAGTTAGATCTTATAAAAGTAAGACTAAAGAAGCGGAATGTGATCCTGATTTTATAAAGCTTGCATTTACAGAACTTGTGATGTATATGGAGTCTAGCTCAGAAAATGTTTTCAAACTGTCTGAATTAAGAAAGATAATCAATGATAGACTTAAACAACTACAGAGAGATGAAGCATTGTCCATTTCATCGCATCGTCTACAAGATAGGCTATTGAAACACTTTCCTGGCCTTCGATGTTATTCGGATCCACCTAAGCCAACTATTCTTGCTTTTGAGAAAGATATTGGTAGGATTATTCGTTCTGCAGTAGACCATGAAGTTGATAACCATTTCATGGACATGGCGAACGTTGCTAATACTTGTCGAGCTGAAATGTTTAATTTAAAAGACACTCCATTTAGTGGAAGCCTAATCAAAGATGTTCCAGAAATTCCGCTTTCTCTGTTAACACTTATAAAAATGCTTCTTCACGGACCGAGCATCATAGACCAGAGTGAGGACGTAGGATTAGATGCTGCTAATTCGATAGCTCAACTCGTTATGTTCAATGCAACAAAAAAAACGCCTTCAGACACAAATATACGTCATACGACCAAACATGAGCCCACGTTGCCGCTGTACATTGGACTTCTTGTTCATACACACACTAGACAGAGAAAAATAATAGACAAATTAGCCCATCATGGTTTGTCAGTAACATACAAAAGAGTCTTGCAATGCTCGAAACAAGTCTCTGAAGCTGCATGTCAACTTTACGAAGATGAAGGGGTTGTTTCTCCCATAGCTTTGCAAAAAAATGTGTTCTCTACAGCTGCTTTCGACAATATCGATTATAATCCGTCATCTGTCACAGCCGAAGGTGCTCTTCATGGAACATCAATCAGCATTGTTCAGCATCTTGATCAAGACTCTGAAAGATTACCTCGTCGAATGCTCCCAATATCAAAACCTAGTCCCTCTTCATCACTTCGGGTTAAACCATTACCATCCTTTTACACTGAAGTTGCTCCATACAGTCTCAAGGAAAAGGAACCAAGGATTCCTCCCATTCCTGAAAATAGTTCGATTGATCTGACTGTAGATCTGAATGCTGAAAAACGGCTCGAAGACGCATGGCTTGAGCGAGTTCGAGATACTATAGATAGAACAGAACAAAACCCAGAATCTATTTCATGGGCTGCCTATCACGCAAGTCAACAGCAAAGCGAACAAAAAGGATTGTCGCGTTCTGTACTTTTGCCCCTTCTTCCAGATCCTTCACATTCAATAGCTGTTGTCAAACATATAATTAATAACGTGCAAAAAACCATTAACTCTTTAAACCCAAATCAAGCAACAGTCATTGCTATGGATCAACCTCTATACGCTCTTGGAAAGGTCTTCCAATGGAACAATCAGGAGCAGTTTGGAGAAAAAAACATTGTTCTCATGATGGGTGCTTTTCACATAGAAATGAACTTTATGACGTTGATTGGGGATTTATTAGGAAAATCTGGAATAATATCAGCTTTGACACGTGCTGAAGTCTGTGGCGAGGGAAAGGCTCAGTCATTTTTAAAAGCCTCGCATCCGAGACGTGCCCGATACGTTCACGAAGTACTCTCTGCTGCATTACATATTCTTTCTGTGCGCGCCTATGATACATACAAAATCGAAAACACAGAAACGCACACTGACTTTGAGAAATGGAAACAACAACAATCGATAGATTCCGCTGCGTTTCACTTCTGGAATATGATTCTCAGTTTAGAAGTGTTGAGAGCTACTTTTGTGCGCTCTATCCGTACATCAAACTTTGACCTATACCTTCGGGCCTTAAAGTCAATGGCTCCATGGTTTTTCGCTATTGATCATACCAATTATGCTCGATGGATATCAGTGCATATTCGTGATATGGAGCTACTGCCAAATGTTGCCCCTGAGGTATACCATGCATTCTGTTCTGGAAAATTTACAGTCAAAAAGTCCAATGCGCGTTTTTCCTCGATTGCACTTGACCAAAGCCACGAACAGGAAAACAAATTAGTAAAGAGCACAGGAGGAGCAGTGGGACTTACAGAGGATGCAGCTGCGTTAAGACGCTGGATGATTGCTGGGCCCGAGATAGCTTCTTTGCTGAGAGAATTCGAGACATCACATGACAATCAGAGTGAAGATAAAGAAAATATTGAAAAAATTCACCACGAAGAATCAAAGAGCCATCAAAAAAGGTTCCAGAAACATGTTGAAGCTCTTATCTTCACACTTTCGGAGAATGATAACCTACTATTGGATGATAAATTACAGACTGTAGATACTCAAATTATAGTTGAAAAAGATGGTGAAGCACAAATGCGATCATTAACAAGTCTCGGAAATACGCAATACACTAAATTTGTGGAACAACGGATTATTTCAAATAATGTTTCTATCTTCGACCCTATCAAGAGAAACAAAATCAACATATTTGGAGGTACAGCTTCTTGTAAATCAAAACAAGCCACTAAACTGTCGATAGCGAAAAGCGACGCCGCCTTATTCTCAAAACTGTACATCGCCTGTCAGCATAGGCAAGGGGATATAGATGACTTTTTCAAACATGAAAACCAACCGTTTCCTCCGTCCCTCTCTGAGACAGGAAATATAAGATATGTGGCAAAATCGGAACTACTGAAATGTTTTGAAGACAAATATGAAGACAAAGAAGATGAAGAGGAGAATGAAAGTATTGTCACCGAGTCAACCGAGTCATTTAACGAAGATCCCGCAGACTGCACTTCAACGTTTCTAGATGGTCCTGCTGTAGTTCAAATGATAAGACCGGGCACTAACGTTACATTTGACGATTATCGCAAAACATTTATTAATTATGTTACGAACCAGAACGGAAATCGAGTTGATGTCGTTTTTGATGCATATCATGAAGACAGTCTCAAGAATCATACACGGGAGAAGAGGGGTACAGGATTTCGACAAAAAGTCACACCAGCAGGTAAACTTCCAAAAAATTGGCAACAATTTCTTCGTTCGTCACAGAACAAAGTAGAACTTTTCAACTTCCTGGCTGATGGACTCCAACAGGTCCAACATGCGAAAACGATTGTTGCAACCAAAGGGAAACAAGTTTTGTGTAACGATGCCACCGTAGATACGTCCTCCCTTAAGTCAAAACAAGAAGAAGCTGATACCAGACTCTTTCTTCATGTTTCGCACGCCGTGCAGCATGGTCACACAGAAATATTAATTAGAACGGTTGACACAGATGTGGTTGTTGTAGCTATTGCCTTATACAGCGGGCTAAAAGAAATGGGTTTGAACAAATGTTGGATATCATTCGGAACAGGGAAAGCTTTACGTACTATTGCTATTCACCAACTCGTGAATAAACTAGGCCCAGAAAAATGCAGCGGCATGTTATTTTTTCACGCATTCACAGGGTGTGATACAGTATCTGGATTTTGTGGAAAGGGAAAGAAGTCCTTTTGGAAAACTTGGAATTCCTTCCCTGAAGTTACCAGAGTATTTGAAACCTTGTCACGACCTCAAAATGAAATTGAAACCCATCAATTGGATGCTTTGGCAAGATATGTCATTCTGACTTACGACAAAACTAGCGATTTAGAAGACATTGACCAAGCTAGAAAAGCGTTATTCATCAAGGGACGGGCAATGGACAGGCTGCCACCAACACTCGGTGCTCTAGAACAGCATACAAAACGAGCTTATTTGCAAGCAGGATTGATCTGGGGTCAAAGTCTGATACCAAATCCTGAATATCCGAACTTTGAGAACTGGGGTTGGATGAAAGAAGACGGTATTTGGATTCCATTTTGGAGTACAACTAAAGAAACGTCCGCATCTGTAAAGGAATTGATGAAGTGTTCATGCCGCAGCTGCATTAAAGGACGATGCATTTGTAGGAAGTCGGGCCTTCCCTGTACTGGGCTCTGTAAGTGTGGGGGGGATTCTTGTGATATGCATTAAAATAAATATATAATTTTCACTGTAATTTACTGTATTTTTAATAAATTGCTTGAAACCCTTAGCTCTAAATCTAAGCAAAACGAACGGATAGGTGTATTGTAAAAAGGTAAAAAAACGAGTACTTGAGTCAGACGCGGTAAGCTGTAACTCTAGAAGTAATGCTTCTATGACTATGATATAGGTGTCATTTTGTAGCTCAATGTATAAGGTATCTAACTCCTTTAGCCTATTTTATCACCACTCTTGTCGTTTTCCTATAAATGGAGTAAGAAAAAAAAAGTTTGCATGTTTTTACAATTTCATAATACGTTGGTGGCTGTAAACAGAAATATATTAATCTTACCACTATAAAATGTAGTATCGTTTTGTAGGTAATTTATCGACGATGATTTGTTCTCTGAAAGGTAAACTCCTCAGTCTTATCTTTTTCGTAGAAAATTCGGAAAACCAGAATGAGGGAGATAAAAAGGGGGGGGAATGGGGGGAAAAATCATTTTTCGACATGCTTCCATATCTAAATTAAAGCACATATATGACAGCTACATTCATGCCAAGTTTCATGCTTTCTTCAGGATGGGACAGTATTTTAAGTTAAGGACTCGTACTATAAGAAACAAAACCGTGTAATAAATTCTAACGGTAAATAAATGCGCAATACATTATCATGAAAGAATGTAAATGTCTCGGGGTCAGCCCAGTTGACTTGCACAGTAATGTTGTAAAGAAACCACCGGAACTAAGATGTTTAAAGAAGGAATTACAATGACACACAAAGAGCACGGCGAAAAGCTGACTAAAATTTCAATATTTGTTCACTGTTCATTATTCTGTTCATTGTTTCTGTATTTCCGTGAATAATAGAGGAAACATTATTATGTGAGTAGAGCACTAAGCATCACGTGTTTTTAAAAACCAGTCAAGTGCGAGTCGGACCCGTACATGAAGGGTTGCGTACCTACCTCTGTATAATGTTATAAAACGCAAAAAAAAAGTGTTTCTTGTATGACGACCCCCTTTAATTTTTTACTTTTTTGTTTTTACTTACTTATTTTGTTGTTATAGCGGCCACTGTAATACATAATCGGTGAAAATTTCAAGAAGTTAATGTTATTATAAAGAATAAGTTAAAAACACTGAAAAAAATACATTTGTATGCCGACCGCCTTTAATTTTTAACTTTATCTTATTTAATTGTATTTGTTGTTATAGCGGCCACAGGCATACATAATCAAGGTTTAATCAAGGTTCAATCAGGTTTAAGAGATAGAGCCCTGTGACGGACGAACAGAGACAGCGGAGTCTCAGTAATAGGGACCCATTCGCACCCTTTGGGTACGCAACCCTAAAAATGTTAAACTAATATTGTTAATCTTGGCTCATCGAAAATCATCTACCTATTGCAAGGAACTTTTTTTTCTTTTAATTTTTTTATACTATCTTGTTGTTTATCATTGATGTTAAAATAAAATTGAGACCTTGTAACAGTAAATATCTGCATTTACTTCGGAAATTAAATGTTGTGATTACGAGCGTCGAAGTATAATGATGACTGATAAATTATTCGAATTAAGTAATACAATCAGTAATTATACTCGTAACATTAAAAAACGATAGTTGCGCAATTTATCATAAACAAATTGTGTATATAAAAACATAATTGGTAAATCAATTTAAACTGAAAGGAAGTCTTATTTATATTTATAATTATAGCATACCCATTAAATAATAATTTATTAATTAAGTTGCCCTTGACCACTTCTCACTTGGACACTCATTCAGCTTAAGAGCCCGTATGACCGCGATAGTACTTAGAGCGATCGTAAATATTATCAATATTAACGAAATACTCACTTTGAAATAAAAACACAGCAAACTTCAGGACTAACTCCAGTCATTATATGTTTCGAAAACACGATTGCTTAAAATTTTCTCAATAGAAAAAAATTGTGAAGTTTCCTCCAAATCACCTCAGAATTATATTAAAACAGAAAGTGTTCAAGAAATACAATAAATTAGCCCTTGTAACTTTGGATTATAATTGTATTAAAAATAAAGCAGTCATTATATGTCTTACTTTTTAAATAACTCTTAAATATTCTTTGTAAAACGAAAAAAACCTCAAAAACCAGAAACACGTAAACCAGCCTCATTGACCCGCCGCGATTCCCTACGCCCCGCATGACTTGCTGTCTCGCTTCGGCTGGAGTAAATTTGTGTGCGTGGAAGCGGGAGCAAAATCTTGATTATTAACATCAGGCGCCCTCTTAACGTGTTATCGGTTGTATCCTTAGCTGAGTTAATTGGGAGCCCATGGTCCACTAATTGTTGTGTTGTGTGATAATGATAAAGCAGTCAAACCTATGAAGTAATAATGCTTATCTATATTTTAAGAGCTTATGCTCTTGTCGGTGGAGTATGAATTCTCTTCCGTCCTCTCGTCTCTCTCACCCGCAAGCTGTTTTACTTCGCTGTACAACACGACGTTCACCTTCTCCTTTATTTGTTTCATGTAGCTATGCCTATGTACTCCTTTTTTAAACATCCAGGTTACATAGGAGATTCAGGATACAGGTTACATCAACCTTGTCTTCGAAATACTTACTGGTTGAGGTAGAATCCCCTCGGGCAGGCTGTGATATGGAAGTGTCTGTCTTCGAGTGTGATGACGTGTAGGTACAGCAGGTCTCCGCACATCTTGCGCGGGCCAGGAGGCGGGTTCCAGCCTGAAGTTGTCAGTACCTGCAGACCAGAGACGACAAACGATAAAAAACAGTATTTTTACGCGCGTTTTAAGTAGTAAACCCAGATAAAGTATATTATATATTATTGATATTATATAGTAATATTTTAATATGTATATTGTATTACTTTTTGGCGCCGCATAATTTTTCTGTTTATCCCTATGGTTGACTGGGAGAAAATGCTCTTAGCATTAAGTCCGCCATTTGTTAAAAGTACCTATATTTTTACTTTGGAACAATAAAGTTTTATAAATAAATAAATAAGTAAAGTTTATATCGTGCGACGGACTAGTGCCATCCCACTCGCTATTACTGCAGATAGTGATAGATAGCGCCCGATAAACGCTGTCGCCGCCGGTGCCTTGCTATGGGCGCAGGTGTCAGATTTTTCAAACTGCAAAAATTGGGACAGCTGGAACAACACTACAGCACAACATACAACACACGCGCCTTCCGAAGCAAGGATTATATCGAGAAGTTACTTGTCAACCATCATACCACGCCCAGAGTAGGTTACCATGTAAGCGTACGCCCGCTGGGCCATTGAATCGAGCCTTTTCTAATAGATTTTATTGTACCTTAAGACTGCAGTCTTCGACCGTGGGAATTTTTTATTAAACATCCGAATCTATATTTTCTATCTACACATACGCATTTTGCTATATTGTACACTAGCGGCCCGCCCCGGCTTCGCACGGGTATGTATTATACATATAAACCTTTCTCATGAATCATTTTATATATTAAAAAAACCGCATCAAAATCCGTTGCGTAGTTTTAAAGATCTAAGCATACATAGGGACAGACCGTGGGAAGCGACTTTGTTTTATACTATGTAGTGATGCACCATGGAGACGAATTTAGACGAATTCAGAAGCGCAGCGAGCGGTCTGCCTTATCAGCGTTTTCGTCCCCATATTTATTTGAGAATTTCGGAGAACTTAAAATTTTTCTATCTTTTTAGAAAAGACAAATTATTTTTATTTATTTATTGTACGTATTTAAGCATGAATCAATCTTCATATATGAGTATTTTTTATTTTTTAACTCAGTCGTATCGTATGCGCAAGAAATCCGACGACGTATTCGCTTATATTTTCTCCAAAGTTTACCCTTTTTAAATAAGTTTTTGAATTAATTAATTTTTTTTTATTAAAATCTTCTCATTCACTTTTTAGGATTTTCCTTTGTCTTTATTACTCTGTAATTTAAACTCAACTTCATGTTTAAAATTCCGTGTAAACAACAATGACATGAACGTCGCACACCGCAAAAAATCGAAACACGTCTCAGGTTATTTGGAATTAAACAAACTATTACAATGAAAATCAATAAATTGTCTAATTTACTTTTTTAATACTTAAATAAACTTCAATTTAACATATCTTAACATATTGTTACTAAGATAGTTTGGCTCCAATCAGCTCCGAAAAAGCAGTCAAAATCACTAAAAGTAAGGATTGGGCCCTTAATGCATTGTGACACCCAAGCTCGTCATGTTGTACAATAGTGCGTGTAAAATATCATCTAATTGCCTCTCCGGCCACCGCATAAATGGCTAAGCTGCCTGTGACGATTTAACGCTTTGTTTTATGAAGCTGTAACCCTAGTAGGTCACATCCAGTTTCAATGGCAATGAGTAACTTAATACTTATTTTACAGTCAGTTGTGTAATACATTACATGGTCTTTGGATTGTTTTATTACTCAAAAAAAATAATGACACACCCGAAACAAACGTCATTGTCATTCGCTGTGTTCGGTGTAGTAAAACTTGCTATGTAATGTGGTAAGTACGATTAGCATTTTTGTCTAAATCAAAACATAATTGTCGACGAAACGCCACTCGTTTTCATTTTATTGACGCTCATCATCACGTGATTGTCTTGACCAGTGGCGGATCTACCAGCAGGCTGAGTAGGCTAACGTCTAGAGCGACAGATTTTAGGGGGCGGCAAATTCGAGGCAAATTTGCAATTTTGTTTTGTCCTGTGCTGCCATCTATGTGAGCAGTTGGTACTTATATGTATTTAATCGACCAGTTTTTTATTTACGTGCTCTCCAATACTTTGTATGACGTTGGGTATCTGTTACGGTAGTAATTATATATATTATCTTTGCTCGACTGAACGCAAGGGCAGCAAAACAGGCCGCTAGCTTTTTAAATGCCCGCGTGCAATGCCGATAGAGCCGCCCCACGTACAACTCTACGCTGCGTGAACCGGATGAGCTTTTTTTTTCACTCCAAATACCTATTGGCAAATGAGTAATTCCGCCACTGGGAGCTGCAAAATATGACTAGCCTTTTGGTGGTAAATGTGTAAATCTGCCACTGAGAGCGGCAAAATATGAATTGCCTTTTGGCACACCGGCGACACTCCCTGTACGTGAGAGTTCGAACGCCGGTGACCTTGAGCCGGAGAACGTAACGTTAGGGTTGATACCGAACCAAAATGGAATGTCGTGCAGTGCGTGAGAGACGCGAACTATGTACCAGCCCTCGGCCAATGCAGGCCTCGGCGATGGGGCGTTCCACGGTCCGCGCGCCTCTCAAGGCCCCTGCGCACATCCAGCCATCCACACATAGCTGCAAGCGATTTTACGTGCACACATGCTTAAGTGTCGTTTCTTTTCGCGTAGTGTATGTATATATTCTTTGCTTATGTTCGAAAAATGTGTAAATCTGCCACTGGGAGCGGCAAAATATAAATAGCCTTTTGGCGCAAATGTGTAAATCCGCCACTAGTCTTGACAAGAAATAAAGATACGGTTAAAAATAACAAAGTCGTTGAGTCTTACGCTACGAAGCAAAGGATTTTCTTATCAGATGAAAAAAATACCTAATGGAAGATTCCATTGAGTTTGTTATACTTTATTTTTCCAATACCTATACTTATGAATTAACAAGTCAGGACAGTAATTAAATGATAAGAAAGTTATGAAAAAATAATGTTGCGGATAATGATTAATAGAAAACGAAACGCGTTTTGAGTTAAACCACATGACTGTACCCACACAGCGTACGTTGGGCTAAGTTTAAACTAACCCCCTTGTTCTTGACCTTGCAATGTCAAATATTGAAAAGAGTGATGGGGACAAAACATATTTTAACTAAAATAGGTTTATAAAATTGAAAATAGGTCTAATATTTTTTCATGAATAAGGGGGTATACATACAGTCATTAATTACCTTCAGACATTGCGGCGCTTTGTTCTCCTTGGTCAGTCCTGGGTGCAAGGGTAGCAAAGGTCGCTCAGTGCTTCCCGGCATTATGTAGTCGGGAGGCGTGCAGTCGACGCTTTCCGGGCGTGATTTCTTTTTCTCTGTCAAATAAAATGACCATATAATTTTTTTACGTTGTTTAATTTTCATAATATCAAGAGATTCATAGATAGCAATAGAAACATGTCATAATCACGTCTGCGACGTTTTTTTTGTTTTCGTGTGTGTAAGTGGTCAACACTGATGTTAGATTTTTCCAGCTCACTAAAGGCATATAGCTTGACGACTGCCATACACTGATGACAGCCGGGACCAACGGCTTAATGTGCCTTCCGAACGGAGGAGCTCGAGAAATTTTTATGCCACTTGTGGTTACCCATCCAAGTGCGGTCCACACCCGGTGTCGCTTAACTTGCGAAAGCGCTGGTAATGCTTACTCCTGCCGGGCTAGCGAGCTGCTCAAAGACGACGTCTGCGAAGTGACGTGTTACATATTTTTACCAAAGTCCCATTTTATGGTGTTAGTTCCCGTGCGATTTATCTAGAAATACTTTTTATACAAAATAAGAATATCTTGTCACTAAGAATTTAAAATGGTCATTCATTTCGACAATAAATTGTTTGCATGGTTCAAAAAGAGTGCGGTTTTGAATATAAATAAATATATTTTTTACATAATACCTACGTTAAGTATTACCATAAACCATAACAAAGTAAAATCAAAAATTTATTAGCTCTAATTTTCCTAACAATGATCACGAGTCACGACAAAGTAATGAGTTGTTTTTATTGCGTAGGTACCCAAGATATCACCCTGTGTGATAACATTGAGGAAGGAGAGCGAGCTGCACTCCTGGCCGGCGTAGGCGTCCGTGTAGTCTATCGACTTCAGCAGGTCGCGGACGTGGCGCACGTGGATCCTGGCTTCGCGCATCGTGTAAGGTTCTTCGACCACCTATGAACAAGCAAAATAAAACCTCAGACGCAGAACTAACATAAAAATAACGTTAACAATAGAGATAGTATCGTATGTACTACGTATACTAAGGTTGGAATTGCTAATGAAAAACGCGAAAAAATATGAGATTTTTTCATACATTTTCATAGAAACATCTTTGGCCTCGCCTATTTCCCACTAATTGCTAGTCGTGTTACTTACAAGGTCTTTCAACGTAACTACCCAAGAATCAACGATAAAAAAGTTATTGAATTTTCTTCTTATAAGAACTACATTATCATTTCAATTTTCTAATATATGTACCTATGTATATGTAAAATCAATAAAAGCTGAACAGCTACCAAATAGATATATTTAGTAGCTTATAAATAAATATTACTTGAACATGAAAATACATTAATTTAACCATTTCAGCGCCCGTGAGGGCCCAGGATCCTATTTTATATTATAATCAAAGACCTGTATGCATTAAGGATGCAATAAATGATTGAGTATTGAGTATTTAGATATCATAATTTTTACGTATTTAGCCAATGTAACAAATATAGATATGCCATTTAAAAAATAATAAATAAGAAATTCGGGGTCGTCAAAACACAGTCGCAATTAAATTGATATACTAAGAGTTTTGCGATGATTATAATGACATGCAAATTAAAGTATTTCCATGTATTGTACTGTGACCACAACGAATCTTTCCCATGGTTTACAATTTGTCAGTCTGCTGGGACTAGATACTGTAACATTTAAAAATCTTACGTACGTAACCTGCCGTGGCCGCGACAAAAGACTTTTAGATTAAATAGTTAAAGTTCTTTAAGTGGAACATTAACCGGTAATCCTAAGCATCATTTCATTATACTAAAACGCACAGAACCTCAAGTGGCAGTCCTAAAACAGAATTTATATTACCTTTATTACTGAACCCTCCTTCAGCCCTTCGATATTCTTCAACTCGGCAAAATTGTCTAACGTCACTCCGTCTAGTTGCAAGGAGAAGCAAGTCCTGTGACACGTGTCCTCGCGGTCCATCAGGACCTGGTGTATCTCCTGCACAAGTTCCATACTCGACACCTGGAAAAGTTATAATAGTTACCCCTGTTATATCAGAATGTGTTCAAAGTAAGCCGACTTATAATATTGGCAATAGGTAAGGGATGAAAATTTTGAAAACGTTTGAATATTTTTCTGTGGTTAAAATTTCGTTAGTACAAAAAAATATCAGATTTTTCTGTCCAGTCAAATAATTATAAAAATAAAAATATTTGTAATCCCAAATTTAATCCCTTATCAGCCTTAGGCCGCTTTTTTCTTTTGCCTAGACCGTCTGACGTATTAAAAAAAAAGTCATATGACACTTGACGACTTAACTGCCACCGTGGTAAAAACAAATCAAATATCTAGCTATTACGGTTCAAGAGATAGAGCCCTGACAGATGGACAGACAGCGGCATCTCAGGAATTATATAAAGGGTTCAGCACCCAAATGGTGCCAACGGGACACCCGTTGCCGCTCTTTAGGTATGGAAAAAAAGCTAAAAAGTCAGAAAGCTAAGGGTGCAAACAACACGCTAAGACGAGAGTTTTGCTCCGTCTGCTGATAATGTCATAAATTGATAATGGGTTGTGCTGTTGCATACCAATAAAGCGCAATTTAAAGTTGAATATAATCACTTGTATGCAAGTAGTTCGAGACATCGATTGGCGTAAACGAAAAACATGCTTGCATCAACGATATACTAGCTAGCATGCGTGTTTCTGAGATACGAGAATGCCCCTCTGATCACTCATTTTCAAATTGTACTACCCAAGATATAACGTGATCTACTTGCTAAAGGCATTCGATCAAACAGTATATCCAAAAATAAACTGGCAATGCTGAAGGAAGACGGTGTTTTTTTTTACAAAATTAACATTCCTACTATCTAATCTCAAGCGTATTAAACTCAAAGTACGTTATGTACGCAGGTTATACCCAAGTATACCAAGTACCAAATATAATAAAAATATAATTCTAGATAATTCGCTATGATTTTTAAACATTCAACGCATTTAAACTCGTCTTAATTTACCTAATTCTTCTTGGCTGGTCTGGGAGAAAAGAAAAAACATAGAATGAACCAGCTGCTTCTCTTCCCGTGCAGATCGTAAAAGCCGATCGAGGGAATGGGCGAAAATCTGAATCATATGAATAGGCGATGCGGTTAGCAACCCATCACTATTATGATTTCCCTTTTCCACCTTCATGCCCACCATTACGCTAAAAGTGGCCTGGGCTTTACCGCCCTTGGCTCTGTCTACCCCGTTAGGGATAAAGACGTGATAGTGTATCTGTATCTGTATCTTAATTTACCTGAATATCCAAAGGCTCAGCACCAGGACTAACAATTTTCACAGTAAAGCCCATATCCTGAATAAATACCACTTCAGCATCACGTTTCTTATCATCGCCATCTTCGCTTGGGGTTGATTCCCTGTCTTTCTCTCCATTAAGTATTTTACTGGTTTCCCCATTAACTTTATCGGACACATTCTCAACACTCTTTGATTTGTCACTCTCTTTTTTAACTTCAGCAGATTTATTTTTAACGGGTTCCTTCTTTTTTTCCGTGTCACTATTTTTATCAGTCACTTTAGTCTTTTTGATTTCTTTCTTCTTATCAGATACCTTGTTTTCAGAAACCTTAACAGGACAAACTGCTGGTATCACCACATCATTACCTTCGTCAGACTTACTTGATTTAGTTTCATCTGAATCACTGTTAATTCCATTAGTAACTACTTTAGGATTATCACTACTACTAATATCACAATCTGTATCTTTTCTTGGGTCACCATTAAGAACAGTCTCACTTGTGTTTTCTGTGCCATTTACTATTGTTTCTTTGGTACCTAATTTTTCTTTCTTACTTTCGTCGCTGGACAATGTGTCTCCGTTTACTTTTGTAACGTTATTTGATTTCTGTTGTGGTGACTTATCATTAACTTTGCCTTTTTGGGATTCTGAAAGAAATTACAAGTTGTATTTGTACTCATTAAAACTACTTACTTAATATGTTTATGAATTTGAAAATTCAGTAACAGTTTTCTTACCTGTATTTATAGGGAAAGGAACAGGTGTGTTGTTGGACTGTGGGGAGGGAGGCTTGCGCGCAGCAGCCGCATATGAAACGCGCGTTGCGTTCGCGTTGCCACCACCGCCCTCGTCGTCCGCGCGGCCATTGGGTGTGCTCGCGTGACCGTTGCTACAGGACACTTTTACACTTACTTCCTTCTTCATTTTCGGCGGTAGCTTATCTTGTTTCTCAACTGTAAGAAGCAAAACGAATCCTTATTGAATATATCACTGATTGTCGTCATGCTGTGCTGTCAAAGTGCTTAACTACGTATGTGATAAAAATAAATGTTGATTGTTATCATCATAATTTATATTATACGAATACTATGCGAAACAACTACTGGGTGATAACTGATACCACTCCTCTTTGAGATACAGTTATCAGATTTTGGCTCAACGTAAATTATCGACAACTTTTGTACCTATCGTTTAATAAATATTTCTGATTTCAGTTGTTCGTTTCACCGCAAAACGTACGCTCAGAAAATTGAAAACAAATAGTGCGCGGGATTCATTCTCATGGCCAGAAAATAGGAATTTATTTCTATAACTGTTGCCGGCGTAGTTGATGCGTGCCGGCTTTTTTTTACACCGGCACTGCGAGTCTTCTTCAGAGTGCGGGCGGACAGAGAACGGGGGAACGAAGTCGACAACGCACGTCTCATCCCGTGATGGGGGAGCACGTGGTTTGCGTTGGCGCTGTGCCAGCTATCTCCAGCAGCGAGTCAATAATAGACGGCAACGGGATGCCGCCAACAATAGACGCCATCGACGTCGAAATCGCTTCATCTGCACTCTAATGTACTATTTTTTATTTGTATACAAGCCCTACTCCATCTGCAGTGCTAAGAATACGTCACCGGCGCGTTGACGACATTGTTGGCATAGTTTTTAGGTGAATAATCTGTTAAAAGATTACAAATAACAATAATGCAAATTATGTCTGCTAACTTTGACTATAAAAATCCATTGATTCACAGTTACAATTTCACGCTTTGATACGATTTTTACATTTTATTCCGTAATTTTCAGTTAAGTAATTTAAGGTCATGAATGATTGAAATTCTTTTTTCTTAATTTAGTAAAAACTGAGATAATTAACTGAACGCATATTAATTTTACGACGATGATAAGTAGGTACGACGTGGCCTAGATTACAATCAACTCTAAGTTCTTCATACAAACAAGATAAGGAGAGCATTGGCAATTGGTTATGATTATAACAAAACGTTAATGAACCCTTATGAATATCTGGGGGCACGGCAGTGCCCCCGCCAAGTCGAGCGCGAAGCAAACACTGCCGTACCATCCTTTACTGGAACCATTTCGCCGCATTTTTAGGCGCCTATTTGAGAACCTCTGGATAAGACCAGAACGCAGAAATTTTCCTCATCCAGTAAGCTATAATCACATACTTAAAATCCAAAATTTCAAGTCTGTAGGTCATTTAGTTCCGAAGATAAGCGAAAGCAAAGTTTTGCATTTATGACACTCACTCACTCATGATCATCAAAATAAAACTAGTACTTCCCATAAATTCAGAGAGCTGAAATTTGGTACATAGTTAGGGTTTAATGGCCAAAAATAAATAAAGGGAAAACTATAAAAACTAGGATAATCGAAGATCTGGAGTACTGGTGACCCTGATTAGAAAACACAAGAGCCCAACCAAACTATTAGAGATCGACATACCGCCTTTACAAAAAATATTCAACTTGGTGGCCGCTTCATTTAATGTCAAAAATCGAAGGTCTGAAGTATCTGATGAAGAACCCTCAGCTGTATTAGAGATATGGTAATGCCCCTCCTTCTACTATTGGTACATAAAAAAATCGACTGTCATTGCAAAAATCCAGCGTAGTGGGACACATCTTCTAATTTAATCTAGCCTATAGCGTCCCACTGCTGGGCGAATGCCTCCACTTTTGCTTTTAAAACGCATATAAATAAAATTAAAGGAAAACTCTGGATAAGACTAGACTGGCTTTTATACTTATACCTGTGCTTATACTTACAAGTTTACAAGAAGAAATAGTCGAACGATTAACTTTATTCTACATACATACATACTATCAAGCCTGTTTCCCATAGGGGTAGGCAGAGACTATGGACCTCCACTTGCTTGACAGACCTCTTTCGCTTCATCTACACTCATCAACCTATTCATACATGCCCTATTTTATTCTACTCGAACATTACACAAATTAAATAAATAAATTACACTAAAATATTAATTTCGCTCAAAATTTGGTCAAAATATAATGCATTGGACTAAGAGTGGCGGAAAAAACTGTGTCAAATAAGAAAATCTAATAAAATAAATCAATATGCCCACGTTTCTACAAAAAGAAGTAAAATCCCACCAATAACAATCTGTAAAAAACTAGTCAAGTCTTGATAGAGCTGCTTGTTTATCTCTAAAACGTAATGAAATCTAGACAAAGTCGTGCTAAGTCTAAGGGTCCTTACTGCGATTTCTTTATTATTATAGTTAATATTGTGTGACTTGGCCGTTGAAGGGTACACAAGGGTACAAAACCAAGTGCTCCATGACACCATTGCACCAATCTGATTTGACGCACCAAAAAGAAGAGAGCAGAAGTCAGCATTGTCAATGCTGAATGCATGTGTTGCACAATCAACAACAGCCTAAAATGAGACACTAGCGTCAAATTACCAATACCAGTATGGACTATTATCTCGCTTAACAAACATAGGTAATTACAACAGATATAACATTACGTGTAAACAAAATTGACTTGTACCCACTAACGTATAAAGAATGTTCAACGGCCAAGTCACACATCATTAACTATAATAATAAAGAAATCGCAGTAAGGACCCTTAGACTTAGCACGACTTTGTCTGATATTTCAAAGGATACTTCATTTATTTATTCGTATCTTACAAAAATTTCGGTAAAAATGGCATGAATAGGATTGATATACTCGTAAAGTAGCTACAAATTACGAGCTACTTATAAAGATATAAGTTGTTACGGACTCTAAAAATCAACACAACTGTAATAGGTAAGTAGTTATAATTTTACTTTAATTAAAGTTCTGCAATAGATACATATTTGTGTAGATTCAACGAATAAGTGCTTATTACTCTATCCCTCCATATGATTTCAAACCCTTTAAACTAAACTGAATGTAAATTAATGTACTCCGGTGTATTGTCAAGTTTGTAATAGAAGCACATTATTACACCATCGTGTTTGGCTCTGTTTTTAAGTGCCTTAATAATGTATTACATATTCTCAAAGCACTCGGCTTCTGTTGTAAATTTTAGGGTAATTTTATGGGAGTCACGGTGTTGCGGCGCAGTAAATGTGTGTTGCCGTCAGAAGTGTTAGATCTATGTATTGTATATGTATATTGTAGAGGGTGATAATAACCTGGGTTAATTTTTTTATGAATGATTAAGTACCTACTAGAAAAACATTTTCATTCTAGCATGGGAAGATATAACACGATTATCACCGAAAATGTTGATGTTATCTGTCGTAAGGTATCCAAATAAGATAACAAGCACAAACGCTTGAGTCAAGATAACAGCTAAATCAAAATTGTGATAATAAGACGTTGACACAATTTCTTCCAGCGTTGTTAGTCGCTTCTCAAAAATAAAATTTTAAACGAGCTAGTTTCAGATTTAAAAGATCTCGGACAAATTGGCAATGGTAGTCCCATTTTGTGTTTTTTACTATCCCTGTTTTGAAAGTTAAGTAGACATACGAGTTACTAGTCTGCACTAATGACAGTTAAATTTATGAAATAAGGGATATTTCAAATATAATATTTTAGCGTAAACCCTTCAAATATTTAATGGCACTAAACAAACTATGGAAGATGATAGAAGAAATCGGGTCATTAGGTCTAACTAGATTTAAAGAATTTAGCGAGTAAGATGTTTCTAGACATGTTAAGAACACTATGAAAGCAATTCAAATATTTAATGGCACTAGACGAACTATAGGAGATGATAGAAGAAATCGGGTCATTAGGTCTAACTAGATTCAAAGTATTTAGCGAGTAAGATGTTTCTAGACATATCAAGAACACTATGAAAGCAAGTCACGTGCAAAGTACTCCGTATTTTGGGCATTATGTAGGATGAAGACGGCATTCTAGACAAGCAGTTGAAAACGAAAGCTATAGTCTCATATACGTAACAAAAAATACAAACGCGCATGGTAACAAGAAATTGCACAATACTAAAGGCACGCTGTCACAAAAGAACATACAACAGATGCATGAGTATGCCATTACAAAACATTATATTCTTATTATGACAGCGAACTCATTTGTGGCTTATATTTCTTTGCTACAAGCCGAGCTACATGATAATACGAGTACTATTAGTTTACTAGTTGCAACAGATATACCGCTACATCCTCATTTAGCATTAGTTAGTCATAAATCTTTATCTTTATCGGTACCCTCCCCCCCCCCCCCCCCCGTAAACTATGGTGGATAACGAAATCAATAAATATAATAAAATCGTAACCGATCGCTGTCTGTACATGAAAGATATATGAGAAAAAATACTGTCGGGGGCTTTTATTAACGCAATAGAAACCAAAAAAATTATTTTTAGAATTTTTGTCTGTTTGTCTGTTTGTCTGAGTGTTTGTGCGCGCTAATCTCAGAAACGGCTAAATCGATTTGATTGCTGGTTTCACTAATGTGTTGTGGTAAGCCCCACTTAAAATTGAGTGTTTGTTTTATTTCAATTGGTTCATAAATAAAAAAGTTAAGTTCAGTTATTCGCAGCGACCGCACGTATTTCAGAAGTGTTTACATGTCCATGTAGTTTATAGTTTAAAATTCTGACAGACTTAAACCGCACAGAGAGTAATTAATGTGTGTGATCGTTTTTTAAATACCTAAATGACAGTATTTATAAATTAAATTTCACGCGGACGAAGTTGCGGGCAACAGCTAGTTACCAATAAAGTAGTTGTGTTATTTATCATAGGCCGACGTGGCAGGAAGACTCGCTAAGCCGCACTGGCCAGCGTGGCGTTGATGATGGTGAAATCTTTATAAGGACGTTTACAAAGATTATATCGGCGATGATACGAGAGATTTTAGGAATTCCAAATTCAGTTCGTTGCTGGTCGGTTGCTGATTTGAAACGCAGCGAAGGCAATGAATGAATTATGCAGAAACGAGCCGCCGAAGTGCCGGTGACAGTACTTGAATATTTAACCTTTAAAGACACTGATTATTGTTTGAAGTCTTTCCTTGACCTTAACTCCTCGGGCGACGTATTGTTTAGCCATACAGAAACACCACAGATCGTATAACCCACAATGGAAATTTATAAAACGCTATAGTTATCTATTTTTAACTTTATTTACAATTTTGACGTATTTACAAGCAAATATTGGCATTTGACATAAGGTTAGTGATTAAATGTGCACAAAGGTTGGTTTTACTAAAAAAATAATCAAAACCAAAGATCGAAACACAAAGTTTCTCGTCTGCGCTAGTAATGAGTCAATTACGAAGTATATCACTAGTGGAACTAGTGGACTGGCGGGTGGATGATAGTGATGATGATGAAGATGATACGATAGGTCTACGAATAACGATAATTTTATTTAAATTTTAGTAAGTATATGAAAAATACACAGAGATCAGCACTCTTTGAAAATGCAGACTTGAAAACATGTTAGAGATGGAATTAAAAACAAAACTCGATGACCTGACTGTCCGTCCATGATAATCAGGCAAAGCTTTGGGGTCGAATGTAGGTTAAACGCTAAAATCTACAGCTAAAATTTAACAGAGCGTCGAGTCGGCTACAAAATAGCTGCAGTGGGCATGGCAACAGTCCGAATGCATTTGTTTGTATGAATCGGTGGCACGACTGGCACGAGTCAGGCGCTTCCGACTGGCGAGGGGGCAGGGGCGAGACTCTGAATATTTACTGAACCGCTGAAGCCATTTCTCGCTGGCAATCATTGGCATAGACAGAGTCAATAATGAACGGGCTGTAATGTCGCCGGCTCAATCGACTGACACGATGCGATTCTCATAATAGACTGTACTTTGGACGTATTTTTATAAGCACTAACTGTAATAGGATTGCACAGCAGTTGGGCTTCCTTGGACGGAAACTTAATTACCAAGTTTGACGATGTTTTCGAAAAGAAACATTATGTCGTGACATATACTTGGTGTATGGCAAATTATATAGCACTTATTCTATCAAGGTTGAAAACATGAAATAGTGTCTGTCGATATTGTGTCGAATAGAAGCATTTTACAATACTTGGCTAAGATGAAAGCATACAGGTCTATAACGTCATTCTTCTATAACTACCCAATAACACTATTTATTATTCTATGCCAATAAGTTATGTAATTTTAGTTTTCAATATCTATCTATCTATCTATCTATCTATATAAATAAAAATGAATTGCTGTTCGTTAGTCTGCTTAAAACTCGAGAACGGCTGAACCGATTTGGCTAATTTTGGTCTTGAAATGTTTGTCGTAGTCCAGGGAAGGTTTAAACGGTGAGAAAATATGGGAAAAGGAACGGGAACGGGCGAAACAAAGTTCGCCGGGTCAGCTAGTTCATAATAAATTCTTCGGAAAATTAATTTTATATCTATTAACAACGTAATTATTTTATTTTCACTATTTCAGCAGAACACAAAGCATGTGTAAGATATGCTTTGTGTTCTGCTCGTCTTCACTTGAACCCTGGCTCTTCGGTTACTTCAATAAATTACTAATCAAAGCAATTGATAGGGTCTATCGGTGCCCTAGTTTAAATACTATGTATTGTCTTGCTTCGTTTTTCAATAATCTAGCTTTTATACCTTCAAGTTACCTACCTACGAGTGTTAATGTTAGTAGGTGTGATAGGACGGAGCACCGGCTATACATATCCTACCCTGAATTTTAAATTGTTTTGATTTTAACTTAGATTCTGACACCAGTGTTGGTTTGTTTTTATTATATTAAAAGAAACTGTCGTAGAGGTTTCGTAAAGGTTTTTTATGAAAATGCATATGTAATTACAGTTCGTGATATAATAAAGAATTATTACTTAGGTACCTTATTTGATATACATACTTATAACAGCTGGCAGATGAGAAAGACAAATGGAGGAGAATTTATACTCCACCATATTTATGAGCATAAGCTCTTAAATACAACGTGGAAGGGACATACCCTAGACTAGACCCTTCCACATAACCTTATTCGAAAATTGCAACAATATGTTAAATACTACGTACTAGTTTATTCATTTTAGATATGGCATTCTAAAAACAGCACGGGTAACTTTAGAAGAGTTAACAAAATGTCATGCCTCTGCCTGTATGACTCGTTCCAGTTTGACCAAACAGTATTTCCGGCTATCCTAAATTAGAATCGACTATTTCTCACAAAAGCCGCTTTAAACTTACTCGAAACCAGTAAATGGGTCCTAATTTGTAATTTAATTTCAGATTTATCTATTACTGTGGCACGTGATCAAGCTCCGGATTACACACGTGTACTATCTAGATTATATTCTCGATAATTTGGTATCAAGGAATTAGAATCGACTATTTCTCACAAAAGCCGCTTCAAACTCACTGGAAGTGGAAACTAGTACATGGGTCCTAATTTGTTGTTTAATTCCAGATGTATCTATTACTATCGCACGTGACCAAGCTCCGGATTATACACATGTACTAGATTATATGTTCGATAATTTTTTTTGGTATCAAGGTAGGTATGTCACAATTTACACACAAAAAGTTTGTTTTTTTTTGCCCACGTCAACCGTCATAGCTCGGCTGGGCCTCTAAAAAATGCTTCATGAATTTTTAAGAGCTCCTTAGCCCCACGCCGCGAAGGGTGTTCGACTGTTCACTGAGCGAACGATATAACTTTAACTTATTCCCTTTTAGATTCAACCAATGATTGATCTTAATCATAGACAGCCCTCCACATACCACTGTTGGGACCAGGTAGGTAGTATTATTCTTTATTACTTATCTGGTAGTTAAGCAAACACCGGCCGCCAGGTTTTAATTAATATGATACGCAACTTTGAGTGCTAATCGAGCGGGCAACTAGTCAAGCGTGCTGCTGCCAATGACCTACTGGAAGTAAAACCGAGGGCTGGCGGCGAGTTTCAAACACGAGAACTTCAAATCTAGGACTCGAGAAAAATACAATTGTCTTTCACTTACTTTTATAGTGAATAATGTAACTACGTACAATGGTTGCTAGGTATTATCAGTTGCAGTGAAGGTCTTTATGATACGATTTGCTGTGTTGCGTGGACTTCGCTAAAAATAATTATTTTTGAAAATTATTTATTAAGTGCCTAATGTATAAAAAAGTAATATTCTCTAAATCGAAGATGAAAATCGATAACAATTCCTACAGTCACCTTCCGGCTCTATCATCAGATCAGCTTCTTTACAGATTGACATAAGCATACAAAATTTAATATCAATCGGAAACCGGAAAGTGGCTCAAATGTAACTTGCAAGATTTGACCCAAATAAATAATCAACAAACAGGGCAAGCCAAATACAATCGTTATAAAAAAGATATTGAACACATCATTACTACTGACTTGACCTTTTGGGTCCAGTAAGCAGCTGTGTAAATATTCAATGTCGTCGTTCCTTATAATGTTGTTGATTCTCAGTTCTGGCTCTTCCTCAAATTACTCAGTCACGAATGACATAGAATGTTGTAATGTTGGACTAACTTATCTGCTGTAAGTAAATGTAATATCATATTCATGCAAGCATAACACATTGAACGTTTGTGGCATAGCTAACGAACATTCAAGATTTTTTAATAGAACTAAATGTTAGAATCAGTTACAGTATATAAAAACTGTATATTAAAAAAAAATCATACCATGTACGAAACTACATATATCCTTTTTTCTTGAAGGGATCATAGCATTATTATAAAGCCATATGAAATACCGTGAACCTTCTTTTAATAACAATAAAAAAATCAGTGATAAAGGCAATAACCACGAGAAACCAGAAAATATATATAAGTATCGCATGTAAAACCAGGAACCTCTTATCAGCTGAGCAAAAATCACAAGCTCTTATCAGGGTTATGTGTAAACACCTACCTAGATATCACAGATCAATCAGAAACCTGCCAATACATCGCCATACGAGACTATAAAGTAGGTACCTCTGCAAACGTAATTCTTGATAGCACAATTTCACTGTGCGTTATCAAGTCACTATAACGCGTTTTCAAGCAAAATACATGTGAGAATATTTAAAGATGACAATTATTACGAAATTATCTACCTTTGTGTACTTTGCCTCTTACGAATTGCTGAATTCTTATCATGTTTTGCGGTTGTCGTTTATGTAATATACCCGTGCAACCTACCCGATAGGTGACGAAATCAGTGATACGTCTTCAGCAAGACACATCCCAACTTACGATTAGCATAATATGTATAATGTATTCTGAGATTAGCATAAAAACGTGATAACTGAAATGCAAAATAGGTCAGGGAGCCATGAGCCATGATCATCTTGCTAAGAATTAAAAAAACAACAATAAAAACTATTGAGCACTTTTTTAATTTGGAGAAGTTAGGGTTCTATCAGACGGAGAAATATCACGCGTTCAAGCGTTCCACGTTCGCGTTCTGCGTTCGAGCGTACAATTGCTCATGAACTTGTTGGACGGTCTACGCGGTACCACTACTGTTACCACGTTTCTTGACGATAGTTCTTCATCGGAAGACAATTTATTGATTTTGTGATCATTGTCAGCGTTAAGACAGAAAGGAAATAGGTACTGGGTGCGCCCAGTAAATAAGGATAGAGAATTTTATACACTTTTTTCTAAATGGGTTAATGATGAAGAATATGAATATTTTTATAGGTACTTCTTTTCAGAAGACAATTGACTTATGAACTGTATGACAAAATTAAACATGACTTAGATTAACACAAGATACTGGCAATTTCTAACCATACTTCTGCTACATTTCCAGGATTTTTATAATCGTTATCCTTCGCATCGTACTTATAAAAAAGCCTTTCACGTTCTAATGTAATTAGCTTTTCAGTTTCCATCTTCCTTCCAATTTGGTAGCCGAAACAGCAGGGAATGCGCGAACGCGAGCGCTCTGGTGCCTCTGGATGACCGACGCGGTCAGAATGCATCTTGTGTGGGTATATGTAATACAACAACCTTGAGCCCGCCAAATAAAAACACAACGAACGCAAAACTGCATTCTTGAACGCAAGTAGATCAAATATGTGTTCAAAAAATTTAAGAATTAAGGAATTTCTTGATTCCTTTTGCTTGCGTCATCTAATCGAACTAGTGCAAAAATATCCACAAGCGATATCCATAGCATCAATAGCTAGACAGGTACCTAAGTACGTACACCATCGATCGCTGACAACCTCCACTTAGTGTGGGACAGGACTCACGACTTCTCACAATATTACTCGAGAACTCTTGAGTCTTTTAACAATAATAGAGGTACCTATATTGAAAGAGACTTTAAAGACTCTAGTTCATTGCTAGTTCCGAAGTCTTTAAGAAAAAGTGAGTTCCATTTCCATTTTGTTGATATACCTACTTAAATTGATGATACTGCAAAAAAAATATGACATGGCGGGAATATCGCCACGATTTAGGTACTGGCCTGTGGAGGTGGATAATTAGAAAACTTTGTACGTAGTATATTAATTACTCTGTGATATTAGTATTAAACAATTTAAATTTTAAAATGACAAGTGCTCAGATTCTCCAATAAGACTTAAGTTTTTTTTGAAGAATTGAGTTCCATCTACGAACAATAATTTTATTTCGATGAGTTCCATAATAAAAGGTCAGTTCTATGAGTCGAGTCTTTTTGCATCAGGACTCTACAAAAGGGCTCAAGATGTTGAACATTTTAGCCGGAGTCTTGCAAGCTCTGCCAAAATGGGTCCAGTCCACAAATACGGACTTAACTGGAGTCCTGTCCAACACTACCTCCACTTGGCAAGCTGAAAGTGGTCGTTACATTTGGCCATTACGTTTGTTAGTGAAAAGTAAAACGATTTAGACGAGAGCGCGATTTTATGACGATGTAAAGATTGAAACCACCCACGATTGCCCACTTTCAGCTTTCTGGTCTTTATGGACTTAAGTACGCTTACGATCTTTATGGCTTACGATCGCAGCTAATGGCTTCAGGAAACCCATTGATGGTTTCCTATAATTATAACCATACCAATACGTATTATTTTCTATGTCATATGAATCAATGGAACAAGGGAATCGGCACCAACTTTAGAGATCCCCTTTTATGAGATCCATAGTTTTCAAAAACGATGTTTTATTAAAAACTAGCTGCAGGATTTCGGGGTTTATTTTCTTTCTTATCAATGTCAATGGCAATGATTGTTATCTAAATTGTATTTGCCGAGAAATTCGCCACATTTATGGGCAATTTCTCTTTAAATGGTGCAGGTTTTTTTTGGCTTGTTGCATGAGAACATACTGAAGAAAAAAATAGTAGGAAATATATTTTAAAATAAGAAGCTTATACAGAAACTATATTTATAAACCTGTATGGATTTGACATTTGGCTCTAGATAAAACACATCTGCAAATATATTTTAATTAAAAATGATTAAAAAATGTTTGAATTTATACTATCCCAACGACAGTCTGCCTAATAGACAATATGCATGTGATTCAGAAACGAACAAAAAAAATGATGTGTATACTTTATTGCTAAAGAAAAATACCCATATATATATCTTTTCAATTTAACGTGTTTCCATTGAGAAATTATTTATTTAAAAGCTGTATTTTTAAAATTCCCTCGCAAATTTCCGAAACGCCACGTGACGTCACGAAACACTGTCAAACTTAATTTTCTAAATAGTCTGTGCTGTCAATCACAAATTAAAAAGAAGAAGACTATCTGTCACTGTCAATAAGTCATTTGTAATTTGCAGTGTTACCAGATTGGGTATGTTTTTCGCAATTCTGGGTAAAAATGGGAAATTTTAGAGAAAAAAAAAGTCTTGGAGAATTTTGGGTATTTTTTTTCTTAAATAATATACATTTGTTTAATAAATTACGGTAGGTAGTACATTATCTTATAGCTTATAGTAGCAGGCAGCTAGTCTACTACCTATTAAATTATAAATAATTGAAGTAGGTACTTACAATACTACTGTGTAGTTTGGCAAAGGATGACACTACTCATTTTGCTCACAATATGTATTTTTTGTTCACAATAGTATGTACATGTCGCAGTTGAATGGTATAATCCGCTAATTCACTAAACCTCTAGCTGTTTGGCATTACAGCTCGGTTTTGTAAAACAGCGAACCCTAATACGCGGAATGGAATGAACGACTTGTATTCATCCATGCGGCTAGAGAAGTTGTTGAACATTCTATCTAAAACAACAGTATAAACTACTTAAACACGATACATCGTCTCTTCTCATCGCCTTACACCACGTTTTCCTTACATTTGCATCTTTGGGCATATGAAAATATATTTTGTCAGGTGCAGTTACGATGTTATTTTTGCACATAGGAACCATACAATATTTATAATAAGATTTTGTGCGCCCTTCCATTTGTAATGAATTGATATTAAAAGCTTTAATCACTCACTTATAATCACAGATAGTATTACTTATAAAATAAAACTGTGAATCCAACACTTTGTTGTTTTGTTGATAATATTTTGAATTTGTAATTTTCACTCGACTGACACTGACATATAAGTGTATCCATGACATTGACAATGCACGGTGACGTCACAGAATAAAAGCGCAAAATGGCGCGTTTATAGTCGTCCAAAAATAATAGTAGTTTTAATTATTTTTTTAAGCTTATTTAATAATATTCTGTAAGTGTTATATTTTTTTCCGGATATATAATAACTTATAGAATCGTTTAAAAAAATTAAAAAATAACATGAATATACCCTATTGTATACATTTTTTTTTTAATTTTTCTATGACTGCTAACATTGCGGTGATTTACTTTAATTGGTAGATAATTGTGTTTGCATTTAAATTGAGCATTTAACTTCGGTAATTAAACAGATTTATTAAATTAATTAATTAAACTTGTCTCACGAATTCGCGACTACCGGACATGTCTGAATAGTCACGAAAGTTTTCCTGTTAAATACCCAATATGGGTAAATTTCTTTTTTTAATGGCAGCCCCAAGTTCATATGTCAAAGATTAAATCGCCATTTTGAAGTATTAACAAAAGACATCCAGCTGGTGCGTCAAGCTGTCCTCACAAAAAGTGTGGTCAAAAAAGATCTATCGAGGTTACGAAGTACATAGATCTCGTTGATCGAAGTTTGTAACGTTTATTATTGTAAAAGTAAAGTTTTTCGTTATTTCTTCTTGATCTGGGAATAAATAAAAGTGGAATTTAGAAGGATTTTGCTATATTTATTAAGTATTTTAATTTCACTGTAAAACAAAATACATTCATCATGTCCTGTTAGCAACCGTTACTATAGGATGGACAAAAAATGTTACGAAACAGACATGTAAAGCTTAGTACATACATATTCAACGTAATTTATTTAAACGATATAAACGTTTGGATATTCGTAACGGAACGTATATTTTAATGTGTATTTTATTTTTATTTAGGTATGAGAAATTAAAAATTTATATTTAATGATTATGTCGCAGTTGAATGGTATAATCCGTTAATTATCTAAACCTCTAGCTGTTTGGCATTACAGCTCGGTTTTGTAAAACAACGAACCCTAATACGCGGGATGGAAAGATCGACTTGTATTCATCCATGCGGCTAAAGAAGTTGTTGAACAATGCTATCGAAAGAAATCATATACAATGTAGAATGCCTACGAAGTGGCAATGGCGAGCGAGCGAAGCGAGCGTGCCGTGGCAGCGGCCGGCGAGTGCTAGGAATGTTCTATTCATTTTACTAGGTTAGCACAAACCTATAGGTTAGTTTAGATTAGAACTGCGACCAACACACGCACGAGCCGAGCGAGCGTGCCGCGGTAGCGGCCGGCGAGTGCTAGAAAAGTTCTGTCCATTTTACTAGGTTAGGGCAAACCTTTAGCAATAAAAATCGTGGAATAGTTGTCTGGGAAATAAAATTCAATGTCTAAAAAATCTGTATTCTAATAGACACCCAGTTATATTTCATTATGGTAACCCTACACCAAATCCTTATCATGCATGTGTCGCAGTTAGATTGTTTAACGGTTTCGTCAAACAGCGGATTACCGCTACTGTTTCACAAAACCGCTAGCCGTTTGGAAACGTGGTTAGCGGTTTGAATGAACGTAACACGATGCGCAATCTTAGACAATCCAGCTGAACGATATTCGGCTGTTTAACAAAACCGAGCTGTAATGCCAAACAACTAGAGGTTTCGTGAATTAGCGGTTTATACCATTCAACTACGAAAATTATAAATTTAGTACCTATTCGAGACCTGTCGAGCAGTGAACACTATTCCTAATAATTCGGTTTGTAACGTCACATGTCCAATTAGTAACTGTCCCCCAAAATTTTTGCCTATTTTTCTTTAATGAATTTTGAATCCTTTAAGGTAAATAATATTAATAATATTCATAAACAAAGGAAAATAATCTAAAATTATGTTTTTATATATGATTTTATAAACTGATAGATAAAGTTATTCGAGAGATAAATCTTGTGTTTGGACAATATGTTACGAAAATGACAAAATTGTTGAATTTAAAATACAATTAAATATGTTATGGCTAAGTATTAATATTTAATTTGATTAATTATTAATTTAGAAGCTCTTTTGCAGCGATTGATTAATTTCATTTTTAATACATAAATTTTTATCGTGATTTGATTTTTGTTACTAACAAGGCAACTTTCTTCCAATCCTCTTCAAAAAAAATAAATTAAATGATAAAATACGCATTTTTATATAGAACTTTTATATAAATCACATAATTTATAATACTATTTTATATAATACATAGTTTTTTGGCATAAAATCAAAAGTGAACCTAAAATTATTTTTTTTAAACTTTCGCGATTTGAAATTAAACTGCCCTTATAGCTCTTTGGTTGGCCTCCATTAGATCGTCTTTAGAACAAGATGCTTGGACGTTGGAAGTGGGGCCATGACATGACAGCAGATGTTACATGGATGCATCCACATGCTGGCACATCTGTCGTCGTCAGAATAATCAATCTTACTTACACAATAGGACAAATAACATTTAAAGTAAAAGGAAAAGTCATAGGATAAATATGGATTTAACTTCATGCAATATCTATCAAAACCTCAACATACTTACCTGAATAATTAACCTCAAGTTAAGCAATCAAGAAATTTGATGGCCACTAACACATACAAAAACCAAGTCTAATATCAAATATTGAATACCTTTATATCTATTTCTAATAAGTTATTGTAGAGCTATCTACTTTTAACACATGTCAAACAGATGTGTGGGCTACAAACATAAAAAAAGGTAAGTCCCCAGCAGAGGTTAATTTATCATTTGTTGATTGAAAACTAACATTTGTCAAGGGAAATACTGGGTAAATTATTTCTATATTTTAGCATGCTTAATATAATATATAGCATAGCAACTAACTATTCATCTTCTTTATTGTTAGGACTTTTATGAATAGGCAAATAATAAATCAACAATAAGATGTTGAAAATGTAATAAAATGATTATCAACTTAGGTATTGAATGAGACATTTTATACAAAAAGGTATTTGGACAAGAAAATAAATGGAGTCAGAACAGATATAGAGAAAGGCCTAAAAAGTGATGGTTGGACAATAATATTATTAGTATGGAAGAAAATATTGATATGGTTGTGATAGTATTAATTGTCTAGAGTGCCCTAGGCAAGCACCTTATAAGCGCCCCTGTAACGGCCATGCTATAAATTTTAACTAAGTAGTACTGGTAATAGTAAACATTGATGACTATAGTTAGCATGACTACATGTGTGGTAGAGGTTTTTATTTGTCAATTTGCATGGCTGGTAGTTTTAAACTACAGTTTAAAAATTCCGCATGCCTCTTTGTTACCCCGCGCCCCTAGGCACATGCCTACTTTGCCTTAAGGATAATCCGCCTCTACTCTCTTAAGTGTAAGTAGACAGAGCCAAGGATTGCCAGACCCAATGTCCATACTTAACAAGATGGTGGGTTTTTACCTAGGAAGAAAGCAGAAATAAAAATATAGAGACAGTTGTATGTAGTATATTATTCTTTGGTGACAGGTTACTATTACTTAATAGTACTCTGTGGTGAAAGATTACTATTACTAGCTTTACAACTAATCAAAAAAATCACCATAACTATTTACACACATTAAATTTTTTTTGCTTCAAGACCTTCTGGGAAAGCAAATTATGGTAAAGCTACAAGATAGAAAGCTCGAAGTCTTTTTAAAATTAATTTCGCCTTCTGGGTTTTTCTTTTCCAAAAGGAGTTTAAGTACCAAAATTAATATGATCATTCCACTCCACATAGATAAATCGCTATCACACTGATGTTTAAGACATTTAGGATATGTAGGGCAGTGTGACATGCATGTTATCATGGAAAAAGACACACTAATTGCAGTAAAAGTTTACATACATAGTTATAAATAAAATTGATAAACAAACTTACACTATATCTATTATCGTCTTAAACCACCATTTATATACCTAGTTTCTAGATCTAAAAATTGAAATCTATATCTATGTATTTATCTATATCTATGTATAATGTTATGTTGTTTTAGCTTAAAGTTTATATACCTAAATGGTAGGCCAATGTAATAGTACTTATGACAGAAGCAGGGTCAATAAATGACAGACAACCTAAAGCAGAGTTAAATTGTGTTGAAGGAGACTGGACATCAAATAAAATCCCAAATTAAAGAAATGGTTTTCAAAATGAGTAAATAAAAAATAAATAGATGGATAACACTTTAAATTGTAAAAAGCTTCACTTTTTATTATGTCATAAAGGCTTAATATTATGAAATACAAATGATGCAAGAATACAAACTCAGTCAACATATATTTTATAAAAATTATTTTAAAAATATGGTGTTATGGTAGACATAAACATGATAACCTAATCATAAGAGGGTGAGCTCAGATAATAACAATCTGGCAATTTATTATAGTGGGTTATCACTATTATCATACTTTATCATGATACCCATTAAAATATTATTAGCTAATACTCATTACTATATATATAGCAATTATTTCCGTTTGCCTATGTTATTTTATTAGGTACATAGAGAAATGTTTTCTTATCAACATGAATAAAGTTTAAATTACAAACTTTAACTTTAATAAAATCTTTTAAAATAGATAAAAATTTTAAGTTTATTTTTTATTAAGTGAGGTTTTTGTTTTTTATGTGTGTGAATGACCCACACTGGTGTTGAGAGTTCTCAAGTTGGCAAAAGGCATCTAACATAGTATGATGTGAAAGAAAAGCTACAAAATTTTATATGAAGATAAATATTATATCAAAATGGAACATGTAATTTTGTTTTAAAAAACAACGGAGTATAAAATTCTTATTAGATTCTGTTTTATTTTTTTTAAATGCAACTTGTGTACAGTTAATAATTATATTTAGTGATCTTCTTAGTGTAGTTTTGATGGACAAGTAGGTACTTATGCTGCCAAATAACAAGTTGGGTGTGTCATTTCATTTATTAACAAACATACAAAGATGAAGCATGAAGAACCATGAATTATTAAAGAACATGCAAAAACATATTCTAACGAAAATTACTAGGCACATCCATAAATTTTAAGATTTAGGTATCTAGGTACCAGACAAGTTGTGTAATGATTTCTCATCATTCACGCAAGTTGCCGTCGATACCCTAATATTTATTCCAATCAAGACAGTGGTCTCGTTACTACAATGTAATTTTTTATGATAATTACTCAGGTACCAAGTTCACAAAATCGGTGCACATGGTAGGTATGGTTTTCAGCAATGGTAAGGATCACATCACATGATTTGTGATCACATGACTTTACTGCAGTTTGTTTGTGCATTAGAGTGATAGGTACCTCCGAAAAAGACGGAATATTTAGTACGTAGGTATATTAACTGAAAACCCAACGTTACATAACTGAGGGCATGACCATTTTTCAAACTTACCTTTAGTGACATTCTCGTTACCACTCTTATCGTTCCCATTACTGCTAACGGGACATTTTTTCACTTTTTGAGAAGCATTTTTAGAAGAGTTATCATTCACTTCACTACCGAGAGCCATCACAACACGAGGAATCAATCCGCCAGCGACTGACCGCGACGAGCACGGCTCCACACTCAGCTGAAAGAACACATGCGGTAGAAATAAGGTTCAATTTTGACTAATCTCGCGTGCATAGAGGACGAAGTCCTGCTGTAACACTACCAAATTTAAAAGCACACTTTGGGCATATATAATCTTCCGTATTCCGTGTTTTCTTACATGGTAGAGTAAAACTCTTTTCAGTAATGATAGATAACTGGCGTAGTGATAAAAATATATCTGTACATTGGTGTATTTTCTTAATAAGATAATATCGCTTGATATGGGAAACACGCAATGTAATATATTTGTTTGAAAATAACACACCCTGATTTCCGTATTTGATGATATCTAGCGCCATCTATTGGTTTGCATTGGCACAAAAAATCAATGACAGATAACTGACGTGTATGTTATTGTTCAGAAATCAGTCCCGCCTGTGTTCCTTACCATAGACATTGGTAGCTAGTGCCTACTAAGCAGATAGTTACTATTACTATACTGAACGAGCACAGATCTACGGCTTGAGTGTGAAAGAAACAGTGATATGTTTTTTTGTCTCTATCGGCGTGGCTGCTTTCTATAAGCTGGCCTACTGTCAAAATCTGGGCTTAAACAAACCACAAAACGATCGAAGTTATTAATTTTAGGGATTTTATCATTTAAAAGGTGATTTAGGGTTTTATTTGAGCTTATTATAAGTTAGTAACCATAGTGTATTAGTGGTATTAGTGTGTTCTGTCTGTGACGTGTGCAAAATATGGGTGGAGGCAACAATCAAAGATAGAAAGAGATGCACTAAAGTGGCCACCACGCATTATGCAGGCAGGTCTAGTAGTGGTAGGTCTGGGTGAACGAGGCATGAATCTAACTTTAGTCTATGGATGTGGTCGTGACATTGACATTCTGTAGACATAGACAGCTGACAGATGTCATTCGGGGAAAATAAAAACTTACAAAAAACAATTTCCTCAATTCTCAAGAATCAAACAAAGTGCTCAAAACAATACAATTCATTCAATAATACAATTCAATATTAATCTATGATACAATTCATCTTGAAACAAAGTTAAAAATTCAACATAACAAATAAGAATAACTAAATGCTGAATGCTCTCTCCGTCGACAGAAATAAACAATACATTTTAATTAACAGTCCCAAGATCATTATTCGAACTGGCGTCCGAAAATTATACCAAGGTAAAAAGCTCTCATTTAAAGGTATTTACTTTAAATGTAACTTTGTAGTTTTTGAAACATTATACTTCTTATTTACAGAAAATGCTGGATGGATGGTATTGTCGCTCTATAGCGAATATGCAAGCAAGTGAGGCGGCTAGCGTAAGCAGTAGCACTCCCGCGGAAACTAGTAACACACGGGATTCGCGTAATTACTCGAGTGACAGCAGCAGTGAACCTGAACCTGAGCCTAACTATCGCTCCCAGTACCTCTCTCTGAAAAAGAAATTGAAATACCTTATTTATGTAAGCAAAAGTTTAGTATATATGTCATATTTTATCAGTAATATTTTGGCCTAAGTTAACCTGAGCTCTACTTACCAATGTATCAGTAATATTTTTGCTGAATTCTTGTATTTACACGCTGTATACATACTTTATCATGAATAGTGAAATTTTTAATTGTTAACATATCACTTTTATTAAATCAGTATTTATTGTTGAAGTACCTTATCGCCATCCATAAGATCCTGCCATAAAGAAGCTTGACATGCTATTGGTATCCCCATCAAAAGTTCCGTTTCTCAGTTTATCCGGGACAGACAGGCAGATATAGGGTCGCTTAGCCGGTTAGCGACCACCCTTCAGTTGGCGACCACTTGACGGACTTAATGTCTTAAAATCAAGATAATACTATTCCTAGAGATAACACAAATAAAAATAAATCTTACGCGTTTCTTAAATGATTACTTAACACGTTCAGCGCCACAAGTATACCTAAAAGATTGGGGTGTATATGTAGGTATACACATGGCGCTGAATGTGTTAATATGAATTTACACACTTTGAAACAAATAGTTTAACCTAGCACCAATGAAAAATTACTCAATTCGCATGATGAATAAGCGGTGTGTTTTTGAGTAGTAAGTTAAAAAAAAATAACATGACGCTCGGTACTTAATAGTAAGTTTCATTAGTTATTTCATGTTGTATACACAAGTAAGATTTTTTTTTAAGTACAATCGTTAAGTTTTCATATTAATTTAGTAGTATTTTGCTATTTTTATACTTCATTTTAAAATAAATTCCCGTGGTTGGAAAACCAAAGTGCATATTTGCAAAAATGTTGGATTGCAGCCACATGGTCGCAATCTGAAGAATAAGACATAATTTTGTTTTGCTTCACCTGGTTCCGTGGGCATTTTTCCGCGCCTAGGCTCTTCTTTTAGGCCCCTTGCATGTGAGGGAGGCATCGACAATTTTCTGTGTCTCCCCTTTTGCAGGCTGGTTTTGCGTTGTCACTCGAGCCAGCCCAACTCGTCGAGGAAGCGGAGCCATGCAGAAGGTGAGCTGCACTAGTCCGTCAGCATACTTGGAGATCCCAGGTACTCCTCTCTTGTTGATGCAATGCACGGACATTCCAGTATCACGTGCTTTGCTGATTGCAGCTCCATGCAGCCTCTGCATAGAGGGCTGTCGGTTTAGAGTACAATGCCCTGTTAGTAAACCTATCATTTTTTTGAGTTTTACCCTTGGAAGTGTGAGAAGTCGGCGTTAGTAACGTGGATTCCACGCCGGGATGGCTTCTCTTGCTTGTCGACATGTTTCTAGGGTGTCCCAGGCTTGTTGTTTTTATTGTTAGTGTTAGTTTTGATCCAGGAGCGAATTTGGTTGAAGGGGATGGGGGCATGTGGTGATAGTCCTATTGGTACCATGCCTGAGCCCCTTGCCAATTCGTCCGTTGCGTCATTGCACAGTGAGCCGCGGCCTTTGATCCATTTGATTGTGACCTTGTTGTTATACTTACAGATTTGTTCCAGTGCCTTGTGGCATTCTAGAGTAAGTGCAGAATTGATCATCGGGTTCCTCAGAGCATGAAGGACTGCTGCGCTGTCGGTTAAGATACGAATAGACATGTCCGTTACCTTTAACTTGTTCATTTTCGCCGCGGCGTGGGATATGGCTACACATTCAGCCTTTTAGATGGAGTTTTCCTAACCCAGAGCCGTGGCGTAGTAGATATTGAGGTCGTGCGAGAAGACACCGGCTCTTACTCCTGTGCTCGTCTTCGTGCCATCGGTGTATACTCTTACCTCCTTGGTATTTGAGTTATCATTATTGTCTTCGTGTAACTGTATCTTATATTTCTTATCGAACCAAAATTGTTTTTTGTTTCTGTCGTTAATTGATCCCATCAGATTTGATGTGCACATAGCTCTTAATAGTATTGTTGTGTGAGGAGGGCCTGAGTTCTTTTTTCAAAGGCCTCTCCGACTCCAAAGTCTCATGGCTGCAATTTGTGCCTCTTGTTCTATATGAAGGTGTAGTGGGGTGATATCCAGTATTACTTCCATAGCAGCCGTTGGGCATGTTCTCATCCCGCCGCTTTGGCCAGGCATGCCATTGTTTGAAAGCTCCGGAGTTTTTCTTGTGCTGTTGTTAGTGTTGTGCGCATCCACCATATTACGGCCCCGTAGGTGATGGTGGGCCTTATTACGGCTGTGTATAGCCATTTCATGATTTTTGGACTAAGCCCCCAAGGTTTCCCTATCGTTCTGCGTCAGTGCCAAAGTATTAGTCCGGCCTTCTTCAGCTTTTCATCTAGGTGTTTGGCCCAATTAAGCTTTCTGTCTAAAGTGATTCCAAGATATTTCACTTCACTTGATAAGGTTAGCTTGGTGCCAAACAGTTTTGGCATGTTGTAGCTCCCTAGTTGTCGTTTGTTAGTGAACATTACAGTTTCTGTTTTATTGGCGTTGACATTTAGTTCATGTTTGACGCACCATTTTTTTACAATTTTCAGGGCTCCACTGGTGCGGTTGTAGGCTGTGTCTGCAGTCTTCCCTGATATCATTATCGCAAGGTCATCCGCATACCCTACTGTGTAGTAGTTGTTATCGTTTAGGTTTGTTATGAGATCGTTTACGACCAGGCTCTATAAGAGTGGTGAGAGAACTTCGCCCTGCGGGCATCCTCTTGTAGCTGTGCCGCTTACCGACATTTGTATTTTTCTGAGCCTTAGCATGTTGTTTATCCAGCCTATAATGGTTTCTGGGACCCCATGGTGTCTGAGGGCCTCACAGATGCTGTCGAAGTTTGTCTTGTCAAAAGCTCCTTCGATATCTATGAAGGTACGGAGGCAGAGATCTTTGTTTTTTATAGCTTTCTCAGCGAAGTCAACCACTTCGTGCAGGGCTGACTCTGTTGATTTTCCTGCAGTGTATGCATGTTTTCTTTGAGTGTACGGGATTTTCTTCCAAAACGTTGTCTCGTATGTATCTATCACATAGTCTTTCTTGTGTCTTAAGGATGAAAGATGAAAGACTAATAGGTCTAAATGATTTAGCATTTGTGTAGTCTGTTTTCCCTGGTTTTGGTATGAAGACCACCGTTACTTCTCTCCAGGATGTTGGTATATAAATGTGTGCTAGGCTCGCAGTGAGGAGAGATGTTAAATGTTATACTATCACCTCATCCCATCTTAGCAGACCTGGGAATATCCCGTCCGGTCCTGGTGCTTTGAATGGTTGGAAACTATTTATTGCCCAGTTGACTCTATCGTTTGTCACCACCGATTTTGCTAGTTTCCAGTCCTCTTCTGAAAGGTACTTGTTACGTCACCCCCGTTGCTGTTAGTTCTGTTATTTTACAGCCGGGAAAGTGTGTGTTGAGTAAAACTTCACTGGTTTCGGACTCAGATTTAGTCTAAGATCGGTCCGGTTTCTTTAGCGTTCCTATTGTTTTGTTTTTACTGTTACCGCTGAGTACTTTCCTGACTCTGGAAGCTTCCGCGGTTGTTTGGATGTTTGTACAGAATTTGCACCAGGCTTTGCGATTGAAGGATCTAATCCTACTTTTGTATTTCGCTCTCGCTCTGGAGTAGTTGTCCCAGTCATAGTCACGGCTGGTGTTCATTGTTCTGTTGAAAAGCCTCCCTACTTGTTTTTTCTTGCGTTGTAGCTCTGGGCCAAAGACATTGTCCTTGTTTTTCCCACATGTTGAGATGCCTAACGGGCATGATTGTTCATAGCTGTATGTTATCCTTTGTTATCTCCTCTGGTATTCTTCCACTGCCTCATGGTTCTCAAGTGTGTGGGGGTCAACCGCAGGTCCTAGGGTAGCATTGAGTTTGACTCTATATAGGGTCTTGTCAGTTCTCCTAGGGTTCCTGCGAGGTGTTGGTGTGGTTTGTGAGTATTCAATGTCATACCTTAACCATCTGTGATTAGAGCAGGAGGATTCATCTGATACAAGCCAGTTCGAGATGTTCACAGCAGCTCCGTTCGTTGCCAGTGTTAGATCGATGATTGTGCGGCAGCGCCTGGTGATAAAAGTTGGTTTATTACCTATGTTAATGACGTTAAGGTCTGTTTGAATGAGGTAGTTTACAAGGTCCTCTCCTTGGTCATTTGACTCTTCCGTGCCCCACAGAGGATGGTGGGCGTTAGAGTCGACTGAGATGATGAGTTCATGTTTTTCATTTTCACAGTAACTTACCAGTTCCGTGAGTTCTCTAGTTGGTATCTCCATATCGTAGGGTAAGTAAACGGAGGCGATGACTGTATTTGTTATTGTTTTCTTGTTTTTTTTTTTATGGTTCGGAGAGACTTGGACGGCTGTCAGATCTCTGGAACATAAATGGGTTATAGGCATAGCCCTAAAATTTTTAGGAAGGTAGATACATGATCTGGGATGATCTGTTGTTTGGTGGTGGTGGTGGTGGTGATGGTGGTGATGGATTACCGGAGGTAAATTAATATATGAATATTAACTATATTAACTTACCTCTGGTAATCTTAAAACTGCAGATGTTGTTGTGCCTGATCCACGGCTCCTGGATCAGTGCGATCGTGTTTTTGTTCTTCTCCAGCTCGCCCCGCAGGTTAGCCGTGGCGGTTTGGCTATGCTGGATGTTTATTTGGATGACCTTAGTCATCTTCCAGGACGAGGGTGATCGGGTCATTTTTGCTGCTTTCCCTTTCCTCCTCATCCTTTGTTGCTTCCTGCCGTTCGTTTCCCCGAAGTTTTTCCCACGAAGGTAGACGGCAGTTTGTAGCTGAACACATCGGTCCACGTTGGGGGGGCCGTTTCCAGGTCTGACCCTGTTTGTGCCGGTGCAGCTGTTGTCGGCTCCGGTGACCTTTGACCTGCCTTATTTTCGCCCTCGTCCGTTGACAGAAGTGGTCCGGGCATAGGTGTGCAGGCGTCGTTACCCACCTTTGTTTCATCGTTTATGTCCTCTTCCGGCTCGTCCGGTTTAACCTGAAGGTATACAGACCCGAGGCCGAAGGAGATAATCATGGGGAGTAAGTCGTTGGGTGCTCCTACCGTGAGATGCATCCCAGCGTCTTGTTTGCTGAAACTGTAGAGGCTCCAGCGGTTTACTCCCGCCCATGGGTTGAGCCTGTCCAGCATTGTTTTTATATGCTGCATCGGTATCTCGGTGCACCTCGATGATAGGAAGATGCCGCACTTTGCCTTTTTAGGTAGGTCCCCTTGCAGTACCACGCAGAGGGGTTGGTTGTTGGAAGTAGGTGGTAGACTAGCCACCACGTCCTCGAGCCATCGCTTCGTAGTATCGTCCCTGCATAGCAATTTCAAAACTCCGTCACTATGTACGGGTTTGCCCGCGAATGCAGGGATGACCTCGCTGCTAGGATCGAGTACGTGAGCCATCTGTCGATCCTCCACCGTTGCTTCGATGTTCTGCAGTTCTGTTTGCAGCAGGTCAGTCTTGTTTGTCGTGATGATGGCCACGTGCAGGCTGGAGAGGATTACTCCAGCGTAAGTGGTGCCACTCCTGCGTTTTGCGGTCTCCAGCTTGACCTTCTTCTCTCCTCTCGGTGATATGGTGTCGTCCAGACGGGACCTCTTGGGGCGTTGCCCGCTGGTTTGCGAATGGTTAGCAGGCTGTTGCCTTTGTGTTGGCCCTGGGTTGGTCGGCTCTTCGGATCCCCGGATGGCCTCGGCGGTCGACGACCTTCCGCTCCTGGTCCGGTTCGCCTCGGATTCCCTTAGTCTCGCTGGTTCCCTGTCGGGTTCCCACGTGATCCTCGGTTCCTCGGCTCTACTCGGTCCTGTTTTGGAGGAGTCTAGGTACCGTAGGTTTTTGTCGGAGGCACCTATTCCTGGCCTTGGATTGCCTCGTTCCGAGGTGGTACTTGGTTGGGATTTGGTGGCTCGCGACTGTTGGTCGTCGTGACGTCGGTGTTCGCGTTCACGTTCGCGGGGCGTGTACGAGTGCCGCGGGTTTACCGACTGTTCGCGGTCGTGTATTTGGGACGTTTTGCTGGAGTCATTATTTTGATTCCTGTTTCCACGAATCCTATCTGAGTGCTGGTTCCTTGTAAGGAGAAACGAATGCGAACAGCCCGAGCGTTTGCCCTTGCTCTTCCGCCTTGCAGTTACCTCCTGCCAGGGGTCCAGGCCCCGGACCTCTATCTGAAGAAGGAGTACCCTCACGTAAGTTGTGTGCCCCTTCTCGGGGTTATTTTGTCTCTTTTCGCGATTCTTCGCGTTCAGAGGTGTGTTTTGATTTTACATGGGTTTTCTGATCGTAAGTGTCCATGCGATGTTATGTAAGTATTCATCCTTTAGGTTCTTCTACCCTTTGCTCCATGGAGCCCCATATGTGGGCTCCATGGAGGGTAGACGACGGTACAACCTAGTGTTGACACCAGAGATGCAATTAAGATATATGGAGGAGTACAACAGCGAATTACAAGGATGTGGATGTTGGTTAGGATAGTGGGAAAAATAATTGTGTAAGAGGTGTGGTCTTCTTGGGTGTTTCGACTGATAGTTTTAGTTACGTCTGTTTCTTAGGGAACCAGACCAAGAATAGGTGGCAACCGCGGGAAGGATAGTCTATCAGACTTGCCATGGCTATCTGCGACTGTCGCGCTCCTGCCATGACCTTTCGCCAGATTGCACACCGGACACAGATGAGCAAAATGAGGTTCTCTGTGTTACAGTACCCTTTGGAATTTTACCTGTCTCACCTAGAACCTCGCCCTAAGCTTTTGTTTTGCTCATTCTGATCCTAATGGTTCATATAGGACTGTAACAATTAGGGTGTAGCATTGTTGTCGTGTAAAGATGCAATTCTTTAGTAAGCGACCGCCAGTTTTCAATGAACTTAGTTTAATTTACCTACAAACATTGACGCTCAATAGGCGGCTGTTAACCAAAGAGTTTGTTTACGGCCACCGTAATTTAGTATGAGTAACAACGGCCGCAAACCGAAATAAGTATTTAAGTTATTGGGTATGCGATTTTAGATACCAGTATACCTGTAAAAATTTATAAAAAATAGACAATATTTTTTTAACAATTACTACTCGTAGGTATTTAAAAAACATTATTTATTTAAAGGCACATAAAACACGTCTTTTAAATCAGTTATAAATGTTTTATTGGCATATTTTAAATATTATAATAGTGGTCGCAAACCAGCTTACTCGTGGTCGTAAACTGAAAAAAGTGGTTGCCAACTGACGAAATGACTATTTTTTCACTTATATAATATTTAATGGGTAAAAGTATTGTATTTTATGTTTTATATCTAAACTAGACTATACTTAGGACTAATTAACACTAACATAATAAATATCGCGTGTAGGTAACATTTTCTTTTACTCATTTGAAGTGAGTAACTCAGCTAACTGGTCGCTAACCGGCTTCCTTACCCTACCCAATGAGAGACTACAATTTATAAAAAGTATAGATAGATAATATACCTACATGCACATTCGATAATCAATTGGGAAAATCCTTGGAAAGGCAGTCGACTTTCTGTAGCTAATATGATGAAATTATCAAAAATTTAAGCTTATTACACTGTGAATTTTTTAAAAAGGTCTTATCTATGTTTCATTATTTTAGGAAAATGAATGTTTCCAAGATGCTCTAAGATGCAGTCAAAAAAGACTACTAAAGGTGTCAAGGGACCGCAGCTTCCTGCTGGATAGACTGCTACAGTATGAGAAGCAGGAGAGCACCACCTCTGAAAGTGAGGATACAGAGTCTTCGGACGATACTGACTATAGCCGTGTGGAGGCTATAAAAAGGTAACTAAAGAATTCCCTACTAATATTATATAACGTCCTACGTTACGTCGTATTTTCAGTCCATGATATTGAATAGCTTTACCTAAGCAACATAATTATATGAAAATATAAAAAAAAAACTTAAAACTTGGATCAGCTGAATGGTCAACTTGTATTGGAGGCAATTTTTTTTTCTTATTTCACTATATATTCCTTGGGGAAAGTTGTTTGGTATCATGGACTGAATTCAGCATTCAAAAAGGTTTAATATATTTTGTTAAACCATGAATAAATTTTGCTAAAGTTTGTTATGAAGGATGTATGTATGTAGTTATTTTTGTTCCACTTTCAAGCCAAAATGGCTAAACTAATTAGAATGAAATTTGGTATTTATATCTGCTATTATATGTATAGCTTTTTACCTGAATAACCACATAGAATACTGGAAAAATGTCATTTTGTCATTTGCTAGAGCGACAGAAAAGGATAGCAGCATAGAATAGTGCTGTTCCATGCTGACAGATGTGTCCCAACCCTAATATAACCTTTGATCTAAATTACTGTGTGTCTGGGAAATCATGGCCAGAAATTGTATTTATTTTTCTGTTTATATTGTATTATTTTAAAATTAATAATACAATACAATACAATATTGCACAAAAGTAAAAAACAGAACATAATTATCTTAAAAATGAGGAAATGCGCAAAAGGCGGCCTTATCGCTAAGCAATTTCTTCCAGGCAACCTCGTTTATATAGAAAAAATGATGGGAAATTAGGTAGTGCGGGGTGGTCAATATAATAAACATACTTATATACAATAATTATAATAAACATACATACACCTAATACTTAAATACATACATACACTTACACAAAGAAAACATAACAGGACAAAATGAAGAAACTAAGTGGAAACAAGGGAAGGAAATTACCTTTCATAAGGATAGAAAATGCGATTTTACTTGGGATTTAAAGCTGGCTAGCGTTTGGGCGCATCGGATAGTAAGTGGTAGTGAGTTCCATAGACGTACGGCTCGAACAGACAAAGACCGCGAGTAAAAGTCGGTGGAGTGAGCAGGAATTCTTAAAAGAAGGTTTTCAGCGCTGCGTAGTGGACGCCCTTGAGACTCACTAAATAGAATAAATAATTCTCGTAGATAATTAGGAGAGTTAGGATTGAAAAGAGTTGTGTATAACATTGACAGGGTATGCCAGTCACGGCGACGTCGGATCGGAAGCACCTTGAGTTCATTGCGAAAATGAGAAATATGGTCATATTTACGAAGGCCATATATGTATCGAATAAACATGTTCTGGAGACGAATAATATTAGAAGTCTGGTCAGAATGATCGGAGAATGATTGTGTAACCCGCTGAATGACAGACTAATGGTTCGGACTGATGAAAATTAAAATTGTTTTGAATGATGAAATACTGATGGGAGACTGATCGCGTAACCCGCTCGTATCATTCTCGCGTCAGTCACCGTACTTAAGTTACTTTACTATACACCGTACACCAATGTACATAAGGTTCATTATAGCTCTTTGCCGTACACGTACTTTTTATCAGTCTGCTGTCATTCTGGATTGACCGTGTAACCGGGACTCATTCCAGACTGATGGACTTGACTGATGCCAAAATGATAGTGTAACCTACCTCTAATGCCTTTAAAAAATTTCCAGAAAGAAACTGGAGTCAGCGTCACATCAGAATGTGTCTGCTCCCGCCGTTAACAAAGGACCAAATGTTGCCAAGAGGAAGAGAGCTGTTGCACCGAAAAAAGCTCAAAATATTGCTCACATGGTATTTATTTATCTACAATGTATTTTACAAAATTAAGGCTAAGCAGTATTTCTTAAGGCGAGATGGGTTCACAATTTGCAATACTGTGCGTGTTTTTGAAAAATCACTGTAATTAAACTACTACAGTTTTATTCTCAAAAAAATTACATAAGAATCTTAAGGATTTCTTACAGACACCCACAATATCCGAAACACGATTGAGCATTTTTGGCTCAATTGAAAAAAAAATATTTAGTTTTATTTTTTTATTTTATTTTATTTATTAAGAAACAACAAACAGTTACATTAATAGTCTTAAATAACTAAATATACATATATGAAGTGATAATAATTAAGTAACCCACTACGTTATTCACAGGTTGAATCTATGCTTATTAAGTTAAAAAAGTAGCCACTAGAGGTATAATTACAAGATTTTGACTAAAAAGGTATTATAGATTATAAATATACATATGTGTTTACTAGAAATAAATAAAGTTAAGAGAATTTTAAAGAAAAAGAAATACCAAAACAGAATAATTGCTAATTTGAAAACTAAAAGGATTTAATATCATGCTGAGTCAATGCAGCGTTAAGCAATTTTTTATATTTTTGGAGCTTGCAATTGAAAAAATCACCAACATACCTCTAAAGCCTAAAATCTTTATAAGACATATTACTATTTTATACAATCACCTTTTTATATGAAAATTATACCAAAAAATGTATTATCTAAATATCTAGTCGATTTCGCTACAAAAAAAATTATTAAAATAAAAAATAAATGTTATAAATAAAACACAGTGAAATATTCGTCGAGAGCGAAAAAAGACCCGGACCCGTGGTCGACGATATTTCGCTGTTTTTTTTGTATTTATTTATTTATTTTTATTTAATATTTATTGCACAATAATCTAACGATTATAATACAAAAGGTAATTTCCATAGTTTGTAGTCAAAACAAACTATGGAAATTTTACGGCGGTCCACCAGGCGGCCGGCGTCGCACACCGCGCCGCGTGTCCGTGGATGCGGCCAAACTCTACGTCGGTCAGAGACACGGCATCGCGCGAAGGATTCTGCTCTCTTTCGCATGTAGAGTGTGTGCCAGAGATAGACTAAACACGTCGCGTGCCCCGTTTATTTTTATGTTACTGCACCCTGTCGGAATATAAGACAGATTTGTTATTTTTTAATATTATTATTGTTGAAGGGGATATGATATGACTTGGACAAGTACATGGGCGAGTGGCAAACTACTGCCCTCGACAGAAATGATTGGAAACAGAAAGGTGACGCCTTTGACCAGCAGTGGGACACTGAAATAGGCTAGTAAAAACAAAAAATTTGTTGGACGTATTGATGTTTGGTACTCAATAAGGCAAAAACTGCTGTACAGATGTTTCACACAGTCTTGGGAAAAACTATTAGAATTTTTGTGTTTACTCAATAAAACAAAAACTGCTGAACATATGTTTCACACAGACTTGGGAAAAACTATTAGAATTGCAGAGTTAAGATGATTACTTCCTTAATAACATCTTAATTCTTTTTTTGTATTTTTTCCAGCATCAGTCCGGCGGGTCTTTGTTAGCTAAATCGTCTCCCGCGCTCGGCTTTAGTCTCTCCACGAGCGACGGTCATATGACGCCAGAGGAGGTGGAAAGACATCTTCAATCGAGGCAGTCGTATTTGGAACTGCTGCCAGAAAGGGCGCCGCCCACTGTCCCTACCGAGATGTTCAGCAATGATCCTTCTTTGGACAGGTATTATACATTTTATGTCTCTATATCTTTCAATCCCAACTAATATAATAATATTATAAATGCGAAAGTGAGTTTGTATATTTGTTTGTTTGTTACCGCTTCACGCTTCATCTACTAAACCAATCTTATTGAAATTTCGCATACACATAGACAAGAGTACTGAGAAGGACATAGGATACTTTTCATCCCGGAAAAAAGCATTGTTCTCGTGGGATTTGCGATAAACAACTTAGCAAAAATTACTGATCCGATATACCGCAATTTGGTATGTACCTATCCTAATCACAATCCCAACTAATATTATAAATGCGAAAGTGAGTTTGTATATTTCTTTGTTTGTTACCTCTTCTAGGTTGTGTTATGTTATGTTCCCGGTAGCCGTGTGGTTCCCGGCTGAGTAGAATAGGACTACTCCAAGTCTTCCCGTGGATGTCGTAGCGTAATAAGCGTGGAGAGTGTAGGCTAAATCCTCTGGCTACTCTGGCTAATATATGGCTCTGGTAGTACAAAGAGGGTCGTGCTCCTGCAGTGAAGACCAAAACAGACCTGATGATGATGTTCGGATGTGAACAGTGCTCGGAATTTGTTTATTTTGACAATGAGAGAACAAAAAAAAAAAGTAAACAACAGTGTCTTATAACAAATCTCTGTTCTGTGTCTGATTTAGAAAGACACTTCTTCTATTCAACTTTCATAAATATACGCGAGCGAAGCCGCGGGTAAAAGCTAGTATCTCATACATTGTACTTGGCCGACATAAAAATAATTTTGAATTGAAAAAAAGCGGCCAAGTGCTATTCTGACTCGCCCATGAAGGGTTCTGTAGCAGCAAGTAACATAATATAAAAGTTCTAAAGGTTGTTGTTTTGTTGTTTTTCGTGTGTGTAAGTTCTAAAGGTAAATTGCGGTTTACGATTTATGACGTAGGTATATAAAAAAAACTAACTAGATCTCGCTCAAACCAATTTTCGGTGGAAGTTTGCATGGTAATGTACATCATATATTTTTTTTAGTTTTATTATTCTCTTATTTTAGAAGTTACAGGGGGAGGACACACATTTTACCACTTTGGAAGTGTCTCGCGCAAACTATTCAGTTTAGAAAACAATGACATTAGAAACCCTGAATATCATTTTTGAAGACCTATTCATAGATATCCCACACGGATGGGTTTGATGAAAAAATAAAAATTTTGAGTTTCGGTTCTAAGTATGGGGGAACCCCAAAATTTATTGTTTTTTTTTTCTTTTTTGTGTGAAAATCTTAATGCGGTCCACAGAATACATCTACATACCAAGTTTCAACAGTATAGTTCTTATAGTTTCGGAAACAAGTGGCTGTGACATACGGACGGACAGACAGACAGACATGACAAATCCATAAGGGTTCCGTTTTTTGCCATTTGGCTACGGAACCCTAAAAAGACTTGTGAAGACGACCTTTTTGCATAGCATTAATTACCCGACTACGGCGAAGCGAAATGTAGAGTTATGTGTTTCGACGCTATGTAGGTATGTTCATCTGTGGGAACAGAACATTCGTATCTTTAACCCTTTAACCGCGAACGTTAATCTGACAAACATTTTCGTGCCCATTTCGCGAGCGTCGGATTTATCCGACTAAAAACTATGGATATTCACAATTCCTCGCGCTGGGAGCACGACAACTGATATAAAGTCTCGCGGTGAAAGGGTTAATAAAATTTTATAAAACATTATAAGCAGTTACTCCCTGCTAAGTTTGTGACTGCCTCCGTGGTCAAGGCGTTTGTCTTGTGATCCGGAGGTCGTGGGTTCAAATCCCACTAGGACGCATAATTTGTGAAAAGTGGTTTACAGTCTGGTTAGGATATTGCAGGCTTGAATCACCTGATTCAGTGGCAGATTAACCCTTAGGCTAATTAGGTTGCAGCCTAGGGCGCGAGGATCGGGGAGGCGCGCCAGGGGCGGATTATCCTAGATTTGCACCTCATGGTTAGTCTTCAGACGACGTCATAGTTAGAACAAATAAGACTGTGCCCATTTGCCAGAGGGTGCACTATGAACCACTGGTTTCCAAACAAAAAATCATTGGTTTTTCGTCGGTTGCAATTCGACAAGTGAGATTGGAACACTTGCCCTCCCACTGAGTCTTTGAAAACTGATATACATTGTTTACGTGTAGATTTATAAAAATAACTCAATATTCATTCAAGTTACAGATATTGATTATAATTCTGTTTTTGTTTCAGCGAATCTAATGACGTGCTGGAAAACTCCCCAAATGTAGAAGAGTGGTTTGATTAGTATACCATGTGGTGGTAGATACGATAATAGGTATTAATTTCGTATTATTTACTATAGATTGTAAGATAATGTTTAATAACAAAATATAAAGTTTTGATAGTCACTTTTTGGTTTCATTATTAATTTATTACCCTACAAATAGATAGCTGACAGATAGAGGCTGACTTTTTAACCACCAGCCAAATTGTTGGAGCAAGTCCAGTCCATGATACTGAACTACTTTCCATAAAAAAAATTAACGAAAAACTAAAATAAAAATGGCGAATTTTTATTCCCATCCAAATCAGCGCTCAGCCATACGGATTTTGTATGGGAGGACGAAAAATTTTTATCGATTTTTAATAACTTTTTTTATAGAAAGTAGTTCAGTATCATAGATTGAATTTGCTCAAAAAATTTGGATGGTGTTTAAAAAGTCATCCTGTATATTTTTCTTAGATTAAAGTATATGGTAGATATTAAAAGAAAAATCATTATTAAATATCGGATAAATATTTATTTTAGACATTACAATATGATTTTGAAGCACGAGAACAAACATCTATTTCTATACTGAATCACACTCAATTTTCTCATGCGATATTTATTTTACATACATATTGATAAATCACACCATAAACAGCGTACATTATGATGTACCAAGTAAGCATCTAATGTTTGACCTAATAAATTTCATAATATACATATATGTTATACCACATTCTTAACAAGAAGAATACATAAGTTTTAAATGATATATTATTCTGATCTTATAAACAAATCTATCATGCAAGGACTTAGCATGCTACAGATAAATTTATAACAACATTTCATGTCCATAATACTAAATTGTCTAACTCTACTTTTAAATCTATATCTATTACTTCGTGATATATAAGAAAAATAATCATCTAGTGCCGTGAGATTCCTATAGTCAACTCATTGATACACGCGAAGTAATATGAAATTATATTTATAACAGTATCTGCTTCACGCAAAATAAGACATATATCACCATCATTTTCTTGACCATTTATTTATTACGTATAAAACGAGGTTCACTGTGATTTCATTTGAATTCTGCGAGTCAGCGCTTCCGCCGTAGCGTAAGTGATAGAGCACCACATGAGAGCCCAACAAATCGCGAAATTTAATCAGAATTAAGTATTTGTTTCAGCATTTAAACTTTAATTATACATATTGTGAACGCAAACATGAGTAGGTTTGTCTGTCAAAATGTACAATATATAATATTACTGTACACCGGAATGTTTGAAAATTAATCGCAAAATACTTGTCCTGATTAAAAAAGATTTTTCGAGAAGGTATTTGCTTTCAAATAGATTTAGGTATCTAATAACAATTAACATTATTATAAATAGTTATTACATTGTCAAGCAAACACTTACGTTTTTCTAATAAAAGAAAGTCATTATGTATTTGTTATACACAATAATGTAACAATTATAGCCCTATAATATTATAATGATATTCCACTGGTTACATTATTTATGAACATACTTAACAGGATGTTGGCTTATACATAAGATATTATTGAGTAATATTTGAGACACATATACTAAATAAGATTTTACATGCAATGTTTAGAAAACTACCCACACACGCGATTCAGCAGTGGGATTTGAATAGGGCAATGTAAAATGTTTGGGTAATTTTCTAATACAAGAAGCGCATACAATTTAACCAATATAAATTTTGATACAAAATGACAATATCATAACAGCCAAATTATTTACCTACTTTGGTATAATTACATTGCCTACATAAAAGTCATCAGAAACAGTATAGTGACAGTTCTTATCCACATACCTAACTCAAACCTTGATGAGATGGATTTTAACATTGAATTCAATATTGAGTACTTATAATTATAACGATTCAATGATCCAAGACTTATTTACAGATAAAGCAGCATTCTCATTCTGGTATACGAAATACCACAATATACATATTAATAAACTTTATTCAAAACTGGACTAAATTACATTGAAGGGTTGTAAAAATAATCTTCAAAGTTGACAGGTAATAATTGCAAAATTCTTGGGAATAATAGCAGCCTCGGTTATGTTCTTACGAAATATATAATTTTTCAAAACTAAAAACCGACTTCATCTTTTGTGTATCTTAGAAGACATATTTTTTCCAGTTATTTTGGTTTAAAAACTAAAGTACACAATCGATCTTGATAAAATTTCTATGGGACCACCTGACAAGTATACGCTTTCGAACAAAAAAAGAATTTTTCAAATCAGTCCAGGCGTCTTCGAGTAATCGGGGAACATACATAAAAAAAAACATAAGATTCCGACGAATTGATAACCTCCTCCTTTTTTTGAAGTCAGTTAATAAGTTTGCCAAATATGAATGTAAGTTATTTATTAATTTGCTTTTCTATATCTATACTATCTATACTAATATTATAAAGAGGAAAGATTTGTACCTATTTTTGTATGTTTGTATGTTTGTAATGAATAGGCTCAAAAAGTACTGGGCCGATTTAAAAAATTCTTTCACCGTTGGAAAGCTACACTATTCCCGAGTGACATAGGCTATGTGTGTACCACGGGCGAAGCCGGGGTGGACTGCTAGTAAAGTATAAATAAAAAAATGTATTAAGTTTTTCATGCGAAATAAAATAAAATTTGTCTCAGTATACAAAACACCTAATTCTAAATTAGCAAAAATAATTTTATATAAAATAAATTTAAAATTGTACAGGAGATTTTTACTTGTGTGCAAAGTTCACAAGTGTATTGCTCGCTCTATTTACTTTTTCTAGTGGGTTGCAATACAGCAGTTACATAAAACAGTGTGAATCTTTAAGCATATCATAAGTATATATTAATTTCATTGTCTCACATTGTTGTTCTAATAGTGGTCCTCATAAATTTACTTAAAACTGATCTGCTAGTAGATCGCAAATTTCTTGTGAGACTGTCTCTTTGCTAGATCTTACAGTCAGTCTAAACATTTGAGCTTGTTTGTTTGGTTCCAGTCTCATGAGGCACCCCACTTGCTGGACTCTGGTGTGCACAATTCCTGCACACACAAAGTTGTCTGGATTGGGATCAATGCCATCCAACAGCTGCATTCCGAAGCCGGCGAGCTTGGTGCGTGCAGCTGCTAGGTCGATAGCGCCCTGTGCTTTAAATATTTTTTGTGCTCTCTGCTGCTCTCCTCCCAAATTTTTCCACCTTGCAAAGAAAGATTCTCCGTTCATTTCAGTAGGTTCAAAGAATTTATTTAATGTCAGTGGAAGCTTCATAGTAATTTTTTGTGGTACATTGTTGTACATAAAAGATATAGACATGCTGGGTACATCACAATAGTCTTCAATGCATTCAGCAGTCAGCATTTGCTGAATTTGTGCCCCCGCTTCTAATACAGGTTCCATTGGTTTCATCTGAACATTCAGCTTGTGGAGATCAGTCCAGTGTAGTTCAGGGCGGACATTTTGAATTGCAAACTGGGTTTTGTTGCCATAGAAAAGTCCAATCCTTCCCAGATTTTGCCTGTATTCACTCTTGACTCCTATCTGAATTAACTCATTTTCGAAAAGTACTCCATTGTTTTTAAACAAGAACTTTTTAATATTGTTCTGTTGAACAGAACTAGAACTAATTTTCGGAGCAGTGTATAAATCGCCCAAAACATCTAGCAAACCATTTCCAGTAGATGGAGCAGTGTTGCCAGGTGGAGTCGAGAGTCCAAGAAGATCTGCACTGGAGCTGTTGTTAGTGGCAGCTGCATTTATAATAGGAGCTGGAGGTGCATTAGGTTGTGGACTCTTTGAGTCTCTAACTTCATCAGGAATGCGCCCTGGTTTCTTCTTTTTCAGAACAGCTAGTATGGAAGATTCCCTTTCTGGGAAAGCAGGCATCTCTTCCAGAACTGTTGCCAAGACATCAGAGCTAGCAACAATGCTTAACTGTAAGTATTCTGAAGCCCTCTGTTGTAACTCTACATCAGCTGAACGAAGATTAGAGTCAGCACGGAACACCTCTTGCACACGAGATTTTATCTCAGGGAATAAATTAACAAGTTTGATGTATGTTGATAATAAGAGGGCCCTTGTTGCAGCCGAGCACAAGTGATATTTGGAATGCAGTAACTCAAATTGTACTTGAGGAGAGGAGCGAGTGTCTCCTGCAATCAGGTTTCCGAATTCACCAAGGATGTATCCCCCCACCTTGACCATATTTTCATGGCATGTAGGAGCCTGTAAAGCTTCAAAAACTGTTTTGGCTGCATAGCCTTGAACTTCTTCTCTGTTTATAACAATTTGAATGACTCGGTACCAGACTTCTTCAGAAACATAGTCTCCTGCAATTCTAATAAGATTGAGTATTACATCAACATACCAAGTAAAATCAGTTGCATATTTCTCAGCTAATATAGCAACCTTCAAAACCATTTCTTCCCTGATAGAATAATCTGCAGTTTCTAGATATGCCAGCATCTCTTGCACAATTTCTTCAGCATTTGTCTTGTCACACATTGCATACAACAAGTCTACAGCTTGCTGCCTTACAGAGACATCTTTCTCCATTTTCATAGACAGAATAACAACTTCTTGATGCTTTTTCACAGCTTCATGTGAGAATTCAGATGTAGCAAGATGGCACATTGACTCGAGAGCTAAATAACGAAGATTAGTCTCCCGGTTACTAAGGAACTGGCCAAGCTGATTACAAGCTCGAACTAACAAGTTTGGTTCACTGTCATTGTGGATTATAAGGCTTATGGCTTCAAACAATACAGCATTTTTAGCATTTGAGTGCTGAACTTTTTTAGATTTGGGAGGCTCTTGAGCTTTGTTAAATATTGTCTCCAAACATTCAGAAAGACGGCCTCTCACTCCTGGTTCTTCAGATGGAGGTGTGTAATTCTGCAGGAGCCTCAATAATTTGACTGAGAGCCATGGGGCAGGTACAAAGTAATAGGTGTAATCCTGTAGATCAGTGTAACTAGCAGTAACAATACGGCTTAGTCTTGCAACAGCCAAAGTTACGCATCCCTTGTATTCATCTGGGTTTTTCTTGACAAGAGCATCTATGAGTGATGTCGCCGCTGTTACCACACCCATGTGTGGATCATTCAACAGATGAATTATTCTCGATGTCCACTCCCCACCAGGAATAATCTCTGGACACTTACGGAAGAGGCGGAGAAGACATAAAGCAGCTGATTGTTTCACTACATCCATAGTATCACCTGACACAAGAAGTTTAGGAATCTCTGTGCCAAAGGCTTCCGCCATATCTTTGCTGCCAATATTGGCGATGCATTGCAGGGCAAGGTTAACATGGATTGGGTTACGAGACTGCAAGTCATTCTTTATGCTCTGGATTATGAGCTTAATCAAGTCACTGTTTGTGTTGACCAGCACAGATATAAATAAATAACCAATCTGCTTTTCTGAGTATTTGTTAGAGGACAGCAAGTTCACTGCTTCCATATGACCGAAGTCAATATCGTGGCCAAGTAAGAAGATAAACAGAAGTTTACAGACATACTTTTTCTTCTGATAACCATCGAGAGTCTTGTCACCTTTGAACTTGCTTCTTATGTTCGCCAGCTCCTTATTGATTCTTTTAATTTCCGCTTCTTTGCTTTTACAGTTTCTTATATCAGATATGAACACTGCGAGCCCTCGCATTCCATCGCCCCTGACGGCAGGCATATTGCCAAGTGACTTATCGAACACCAGTTTTATGCCTTTTCTTTACACTTTGGACGAAAAAACAACACTTCCTGTACACCGGCACTGCACGAAGATTGAAAAAGGAAATTTATCGACGGCAAGGTATAATAAATCAATCAGCCGCCGTCATTACATTTAGGCCGAAAAACGAAGATGAGTTTTCTTCTACAACGCCTTCCATCCATAGATCCACAAAATGAAACGTCAGGCAGAACTCGATTGTTTATGGATCAATATCGAACTGTCAAATCCGGGGGCCTATTTTAAACTCACAATTCTACCAAGTTCTACCATAGTAACAGTTGACCAAAAGTCATGGTATGGCAATATTTTTTCATTCATTCATTCAAGTTTTCAAAACAAGTTCAATATTTATAGTTTCGTTCATTCTCATTATTTTTTTTAGTTTTTTGGTGTGGTTGGTTCTGTCAGCATTGGTTATGGTTGCTCGGTCACAAGACAAAAAATAATAAAAAATGCGTCTTCATTGTTGAAAGCAGTGTGTTCCCTGATTTTATTTAGTATTGTGGGTTGTGTGACTTTTGTTTACATTAATTTCGTTAATCATGGTGTCAAATGTGTTGCTTATTCAATTGTGAATGGCTGGTGTCAAAGTACAGAACAACTAATGAATGATGCAGTCTATATTCTGGACAGGCAGAGTGCTATCACGTGCTATTAGGAATGGGATTTCGAATTTATCTAGTGCTGCTGAATTAAATGTATCAAATAAAAAACATCCATACTTAGTTTCTGTGGTATGTGGCTTTCCTAAAGACATTGCTAATGGAAGAACCCGTAAAGGTCAATTCGGAGACGACGCATGGTTTTCCACAAATTACAACAATGCGGATGTTATTGGTGAGTATAATTTGTTTGTGAAATCGTCATTTTATTATTTTCACCAAATCTTTAGGCTTAAGTCTATAACCTTCTAAAACCTTACGCAGTATTTCAAAATCTACATTGTTATGATAATAATAGGATTAGCACCTCACACTGCAGGTTTAAGTCAGGGGTTCTTGTTGTGGTGTTTTGAGCCACAAATAAACCATACACTTGTTGTAAAGTGCAGTAGGTACAATACAATCATACAATGAGTGGTTTTTAATTCGAGGGGGTAAACCCCCCCCCCCCTCCAAGGTTTCACGATTCTAAATTTTTACTAACCTTAAAAAATAGATCACATGATTAATGAAACCCCCAAGACTGTCTATGGGAGCGTTCAAGTATTAAGTAACGAATTTGGGGGGAGGGGGGGGGGGGGTCTTGTAAAACGTTACGATGCGTTACAGGGGCGGGAGGGGGGTTTGAACTAAGTGTTACGTAAAATTGTGTTTTTTTTAACTTTTTTTTTAATTTCCAATGGAATGACAAACTGAATTTTTTTTTACCTTCACAAAATTGCTTGCTTGCTTTTCAGGATAACGTTACGATGCGTTACAGGGGCGGGAGGGGGGTTTGAACTAAGTGTTACGTAAAATTGTGTTTTTTTTAACTTTTTTTTTAATTTCCAATGGAATGACAAACTGAATTTTTTTTTACCTTCACAAAATTGCTTGCTTGCTTTTCAGGATAGTGAATTTTTTTTAAAGCTCCAAATGTAAAGCAAAAAAAATATTTATCAACAGCTGTGATAGTTGTTCTCATCACTCCATAGTAAATTCGTTATACCTTCCTTAAATGTATGATTAGTAGTAAACATTTATTAGTACAAACAAAAGATAAAAAAACCATTAGAAATCTCTTGCTTTTAAAAACAAGACATTTTAAATGTAAATAATATTATAAATGTAAAACAATATTAACGCAATTGATTAAATAAATATATATGGACAAATCACACTGATTGAGCTAGCCCCAAAGTAAGTTCGAAACTTGTGTTATGGGATACTAACTCAACGATTCTATATTTTATAACAAATACATATACCCAGGTCTATCTGAAAAAGATCATTTTCCATACAATAATAAAGGTATTTTAGCGACTTTCCGGTACTTTACGCCACATAATTGTGACTTTTAGGTAAAAATGGTCTCTTGTTTCGTAACGTTTTACTAGGGGGTGGGGGGGGTACAGAAAAACGTTACGGCGCGTTAAATGGGGGGGAGGGGGGGGGGGCAAAAATCTCCAAAAATTGCGTTATGTAATACTTGAACGCTCGCTATGATTCGCCAATCATATAATTAGATTTCACCAATACCAAATACAGCGAAGGCTCTACCTTTCCCTTTAATTAACACATTTATGTTTTCTAAAAAAGCACCCCAAGCCGGGTCACCGTGGGGCAAGATGACCACTACCCTCCATCAAATAAAAATAAACAGAATAAAATAAATAAAAACAATTTTAGAAATAATTTAAAGTCAAGAAGAGAACAAGGCCTTAAAATATGCACATTTATTGTGAGATCCCTATCAACAAATGAAAGAACTTTAGAACTAAATAATGCAATAGATAAAATAAAATGGGATGTCATAGGAATCGGAGAAATTAAAAAGGCAGGATATAGTATTGAAGAACATAAAGATTACATATTTTGTTATATAGGGGAGACACAGGGACATCATGGCGTAGGATTCCTAATAAGGAAATCACTAAAGGACAACACATTAAGCATTTTGGGAATATCCGAGAGAGTGGCCATGCTAAAACTAAACTTCAAGGAAGGACCACTATCGCTGATTCAAGTATATGCTCCCACTAAAAAATCAAGTGAAGAAGAAATCACAAAATTCTACAATGACTTAACAAGAGCGCAAGAACTAGCTGACAAAAACAGGCTAATCATTGGAGATTTCAATGCTAAAATTGGACAACCTAAACTACACGAAAATCTTGTAATGGGCAAATGTGATTACGGCAAACAAAACGCTAGAGGTGAACTTCTAACACAATATGCACATGAGAACAAGCTCGCAGTGATGAACACATATTTCAAGAAGAAAAGTTCCAGAAAATGGACATGGATAACACCAGACCATAAAACAAAAAACGAAATTGACTTTATATTGAGCCCCAACCCAAAATCTGTAACAAATGTAGAAGTCCTGAACAAAATAAACTTCCCGTCAGACCACAGGATGCTAAGATGCTCTTTAAAAATGCAAAAACCTAAAATTAGCCGAGGAACATTCAAAACAGTGCCCAACAAATTGATGTCCACACATGAGAAAAACAACTCATACGAAATCTCAAAAAGAACTTACCAACACTGCAAGAAGCAATCACAAAAAGCCTTAAAAGTGATGAAAACAATAAACAAAAAGAAAAGATCATTAGCGAACACACAGAATTTAATCTGTAGAAGAACTGAACTTATGTTCAAAAAAAACAAGTCCAAGGAAATGAGAGAGGAACTAAAGAAATTATTCAAACAAACCAACAGAGCAATCAAAAGAGATTATGCTAATCATAGAAAAACAATAATAGAAAAAAATATTTTAACTTTCCGAAGTTCAAAAAGAGCCTTCAAAGAACTAATCACGCACAAAAATTGGATACAAAGTTTAAACAGTGAAAAGGGCGAATTCAAAGATAGAGGAGGTATAATAGAATGTGCAACGGCTTTCTATACTTCTCTATATGAAAAACCACCACATCATAAAACACAACAGGATGGAAAAGATAATAATATTATAACTGGAGAAGATATAGCAGAAACACCAATAGACCCAATACCAGAAAGTGAAATAATGACACAAATCAAACAACTAAAACCCGAGAAGAGCCCAGGCGAAGACAATATCACAAACGAAGCCCTAAAAATCGGAGCGCCAATCCTGGTTACATATATAGCAAAATGATTTTAACTTAGTACTGGAGAAAGAGCAAGTGCCATCACAGTGGAGTAAATCAAATATAATACTACTGTATAAAAAAGCGAACCCGCTTGACATCAGCAACTACAGACCTATCAGTTTACTATCAACTGTATATAAACTCTTTTCATCAATCATTCTAAGAAGGAGATATTGACAAGAATCAGCCAATAGAACAAGCGGGCTTACGGCTGCACTACTCAACAATAGACCACATTCATACCATAGAACAAATTATTGAGAAATATAAAGAATTCAAGAAACCACTGTACATAGCTTTTGTGGACTATTCCAAAGCTTTCGACAGCATAGAACACCCGTCTATATGGACTGCTCTGAGAAATAATGATGTAAACAAAACATATGTAAATATCATAGAAAATATATATGCTAAAAGTGTAAGCAGAGTAAAACTGGAAAGACAAAGGAAGGAGTTCGCAATTGGAAGAGGAGTGCGCCAGGGGGACCCGCTGTCCCCAAAACTATTCATAGCCGTACTTGAAGACATTTTCAAAAACATTGACTGGAAAAATAAAGGCATATGGATACTTAATAATAAATTAACACACTAAAAAGAGCAATATCGTCTGCAAACCTTAGGTTTGCAGACGATATTGCTCTTTTTAGTGAATCCGCGACAGAGTTAGAATCAATGCTACAAAGATTAAATTCGGAAAGCATAAAACTAGGTCTACACATGAATGCATCCAAAACTAAAATTATGTCAAACAGCCAAAAGAAAACAATTAAAGTAGAGGAAAATCCGATGGAATATGTAAATGAGCATGTGTACCTAGGTAAACTGGTATCCTTTGATGCAAATAGCAACGAAAACGAAATAGACAGGAGAATAAGTACAAGTTGGAAGAAATACTGGGCCCAAAAAGAAATTCTAAAAGGGAGCTATAGCTTTAATTAAAAAAGACTATAATGGATTCTTGCATTCTCACAAGCTTAACTTATGCCAGCCAGACATGGGTCTTCACTGAAAAAGTTAAGAACAAAATTTCATCATGGCAACATGCAATGGAACAAATCATACTGAAACTGAGAAAAATACAGAAAACGAGAAATGCAGTCATCCGAATGAAAACTAAATTAACAGATGCACTTCATTTTAGTTTAAAACAGAAGTGGAACTGGGCAGGGCACCTGTCAAGATACAAAGATAAGAGATGGACTTATCAAACAAATAAATGGCAGGGCCCAAAAAGCAAAGGGAATGTGGGAAGACCGAAGAAAAGCTGGTCGGATGACATAATAAACACAGCTGGAAATAGTTGGATGCATATAGCCAAAGACAGGGAAAGATGGAAGGGAATGGAGGAGGCTTTTACCCATAGGGGGCCACATAACAACAAAACAGAAAAAATATGATTATATTTTGCATGTTTATTTGTAAAGTGTTAAGTGGAAAATAAAGCTGTAATAATAATAATGTCTTCTAAAGTAAACTATGAATAGTAGATAAGGCATTAATAGGGGTAAAAAATTAAATGATAATCAATAGAGAGTATGCATGAATTTTTTTTATATTTTTAATCGATAGTCCTCGTCGAGAAAAAGCCGCAAAAAATAAATCAGTGCCGAAAAACATGTATATGGTGTAGAAAATAAATATTAAAAATAGCAAGTAGATTATAACAACTAAAACACGCCATTTTAAAATATGACGTCAACGTCTGCAATATCCGCTAGAGACAGAAGCTGTCAACGCATGTTTTTCTTTTTTGGGTACTTTCGATGTTATCAGCCAGTGATATTTGTTAAACTTTTATATAAAAGTACATACATTTCGAATGTCATCGATAGTCAAACTACATGGACGGACAGTTTTACCGAACGCACCCAAACTTGTCATTTCCTTTTTATGAACTTTGTCGTCATTTCCCTTTTGTTTGTCAAAAGTTCCCGCGCAATATTTGCATATTTTCAATAATTTATTTCTAATCCAAATAAGAGTCAGAAAGAAAAATAATTAACTAGGCGTGGTAACGTATTAAATGAAATTGTAAAATAAAAATATGAGCCGGATTGGTATTACATGCATATTCCTTATTGCCTGGAAATCCTTTAATCATTTCTATGATATGACAAAAGGATAGAGCTAAATGCTGCTTTGACCCCACACAGCCCAATGATTTTATCTTCAAGTGGTAGCAGTACGTCAATAAAATTGAAAAAGATTTTATAATTGCAGACTTCAACCAATAAGAAAACAGCATAATTTATTGGGTTATTTTGATAATCAAACTTGCAGTTATCATGAAATGCCAAATATATAATGTTTTTATGGAATACATGATTATTAGGTATGTACTTTTTTTATACATTGAAATATCTGCAACATGTTTCACTATAATGGTATGAAACTGTATCCGCAACACGCTTCATCATAACATTATTTTAAGTGACTGCCCCTTTTTGTACTTGGCTCAGATGATCCCATTATACTGGCAGCATTGCCAGACTGTATGTTTATTAGTACTAGAAAGCTGTAATTTAGCATAAGTATGTATGCAAGCCAACATAGTGGTAAAATAAAATATAGAATAAAAAATTTTTTGGTAGCAGGTATTCATGTAAAAAGGGAATATTTATTTTTTCTTGACTAACACTTCGAGTTGGGATGTCATTAACAAAAATAATATATTGTGAACATAATTTTTCTATTTAGGGATCTGTTTGTGAAATATTTGGTTATAAAGTGCTTTTGTTAGAGTCAAGTGTCTCCTCTCCTCTGTTAGCTAAATGGTTGTAATATGAACATGTGAAATACTTCCAGACAGTAGTATATTTAATGAAGTTAAAAGGAAAACTATCTGACCTAAGTACGGTTTACAAATTAAAGAGTTGTAATCGACCAACTTAAACAGTGCATTTTATAACTTGGAATTGAAAATTTATACAAATTCAATTGAAAATATTTTTATTTGTATTTTTCTGCTGTTGAATAATATATTTAACAAAATAATATTTGAGATTCTTACAAGCCCAAATAAAAAAAATATCTAGTTACGTTGTGCTCTGTCCATACTATCTGAAAATTCTTAAGTGGAAGTAGGTAACTCGGGCTGCCTACTATGGTGTCTATCCACAACTCATATGGGATCATATATTGGGGAAATTCTGTAAATGTCCAGACTACTTTTACCCTACAGAAAAGATGTTTAAGAATTATTTACAAAATGTACTCAGATGAGACATTGAGAAATGTTTTGAAAACGGTCACCTTACATTACCTTACATTACATTAGTACCTATTATGATTTGAATAATTTGTTTCATTGACTGTACATTTGACGTGGCGGTATTAAAAGACACTTTCAACGATTCGACGAAGCGGGAATAAATGCGAGAGTTTTTGAAGTAGACGTGGCAGGACTCGACGTCAAGTCAAGACAATACATCGTTATGTATGTGTTATCACAATGTCAATGAACTGTAATTAAAACTACAATATGGTAGGATGCTCCTGTTTTTACCGGTGACATTTAGTGTCCATCTACTGTATGGTCTGTCATTATCTTATTTATTTTTATTCAACTATTATGTGAGATTTGAAAACCACATCTTAGCAGTATTTCGAGTTCCAAGCGTTCACCCCCAAAAACTGAACGGCTGAACCGATTTTCATTAAACAGAGCTAAGAACCATCTCGAAAGACAAGGCTTTCAATAAAAAAAACCGCATCGAAATCGGTTTATTTGTTTAGAAGCTACGTGGCACACACTACGTGTCTGTGTACCGAGTACACACACGGTACACAGACATGTCAAACTTATAACATCCCTCTTTTTCGTCGGGGGTTAAAAATAATATTTTAGATTTCATTTATGTACTTTTCTCCATTATGCAGCAAATAAATGCGATAGATAACATATTCCAAGCTTTTTATATAGCCACTATCAAGGAGACCCTACCCCTTAGGTCATCATTACATAACGGTAACTGTCTGTATGTTGAATTGGGTCATACTCGTACATCATTTCTGCCTGCTGTCACTTTAATCGTTTAATGAATGTTACTAACATCAAATTGACTGAAACTTCCTAATTTGGGTCCTAGTACATAACATACACAACTTTGTATTTAAAAAAATATTTTAAACGATCCCCTGCCTATATGTATTGCTACTCTATTGTCTATACCTACATAAATGTGCCTTTATGCATTATTTAGACACTATATAAATAATTATACAAAAAATCTAAGGAGAGATATTTACAAAAAAATCAAGCGAGACACCATGTGGCTGAAAATAGGTTAATTTTTTTGTTTTTTGTGTTGTAAAAAAATATGGAAAGTAGGTAGATAGAAAGTAGAGGACGTGCGTACATGACGCAAAAAGACTCGTTTGTAGTTTCATAAAATCGGGACTAAGCTAAGATGCAATTCGATCTACAGGAAACGAATTATACGTAGCATACTTTTGTCTTCTTTGTAAATTACAATTCTAAATTTTCAGCGGCTTGTCGAATGAACTACTTGTTCATCATTTAAAATAAATAAACAAAGAAGTATTTATTTTAAATGATGACGCGAAACATATACCTTGTGCAAGTACACAATGGTAGGTATGTTTCGCGTTAATTCCCGTATGCATTGATTAAGGCGACATGGGTTCACAATTTGCAATACTGTGCGTGTTTTTGAAAAATCACTGTTATACACTACTACAGTTTATTCCACAAAAAATGTACATAAAAATCATAAGGATTTTCTACAGACACCCACAATACCCAAAACACGATGAAGCATTTTTGGCTCGATAGAAAAAAATCACAAACATACCTCTAATTTGCCTAAATTTGCCTTTTTATAATAGAAAAATAATAAATAAAACACTGCGAAATATTGTCGAGCACGGCTCCGGGACTTTCTTCTCTTTCGAAGAATATTTCACTGTGTTTTATTTATTATCATTTTTTTGTATTATATTTATTATTATTTTTTGTAGCCAAAACGGATAGATATTTAGATAATACATTTTTTAGTATAATTTTCATATTAAAAGGTGATTATATTGTATTGCGGTTTACGATTTATGACGTACTAGCTTTTTCCCGCGGCTTCGCTCGCGTATCCCACGGGAACATTACTTTTTTCCGGGATGAAAGGTACCCTATGTTACTTCTAGTACCTCCCAGGATATGTGTACAAAGTTTCATGATGATTCGTCAAGAAGTTTTTGCGTGAAAAGGTAACAAACATCCACGCTTTCACATTTATAATATTAGTAAGGATTGAAAAATAACTATCTATGATACCGAGATCGCTATAGTTTGAATTTAAAAGTACATACTTTGAGGTATATACCACATTTTTTTCAGAATTATTTTAGTAATATTTCAAAAGTTACGGTGGCACATCTCAGATTTTAACTTTGTATTAGATTATCTCAAGACTGGGGGATTTGATCTACATAGTTTCAAAGCAGTTTTTGTTGTATTTTAAAAGATCTTTTTAACGATACCCCACACGTTGGGATTAGTCCAATTTAAATTTTAAATTTACTTTTCTTTGTATGGGAGGGGTGGCTGAAAAAAAAACCTTTTTTCATAATTTTAAAAACCAACTTTTGGAACTTCAATATCTATCTCCACCAATTTTCGTGACAATCGGTGCAGTAGCGGCGCCGGAGTACGAGCCCGGACGGACAGACAGATGGACGGACATGACGAAACTATAAGTGTTCCTTGTGGACTACGGAACCCTAAAAAGCTAAACGTAGATTTAAACGGCATCGATCGACGCTTTTGTGTCAACAAGGGTAACGACCGATTGTTTTCAGCATAAACAACACGTCCATTTTCTCTTCCCAGGTGTCGCAGATGGAGTGGGAGGCTGGCGTGCGTACGGCATCGATCCGGGCGAATTCTCCTCGTATCTCATGAGGACCTGCGAGCGACTGGTCCAAATGGGTCACTTTAAACTCTCAGAACCCAGTGATCTGCTGGCGAAGTCTTACTACGAGCTGTTAGAACACAAAAAGCCTATCTTAGGTATGAATAGTTAAGATAAACATTAAAAATGTCATTTTTATCAGAGGATTGTTATTGATCTGTTAGGTACACGTTAACATGAGTATGCAATGACGCAATAAAGGACGTAGAGGGCAAACGACCGTTAGCATGCAGGACTAAATGCTAAAAACAGGTAACTCAGGTAATGAGTGTAAAACATATAAAATAAAATATTACGCTTCTAATATGAAGGTTGACAATCCTCTTGTATTTGGTAGTCCATTACATAAATGATTTCTATATATCTTTTATACATAATTATTTAGTTGAAGTCCTTCGTCTTTTTATGCCTCTAGTACCTATCACCTTGAAAATGTCCTGAGATTGTTGACACACCTGTTTTCACAATTTCATGTATATGTATTTCCTTAGTTTATCAGCAGGCAAAGCCGTACGCCTCTTTTTGACGAATTGGGACAAACAACCACTTAAGAGTTATGTTTATAATAACTACAATGTATTATTGTTGGCATGGGAGCAAAGAAACGTGGTGTATCAGCTGTCTTCCATCTACGAAATGGAATGGGATGAATGGAGGAGGAATGGGCGAAAATATCGAGGAATCATGTCAATAGGTGATGCGGCTAGCCACTTATCACACTTCACTTTTTTACTTACATGCATATTCAGGGTGAAAGTGACTTTGAGTCTTATTGACCCTAGGCACAGAAGACAGTAAGAGTAACATACAGAACGGAATCTCCTAAGGTACGCGCTATATGCGTCTCCGTTCCCCGTCCCCGCATCTCACCCCGTTGTTGTGCTTGTACTAATATGTATTCTGTGGCTGTGCAGTGTGTGTTCGCCCGCTCTCGCCCGTCGACAAGGCGAGAACGGGGGAGAGGTGCGGGAACGGGGACGCATATTGCGCGTGCCTTAGGAGATTCCGTTCTGTATGTTACTCTTCCTGTCTTCTAGGCTCCGTCTACTGCACAAGGGATAAAGACATGATTGTGTAACAAAGAGCTATTTTGTAAAACTGAGGAGACACCGACACCACATATCACTGTTTTGTCCTTCACTTAGTCGTTTGCTAGCTCTTATACCTACGCCTAGTACTTTCGACAGTCTATAATGCTATAAGCGAAACCATACGAAAACATGGTAACTATAAATAAAAATGTCTTGTTGTTTCTTAAAATACTGTAAGAATGATTCAAGGGACAGGGCTAAGTGTAAAGAAATAACTTTCCATCGGTAAGTAAGCACATATCATTGTTTGAAAATAAAATATGTATGATAAAATTCACGCCACCTTATATTTAAAAAAAACAGTGGCACTTTGGGAGTGCCGACAGAAGTGAAAACTATACAGAGGTGTCGGTTATGGTAAAAGTACCGCGAGTTCCATGGTTTTTTTCCTGTTTTAAAAAAATGCCCAACGCGCCGAAAGAAGTTTTCACTTCAAAAAACAGTGGCCCTCCAAGAGTGCCGACAGAAGTGAAAACTTGAAAAAGGTAGTCTCAGTTACGGTAACAGTGTCGCGTTCAATGGTTCTTCAAAAAATGCTCAACGCGCCTAAAGAAGTCTTCACTTCAATAGAAAAGGGGCCAATGTTTGAGATAGCTGGTCTATATAATCTATATCAATGTTGTGTATCTGTGTTATAGGTAGCAGCACAGCATGTGTGATGATCCTAGACCGAACAGAGAGCGTGATGCGCGCCGCCAACATCGGGGACTCTGGCTACATGGTGGTGCGAGGCGGGCGCGTCGTGCACAGATCGCACGAGCAGCAGCACTACTTCAACACCCCGTACCAGTTGAGTCTGCCGCCCCCCGGACACGACAGGAACGTGCTGAGCGACAGGTCAGTGTTCTGTACCTGATGATTAACGTCGGGACTCACGAGAGCTCCTGTCACCGAGGCCTGTTTAGGTGGAAAAACAATCAATGTCAACAAGTAATGTCAACACTCCGGCCGTGACTCTGGCTACATGGTAGAGCGTAGCCAGTTTAAAATACTAGTTGCAACTTGTCCAGACATAGTTTTTAAGAATATTTTGCCACTATTTAGTATTGCCATTGATACTCGTGATTCTACCGATAATATCTACTTTTAGATCAAAACATACATTTTAACACAGGTATTTTCAACATTTTAAAACCAAAGACCACTTTACTAAAATAGTTAGAACCTTTAAAATACAGTCATTGCCCTGCCTTACTAAATGTCTTAAACAGTACATGTTTCATGCAGCTATGTAACAGTTTGCTGCGTCAATCCGGCCATACATAAGTAAAGCATGTAATGGTCAAAACAACGCAGTTGCTCTCACAATGACAAAAAACGTAAACGGTGAAAATGACTTTATTTTTTTCCCCAAAACATGAAAGCAACTAAAATAAGTATCTGTTTTTTTTCCCTAAAACATGAAAGCAACTAAAATAAATATCAATGTTTACTTCGCGCCGTTTTGGTAGCTCTTTAGTATTTTAATTTATAGCTAATAATGTGCAGAGTAGTGGCCTCCAGCTGTCAAGTGATGCAAAAAATACTGAATAATTCAATTTTTTATTTAACATAGAGAAAGATATTAGAAACAAACATTTAGTATCTACTTTGACAAGATCGAAGTGCGTCACTATCTGCTGAGTATACTTAGTGGCAATGCAAAAGGTTATTTCAATAAAGATAACAGCGTGAATTTCAAGGCCTTGCTTTGCTGTTTATTTGTATGTCGCATGAGGCGTGTTAAGATTATTGCAGCATCAGTGTTACATGTATATGATGTAAATATTAGTATATGTATAAAAATAGTTATACTGTCGCTAATGGAACTCGTGATCGTGACAACTACATTGTTTTGACTTCGATTTGGCTGGGTGCCAGTTAATGGTAGGTATGACGGAGTCATTGAGAAAGAAGTTCGTGTTCCCAGTTTAGCTAGTCAGGGCTTCTCGTTTTATCTGGCTGGAGCCGCTATTGCACCTCGTTTCGATCCTTGATCACACACATATGTACTTTTGTTATAAAGTGAGCTACCATACGTCCCGTTTTGAACGGGAGTGTTCCTTTTTTTAGTTACCTGTTACATTTCTTCATTGTCAACCTGCTAATTGGCGTATGGCTTATAAGTATACACCCATGTCCCGTTCCGAATTGAAAAATAAATGGTTAGTTTACCTATAATATCATGTGACTTCTTCAACACATTACTTAACTTAACATTAATTACACTTAACGTGGGGTCGGGACAGCATGTGACTCTGTTATTATTACTGTCTCCATGCTGAATAAAGATTTGGTTGAAAATTTTATGGCTGGCCGCCTGCCTATTGGCTGACTGCATTCGTGTTAAAAGTTTTACAATTCGTTCGCCGCTAGAGATGGGCGGCGGGAAGAAATTCGGGAAGGGTAAAATTGGAAGGAAAGGTAAAAATGAATAAATTCCCGGGAAGAAATGGGTTTTGTAAAATTTCCTACAGTATTACTATCACATTTTATTTCAGTAGTTATCTTTAGTTACATATCGTTAGGAAAAAAAATTAAATAATGATTTTTATTAAAATCACGTATATTAAAGAATTAAAAATATTGTTTATACGTATTTTTAATAAAATTTGCTCATGATGTACCTCATCAGATTTGAAATTTTTTCCTTGTAAAAAGTTATCCAAATTTTGAAAAAAGTGGTAATCGGTTGGGGCAAGATCTGGAGAGTATGGTGGGTGACGCAGAGGTTCCAGTCGCAGCTCCTCTAACTTGGCGATCGTTTGATGTGCAGTGTGTGGTCTAGCGTTATCCTGAAGGAGCAGTGGGCTAGAGCAATTCATCAGTCTCGGTTGTTTAATGGCGAGCTTTTCCATCATTGTTTGCAATTGTTGACAATACAAGTCTGCAGTATTCGTCTGGCCTGATCTCAAGAAGCTGTAGTGGATAACACCAGCACTGGTCCACCAAACACTAACCAGAATCTTCTTTTTGGTCAGTTTTCGCTTAGGGCAAGGTTTTGCCGGTTCTCCAGGGTCAAGCCATTGTGATGATCGCTTCCGATTGTCGTACAGGATCCATTTCTCATCACAAGTCACGATACAGTTTAAAATCACCTTATTATTGTGGCGATTAAGCAAAGAAACGCAGCAAGCAACGCGTGTTTGTTGGTTTGCTTCAGTCAATTCGTGCGGTACCCACTTTTCGAGTTTTTTAATTTTTCCGATTTGGCGCAAGTGGATAAGTATCGTTTTGTCACTTACGCCGAAGGCTGCTGCTAATTCAGAAGTGGTTTGAGATGGATCCGCTTCCACTATCGCCTTCAATTCTTCGTTATTCACTTGAGTATCAGGTCGTCCACGAGGCTCATTGTGTAAATCGAAATTTCCAGAACGGAAACGTTGAAACCAAAAACGCACCGTTCGTTCGTTAGCGGTGCCTGGTCCATACACGTCGTTAATTCTTCGAGTCGTTTCTGCAGCACTGGTGCCACGGTGGAACTCATATTCGTAAATACCGCGAATTTTCAATTTGTCCATAGTTGTTGTTATAGCAATGTTGAAACTCAAACAAATGATGTTAAAACAAATGAAATACGAATTTTAAAACAATATTTTTCTGGCTTTATTTCGAAATAAATTTGAATTTGGAATTCCTAATGCAACGCAAGATATTTGATTTTAAAGTTGCCAGTATTGAAAATCGGCAATTTCATATGTAAGGAACTAATACTCGTAAGTTTCAACTATTAATATAATCTGCAATGCGTATAACTAGAGCCGAGCATATACCCGGATATTTAACCACGCTTGGGTATTACCCGATATGCACCGGGTAAATACCCTATCTACCCGTTTGAGTGGGCAGATTGGGATATTTATTAAAAAATGTTCTAATTTTTCTAATTTTTCTGTAGAAATGTATAAAAAGTTTATCTTATGTATAAATAAATTAAGATATCTCAAATAATAAATAACAAAGAGTAAAATCACTAAAATATCCAAATGAAATAAGTATTCAGATACAATCGTATTTGATGTCTATTTGCTTATTTTGATATAAAATTAGATCTACAAACATTTTATTTGCCAGCAAAAATTTTTAAAAAATTACTGTAAATTCGTATGTTTCCATACAACGGGTAGATTCGGGTAAATACCCGGCATGCTATTTTGTGGTAAATGTTATACAAAAATTATGAGGGTTCGAAGAACTCTTCAATACCAATATTTTTTATTTTGGGACCAACTCCGAAATCAGTAGTTTTAGCTCTTTGATGAACAGTCAAAAAATCTACTGTATGAGGCATTGCATTTGATTACATTGTATTGACATTGAATTTTATGTGTGTTTGCTTATTTTAACATATAATTAAGTCTAAAAACATTTGCCAGCCAAAAATTGTTCCCATACAACGGTTAAATTCGGGTAAATACCAGGCATGCTATTTTGTGAGAAATATTATAACAAGTTAATGGGGTTTCAAATAACTCGTCAATGCGAATGACCATCTTTTGTTCTTGGACTTTAATAAGCAGTCAAAGAAACCTATTCTACACTAGGTAATGTAGGAGTGTGATCATATGTTGACATCACGTTTGATATCTGTTTGCTTTGTTTAACATATAATGAGGTCTACAAACATTTTCCAGCCAAACATGTAAACTTAGATTTGTCAAGCCGTATGTTACCATACAACGGGTAGATTCGGGTAAATACCAGACATGCTAATTTGTGGGAAATATTGAAGTTGATGGGGCTTCAAAGAACTCGTCAATACGAATACCAACCCCGGAATAAGTAGTTTTGGCTCTCGGATGAGCAGCCTGCTCTATACTAATGTAGGAGTGTGATCATACCTCATACCTGGCATGCTATCTTGTGGGAAATGCTATAACAGGTTGATGCGGATCTAAGAACTCGTCAATATGAATATCTTTTGTTCCGGGACGAACCTAGAAATCAGTACTTTAGGCTCTTGGATAAGCAGTCTAAAAAATCTACTCTCCATATATGGTACGTATGAATGCTCATATATTGACATCGCGTTAGATGTCTGTTTGCTTATTTTAACATATAATTAGGTCTACAAACATTTTCCAGTCAAAAATGTACACTCAGACCTGTTAATTAGTATGTTCCCATACAACGGGTAGATTCGGGTAAATACCCGGTATGCTAAGAGTGTAGCAGTATAAGCACGGGTCAGATGCCCCTGGGAAAATTTATGTCAAAAATGTTGATAATGAAATCACAGTCTTAAGAGAAACATTTTCCTAAGCTATCACAACTATGAATGCGCTAGGATTTAAAAAAAAAAAAATTGTAATTTTGAAAAAAATTTTTTTTTTTTCTTACAACATAATATTTATTTGTGATTTTTCTTACAAACATTAGATACACCAAAGAAGCATTGAATAAGGCATTTTCGAAGTCTCTGCAGTGACTTATATATCAGAATATCACCAATTCAAAATTTTAAAATTCAAAATTTCGCGTATTTTAAAAGACACTACCACTATATTTTTTTTATAAATAGCCCTTACTACAACATATATTTTTTTCTAAATTTTATCCAGGGTAGAACAGTCTTAAAAAAAATATTATTACTATTCTGATATGAATATTTGAGCATCTGAGCTTTGATTTTTTAAATGTAATTTTTAATAATTATGATGCTCAGTAATTATAACAGTAAAAAATTGAAGTGCGCTTTTTGTTTTTTATGTTTACAATTTTTTATAACTCTTAATGATATTTTTTCTTTATTTTATGCATTCAGTCGTATTTATACTCAAGTGGCGTGAAAATTAAGGGAGTATTTTGGCTTTGTTTAAAAAAAATCTTTTAGTTTTTGTTTTATTTGGGTATATTTTATATGAGGTTAATTGTATTGTTACGAAACGACGCGGAACAGTCACTAATAAAAACAGAGTACTTATGTGATTAAATAGTTTATTCTCGTAAACTCAGTAAACTCGCGTGGAAACATGCGAACCGATATAATATCTACACGTCCTGTTACGAGACGCTGGATCCGAGAACTGGAAGAACAGGCGTGGCGCGACCCGTGGCCCGCGTGCCGGCGGCGGCGAGTAGCTTCGGGTGGCATCGCTCAGTCTTCGGGCACGTTCGGCTTCGCGCATGCGTAGGACACAGCAAATTCGTTCGTAGTGATGCGTTCGCAAGTTCGAAGCCGAACGTGCCCGAAGACTGAGCGATGCCGCCCGAAGCTACCGCCGCCGGCGCGCGAGTCCTTTAGTCGCCTCTTACGACATCCACAGGAATAGATGAAGTGGTCCTATGCTAACCCTGAACCACAAGGGTGATTCTCATAAATTAGCATGTCTGGTATTTACCCGAATCAACCCGTTGTATGGGAACATACGGCTTGACAAATCTAAGTTTACATGTTTGGCTGGAAAATGTTTGTAGACCTAATTATATGTTAAACAAAGCAAACAGATATCAAACGTGATGTCAACATATGATCACACTCCTACATTACCTAGTGTAGAATAGGTTTCTTTGACTGCTCATTGAAGTCCAAAAACAAAAGATAGTCAATCGTATTGACGAGTTATTTGAAACCCAATTTACTTGTTATTATTATTTCTCACAAAATAGCATGCCTGGTATTTACCCGAATTTAACCGTTGCATGGGAACTTTTGGCTGGCAAATGTTTTTAGACTTAATTATATGTTAATATAAGCAAACACAAATGCAATATCAATACAATGTAATCAAATGAAATGCCTTATGAGGCAAAAAATGATATATATGTATATGGAGAGTAGATTTCTTTCATCAAAGAGCCAAAACTACTGATTTTGGAGTTGGTCCTATAATAAAAAATATTCGCATTGACGAGTTCTTCGAACCCTCATAATTTTTGTATAACATTTCCCACAAAATAGCATGCCTGGTATTTACCCCAATCTACCAGTTTTGTATGGGAACATACGAATTTACAGGCAAAAATTTTAATTTTTTGCCTGCAAATGTTTGTAGACCTAATTTTATATCAAAATAAGCAAACAGACATCAAATAAGATTGTATCTGTATACTTATTTAATTTGGATATTTTAGTGATTTTACTCTTTGTCATTTATTATATGAGATATAATAAATGACAGAAATTTATCTGTAGAAATGTATGAAAAGGTTATCCTTTTCATACATTTCTACAGATAAATTTGAATACAGATTAGACGACTCGCACTCATTTATTAATAAATATCCCACTCAAACGGGTAGATAGGGGTAATTACCCGGTGTATATCGGGTAATACCCAAGCGTAGTTAAATATTCGGTATATGCTCGGCTCTAGTTATACGCACTGCAGATTATATTAATAGTTGAGACTTACAAGTATGTCGTAATATTTTTATAAGGTACATCATGAGCTAATTTTATTAAAAATACGTATAAACAAATGTCTAATGGACCCAGGCTCTGTCTACCCCATTAGGAATAAAGAAGTGATATTAGATTAGAGTCGTGCTTACTTAATGATACAGGATAATTAGAATGTGATAGTAATATTGTAGGAAATTTTACAAAACCAATTTCTTCCCGGTGTTTATTAAAAATACCCGGTATAAATGGGAATTTATTCATTTTTACCTTTCCTTTCCTCCCAATTTTACCCTTCCCGAATTTCTTCCCGCCGCCCATCTCTAGACTGAATGCATAAAATAAAAAAAAATATCATTAAGAGTTATAAAAAATTGTAAACATAAAAAACAAAAAGCGCACTTCAATTTCTTACTGTTAATTATTGAACATCATAATTATTAAAAATTACATTTAAAAAATCAAAGCTCATATGCTCAAATATTCATATCAGAATAGTAATAATATTTTTTTTAAGACTGTTCTATCCTGGATAAAAATTTGAAAAAATATACGTTGTAGGGCATAGTAAGGGCTATTTATAAAAGAAAATCGTTGTAGTGTCTTTTAAAATACGTGAAATTTTGAATTGGTGATATTCTGATATATAAGTCACTGCAGAGACTTCGAAAATGCCATATTCAATGCTTCTTTGGTGTATCTAATGTTTGTAAGAAAAATCGCAAATAAATATTATTTGGTAACAAAAACAATTTTTTTTTTCAAAATTACAAAAAAAAATATTTTAAAACCTAGTGCATTCCTAGGTGTGATAGCTTAGGAAAATGTTTCTCTTAAGACTGTGATTTCATTATCAACACTTTTGATATAATATATATAGATATAAATTTTCCCAGGGGCATCTGACCCGTGCTTATACTGCTACACTCTTTGTGGGAAATATTATAAGAAGTTGATGGGGCTTTAAATAACTCGTCAATACGAATACCAACCCCGAAATCAGTAGTTTGGCTCTCGGACGAGCATCCTGCTCTATACTAATGTAGGAGTGTGATCATATGTTGACATCGCGTTTGATGTCTGTTTGCCTATTTTAACATATCATTAGGTGTATAGATATTTTCCAGCAAAACATGTAAACTTAGACCTGTTAATTCTTATGTTCCCATACAACGGGTAGATTCGGGTAAATACCCGGCATGCTAATTGTGGGAAATGCTACAACAGGTTGATGGGGGATCAAAGAACTCGTCAATACGAATATCTTTTGTTCCGGGACAAAGCACGAAATCAGTAGTTTTGGCCTTTAAATGAACAGTCAAAAATACTCTCTACATTACGTACGAGGTTGCTCATAAATATGTTGACATGTCTTTTCACTTATTTTAATATATAATTTCGTCTTTGCACACCTCCCAGCAAAAAAAATAATAAATCAAAGAAGCCTACTTTTAATGTATGATAAGTATGACGTTTTCATATACTTTAACGTCGCATTTGACGTACCTGCATTTTAAGCATATTAAATTATTACCAAAATAACATAATTTTTTTTTTTTTAATTTCTGGGAGTGAACAAAAAAGGTTCCAATTTCTTCCCGGAAGAAATGAAAATTGGGTGGGTAAAAATGGGAATATTTCCAGAAGCCGGGTTTTTACCGGGAAGGCGCCCATCTCTAGTCGCCGCCCGACGTCTACGGTCTACCCCTTTTCGGAATGCAGTTGTGGCACAAGATGTAGGTGCTTTGTCCTTTAGTCGCCTCTTACGACATCCACAGGAAGAAATAGAGTAGTCCTAGTCTAGGCTGAAAACCACACGGCAAATATATTTTGCCGTATATCAAGTGTGTACGAGTAACGCTCCTTGTCTGAGAATTCTGAGATACATAGGACCGTCGCGTCTGTGTCTGCCACTACACTACTCATTAGGTTAGAGTCTAAGTAAACATAGTCACAGAATAATATTATAAACAATAAACCCATAAGGTTATGTGAATGTGGTCCTACCTACCCACACTCAAACCCAAATATTATAAACAATAAACCTATAAGGTTATGTGAATGTGGTCCTACCCACACTCAAACCCACTAACCTAGGTAGGTACATTGTTTTACTGATATTTAAATGATTACTTAAATCTGAACGTTTGTTTATATAATAGGTCGTGTCCCTAATTCATTTATATGAATAGATATTGTGTGCAAAGTTACTTACAATTTACATACTACGTTAAAACGTGTATGCAATACTTTGACAGTAAATAAACCTTACCTACATGATTTTAAAAAATGATTTATATTATTCTGAATAGCGACACTAGTTAGCACGTCTCCCTCCGTAAACTCGTTAGGTAGGACAGACACAACTGGAAAAACGGGAATCAGAAATAGTGACCATTATGTTGAAAGCCATTCCCTTGATCGACTTTAACTTCGCAAAAGGGGTGTCAACGGGTTATATTCTAATTGTTTTACTCCCAGACTACAGTACAGACGTGCACACAAGAACCTGCACATGGCGTTCGTGGACCTTGAAAAAGCTTATGATAGGGTGCCGCGAAAAGTTTCATGGTGGGCTATGAAAAAGAAGGGAGTACCTGATAAATATATAAATTTGGTTCGCGCTATGTAAATAAATCTGTCACGAAAGTAAAATCAGTCGCCGGAATCACAGAGGGATTTGGAGTAACAGTCGGCTTGCATCAGGGTTCAGCTTTAAGCCCTTACCTCTTCCTGCTAGTAATAGATGCTCTAACATCAGCCCTACAGGGAGAGGCACCCTGGTGTATGCTTTTTGCAGACGATATTGTACTGATAGAGGAGGAGGGTACTGTTTTGCCGAGCAAGTTAAAAATGTGGAGGCACGCCCTGGAAACATTGGGCCTTAAAATTAGCAGAACCAAAACAGTGTATCTGTTCTGCGATTTTGGCGGAGTTTCGGGAAAAGTGACCCTTACAATGGTAAGGTACAATATTCTACCAAATAATACAATACCAGTTTGCCCTGATTTTAAATACTTAGGCTCGTTGCTCCAAAACGACGGAGAAATTGACAGAGATGTGAAACGTTGAATCAACGCAAGTTGGCAGAAGTGGCGGGAAGTTTCTAGCACAATATGTGACCCAAAATTACCTTTAAAACTTAAGGGAAAAATTTATAAATCCGTGATACGGCCAGTAATGTTATGCGGCTCAGAATGCTGGGCCACAAAAGTGCAGGACGAGAAGAGGCTCCATTCTGCGGAAATGAGGATGTTGAGATGGATGTGCGGTGTGACGCGGATGGATAGGGTGAAAAACGTATATGTAAGAGGTAGCTTGAAGGTGGCCCCAATAACAGACAAGGTAAGAAGTAACAGATTGGCTTGGTTTAGACACGTAATGCGAAGGGAAAGACAACATGTAACGCAAAAAACACTTAATACTCGTATGCAGGTTAACGGACATACAGGTAGGGGAAGACCAAATAAGAGATGGATGGAGTGCGTAAAGCATGACATGGATATAGTTGGATTGGATGAAGGAATGACGAGTGAAAGAGGGAAATGGAGGGATAAGACATACTGCGCCGACCCCAAATAAAATGGAAAAAGGTAAGGAAGATGATGATGACTACTATTGAAGGCATTTAATAAAATTATTTCTACAAGATAAAGGCCGATGAGTAAGATTAACTGGAATGTGTTGGCTTTGGCCCCATGAACGCTTCAAAGGACCGGGTTCCCATGGACCCGTGGCTGAAAAGCCTAACTATAGATATGTACTAGATCTACTTATTTCCAGGCGAATTCTTTACATAATAGCCCAGTCACTTGAAATAAAAGCCTGTCTGGATATTGAAGATTTACCACTAGGGTAGTAAAACTACCACAGACCAGAGTCATTTTGTTATGCAATGATCTTAGTTGAGTTTTATCACCGGTGTAGTCCACCACGATCATTCAGCAATATATGCAATTAATGCAGTTTATCTTTAAATTTACGCCTGCAGTGCTATTTGAATCAGTGTTGTTGCTGATGCAGGATTTTACTGTATCAGCGGATGCTGATGCTTATCTTTTCAAATCAATATCAGCGGACTGATGCTGATTTTCAAATCAATAAGTGGATTCTGAAGCTAATATTAATAAATAATTTATTTTAATTAACTTAAATAATCACAATTATTTAAGCGAAACCTAAAATTAATTTTAATCAAATATAATGTATATTATAGACACAAAATCACCTCTGAAAATGTTGTAAATAAAAAGATTCAGTGGAAAATTTACCGTGGGACGGTTACATAATCATTTGTACGTCCTTTACTTCTAGTAGTTAGTATTTGTTTAAAGTACTGCGTATCCTTGTCCACTAACGTAAAATATTTTCATATTGCACTTTTCATTGGAGGCCATTATTAATTTGTATATTTACTAAGTACTTATTTGTTATTACTTATTACATTACGCACGCACATCACACAGAATTCACCAACCTCCATTCGATGTAGGTATATTATCAAACTCACAGAAACAATCGAATGAGGGAACAAGTGCTAACAACTTGTTCTAATAACTGTCTATGATTGGTTAAAAGTCCACGTGACTTGTTTTAATGCCTTTATGTCAGCATTTATTTTTGCGGATGCTAATATAAAAAAAAATGCTGATAATCCGCGGATGCTGATGCTGATATTTGTATATATATTTATTTGTATTGTATTGTATATTTGCAACAAGTCAACAAACCTGAATCCGAACTTACGTGGCGTTTTTCACGAAGAAATGAATTAGCCAACCAACTTCGGTACAGTGTATAGATACTAAAAGCCTCGATCAATACATGAAAGCATGATAAAAATGTTTTTTTTTAAACGAAACTATGCCGGTGATAAAGTAATGAATGACACATTTAAAAGATGTTTACAAGTCGCCCATGTTCGTACGTGATATTTTTACGTTTTCCACAGTCATAAGACCGATATCCTCGGGACCAGTAGTCATGTGCTCATTCCACATTCAGCGCCGTTGTATTTCTGCATGCACTAATATTAGAATTTTAAGCTTATTGGATAACAGCCAAGCCTCACGTGTTTGGTTTAAAATTATGTATATTCGTATATTTAATGTGGAAACTGTGGTATTTCATGTTATCACGGTGATTAACATCTGTCTGTCATGCTAACTGTAGTTCTACAGAAGTTCTCCTAAACTATTCTTAACACGAGTTCATGCTCGCTCGACGAGTGACTATTTATGTCAACGCTTGTTATGTTTACAAACATGACAAAATAATTAATAAATAGACTAGTGATCCGTAAGAACAATAGACCTCGCGAGCCCTTCATTATCATCATCATCATCGTCAGCTTTCAGGGGCCCACAGTGGGCATAAGCCTCCTTCTGTCTGCGCCATCTGAACGCGAGCCCTTATAACCATGCAAGTAACCGACACTCCCCTTTCCCCTGGCTTAGCAAAGCCATTTATACTTTACTAGCGGCCCGCCCCGGCTTCGCACGGGTATGTATTATACATATAAACCTTTCTCATGAATCACTTTATCTATTAAAAAAAACCGCATCAAAATCCGTTGCGTAGTTTTAAAGATCTAAGCATACATAGGGACAGACAGCGGGAAGCGACTTTGTTTTATACTATGTAGTGATTATAACGTAAATACAAGCCTAAAAGTAATTTATGCAACAAAATAACGATTCAAATCCAATTTTAAATCGAATTTCAAGTGCATGAATTAATATATAGAATATTTATAGACTTTTTAGCAAAATAGGGAAAGAAGTTTTAGCGATTACTCGCGTTCCCTTGGTCCTAGGAGGGCGAATCTGGTGTCTACGGGTTCGCCCTCCTAGGATTCTTCTTCTAACTTCTAGCATTCTCCAGACTTCTATCATTTTATTAGTGATAAATTAGTCCTCTTGAAATTTTAGATGAGCGGTATTCCTCCGTAATTTTGAAAGCGTATTTTCGAGTACCTACGCAATAAATTTTATGGAACAACGAATAATAAGGTTCCACGCTTTTTTTAACAAGTTTCTCTTTGTTGTTCTATAGTTAAGTTCACGCTCAAGTGGCTTGTATGTAATTATATGTTTTTATAGTAAATTAAGGGTTTTGTACTTTCAAATTGCCAGTGGCTTGTATGCATTAGGTTTTTGTTTATAGTAAAGGGTTTTTGTTAATATACTTACTTTTAAATGTCCATACATAAAAGACTAGCATTTTTTTTGGATAAATATCGATTTTCATACTATAATAATAATTTATGCAGCTAATACTCGTAGGTACCAAATCTATATCACAGAATTGCTTCTCTACAGGGTGACTACAAAATCCGTTTGGCTACACGCTAATTTGTATGGGAGGACGAAATATTTTTATTGATTTTTAATAACTTTCTTTTATAGAAAGTAGTTTAGTATCATGGATTGAATTTGCTCCAAAAATGTTGCCAGTTAATAAAAAGTCACCCTGTATAAGTACTAATCTGTATATGCAGAAATAAAAAAATTATAACAGGGTGATGCGAGTGCAAATGCTGCATTTGCACCGCGCACGTCTTGCCCAGCTTTGAGATAACTTCTGCTCTTCGTTGTGCTGTATGTAAACAGCCTGATAAAAAATGTAGGTACTGATTTTCTCTCAATATTGAGCATGAGTAATGTGGTAACTAATCTATACTAATATTATAAAGCTGAAGAGTTTGTTTGTTTGTTTGTTTGAACGCGCTAATCTCCGAAACTACTGGTTCGAATTGAATAATTCTTTTTGTGTTGGATAGTCCAGTTATCGAGGAAGGCTATAGGCTATATAACATCACGCTACGACCAATAGGAGCAAAGATATAGTGGTAAATGTGTAAAACACGGGAGAAATTATTTCATCTTTGAAGCCTTCCGTTGCGTGCGCCGTGAAAACGGTTCAAGATACACAAAAAATATGTATTAAAGAATAATAGCTCTTTTAATGATCTAAAAAACAGTCCGCGATAGTATATGTCTATCTTTTAAGATTAACTCACAAAAACCGTTTTTATGGTACCTAATTTGGTCGAAATAATTTGTTTAAGTTGTATCAACATAATAATATTAATCTTTATTCAAATAAATATGTTGTTGGTTAAGAGTACTTCATCTATACTAATATTATAAAGCGGAAGAGTTTGTTTGTCTGTTTGTTTGTTTGTTTGTTTGTTTAAACGCGCTAATCTCAGGAACTAATGGTCCGATTTGAAAAATTCTTTTTTTGTTGGGTAGTCCATTTATAGAGGAAGGCTTTAGGCTATATAACATTACGTTCCGACAACCACGCGAACGAAGTCGCGGGCACAGCTAGTGATAAATAACTCCGAAACAAAACCAACTCGCTCTCTGCGCTGGCCGGCGCGGCGGGAGAGAGGCGGTGCTTGCGGGCAAGCCGGGAGGGGGGTGTAGCTCAACGAGATACCATGCCGCGCGGCTCACTCGCGCGGTCGGCTCCCTACTGAACGGTTGAATGCAGCGCTAATTTGTTTATCTATACTAATATTATAAAGCGGAAAAGTTTGTTTGTTTGTTTAAACGCGCTAATCTCAGGAACTTATGGTCCGATTTGAAAAATTCTTTTTTTGTTGGGTAGTCCATTTATAGAGGAAGGCTTTAGGCTATATAACATTAAGTTCCGACAACCACGCGAACGAAGTCGCGGGCACAGCTAGTATACTGATAAAATTATTGATGAGATTATAGTAATAATTTACCAACTTGTACGTTGTACCTACCTAACCGTTTGTTGTTATGGAACAGGAGAAAAAGTAATCCAGGGCTTGTTAACAACCAAATTCACACTAAAAGTAACGTTAAATAACGTTATTTTCATACGGGTAGTAGTGGTAACGTTATAAGGGGTATCGATAATACAGTTTTTAACGTTATCAATTAACGATATAAGTAACGATACTTTTTTCAATACTTGTAAAATATTATATAAATAGCTCTAGTAGCCTACTAGAGACTCATCAATTTATTCTGTCAAATATCGAAAAGAAATACAGTGTTAACAATACCTTTTACCGTTAATATTATTGGTAAAGTTATCTGATTTATCGGTAAATAGTGGGAAAAATACCGTTACTCAGCTTAACGTTATCTTTGCTGATAACGTTAACGCCGTTTGACAGAATTAACGTTACCAGATTTTTAACGGTATTCCAAGCCCTGAAGTATCTCACAAACTTGAAACTTTTTTCTACCTTTACCATAGACATAGTTTAATAGTGTTAATACCGCCATTAACAATATCAAGCGAAGATCAATTTTAAATTAAAAGGCGATCATTATATACAAAGTGATTCAAAGCGTCCAGCGTTTTTAACGATAATACCTTTCTCTATAGGATTTTACAAACTTTTAACATTACTAACTAAATTAAAATCATTGCAGGCCTGAATCAGCCGAAACGTCTGAGTTCCCCGTGGAGTGCGGGGATGTGATCCTCGTTGCCACGGATGGCGTCTTCGACAACGTGCCAGAGCCAGTGCTCGTGGCGGAAATGCGGCGCGCTCGGAGCCTCGCCGGCGACGCGCAGCGGCTGCAAGCCGTCGCCAACTCCATCGCGTGGATGGCCAGGAACCTATCCTTCGACGGCTGCTATATGTCGCCGTTCGCGAAGAGCGCCCGCCAGAATGGCATCGACGCTATAGGTAAGTCAATATTTGTGACCTATTTATTTAGAGACTGAGCGAGAATGTGCTGATTGTTTGATTTTCGTGTGTAAATAGCCAACACTATAGTGTCAAATTTTTAAGCTGCCGAAAGGCATCTGACATAGCTTAACGACTGCTATACAATGACGACAGCCGGGACCAACGGCTTTACGGGCCTTCCAAAGCACGGAGGAGTTCGAGAAATTGTTATGCCACTTGTGGTCACCCATCCAAGTGCAGACTACACCCGGGGTTGCTTAACTTGAGAAAGCGCTAACAATGCGTATTCCCCCCACCGAGTGAACGAGCTGCTCGTCAATAACATTTTGTTATCGACATATCAAAAGAGATAGTATATCTAATGACGTCGGAATTTTATTGGTTGTCAAAACACAGCATATCCTCGCTCAGCTTCAATAGAGTCTCGACCAAAGACAACTTTTTTAAATACATTATTTTTTTCTGCTTTGATAACTGCAATAAGTTTTATATTGCAAAATAAACCTCTTCTAGAACTAAAAACCTAAATATTCATGTTTTTGTAATAAAGATAACATTTTATTGATGTTTATCATTTGATGCTGTGTGACCTGGATATCGGAATAATTTCCACTGGCATTCGAAAGTAGATGTTGTTTTTTTTACTATTTTTAGGTTATCCAACAGTTCTTTGTTGCAATAAAAATTAAGTACACTTTCCATGTGAATGCCCGCGAAGGGTTCAGTTTGTCTCTGTCACAAACAGTGGCGTGGCTAAGACGGGGAGGGGGCGGCGGTCCGGCCCAGGTGTCACCTGATTGGAAGTGACACCCGCGATTATACTATTTGTGTGTGATCTTTTGAAAACGATTTTATAATTCGGTTAATTTAAGGTTCATGCATCTAATAAATGTTTTATATGAAACGGATTTGCTAAGCAGATAACACGGCAATTAGAAGATAACGTTGAATATATCGCATCATATCGCGAAAAACAAGTACAGTCATCAGCAAAATTATGTCACCTAATAAAAGCATTTACTCATGTGTAAACACTATAATTAGGTGACATATTTTTGCTGCTGACTGTACATATATTGTGATGTTAATGCTACGTGACTGCTACACTCTTAGGGGCAGTTCCCACCGAGACGCGACGCGACGCGACGTAGCGCATACTTTGGAAGAAATATAGAACTTGTTTACGAGACAAAAAGATACTAATTTCAGCGACAGCCCGCTATGCCGCGCTGCGCAGCGCAGCATACCGCGGCGCAGCAGGCTCTTACTCTTTTTGTCTAGTAAACAAGTTCTATATTTCTATAAAGTGCGCGCTAAGTCGCGTCGCGTCGCGTCTCGGTGTGAAGTGACCTTATTCGGGCCGTCATTGTCGGTTCGACAGTATTTGTCGGAAATTTTTAAAGCAATTATATCGGCTTTCCACCCTAACATTCATCTACATAATATTACGATTTTACCGCCCGGCTGTGCCGATTAATGCCGGCGCGAATAAGTGTGTAGCAACCGTGTAACAACCGAATCACGGCAGACACGACCAATTAGAATTATTTTCTTCTCCCCATAACATTACTCTTTGTGAATGAGTCGTCTTCGCATATTCACAAAGAGAGTTTCTCGCGAATAGATCATTTAACTATCTTATCTGAACAGTCTGCATTCTATAACACTATCTTCTCTTTGCTTTCAGGCGGAAAACCAGACGACATAACGGTGCTATTAGCAATTGTAGCGCTATGAAAATGTCTCCATGTGATTTAGGTAGATTTTAGGCACTTGTTTTTTATTTCAAGACATCTGCGAAATTAGTAGAATTAAAGATGCCAAAAACAAACTTTGTCATGTTTTTGAATGTTATTAAATTAATCAGGACATGTAATTATGTGACATAATTTTATCTTTTGCAGTTATGATTGCTATAGATATCGTTTTATTTCACGTTGTGAGAATATGTTCTGAGTATTCTGCTTGTAAATTGTGATTTGAGTCTTGCAATGACAGCATAGAACACTAGTCACTGGCATAGTGATAATGAGTTGTGTTTCTGCAATTGTAATTAATTTAATGAATAAAAATATTTACAATAACATGATCTGATCTCTGTTCCATTTTCAATTTAACGGCTAAAATGATTTATACAATTTTTAAAACAGTCTACTCCGTACTTTTGTGTATAATTAAAAGAAAAGAGTAATACATACATGTAAAGTGCTGGTAAATTATTAAAAGTAGCCTCATCTTGGTCATTTTATTAATTGCATTATCAAATTTAAAGTCCCTTTGGTACGCCAAAACTTATTATTGTATTTGGTGAGTTTTAATTTTGATATGTTTTCTTGTGTACGATAATATTTAAAACATCAAAACTTGGAGATGATGAGAAATCAAATGATCATTATGGGACTATGTGGATGTATGTTTCAATGATTGAATGAAGACTGATATAGTTTTACTGTTCTTGTTGTTACTGTAGATTTAATAAGATGTTATAAATTCACCTTTCAAACAATCATTTATTAACAGTTCTATGTAACATTTTTATTTTGATTTTTGTACATTTTTATTAAGTAATTTACTTCGTCTATTTGTCCTTATTGTCATTGCGGATTTTAGGCCCATGGGTGTATATATTTTCTATGGAGATATATAATATGTCAATAATATTATATCTCATTTCATAGAAAACTAATGTCCAAGTGAGGTTGCTCACTATCAACTGACCTGCTAATTTAACTATCAGAAATTCCAAAACTTGGATTATGTCAATTTGTGTGGGAAGTTAAATAAATAATGCTGATCATTATAAAATATTTTGTTTTCCTTAACTCCTAAATAGGTACAATCACAAAGTGTGACTAGGAACTATTGATTGAATATGTTTAAATCAGTATTTCAAAAGTCCATATGCTATTAACTAGTCCTGTGTGCAAGTAAATTTTTAGTTTTTGTGGCCATTATACTATAATTTCGCATGGAAAACATAAATATTTTGTCTTTTCTATTTTAAAATATTGAAGGTAATATCAAAACAATAGTATTAATAATGACAATATATTTAGAAATTATCCTATCACTTTATCAAGACTTTACAAAAGAAATTAATATTCTTTGGAACTTGGAAGCAACATCTTGTACCAAAAATGTTTTTTGTCTTAAACATATCAGCGTGAACTTACGGACACTTTTATTTTTTTTATTGTGTAACACTTCATTGCTTTTCTTAAGAGAACTTATAAAAAACCATATAAGGGAACATGAACACCATCCTACTACATCCTACTTCAACAAAAAGAAAACTTATCTCAACATAATATTACAAGTTTGGCCTTACAAATTATCACTTTTTATATTACATTATGTTTTAGTCTTGCCCTCCTCGCCAGTCAAATCCTCCGGGACGGATGTTTGCAACTTCCGGCAAAGGAACATACTCGGGCTCTTCTGGTGGGTCAAATATTTTTTTACTGAAAATTAATACAAATATAACTTAGAAAAATAGTATTTTAAAAAAAACTAGTTAAGGACTGTATGCACAAAGCCACGTGGTCGGATTTGGCTCTGAAATATGCAAAATTTTCCCGCTAGGGGGATAAAAATGTCAAGATGAAGTCACATAGAGTTAATAATGTGTAAACGGGACAATAGATGTAGGTAATCATAAATTGTAACGTAGAATTAGTATACAGCTTACTTTTTTCTTTTCGTCAAGACTTCCAGTCCGTGATACTTATTAAAATTTTCAAATCAATCAAATCAAAGAATTATTTTGTTTGAATTATTATTTCTGAATTAAGGCCTTGGCAGACGTCATTATAATGTACTTAACACTTTAGTAGACAGGCTATCAGTAGAAAAAGTAAAGTCGAAAATACAGTAGTGTGCGTGAATGCAAGACGTTTATTTAAAAAGCGAGTTTAAATATATGTGAAATTCATATAGCACTTTCTAAAAAATCCAAGTTATAGTTATTCGAATCTTGCGTAAAATTTATTACTTTTTCAATTTATTAGTCGACCTCCGTCGCGATTCCTTAACACGCTAGTCCGTCACTCGGAGGTTCTGGGTTCGATTCCCAGCCAGGGCAAGTTGGTAAATGGCCTTTTTTAATTTATCCTGGTTCTTGGGTGTTTATTTTATCCCATCAAAAATATAAATGTAAAAATGCCAAGTTCAAATTCCGACAAAACATTGAAATCCGACAAGATTGAAATTTAAATAGCTGCCAAGTTATATAGGTAGAGAAAACTGAAATTTATTCATAAGAATCTCAACATTTGACTTGGACAACATTAAAATTGAAAGCACGGTCACCCATCGTAACTGTGACCAAGCTAGAAGTTGCTTAACCTGTAAAAGCACGGTCATTCATCCATCAATTTTTGAATTTATCGTATGCGAAGTGGAGCGAAATATTTGCACAAGTGGTTTTGATTACTCGTATTTTGAAATTTATTAAAGCGCAAATGACAAAGACCCCTTAGAATAGAGAATCTGTTTAGTTTCACGCAGCTTTTTAGGGTTCCGTAGTAAACAAGAAACCCTTATAGTTTCGTCATGTCTGTCTGTCTGTCTGTCCTCAGTTTTACTCATAGACTATTAGTACTAGAAAGCTGTAATTGGGCATGGGCATGGATATGTGGTAATAAAAACTTGAAAAAAAAAGGGTGGTGTGAGACGTCGTTGAATAGGTCTTACAAAAATATTGTAAGATTATGAACACCCTTTTTCGTTTTAGAATCCGTTTGTGAAATATTTGGTTTTTGATTGGAAATTTTTGTTACAATTATGTGTCTCTCTGTCAGTTAAACGGTTGTATATGGACACTTAAAAAAATTCACGGCAGTAGTATATAACGTCTCCCTGACTAAAACTAATTTAAGGTGGATTCAGTTCATGATACTGAACAACTTTTTCTAATTATGTGTTATAATTAAATATGAAAAGAAAATGTTTGCTTTGCATTCGACCTCCGTGGCGTAATTGTTAACACGCTAGACCGCTAATCCGGAGGTTCTGGGTTCGAGCCCCAGCCAGAGCAAAGTTAGAAAATGGTCTTTTTAAAATTTTCCTGGGTCTTGGGTGTTTATCTATGTATGTATTTATCACAAAATATAGTATCATTGAGTTAGTATCCCATAATACAAGTTTAAAACTTACTTTGGGGCTAGCTTAATTAGTGTGATTTGTCCTTACGTATTCCATACATATATTACATAAATATTACATTTTGCCAAATCTTGTGTGTAAGAGATCAAAAATAATTTTTGTATTTCGTTTGTTCATTGGTGAAAGTTGTTCAGTATCATGGACTGAATTCAGACCTAAAGTTAGGCAGTTATAAGTTACATAAAACAAGTAGGTACTGACTACGGAACCCTACACTGCACGTGGCCGGTTTATTTTGGTTAAGTTTAAATTTTAGGGAACCATAGACAAATTTATGATATTTCTGCGTAAATCAATATTACTTATCGCTGACAGGACGTTCTCAAAAATACAATCAAATAGTATTTTACGCAAGCGGTGACTTGAAAAACTACACGTTTTGTGTTCCACTGACAGAAAAATATATTTAAAAATATATATTTAAAAATGTCATAAAAAGTTCTTTCATTTGATATGTCACACGATTTTGTTATCAAAACTTTTTTTAATGTCTAATTTACCCACCATAAGTGGCCCCCTTTTTTAAATTTCATTTATTTACGTTATACGTCTATCTTTGGGTCACTAAGTTACATTACAAGTGTAGGTACTAAATCTGAACTAAATCATTCTAATAGTTTCGTAGCAGATTGGCTGTGACTTACGGACAGACAGACAAGCGAAACCCTAAAAACAGTAAAAAAACCAAAAAAATCGGTTCCTATACAAATTTCCCGGGCGGCTGCACACTTTTGTATGAAAACGCAGATTTTTTTGTTTGTTTTTTGACTTTTATTTTAATATCATTATACTATACTAGCAGTCCACCCCGGCTTCGCCCTTAGTACACACAAAGCCTATGTCACTCGGGGATAGTGTACATTTCCAACGGTGAAAGTTTTTTTTAAATCGGTCCAGTAGTTTCGGAGCCATGCAATGCAAACAAACAAACAACCAAATCTTTCCTCTTTATAATATTAGCATAGATAAATAGCCTACTATAGCCTGCCTGCCTAGCCAAGTATAGATCTAGTATAGCCTGTGGTTCGATATATTACGCATAATGTCAATTCGTATTTTGATATATATTCATGGGGAAAAGTTGTTCAAAATTTGAGACTGAATCACCCCTCAAAATAATTGTAAAACCCTAATTAAACAGCACCATTTATTACAAAAATTATTAATATGATTCCGCGACCCGAGAAGGTTCCAATCCGATTTTCACCCTAATCGCCAATTAAAAGATATAGGTAATAAATCAAACCAAATTATTTTTTTCATTGACTTAATTTTCAATAAAATTAAAAAAAAAAATGTGCGATGCCGTATCTGCGATAGCATTACATCCATGAAGTTATAGTATAAAGGTGGAGGCCACACTCTGTAAATCTATGTTGAAGCTAATTTGAATGACCTTTCGTTGGACTCCTGAGATGCCATCTTATAAATCTTAATTTGAACTGAGTGTACCTTAAGATTTTAATGGTCATTGTGAAAACAAAAAAATCCAGAGTTTTAATTAAATCTATTAATCGATTAAATTGCAATCTTTAATTTGCAAAATAATATTTAACTGATTAAGACATATTCTGCCATATCAATACAATTTAGCCACCCATACATTTTACCCGAAATTTCCCAATGTTTAGTGGAAATCGGCTTCCCGAAACTACGGCAACACCGAAACGTCATTATGGCGAAGTGTCATTGTAAAATTCTTTCGACTCAAAAGATTTATTGATATTTTACTTAGAAAATACGGAAAATGGTCCAGAAATGTGTAGTACTAGGTTGTGGAAGTAAGTGGTATCCTAGATGTTCCTTGATATTTCACAGGTGAGTCGAAAATTACCCTATTAGATGTATTTGCTAGGTGCTTATCAAAAGCGTTGTTTTTGTAGAAGTATTTCTGTTTTACTATGGTTTCGATTATCTAATAATAATGTTTAGCCCATAAAAAAAATACACACATAATCTCCAATATAAAGTAAATAGATTTAAGTTATTTTTTCAACATAAATCTGAGATAAACAGAAACTAACTATGGTGACCATAATGCGAAATAAAATTTCGTACACAAACGTTTAAGTGATACTATATACTGTACTGATTAAAACTTCAATCTTCTTTCTCGCTGAAGCGGTTTTTAATACAACAGAGTATATTTTTTTAATGTACTTTAACTATAACTCAGACAAGTAAATTTATTTTATTTCTCTTTTAGCTTTCCTAAGGATCCAACAAGAAGAAGACAATGGCTATCCATTGTTAAATTAAAAAATAAATTCTATGAAACAGCAAAAATATGTAGTAACCACTTTGTACCTTCAGATTATATAATGGAGAATCAGTTAAAACATACAGCTATTCCATTTTTTTTAAATTTGGTAAGTTACAAATTATTGTATATATAAATATTTTATAAACGAGTAGAATATTATCAGGGTGTTGTGCGACAACATTAGATGTATTACCAATCACAACCATTTAAGAATGACTAAACTACTTCTTCGAAGAAGTCTGTTTTGACGGACTAGGATACAATTGAAAATAGAGCAAAAAAGACAAACCTATAAATGTACGAATTTGACAGCTATTGATAAAATGGACTTCTTATATCTCAAGTAGTTTAATTTTGATATTATGTAAAAATGCATTCTTCCAAAAATTATTAATACATTTTTGTGTTTTTAATATCTTTTGTATTTATGGAACTTCGTTTCGTACATTTTCAGTTGGAGCAATCAGAACTGAAGAGTAAGGCATGTGCAGTATCGGTTTATAATACTCCAGTAAGACATGATACCATATTCCCTTCTTCACCTTCAACGTCCCGCTGTGAATCGTCAGATAATCTAAGTAATCTAATCGATAAGTAATAAGCCTTCACAATATCTTGTTTTTTCTCAAATTGCTGGTGGACTCTTTGATAAAAGCTACATACTCGTATACACCAGAATGATCAGAAGGCAATTTATTAATAACAGATTTATCACAATATTGAATATTATTAAAAAAAATTCTAGACATGTGGCAGATGTAGCTGTAATCCTGGTTGGCTCAAAGAATACGTTTTCTAATTCATAACACTTAAAAAGATTTAGGAATTGTGTGCTCTTTGGATTATGCACTAAGATATCAACATAAAAATCACCGCAAACGAAACGCATTAAATTCTTTTTACTGTTGAACAGGAGTTAAGAACCTATCCATTGCTTTTAAAGTTAGAAGAGAAAGTTAGCTAAGTAAGACCAATCACAGGCCAACAGTCATGAGTTTATGACATCTAAGGCCCACACACATGACAACGCACTTGCATTAGGGTTCTAATTTTATTTTAAAAAATGTATAATTATGGCATTTTTGGTATATGTATAGTATACAAGTATTACTCTGTGGCTAAAGATACCGCTTTCTATCAGGTTTAATTTTATAAAAAATATTAAATATGTCTATTATGTACCTACCTTGTTTTATTTTTATCTGCTAAATAACAACTACATCTTGGAGAATGGATGAAGAGGCATGTGATATTCGAATTTCGAATAAATGGAGTGAGGAGTGACATATTGGTAAGCTATTTGCTGGTTATATAATTTTATTTCATTCAAACGTTCGCTTAATAATACTTTTCTTGTAGGAGACGCAACACTAGTAAGGCTAAAATAAAGAGAGATTTTATTATAGTATTTATTGCTGTCGAACTTATGCCTAATGACGACGATAAATGTGATAGTGAGATTTCACATTTCGTGAACTTGTCTCTTTTTTTTTACTATGTAGTTGTATGGACACCCTACGTAGAAAGAGAGGAGGGGGACCTACGGAGCGAGATAGAATGCAATCAAGGTTGCTTCATGTGGGTATTAGGGAGTGTGGCCTCCACCTTTATACTATAACTTCATGATTACATCTTTACTTGAACGTCAACAAAATGTCAAAACTGTACCATAGTGTAGCAAAAGTATGACATAATTTGGCAGTTTGTACATAGTTTTTTATTGAAATATTTTAGACTGTAATGCAATTTTACGTAATTCGACAATGGATTTTTTTGAAAAATTCGGCACGGCCTCCTTCCTGAACGCCCGGCGGGCAACTGAATTTGTATGAAAGGAACATGGCCGCCATTTCAGAGAATTCTGTCAAAAACGTTGCAAAACATCCAATTTTTAAAATTATTTTTTTTATTATTGCGTGATTGCATTGTAAGCAAATATTAAGAATAATGTTTCAAAATAGCCTTTATTTTTATAAAATATATGCAATCCTTTGTTAGAATATTTCTTTACGCAGAAAAACAAGCCAGTTTGTAGCAAGATTTTCTAAAATATTTCTTTCAGGTTTCTTTACAATTATCTTACTTTTTCTGAATGAAAATTAAAAAAATACGGTTTTCGTCTACTGGCTAGTCTATTCACCTATAACTAGGTATGTAATTTTCTTAGTAGTCTTTTCTACTTAAGCCATAACTATTGCCCGCGCAAAGTGCGTTTTGCATGTTTTTGGGTAAATTAAATGCTTGTTTTTAGGAAAACTACAAAATATTTTTAAAAATCCTTTTTTTCGTCTACTGTCCCAACTCTTCCTCTATCTATGTGTATACATTATTTGACTTAAATCAAACGCTTTCTTTACAAACTTGTTGCCCGCGCAAACCCAGTTTACATGGTGCCGACCCTTAAAAACCTCATTTAATTGTTTGTCGAAAGTTGTGAGGTTGCTTTATGCCCCTTACATCTTTCATAATCGTCTAACCACCAACCAAAGTCAAAACTTACAGAAATTTGGGTGTTTTCAACAATTTCTGACCACCATTTTGCAGCGGTAAAACATCTTCCATGAAGAAATAGATATGTCCGATAGCCATGCCAACCAGATCCACAGATATTGCATTGCCAAGTAGTACTGAAAATCCAAGCAACACCCAGGGGAGGTATGGGGCCTGAAAGTTAGAAAGATATTAAAATACAGATAGACACTTAATAAAATAAATAGATAGGGACAAAACACCGATTGACCACCTCTGTGGTGTAATAGTCAACACACTAGTCTGCCAATACCAAAGACAATTATAAAAAGGCCATTTTCCAACTTGCCCGGGCTAGGGATCGAAGCCAGAAACTCCGGATTGGCGGACTAGCAAACTTATGGATAGGCCAAAAATCACATGTTTTGTTAATAAAATTTAGAGAATAGTAGCTGGTTTGGAAGAAAATGTGACAGGTAACTAGCCTATCGTTTATTTAGGATTCCTAATAACACCTATTCCATTGGGCGACTTCTATGACCTGCTTGAGATAAAGGCTCCCTTCCAGACCAGCATGGTACACCAGCTTTAAAAAAAGCGGCCAAGTGCGAGTCGGACTCGCCCATGAAGGGTTCCGTAACAGCAAGTAACATAATATAAAAGTTCTTGTAGTTCGTTGTAACTTTGATCGATGTTTTAATAATAGTGTATTTTTCTTATTTGCGGTTTACGAATTTTGACGTATTAAAAAAAACTACTTACTAGATCTCGTTCAAAACAATTTTCGGTCTAAGTTTGCATGGTTATGTACATCATATATATTTTTTAGTTTTATCATTACCTATCTTATTTTAGAAGTTGCAGGGGGGGGGGGCACATTTTACCACTTTGGAAGTGTCTCTCGCCACAGGCTGGAATCTCCTAAGGTACGCGCAATATGCGTCCCCGTTCCCCGCACCCGCACCTCTCCCCCGGTTCTTGACGGCCAACGTGAGTCATCAAGGCGAAAACGGGGGAGAGGTGCCGGGACGGGGAACGGGGACTTAGGAGATTCCGTTCTGCTAACTCTTACTGTATTCTGTGCTCTCGCGCAAACTATTCAGTTTAGAAAAAAAATATATTTGAAACCTCAATATAATTTTTGAAGACCTATCCATAGATACCCCATACGTATGGGTTTGATAAAAAAAATTGAGTTCAGTTCTAAGTATGGGGAACCCCCAAAATTTATTGTTTTTTTTCTATTTTTGTGTGAAAATCTTAATGCGATTCACAAAATACATATCTACTCACTAAGTTTTAACAGTGTAGTTCTTAGTTTCGGAAAAATGTGGCTGTGACATACAGATGGACAGACAGACAGATGGACATGACGAATCCATAAGGGTTCCGTTTTTTGCCATTTGGCTACGGAACCCTAAAAATGTTGTAGGTACCTATATTATATTGCAAAAATTTTCCTAAAAGTGACAAGAAAACCTAGTCCTGAGGTTTCCTGATAATGATGATACAAAAATGTTTTTACATTACCTGGAAGTTCATGAGACCAAAGAAGTTCATCCGAACAAAGACATTTCTTCTTGACCACACATACACTATCATTATAGTAAAAGCTTGTCCTAGAAATAATAAATTAACAAAGAACGCACATAACTGTAAATTCATTAAGGATATTTTTGGAATTGTTATTGAAAAGCCTATTGTAATTTATTTTAAATGTACTATTATTGGCATTGATTTATAAATACAGTAGTGTTACTGTATAATACTTGTACCTGAACAAATGATAAAAACAGCCCTAATAAAGGTACTACTACAAACTGCAGACACGGTACAAAGGCCGCGTCTTTGAAAGAATTGGCGCTGCCTGAATGAAAGGACTCTTATGATAAAAAGTGTTAACACATACCTATACAGATACATTATCACGCCTTAATCCCTAACGGAGCGGAAAGAGCCCAGGGCCGCAAGACCCAAAGGCCACGTTTAGCGTGATGGTGATGGCGTTAAGATACAAAAATGGGGTTCTATCTAAATACTCGTAGTGATGGGATGCTAGCCGCATCGCCTATTACAATGATACTAATTCTCGCCCATTTCTTCAATAGGCTTTGTGGGAAGAGAAGCAGCTGGTACATTCTAAGTTTTTTTTTCTCCCAGACCAGTATGGAAGAATACCTATATGTATGTTCATGAATTAATATTTAAAAATATACAAAAAACATCTACAATTCATTGTTTTTAATGTTATCATTAATGTATTGCAGATAGCTGATGGTTGATAACATTATACATATAGACAATGGCAGGATGACCTCAATGAATTTTTATCTGCCTGTACTTCTACCACCAGTTCTAAGATTGCCATCATGTACGAAAAACTGACCAAGAGTGGTATATATTACCACTTACCACGATAATAGGTTCCAAGTTCCTGATGCTTACAATCACAGACTATAGCTTACAACCACTAGTGAACTAGAGATGGCAAAAAGCTGTTTTCTGTTACTTACATAATAAACCAAGTATGCAGATATGCAATTTTTTAAAGGATACAATCATAAGAACTCCTCCAAATATGAACATGACTACAAAGTCTGCAGTCCTCCCTCGAAACGATCCTTCTTCCAACATCCTACAGTACCTATATGTAAATATTATATTGAAAAAGAAGTTGAAGCCTAGGTTTCCAAAGAAAAGGAACGTCGTAATCAGCCTCCATAGTTGATACTTCTTTAGTATTAGGATTGGATTGAAGTATAACTGAAATGGCGAGACCAAGTCTAGTTGCTGAAACAAAAAAGGTAATTAACTTCACAAAAAAAACAACCTCTAAACTTACACCACATATTTATGCATACATATGTATGTTGTGAAAGTTTAGACGTTGTCACAGGCCAGAATCTCCTAAGGTATGTGCAATATGCATCCCCATTCTCCGTCCCCGCACCTCTCCCCTGTTTTCGCCTCGATGACTCACGTTGGCCGTCAAGAACCGAGGGCGAGGTGCGGGTGCGGGGAATGGGGACGCATATTGCGCGTACCTTAGGAGATTCCCTTCTGTTTACTCTTACTGTATTCTGTGACGTTGTTATTCAGTCACATAAAATTGCCTTATAAAATATAGATAGAATAGATCAGGTAATACATCGTAATTTAAGGCGCTTTCAGTTCAGAGCCCACAATACTGTTTTTGAAAAATTACTGTAATTTAAACTAAGTACAGTTTAGTTTTCAAAAATTTTACATAGGAATCTTAAGGCTTTTCTACAGATACCCACAATATCCAAAACACGAATGAGCATGGTCGCACTGTCCTCTGCAGGAGCATGTCCCTCTATATACTACTAGTGCCATATATTAGCCAAAATAGTCAGAGAATTTAGCCTTCACGCTGGCCAGATGGGTTGGACGGTCAAAGACACTCACAGTATTGTGAGCTGTAAACTCACATCACCATAAGCCTTAACTGAATAGAAATTAGAAAGGTCACGACTACCTTTGATGGCTAATTTATAGCCAATCATTTCTTGATCTTAGGACTAGAAGGGGTTCCAGACTAATACCACTGCATGGAATTTGTTAATTAATTAGATTGGGTATAATAATAATCTCAGCAGTGGGAAGAAATAGATCATTTAAAAAAATAGATTGGAGGTACTCTTCCTACTATATAAGTGATCATAAAACGTTGATAGTAACTTTTTATAATTCTGTTTACTAGAACGTTCCTCTAAAGTCGAAAAGAAAATTTGTACTTACAACTGCCAAGGTAGTAACAACACAAGCTGTGGTGTAGGCCCTCGTCACTGGGGGTATATACATATATTCTTGCAGTAATGTTTGATATGCCATTTTTAACTAAATTGAAGATAAAACCTTAACAATACATTCGACTTTCAGTACAAATTAGCCGATTTAGAAGTCACTGTTCGACTCAACATGATTGGGCCACATCAGAAACCCACGCAACAATTGGGATTTTTAAATGATTTTCTCATAAACACATCATCACTGTTTCTTGTGTCGATTTTATATATTAAAATGGAGAGATATCGACCTTTCAAAAAATAGGATTTCTTAGATAATATTTAAAAATATGTAGGTGTTATCGAATTTTATTTTACAAAGTGTCTAGTGTCTCACTAATTCTATTGACAAGTGATGACATCACTGCTTTCTCTTTCGTACTTGCTAATTTAAAAAAGGATAACAACTTTTTCCAACTTTGATTTTGACAAATTAATGACGTTGTCCAATAGTTGATATTTAAAATTGTAATTATATGTTCTGATTGGTTAATTTTTATTTCATTTTATGTGAGTGAGACACCATGATAAAAATAAACGGGCAAGTGCGAGTCGGACACGTATTGGAAGAGTTCCGTACCTCGTTACAATGTTTTATGTGGCACTCGGGGACTGCCGCGCTAAAGCTACTGCATAGCATTTTTTATCAACTTATGCAATTATAATTAGTGTTTCGGTTATAACTAGTGTTTCGGGTGCGGCGCGAGCTGCAAGCAGCTCGCGGTTTTTTTGTGCAGCTGTTGAAGTGGTCTATATTCCAGGTCCAGTTGAGAGATATGTGAGGATTTGCAGTCAAAATTTCAAGTATCTAGTTGATGTCATTATAAAGATCTAATTAAAAACGCTGAAAAACACTTTTTTTGTATGGCGACCGACCCCCTTTAATTTTTAACTTTTTTTATTTTCAGTATTTGTTGTTATAGCGGCCCCAGTAATACATAATCAGTTTCAAGTGTCTAGCTATTACGGTTCAAGAGATAGAGCCCTGTGACAGACGGACAGACAGCGGAGTCTCAGTAATAGGGTCCCGTTTGCACCCTTTGGGTACGGAACCCTAAAAAACATGAATATTTTTTTTAACAAAAAAAAACAATCGACATAATTTATTTAGGAGTTTCTTCCATATCTCCAAAGTTCTTCATTATATCTTCAATTCTTCACTACATAAATGTGGGATATGGGATGGGAGTATGGGACCAACTTGTAAAGGCTTAATAACCTCCTCCTTTTTTTAAGGCAGTTAAAATGTAACCGCTCGGCTACAAATATACGCGATAGCGACGGCGGCGGCGATGGCAGGCGACGGCGACGGCGCGCGCGGCGTGTGGGCTTAGTTGCCAGTGGCGTTTGGCGGCCCTTATGAAGGGTAAAGATTTCTGACAAAAGAAAATGTTTGCATGAAATTAAAATAGGTAAATATTTATTCATCATTATCATAATTATCTGTCACTTTTTTCAAAATGTTTACAAACAATTCAAATTAAATATACAGTGCCCTTGCCTTTTTTTCAGCAAACTGATTTAGGGCTTACCATATGCTTAAGCCAGCGAAATAAAATTCTCTAGAATTCTAACGCTCCTGCATTCACCGCTTCGATTCTGATTCCATTTACGCAAACAAACGAACAGTAATTACAACGAAACATTCGAACGCACACATAGACAAAGATGCATGCGATTGGTCGCGACAAGGTCACGCGTCGTCTCGTCGGTCGGGTAGCGGGGCAGTCAACACAACGAGCGGTGAGGTACAATGCGCGAATGGTTGCACTACGCTACGCTAAAATAAATAACCTTGTTTACGTGTAACTTTTTTTTTAATAACTAATTTTCATGTCTGTATGGCTTCTACACCACTTCACGGCACATGACGGTATTTTTAATGAATCGATAATCGCAAAAACACAGCAATATTCTCAAAGGAAACTTCTTGCGACGCAACCGCACGACTCGAGTGTCACGGCGAACTGTCGCGCCGCGCTGTTCATATTTTAAACCCTGCCCGCCGCGGTACATATCGCGTGGAATGATTTTTCGGGATAATTTTTTTAAACTATCGCGCTTTGAACACATGATTTATGTATATATAACGGGACTTAGCACGAACCTTTTTTATTGTTTTGTCTAACGTTTCGGAAAAGAGTTACATCTTTCGTGGTCAGACAGTCTGAGATATAAATATTATACGATATAAATCTGGTTTTCGGGATTACTTACGATTCTAGAGAATTATTGTTCGTAGGCTTAAGCACATGCCACGAATTCACGTGATTTCGTCCGCGGAATCGTTTTGGAGAAAAATAATTTCTAATTTGGGGAAAAAAGAGAAAATAGGCCAGGGTTTCCAGATGTATCCTGCACGCATTCTATCCACAAATTCTATCTCTGTCATATCATTTTATCATATGAACTTATCTCTCTCACTCATCTCTCATCTCTGATATCACTTACTCATCAGTCTTTTTTAGGGTTCCGTAGTCCACAAGGAACCCTTATAGTTTCGTTATGTCCGTCCGTCTGTCTGTCCGTCCGGGCTCGTACTCCGCCGCTACTGCACCGATTGTCACGAAAATTGGTGGAGAGATAGATATTGAAGTTTCAAAAGTTGGTTTTTAAAATTATGAAAAAAATATTTTTTTTCCAGCCCCCTCCTATACAATGAAAAGTGAATTTAAAAAATTAAATTGGAGTAACCCCAACGTGTGGGGTATCGTTGAAAAGGTCTTTTAAAATGCAACAAAAACTGCTTTGAAACTATGTAGATCAAACCCCACACTTGACATAATCTAATACAAAGTTAAAATTTGAGGTGTCCCCCCTCCTTAACTTTTGAAATATTACTAAAATAATTCTGAAAAAAATGTGGTATATACCTCAAAGTATGTATTTTCAATTAAAACTATAGCGGTCTCGGTATCATCGATAGTTATTTTTTAATACGTCATAAATCGTAAACCGCAATTTACCTTTATAACTTTTATATTATGTTACTTGCTGCTACGGAACCCTTTATGGGCGAGTCCGTCTCGCACTTGGCCGCTTAATTATTGGTTCTATAAAAATTTTACGACCAGCCGCCTGCCTGACGTCAACCCTCTTTTAAAAATTTTTATTTAAAAATTTTACCTTCCTTGGTAACGCACCAGATGTTTGTGCTCAATCCTTTAGTCGCCTCTTACGACACCTACAGGAAGAGATGGAGTGGTCCTGTTCTAATCCGAAACCACAAACAGGGCCACAGACAGTAGCGGCGTTAGGGTAGGGCGCGGTTGGGCGACCGCCCAGGGCGCCAGATACAAAGGGGCGACAGGGGGCGTTTTTGGGCAAGGGGGGTCACAGGTATTAATAAATAAAAAAATAGTGGCTGGTTAATGGCGGCAACTCGCAACGAAGGGAGGAGGGGGTGCATACAAATAAGAGTGTAGTTCTTCCTCCCCCTCCTCCTTCGTTTACAATGGGGCGGCAAATTAAAGACTCCTATATCGTACTTGCATGAATTGCAGTTTGGGGGGGGGGGGGGGAAACCGGCACAGGCCACAGAAATACATTATCTGTGAAATTTCAACTGTCTAGTCTATTTATATATGTATATTTTTTTTCTTAAAATTTATTCCATATCCAAAATTATCGGAGACCACGTTTTCATAATATATTTTTAACATATGTAAATTAAAATTGAAATATATAAAGTTTACTGTCTTGAGTGCACACTTCAAAGTCTAAAATCTGAGTAAACAAGTACAAAGTTCGCCCCGACCTGTCACAGACCTGTCGAATTTGGAATTTTTAACAAGTCAACGACAGGCCCAGGCGACGAACTCCTATAATTTTTGTCTAATTCATAAAAAAATATTTTTTTATATCTTGATTATATTTTTTGAACAACTTTTTTGTTTTTCACTTCCCTCCCTGCCACGGGGCATACAGAGCCCGGGTTTATGGCCCGAAGGCCATTTCCGATGCTTCTGCATGCCCGGCATCGGAAAGGGACATGAATTTAGCTGGAAAACGCCCGCGTTTCTGTAAAGAAAACGCCGCGGTCCGATCGCTCATACATAGAGATGGGCAAATTCCCGGGCATTTTGGGCACATTAGGAATATTCCCAATAGATGCCCGATAAATTCCTTTCCTTTGGCATTTATCTTGGCATTTATTTTTTTATGTCGATATTATTTTTTTATTCTATTTTGACATTGAATATTAACAATATTGTTAATAGAGCTAATAGTTATAGATAGTTAAGTAATTTTCACGAAGTTAGGTAAGTTTAAGACCCGTAATTTTTAAAAAACTTTGCAAATTATATGCATTATCCGTCAGTGTGGTAAAATTACCGTACAGATTTCATTATATTTAATGTCTGATTGCTTAGTTTATCATATACATTTTCCAGTAAAAAATGTGAACATATACCTGTCAATTTGTTTGTTGCCATTGACGGGCGTAAATACCCGGCATGGTATTTTAGGGGAAATGTTATAACAAGTTGATGGGGTATCGAAGAACTTGTCAATACGAATATCTCTATGTACCAAATCAGTACCTACTTTAGGCTCTTGGATGAGCAGTCAAAGAAGACTACTCTCGATTAATGTATGAGTGTGCTCATATGTTGACATCACATTTCATTTCTGTTTGCTTATTTTAACATATAATTAGGTCTTCAAACATTTGCCAGTAAAAATAAACGAGCAAGTGCGAGTCGGACTCGTACATGAAGGGTTCCGTACCACCGTAAAATGTTTTAAAACGCTGAAGAAACACGTTTTTTGTATGACGACCCCCTTTCATTTTTAACTTTATCTTATTTTTAGTATTTGTTGTTATAGTGGTCATTGTAATATATAATCGGTGAAAATTTCAAGTATCAAGTTATTGCCATTATAAAGATCAAGTTAAAAACGCTGAAAAAACACGTTGTCTTGTCTTGTATGACGACCCCCTTTAATTTTTAACTTTTTTTATTTTTAGTATTTGTTATAGCGGCTCCAGTTATTCATAATCAAACGAATATATTTTGTTCCGTTGATATATTAGCGGTTTTATTCGGTTTTATCTCTCAATCAGTCTAAATGATGCTTGTAGCGTCAAAATCTGTCTGTGTTAAGTCCATACGAAATCTTAAATGTATGAGACTGTCAAAAAAATTTACTACATATATCGAGGGTGCTCATTTGTTGACTCGCATTTGATGTCCGTTTGCTAATTTATACATATAATTACGTCTTTTCACACCTCCCAGCAAAGAAAAAGATAATAATTCAACGAAGCCTACTTTCAATGTATGATTAGTAGGTATGTGTGCAAGCAACGTTAAAGATTATGAAAACATCATTGTTTTCATAAACTTTAACGTTTCACTTGTCGTATACCTGCATTTTAAGCATATCATAGCGTTTGCACACACTTTGTGACAAGTAATACCAAGCCATTATTCATATAATTTACGCAATATGTCGCACCACCTAAAGAGTGTGTTCTCATTTGGGCCCTCTTTGTTGCAGTGTCATGTCGCAAAATGTGTACAGCGGCCTGAAATTAATTTAAACAGGCATAGCACTATATTTGGTAATAACATTTTATAAAAACATATTTTACAACTAAAAAACTACAAAATCCTTACGTTTTCTATACTTGGGTTTTTATAATTTCCCATATGATAATCCATTTTTTATACCGCCATACTTACTGAACGAACGAGATGTCATTAATCATTCCATGCCTATGAAACTTAGAACATAGCAGAATTTTGATAAACAAATTCAATAAAACGCCATCTAGTCAACCAGTTCTGACCTTACTCGTAATGCGTGTTATAGAATAGGAATATCAAATGGTGGAGAAATTCGACATGCGAGGTTAATCACTTAATAGAACAGTTGTTTAGAACGTGGTCATATTTGAACCGAGATCGCGAGTTCAAGTCCCAGTTCTTTTATTCCTTTGGTGTTGCGAAACCTTGCTACCAGATGGCGCCACTAGTTTGAACTTATGTTAAAGCTACAGTTTCCTATACAATATGAATCATTCATGTTCGTTCATTTGTCAATCGCGTTTTGTTTTACAGTCTGTCACCAAACCTCTTGACAGCAAATCAATTTATATAAATGCATGATGCAAGATGTGAAGTTGTTGATTTGTTCTAATATATTTTTATGAGATTTTATACCATACACTTTCTATCGTATTGTAAAAAAATATATTTCAGTGAACAACTGCAGTGAACAAAACGCTCCGTCAAAGATGCATTACCCATCGTGTTGCCATTGTTACCATAAAGCGTCACTACTATTTCCCAATGTAAAAAAGTAAAATACTTTTTTATATACCTAGTGTACAAACGTCCATAAAATCTAAAAAAAAACTTTTTGTAATCTAAGGATTTTTTCCTACAAAATGACGTAAAAATACTTGCTGCGACAAGTAGTGCAACAATGAGGGCCCAAAATGTATGAAGCGATCTAACACATTATTTATCTCTCAATGTACATAGATAACATCATCATCCAAGCGTATTCCTGGTTGCATTCTCAGTGGTAACGCTTCAAAGCCCAGGCTTCCGTCCGCTACATACCTAGGTGATTTGACGAGGTTACTGGTTTTTACACAGAGTGACTGCTGTTTGACCTCTGTAACCCAAACGGTATATCAATCCAAGGATAGGTTTAAACAAACACCAGATGGCGTCCAGGACCCGCAGCTTTACGTGCCTTCCCGAAAACGGAATCATCATTATTTTCGAATAATCAGGTGACTTAAGCCTGCAATATCCTAACCAGACTGGAAACAACTTTTAACAAGTACCTATGCTTTTTTTTTATTTATAAAAACTTTATTGTTCCACAATAAAAAATTGGTACAATTGGCAGACTTAACTAAAAGCGTCCTCTCCCAGTCAACCATAAGGATACACAGATACAAATCATGTAGCGTTGCAAAAAAGTAAATACAAAATAAAGTATTAAAATATGTGCTCAATATATATGCGTAATTAACACTATATAATATAATACAATATATAATATACTATTGAATAAAATATACTTCTATAATATGGTGAAAAATAAAGAATATAATAACATCAATCAAAAAGATAAGAGTGCACTCTTCTCTTAAAAGAAAAAAATTAGAAAGAGCCCTATAGCTTGTAAGGTAAAAGAGCTTGTCATTTAATTTGTGCGATCAGTGTCAGAAAGAAATTAAAATTTACATTTAGGTAATCAAAAGAATTGAAAAGAGAGTGCATAGAATTCGCATTTGTCTGCGTTCACGGATAGGTGCTATTTAAGCCCAGAACGAAAAAATGATATATGATCATATTTGCGAAGGAAAAAAAGGAAACGTATACAATTATTAACGAGACAGTCAAGCTTCCCAGGGGGATTTGAACCCACGACCTCTAGATCACAAGGCAAACTCCTTTGAACCACTAAGGCAGTTAATTCTCTATAAGGTATAGATAACCTTTCTACAAATTGTTTAATAAGGAGAAAATAAATACAATTGAAATTAAACTACATTACTACAAACTAAACCTAATCTGATCTAGTGCGGCATGGTATCAAGAACGTTTCTACTATATTTTAAAGCATAGATGCTCTTCAGAATACCAAAAACGCCTTTAGCTTTTATTTTTTTTCTGCCCTGTGATTGGGCATTTATTTGGACCTTTATGGATTTATGCCCAAAATTCCGGGAATATGCCCGTTTGGGCATAAACACTGCCCATCTCTAGCTGCGACACGTAGTGCAACAATGAGGGCCTAAAATGTATGAAGCGATCTAACACATTATTTAGTGAAAATGTTAACAACAATGTAGCAACGTTGATATACTCTATGCATGTGTGTAGTGTAGTGCAGTGTAGGGAGCTGCTGGCTGTCCTGCCTGTCAGTCAGTTAGTCAGGCCGTGGTCAAGTTAGTACGGGCCTTCGAAAACTACCTACGAGGGATAAAAACAGTGTGGCTGTATACTAGTTTCTACTGTTGCAGTAGAAAAAACAAATATTGTTGTAACTTTTTTTCATTACTACTGGCAACACTGCTCAATGTCAAACCAAAATGGCGATTTTTTCACAATGAACCGGAGTTTTCGACTTTGTCGTGTGTTTTTCGTCGAGCTGAGTTTTTGTTCCATTAAGAAATTAGTCCGACTTTAAATTTGCTGTGTTGCGTTGCGAACTATGCTGATGAGATAATTATTTGCTGTTCCTTAATTTTTTTGAAGTTCCGAGAAAAAATATTCCTGTGAGCTTGTGTTTGACTGTGAAGCTTAGTTAGTGAGAAAAGACTCGTAATTTGTGCCATAAATGATGTCAGATAAAGAAATCAGGCAGAAATTGTTTAAATGCGGGTATAGAAGATGGCATCAAAGTTCATCAAACTGTTCCGTGTTTTGAAGCCGGGAAAAAGGAACCTCTATTGTCGCCGGTCATGTCATGATTAGTCTACAGTGTTTTAAATTATTTTTATTATTTATACATTTTATTAAAAAATCCTTGTCAGTAATTCTTATTTGTTTTATTCGTTTGTTTGTTCTTATTTGTGTTATTTTCGATACCTTTTAACGTACGACTTTTTACCTTTTTATACCTTGTCTTAGTTCTTAACTTAGTTTTAAGATAAATTGTGGAGAAAAATAAATAAACATTTATTTTTTATTTTTATTTCTCATAGTAGGTTAATTTATTATTATATATGTAGGTACATGTATAATAATAAATTAACCTACTACCACGGAATATATAAGTATAGTACCTACCTACTACGCTACGACGACAAAAGTGCCGTTCTCATTAGTTTATTTAATTCTTAAGAGCCAATCTCGAAGCGTGGGATAATTTACCGACCAATGAAATATATAAAAAAAAAATGTCATCTGCATTTTGTCTACACTTTCATTGTATGTATGCGGTTGTTATTCTTCTCAGAATAGGAGTCAAATTATTCTGTGGTCAGTCATTTTATTCACATTAAAGTGACACAAATAAATGCTTTATTTTATTTTGATTTGGATTTTGGATTAAACTTGAATACGTGCTTGGGTTTTAATGTAATTATTATTTTTATATAATATTTCGGAGTAAAAATAATCAATTTACTTATTGCAATGGATCCGAAAGAAGTTGTGGAGCACCTTGTTGCATTAAAAGTTATGAGGCTGACAAAACCAGCCCTTATTAGCCCTAAAATTGTAACATGCGATTCCAAAGATTTACCAGGCAACATTTTAAACAACTATTTAAAGGACGATGCTACTTCAGTTACTCAAATGGAAACACTAGCTGCTGGCCAGTTTTTGTTACTGCCTCAGAGTTTTGGAAATATTTATCTTGGGGAGACGTTTTCCTGCTATGTTTGTGTTCACAACGAGACTACTCAGCCAGTACAAAGCGTATCTATAAAGGCAGATCTTCAAACCAATTCACAGAGAATTCCACTCACTACACAGCAAAGCCAAACGCCAACAATGCTCGATGTTGATGAAACACTCAGTGATGTGATACATCATGAAGTCAAGGATCTAGGAACGCATATCCTCGTTTGCGAAGTAACCTACATGTCAAATTATAACACATTAGCATCCTTTAGAAAATTTTTTAAGTTTGAGGTGATGAAACCATTGGATGTAAAAACTAAGTTTTATAATGCGGAATCTGATGATGTATACTTGGAAGCTCAGGTACAGAATATCACTTCAGGAGCAATCACTCTTGAACAAGTATCCCTTGAGAGCTCCCAGCAGTTTTCTGTGAGGTCTCTGAATGAAGTAAAAGATGGAGAGTCAGTATTTGGAGATGTCACATTACTACAGCCACAGGAGAGCTGTCAATACTTATATTGCCTCACGCCCAGAGAGAATATATCAAGTGAAATCAAGTTATTGGCTGCAGCCAAGAATATTGGGAAGTTAGATATTGTATGGCGATCTAATTTGGGAGAGAAAGGAAGGCTCCAAACAAGTCAGCTTCAGAGAATGACTCCCGACTTTGGAGACATTAGAGTGACTTATGAGAAGCTTCCGAATAAAGTGTCAGTAGATCAGCCATTCATGTTCCAATGCAAAATAACTAATGCCAGTGAGCGGACACTGAATCTTATATTAAAATTACGCTCATTGCAAGACTCCAGCCTGATATGGTGTGGAATATCAAACAGGAAACTTGGTCCATTGGAGCCCGGTAACTCAATTAGTCTCAACTTAACTGCACTCCCTATAAACACTGGCTTGCACAGCATCACTGGAGTATCTCTTGTGGATTTGTTCTTAAAAAGAACCTATGATTATGATGACTTAGCATATATTTATGTTAATTAGTGTTTAATATAATTTTACTTACTATTGAGGTACATGTAACTTCTATTTATATTGAATTATTTCTGGCTTCTACTTACCTATGTAGCTAAATTCTTTGTTATTCTTATTGTAATTTAAAATCAATAAATAGATAGGTATAATTATGTAATAGTTAATGAAGTTTTTTTTACTAATTTTCACGCTAGTGCTAGCATAGGCAGTGGCAGATTTGCAGTCCTAGCCGCTCTAGGCCCCAGGCCATGTGCCACCCCTTTCTTAGCACCCATCATATAGACTAGATACATAATTGATGAATTTAGTTCTTGTTCGTTTGCCGCCCTATAACATAAAAAACTAGAAAAAAAAAAAATGTTGGCCGCCCTAGGCCCTACTGGGCCGTAGGGCAAATTACCACTGAGCATAGGAAGGTAAAGATTTCAATAAAATCCTAGCTGTCCTTCAAGTAGTACTTATAGTCTACAAACCTTTTGAGCAACCAAGGTTTGTGTATATTCATTATGTATGTGGCAAAGGAATAAAGACTTGTTGGATGTGTGTGATGTTATGTACTTTTACTGTTTTTACACAAGCTTTATAGCGGTCCTAAATCCTAATAGGTAAATATTTAAGAGAACTAAGTCTTATATGTATTGTATGTAGACTAAACTCCAAAACTTAAAAAAAAAAAAACGGTACGTACCTACTTGATGATTTTGGAGTACTCACACAAACTTACTTTTGCTGACCATGGCACCATGCTTTGATGCTTTTGCTGGAATTGGGAGTTAAAAAGAAAAAAAGCAAGATGACAGTGACTTTTGTTTTGACATTGACATACATGACAACAGATTTAATATAATTTAATTTAATTTTTGATTCTTCGTCGAACGACGAAATTCGTGGTGTTTTTGTGTTCTTTAGAGGAAAATAAACTGAAATTAAATCAAAATGGTACTTTCTAAAGAATATAGAATATGCATGCCTATGGAGGTAAAAGAGGTAATGAAATTTAATTTAATGTCATTACAATTTGTCTAATATATGGTAAGTTGCCATTGTACGCAATCTATAATTTCTATATTATAGTAATCCCTGGTTGGCATAAAAATAAATAATTAATCACCTTCAATATGCCACACCACACATCGAAAATACCACCTATATTTTTTAAAAATTACAATCCTTAGTATACCTACCCATAGTGCCCAAAATTAAGCCCCTAGCTAAACAATGTCCTTGAACTCTTGGGCGCTAATGAATTGACTATTTAATTTTGTCTGTTCAGTTCAAGTTTAATATACTTCATCAACTACGCAGAGCGTCTTTTTGACAAATAGCTTACATTGATAAACAAAAAGAAATATATTTTTTGGTACATCAATGTTTCAGTAGACTAGTTTGCTGTTTATCAACCTAGTTTTAAGCCTAAGCCAGACAGAATAGAAATTGACAATTGATTTACGTCTATGTCTATATTACATTTATTTACGTAACATGTTAAGTTCCACTCTTTGTTTTCAAAACAAAATTTGAGAAATTTTCCTGCCATCTTTTAGGGTTCCGTACCCAAAGGGTAAAAACTGCCTATTAATAAGACTCCACTGTCCGTCCTTCCGTATGTAAAGTTCTGTCCTTCAAAATTATAAAATTTTTCTAATGACTCTCATCCAGACAAAATAAAAATGACAGTGTTAATAAATTATCTTTCAGTACCAAATAGGCCAGTTATATATGATAGCTCGTCATAGCTTTGAGCAGTCTAGCAATGGAGAGGGTGTGGAAGTAGTGGCCAATGAACAAGTCAATGATGAGAAAAATGGCACTGGACAGTATACAGAAAAGAGGATTCATTTGTCAAGGTATTACAAAAAATAAAAAAAATTGTATGATGCAGTTCTTGAATATGTTTTACTATCATCTACTTGGATTTTGTAATTAAATTTATTACAAAATCATGTTCCTTTTTCTCTGAACTAATATAATTTTTATGTACATATTTATATATTTTTTTCTGAACGATGTTGATTACTCAGTGCATGATTTTGTTTATTTACGATTTAAATTTACTCTTTAACAATTTTTTTTTGTCTATGTTTCCAGCTACTAATCTGTAAATTTGTATATTTCAGTCATTTGCCTTACTGGCTACAGTCACTAATTCCCAAAATTTTTTATGTGACTGAGAAAGCATGGAATTATTATCCCTATACCATAACTGGTAAATATGCTTAATTGTGTGAATATTATTATCTATAGAAAGTTGGTGTTAATGAATATATTTTGTTTTTTTTTCATGTTTTCCTTGCATCTTCAGAATATACCGTAAGTATTGTAATTTCATAATATCATTTATAATTTATTCATTCTCCTTCTCCGTCTAAGCGCATTCCTGGTTGCATCGTCAGCTGTGCTGCTTCAGAGCCCAGGGTGCGCTTTCCCGCTTTTTCTTCTCCAAATTATATATAATGGTCATCCAAGGATGCCAAAGACCTTGTAAAATGGAGAAGAAATAGCCGGAACACTTTCAATGATTTGGCTATAGTTTTACAACCGGCCGCCTGCCTGATGTCAACCCTCTTTGGGAATGTATTTGTGCGAAACGTTTTACAACCGGCCGCCGCCCGACGTTAACCTTCCTTGGGAATGCAATTGTAGCACGAGATGTTTGTGCTTAGTCCTTTAGTCGCCTCTTACGACATCCACAGGAAGAGATGGAGTGGTCCTATTCTAATCTGGAATCACACGGGTAATTATAATTATAACTTATTCATTATTGTTTAAAAAAAAAGAATATTCAGCATTTGATTGGTTAATCATATACATTTTTGCTTTTAGTGCTCCTTCATACCAAAGTTCTCTATTTCAATCCAAACAAGGTATGAGGATAACAATGGAACCAACGACAATGTGAGTTGAATTTAAATTACTTACATTATTGAGATTTGGGTATGCACTGAGATTTGGATTGTCCTTCTGATATGAAGCATTCATATGTGACGAAATATGGATTACAATTATGGCTGCGCTACACTGGATCGGCAGTGCAAGCCAGCGACGCGACGGGCAGTTTTAATAACAAGATATTACAAACTTTATGTACAATGTCATAAAATCTAAAAAAAGCGGCCAAGTACGAGTCGGACTCGCCCATAACGGGTTCCGTAGCAGCAAGTAACAATATTAAAGTTCTAAAGGTAAATTGCGGTTTACGATTTATGACGTATTAAAAAATAACTATCTATGATACCGAGACCGCTATAGTTTTAATTGAAAGTACATATTTAGTACTTTGAGGTATATACCACATTTTTTTCAGAATTATTTTAGTAATATTTCAAAAGTTACGGCGGGGGGACTCCTCAAATTTTAACTTTGTATTAGATTATCTCAAGACCGGGGGTTCTGATCTACATAGTTTCAAAGCAGTTTTTCTCGCATTTTAAAAGACCTTTTCAACGATACCCCACACGTTGGGGTTAGTCCAATTTAATTTTTTACATTCACTTTTCATTGTATGGGAGGGCGGCTGAAAAAAAAAACGCTTTTTCATAATTTTAAAAACCAACTTTTGGACCTTCAATATCTATCTCTCCACCAATTTTCGTGACAATTGGCGCAGTAGCGGCGGAGTACGAGCCCGGACGGACAGACAGACGGATGGACGGACGGACATGACGAAACTATAAGGGTTCCTTGTGGACTACGGAACAGTCGCGAGCCTGTTCGTGTCGGCCGCGTTTAAGCGTTTTTAGATTTTATGACATTGTACATAAAGTTTGTAATATCTTATTATTAAAACTGCCCGTCGCGTCGCTTCCGAGCGCTGCCGATCCAGTGTAGCGCAGCCCTAAGGATGCTCAAGGCCGTGCGAAGTAGAGAAGAAAAAGCCGGAAACCCCGGACTTCGCAGCCTTACACCTGAGGACGCAACTGGGAATACGCTGCGATGAGAGAGAGAGAAAGATTTTATTTTGATCAATAAAAATAATTTCTTTACTAACACACAAACTACTACTAACTCTGGTATAAATCAAATCACATGTAACTGCATTATTTAAAATGCATGCTGTGCTAAGCTGTCCTTCAAATAGTACTTACAGGTTATGGGCTTTATTCCCTTCCATTTATGAGTCATTCAAATTTATAGGTTGGTACAATAATTCTCTACCAATTCTTTATTGTTTTCTTAATTATTTGTAATTCCGTCGAAGTACTCCCTTAAATTATTCCATTATTCAAAATTCCATTATTCGGTCAGGGGTGCCGTTCCTTAACTACCTGTCTGGTAGTTTAATGGTATGTCATACGGGTACGCGGACCCGGCCTCCCGAGCTGCTATGGACTCACTCCTTATGTCTTCCGAGTCAGTAGGTAGTATCCCATAACCTCTAGTCCTATCTCAATCCCAATCAATCCTGTCCTTATCTATTTATATCTCTCTATATGTTGGGCGTCCTCAGAACAAGGCTAGCCTTCGCCTGACAAGGGGCTCTGTCAGTTGCAACCGACTAAATCCCCATAACTCGTGGGAACGCAAAATGATTCTAAAAAAAAATAAGAAATTAGTATGGCGGCGACGCGGTTCTCAATCCGTCACGTCCCGTTTCCCGCAGGTGCGAAAAGCGGTCTTGGGACAGCTGCTTGGCTACTTTGAATATTAGAGGAGGATGGAATGGTAAAATAGATGAGGTGTATCAGATGATGAGTGATAGAAAGATTGATGTCCTGTGTGTGAATGAGACGAAACGGAAAGGATGCGGGACCACTAAGTGTGGTTCTTTCACGGCATATTGGTCAGGAGTACCAGAAACCGCTAACGGCTGTCAAAGAATTGGCCTCATTCTTTCTAAAAGAATGGCAGTGTGTGAATGAGTACGAATTCGTAAGTTCAAGATTTGTCTGGATTAGAATGACGGTTGGGAGTGTATGCGCCTATAGAAGGTAAATCTAAAAGAAATAAAGAAGAAAGAAAGGAATTTTGGGATAGTGTGAATGATGTTTTGAGTGGTTGCAAAGGTAATAAGAAGATAATTATGCTTGGTGATTTTAATAGATGGGTTGGTATTAAGCGAGATGGTTATGAAAAGGTATTGGGTTTGTTTGGCGATGAAAGGGAGAACGAAAATGGAAAAAGTTTGCTTGAGGTATGTCTGGAGAAGAATCTTTGTGTGACAAACACTATGTTTGATCACAAAAAGATTCACATGTACTTAAGGGAGGAAAACGGAGTGAAGAGTATGATTGATTTTATAATAGTGGATGAAAGAATGAAAAAGAATGTGTTTGATACAAGGTCTTTCCGTGGAGTAGGGATTTCTACAGACCATTATTTGTTGATCTGTAATCTGAGAAACCTTTTTTGAAAATGGCGAAACCATAAATTAAAACCCTCCAATCGGCTGGAAAGGATAAATAATAATAATAATAAATTTATTTTTCTCACCACAATATTCTTATGAGCTATATACAATTTACAGTGTACAGATATTTAAATAATAATATTGTGAGAGACTGGTGCCTAAACTAGACCGAACGTCTGTGTTTCAGGACGCCAGGTCTCCTCTCCTAGGGTTTTATGAATCCAGCTTGATTGTGTACAATAAATTACGTTTAAACAGTTGCATTCGCTTATTGGTATTAAACAATTAAGTCAGTGAGTCTAGCTATTGACCGGTATATGATAAGACATAGTTAAATATATAGGTACTATCTGTGTGTACTACTGTAGTGTATATGTTGTGCACATGAATACCTGCAAAGGCCCAATTACTAAATAAAATATTTTATTTTAGATATTTTATTTAGTTCTGCGCATTAGGTACTATACATATATTGTAAAAACTCTATATAGTGAAAATGTAAATGTAACTTACTTTAACATTTTTTATTTATTTATTTTTCTACTGCCAGAAGCTTTTCTGTCTCGTCGTAATTAAGTAGAAGATAAAAGTTACAAGATGAAGATGCTAGAAAGGAATATAAATCATGACTAACAGAAAATTTTGAAGAAATAGAGGATCAACGTGTGGTAGAAAACGTGTAGACAGTATTAAAAGAAGGAATGATTGACGCTGCTGTTGAAGTATGTGGTTCAACAAAAAGAAGAAAAGGCGACGATGTGGTAAATGTATGGTGGGATAAGGAAACAAGACGCAGTACAAAGAAAGAAGAAAGTATGGAAGGATTGGTTGTCAGTACGAGCTGATCAGAGTAAACAAAATGCGAGGGATAAAAATGTTTTTGCAGCGAAACAAGAATATAAGAGGATGAATGTAGTTGTGGAAGAGATAGTAAAAAAGAAGAAAGAAGAAATAAAGGATGATTTTGATGTAATACTATCCCGAGATTTCCAAAGTAATATTAAATACTTTTTGAAGAGCGTTAAAACATCTAGAGGGAAAAATACGACTTTTACGCTAAATAATATCAGAGACAAGAATGGAAGATTATTAGTCGGGTTACAGAATGTAGTAGATGAGATGGAAGGAATATTTTGACGGAATGTTTAAAAAAGATGAAAGTGTGCCAGAGCCGGAAAATGAAGTAGGGGAGGGGAGTGATGTGCAAAATTATGATAAAGGTATGAAAATGGGAAAAGCGGGAGGGTATGATAGGATTACTGTCGAAATGCTGAAATCTGGACAGAGCATTGTAGCTAGTCAGTTGTGTGTCTTTTTCAATCTTTGTTTTGAAAAAATGTGTGGTACCAAAGGATTGGTGCAAGGCGGTAATTGTACCACTGTAAAGGAAAGGGTTCACAGCAAGACTGTAAAAATTACCGAGGCATTAGTCTTCTTAGCGTTGTTGGCAAATTGTATGCGAAGGTCTTGATAGAAAGGGTTGTAAAAGATACAGACGAGAAGATATGGGATGTACAAGCGGGATTTAGAAAGTGTATGGGATGCACTTAAGATGCATTTTAGAGAAACTTTTGGCCAAAGATCGAAAAGTCTGTTGTATCTTCGTAGATTTAGAAAAGGCCTATGATAGAGTGGTCAGGAATAAACTGTGTTCAACACTGTCTGCGTATGGGTTGAGCAGCCATCTGATTCAGGCACTGAAATCTCTTTATAAGGATTCTAGTGCTTGTGTCAGAATTGACGGCGAATACATAGACTGGTTTAACATCGAAAAAGGTGTTAGACAGGTATGTGTAGCGTCGCCTTGGCTGTTCAAACTATTCATGGATAGTTGTTTTTTTTATTTGAAGTTTTTTTTTATTTGAAAGAAGATGAATGTGGTGTTAGAATGGATGAGTTATTTATCAAATGCCTTCTCTATGCCGATGACCAAGTGATACTTGCGGACTTAGAGGAGGAATTACAGATGATAACTGTTATGAATGATGCATTAGAGGAAAAGGTTATGAAAGTTAATGTAAGTAAGACTAAAGTTATGGTTTTTGAAAGGGATGATAGTTCAACAGAATGCAATATTTTAATAAATGGGGTGAGAGTGGAGCAAGTGAAAGAGTTTGTTTAGGATGTAAGTTTACAAAAGATGGCAAGCACGAGGGTGACGTGGAAAGTAGAGTGAATGCGGATAACCAAGTGAATGGAGCGTTGCATTCCTTTATGACCAGCAGGAAGGTATCAGATAAGGCACGTCTTGCAGTTCATAAAGGAGTACTAATACCTACTTTAATGTACGGTAGTAAGAGTTGGGTGTGGCAGAGAAAGCATGAAAGTAGAATAAATGCAGTTGAAATGCGAGCGCTGAAGAGTATGTGTGGTGTTACCTTGAAAGACCGAATAAGAAATTATGTTATAAGGGATCGGTGTGGAGTGAAAGAGGACGTAGTGACAAAAGTAGAGCAAGGGATGTTAAGATGGTTTGGGCATGTACTCGTAGAAAGGATGGATGAAAATAGATTAACAAAAAATATTTATAAGGCAAGTGTGAAGGGAAGAGCGGGACAGGGTCGATCTCGGCGAGCGTTCTGCGATCAGATTGCAGACGTTCTGAAAAAGGGAGAGGTAAGAAGTACCCGTAACCGAAGGACATGGATGAAGAGGTTAATGAGTGTAGATGAAGCGAAAGAGGTCTGTCAGGATCGTAGCAAGTGGAGGTCCATAGTCTCTGCCTACCCCTGTGGGAAACAGGCGTGATAGTATGTATGTATGTATGTATTATTCAAAAATATAAATTGAATTTTTAAGTGTTTGGGGCTGACGCCTGAGGAGTTGGAGGAAAGGGAGGTAGATTTTCTGGACATCGCGTATGATGAGATAAAACCTCACCACTACAAGGAAGCTGAGGATCCCAAGTTTTTTAAGTCGGAAAAGACTGGTCGCGGACCTCTGGTTGAGGGCTGGAGAGATACACAGAAACCCATCATGTGCTGCTATAAATTGGTGAATGTCAAGTTCGAGGTGTGGGGCTTGCAGACCAAAGTGGAGGAGTATGTTCAAGGAGTATGTATTTATGTAATATACCTACAATGATTAACAATTTGATATGAATTTTCATACACAAACAGTCAATTACTCAATAACGTTTTTCAAGTAAGGAAATCCATAAATAGTACATGTTTTTATAGGTTTTTTTTAAAAATATGCTGCTATAACATTATTTAGAACAAGATATTTTTTTTACACAAATTATTAAATTTTTAATTATACACAACTGTAGGAAAATTAAAGTACTTATTGATTTAATTAGCTAGAGTTGAGATTGTCTATTTACTGTAATAATTGGAGCCTATGACTTTGGGATTGGTTTCCTTGTAAAATATTTGAATTAATCTGTATTGCAGGCAATCCGAGAAATTTTACTTCTTGGTCATCGACAAGCATTCGCGTGGATGGACGACTGGTTTAACATGACTATTGAGGATGTTAGGCAGTACGAGCGGGAAATGCAAGAGAAAACCAACATTAAGGTAATAACACACAGTTAAACATATTTTGTTAAATATATATACCAGGAACCATGCAAAAGATATCCATAAAATGTGTCAATAAATTAAAATATTATTGAAACGGCAAGGACAAATGTAGCTCATTGATCATTAAAACATCCATCAAGGAAGTTATTGTTCCTTGTTAGGCATTGTACAAACCAACCATATTTGGGTACTTATTGTTAGCAGGCATTTCTAAACAAAAGTTAAAACAAAACTAAAGAGTACACATTGAAATATTTGTAATACATCACGATGCAAAGCGAGTCCGCAAACCACCTTTCGTATCCGGTTCGAACTGAATTTTGGTTTAGTTTATATTTACTGATAGAAAGCGCTGTTAAAGGTTATAATACCCTTTACAATACTATATTCTTTTCTTCCATTCCAGTTGAAATCTACAATCGAGAATGCTGAAGGCAAGGAGGAAGAGGGAACCAAGTCCGTCCCAGAAAGCCCCAAAAGCCCTAAGACACCGAAGAGTTCAGGTTCGACACCGACCGGGGAAGGCAGGTCGTGGTTCATGTGGTCCTAAGTAAGTTTTAATGTTCGATAATCTCAGCAGGCTGTCTAACAGGGTTTAGTTTTGAGATGTGTTCATACGATGCCTTTGAAGTCATATCATGTCATCCTAATAGAAGACTCCCCAATTTCCCCAATATTAGACTTCACAATGTGATGCAGAAGGATTGTATTCGGAAATCAAGTTTTGCCTAAACACGAGGAAAAAAATACTGTTTTTTTTTGTTGAAAACTGAACAACCTGTGGTCCAGTGAGCACATAAAATCTGAAAGTGTCTAAATTATCTTACATTTATACCAAACTAGCTGTGCCCGCGACTTCGTTTGCGTGGTTGTCGGAATGTTATATAGCCTAAAGCCTTCCTCTATAAATGGACTACCCAACAAAAAAAGAATTTTTCAAATCGAACCATTAGTTCCTGAGATTAGCGCGTTTAAACAAACAAACAAACAAACTCTTCCGCTTTATAATATTAGTATAGATTGTTCGGCCATCATGTACATAACTATGTGGAGTGATGGAATTAAGACTCCCTTAGACTTTTCCATACAAATGTAGTCAAGCTTTGATTTTGAAACGACGTGTCAGATTTCAGCAAAAATATTTAATATTTTTAATATTTAATTAATATATTATAGGTATGCAATTTCTTTTTTTGCCGAAATCTGACATGTCGTTTCAAAATAAAACCTAGGCTACGTTTATATGGGAGAGTCTGATTCTGTCTAGGGTAAGACATGTATGGTTATAAACGTGATTTCCTATAACAATTGTAAAATATTCTGTATTACGTTGTGAAGCCCAGACATAATGATTTCTCATACGACTTCCTTTTTTAAATAATTCGGTGTTTTTCATTATACTCAGTAGAAGTGTGATGTAGCATTAAATATAAGTCGACATGTCTACATGATGTCGTGTAAATGTTAATTACACATTATAACACTTTTTGATTAATATATGTAATATTATATCTTTACATGGATTAATAGCTAATATCTGATGGGTCATGTGACCTTAGGCTCTGTCTAGTCCTATAAGGAATAAAGACGTGACTCTGTAGTATAAGAGTTAACTTTAATTTTTGTGTTAATTAAATAGGATGATCTTCATAGACTTGATGCTGTATTTATTATTTTCAATGTTACGTTAAAAGGACTTGAAATTATAAATTGTGCAATGGTTGTTAATAGCCCCTATGTGGCATCCAGGTGGTTGCCGTAAAAGGGGTAGGCCAAGAACACGATGGAGTGACGACCTCCGCAAATTTAATGAGCGATGGACGGAGATAGCGCCAAGTAGAGAGACCTGGAAGAAAATGGGGGAGATCTTTGCCCAGCACTGGGACAAAATAGGTTAGAAAAAAATATTGTTAGCTCTTTGTCTACAAAATCACTAACAAAATGTATGTATTGCTTGTTGATCCCTTGCAAAAGTTTCTATAAGATTTATTGTAAGTTTACATCATCTTTATTAGACGAAGAGCCGTAGAGGTGCCGGATCTTACTTACTTTCTTATTAATCATTTGTGTGCGATGTAGTGTTAGTATGTACTTAAAGTTTACGCATACTCGCTTGTTTGAAAACAAGGCCTGTTTACGTTTTCATTATTTCGATATATGTTCCTTGGAGAAAGTTGTTCAGTATCACGTACTGAATTCACCCTTAAACTAGTTTAAGTATGTATATATATTGTTAGACTAATAATATGGTTCTAATTCGCTCATGGCTTTTCTGCATTACCACAACGCGTTGTGGTCGTACTTTGATTGCCACAACGCTTTATGAGTGTTTTGATAAGGGCCACGACATGAATTTCGCGTCGTGGCCGTTTTACATTAGCCACAACGCGTTGTGGCCTATTGTTTTGCGCAATTAGCGATTTCGGTCTTTAAGCGTAACATATATACTAATATATGTTATATATTGGTCTAATGGTTGACCGGGAGAGAATGCCATATGGCATTAGGTCCGCCACTTGTACATTTATTTTATTGTGCAATAAAGATTAAATAAATAAATAAAATATATATATATTACTCTGGCAACTATTTCAATACTTTCTGTAAGCAGCCAGACCGATCGGACTTGCCAGACATCCTGCCAGAAACATATACACGTGTTTTAAAAAATGTGCTTTTGGAAGGATAGTTGGTAAGCTCCGAGTATGCGTAAACTGAAAGTACATACTAAACCTACTTACTTAATAATACAAATGATTAATTAGTGAGAAAGTAAGTAAGGTGGCACCTCCACGGCTCTTGGTCCATATGCATTTTAAGTAGACTAGTCAAAATTGAGTTGGTTTTCTTATGAACACTTATGGTATAGACTATACGTTAATTTTATTAGTTAGGTAAATTTATTTATACCAAAGTTACGAAATGTACACTTAATAGTTAAATAAAGTTGTCTGGCTATACTATGAAGTTTCATGTGGATGGGTGTAGATATGGTTCCTACAGTATACTTGGTTATTATATAATTTAAGAACTATATATTTCCATTATAAAAATAATAATGAAATATGTAGTGCAATGATGTAGTTTTCTAAAAATTATAGTTCCAAAAGATATTAAATAAAGTACAAAGTAAGTGATATATTTATAACATGTATTTACTCCGGCTTTTGTATGATGCTCGACCAGTTATTACATTATTATGTTGTCCCCATTGCGTCAACATTACCTCGACTTAGTTTTTTTGGGTAAAGAATATAATTAGCGTTAGGGTATTTTAAACTCATGTTTCTGGTATTCGGTACGTATACACTACACTCTATAGTATTCGGTATAAGGAGTAAGTTATGACATATGATATTTATTTATATAGGCTGACTTTTTAACCGCCAGCCAAATTTTTGGAGCAAGTTCAGTCCATGATACTGAACTACTTTGCATAAAAACAATTAACGAAAAACTAAAATAAAAATTTGCCTCCCGATACAATTCAGCGCTTAGCCAAACGGATTTTGTATGGAAGGACGGCAAATTTTTATCGATTTTTAATCACTTTTTTTATAGAAAGTAGTTCAGTATCATGGTCTGAACTTGCTCCAAAAATTTGGCTGGTGTTTAAAAAGTCACCCTGTATTTTAGTGACACGGGTAAACCAATGATCAGTAAATTTTATGAATGATGGACGCACAATACAATAGGACTGATAGCCTTCATACTTTGAAGCGTAAATCGATTTTTAACCGACTTCAAAAAAGGAGGAGGTTATCAATTAGACTGTGTTTTTTTAATGTATGTTTGTTACGCGATATCTTCGCTAACTGTGAACCGATTTTGATGATTCTTTTTTTATTTGGAAGCCTTGACTACCAAGTTGGTCCCATTTTAATTTGGTGAAGATATGATAAAGAACTTTGGAGATATGGAAGAAACTCCTTAAAAAAATTGAAGTCGGTTGTTTTTTTTGTTAAAAATTGAATTATTAGTTTAAATGTTGTACTAGTCCGACAAACGGTAGTTTCGAAGTGGTGCCGCTTAGTTTCGGAAAGATGGCGGTATATGCGTTCATTTTCTACGGAGAAACAAGCACCATCTCTGATTTTTTGTGGATACCTTCAGCCTAAGGGTTGGATCTCATCTATCAGCACGCTTCTGAGCGACATAAAAGGATAGCAGCATAAGAAAGTGCTTTTCCGTGCTGATAGATGAGATCCAACCCTTATATATACAGGCTGACTTTTAAACCACCAGCCAAATTTTTGGACCAAGTTCAGTCCATGATACTGAACTACTTTCTATAAAAAAAGTTATTAAAAATCCATGAAAATTTTTCGTCCTCCCATACAAAATCCGTTTGACTGAGCGCTGACTTGTATGAAAAGGCGAATTTTTATTTTAGTTTTTCGTTAATTGTTTTTATGGAAAGTAGTTCAGTATCATGGACTGAACTTGCTCCAAAAATTTGGCTGGTGGTTTAAAAGTCAGCCTGTATAATAGCGTCAGATGATAGTGACATCTAGAAATAAAAACTTTAGAAATAGAAACAGGTTTTTGGCTTTCTAGAGTAGCTTTTTTGTATAGGGTTGTCACTCCTCTTGTATTTGTTCGTCCATGATGATATTGATGATACAGACTATCTTATGATATATTTTTGTAACTTAAGGTGAATACCAACCAGAAGGGGCGCCCCTATTTTAAATAAATTGTTACCTCGTAAATATGGTGAAAAATTCCATATTGCTAAATGTGAGGCACTAGATATAGCCCTTTAAATTATTTTATGAATTGCTGTTGAAACTATTATTGGTGATCCTAGATTTAAAACCCGCTTCCGCAAAAAGTGACGGAAGCGGGTTTTACAGAAAAAAAAACACGAAACAAGAACAAATTTTCACCGTATTAACGAGTTAAAAATTTATTCCAAATGAGGGCGCCACTTCTGCTTGGTATTAACTTAATAGTTGCTTGACTGTGCTTAATTGTGACTAAACCCTTATGTGGTTTGCTATATTTTATAGTTTATTATAGTTTAGTTTTGAATGATGATATAATTTATTTGGTGAGTGCAATGTTTCAGATGATATAAACAACAGATGTTATAGTCACCAATCAAAATAATGCATTTGAAATGCATTATCTTAAAGCCATAATTTGTGATGTTTCTACGATCCCAGTGGGTAAATGTAAATTGGGGTAAATGGATTTCTTTCTCAACTACCTGTCTTCTGGGACAGTAAGAAAATTATTAAGATTGTCCGAGACTTTATTTTACAAAGCCCCATATAAACAAGATTATTTTTAATTCAGTACAAATATATAAGTACTTGTTCACTTACCATACAAATCGAAGTAGTCATGTGGTCTAGTTACTATGTGTATGACTCGCTCTCTTTAATTTTGTATTAACATTAATAACATTCAAAACAATAAAACCGCGAAACAAGAAATTGTCTCCATTTTCCTCAGTTTACATATTAATTTTAGGTATCTATTAATAATATGTTGGTGTGGAATGTCATGTCACATATTTTTCTCTCATGTTTAGATGCCATTATCTATAAGAAATATTTTTCCCTCGAAAAGCGTGTTTTACAGGGCAAAAATGTCCATGTCCATGAAATAGTTTTTAGAGTTAGAATATGTTTGTGTTATTAAAAGTATCTACTTATACACCGTGTAATGTGTAATAAATGTATGGCCTGTGCTTCGATTTATTACGCATATGTCAATACGTTGTATACGTACTTGGCCGATCCTTAGAGCAAGGTTACACGCTTAGTTTGGCATCATTCCAATCCATCAGCCTGGTCAGAATGATCGGAGAATGATCGTGTAACCGGCGGAATGACACTGATGGTTTGGACTGATGAAAATTAAAATTGTTTTGAATGATGAAATACTGATGGGAGAATGATCGTAACCCGCTCGTATCATTCTTGCGTCAATCACCGTACTTTACTACACACCGTACACCAAGGTACCTTCATAAGGTTCATTATAGCTCTTTGCCGTGCACGTACTTTTTATCAGTCTGTCGTCATTCTGGATTGACCGTGTAACCGTGAAATCATCCATCACTCTGGCGTCAGTCACGTCAAACTAGACTGATGGACTGGACTGACGCCAGAATGAGCGTGTAACCCACATCTTAGACGTAACACGGGCGGGTTGCGTAAGTTGGTATGACAGCTAGGTAGGTATTGCTGTTATTTCTTTGTCACCCGCGACGAAAAAGAGGGTTGTTATAAGTTTGACGTGTCTGTGTGTCCGTTTGTGGCATCGTAGCTCCTTAACGAATAGACTGATGGGGTAATTGAAAGCCTTGTCTATCTAGATAGTTCTTAGTTGTTTGATGTAAACTCGGATTTCGTCGCTTTTCGTCAGAAACGCAACTGGTCAGAAACTCATTTCGCCAGAAAACGCATATTGACAGAAACGTATCTCGTCAGATTTGAAACTCGTCAAAAACGCAAGTCGACAGACACGCAATTTGACAGATGCGCGTCTCGACAGATATGCATCTCGATCAAATTTAATAAATAGAATTTAAAAGCTTTTAGTCATTAAACATATATGCAACTAGTAAAATTAAGTAATTTACGATTTCCTATTTTATACATTTCATCACTAAAAAACAGGAATCTTAATAGTTTCAACAGTAATTTTATATTTTATTTTTCCATTGTAAAAGTATCTTGCTGAAAGCAGTAAACTAATTAGTTAATAATAGAGAGTATGCATGAATTTTTTTTTATATTTTTAATCCATAGTCCTCGTCGAGAAATAGCCGCAAAAAATAAATCAGTGCCGAAAAACATGTATATGGTGTAGAAAATAAATATTAAAAATAGCAAGTAGATTATAACAACTAAAACACGCCATTTTAAAATATGACTTCAAAGTCTACAATATCCGCTAGAGACAGAAGCTGTCAACGCATGTTTTTCTTTTTTGGGTACTTTCGATATTATCAGCCAGTGATGTTTGTTAAACCTCTATATAAAAGTACATACATTTCGAATGTTATCGATAGTCAAACTACATGGACGGTCAGTCCTACCGAACGCACCCGAACTTGTCATTTCCTTTTTGTGAACTTTGTCGTCATTTCCCTTTTGTTTGTCAATAGTTCCCGCGCAATATTTGCATATTTTCAATAATTTATTTCTAATCCAAATAAGAGTCAATAAGAAAAATAATTAACTAGGCGTGATAACGTATTAATAGAAATTGTAAAATAAAAATATGAGCCGGATTGGTATTACATGCATATTCCTTATTGATGACAACTTCCTTAAAATATTTATCAACTATGATAATAACTCCATCTCAATTAATCGGTTTTCACGGACATTTTTCTATACCTCTATAGTACCTACCTATCGAGATATTTTTATTACCCGATATCCCAATTACCATTGATTTGATTTTTTGATCATTACTTTATTTTCCACGTTATCCTAGCGCCATCTATCTCTGTCACTAAGAAATACGTACAACCTTGTGACTTATTGAAATGTGGGTATATGGATATAATAGAGAGTATGCATGATTTTTTTTTATATTTTTAATCGATAGTCCTCGTCGAGAAATAGCCGCAAAAAATAAATCAGTGCCGAAAAACATGTATATGGTGTAGAAAATAAATATTAAAAATAGCAAGTAGATTATAACAACTAAAACACGCCATTTTAAAATATGACGTCAACGTCTGCAATATCCGCTAGAGACAGAAGCTGTCAACGCATGTTTTTCTTTTTTGGGTTATCAGCCAGTGATGTTTGTTAAACCTCTATATAAAAGTACATACATTTCGAATGTCATCGATAGTCAAACTACATGGACGGACAGTTCTACCGAACGCACCCGAACTTGTCATTTTCTTTTTATGAACTTTGTCGTCATTTCCCTTTTGTTTGACAAAAGTTCCCGAGCTTTTGCATATTTTCAATAATTTATTTCTAATCCAAATAAGAGTCAGTAAGAAAAATAATTAACTGGGCGTAGTAACGTATTAAAAGAAATTGTAAAATAAAAATATGAGCCGGATTGGTATTACATGCATATTCCTTATTGCACAGTTTTAATATGTTAGTATATACAAGCTTCTACCCATGTGCTTTCGTCAATCTGGGTGAATAACTTCAGATATCGAGTTGCGTTTCTGACAAGTTGCGTATCTGTCGAGTTGCGTATCTGACAAGTAGCGAGTCTATCCTTAGAGATGACGAGATGCTTATCTGACCAGTTGCGTTTCTGACGAAAAGCGACGAATCCAAAATTCGTTCAGCTGTTCAAAATTTATTGGTGGTGAACGCTTATAGGCGAGGGTTTTTTTGTCTGGTAAATAAAGTAGCATTGTTTGCTTTATAGGCCTGTACCTCAGGTACCTATACGTTATCTGGGGGTTAAACAATGAGTTTGAAATAAAGAGTAACTACTACGTTTTACGGGCAACACCATCCCGTGCAGCATAGCTGAACTAAGGTAAAATGATAAGAGAAAGCTACGTTTCACAGGCAAGGCCTATTTTGAAAGTGACTTAAACTGATTGCACACTTGATGTCGTGCTAGGACTGATAAATGAGACTAGTACAACTTGTGTGTATGTAATCCTAGTTCCCCACTGTTAGTTCCATACCATACCCCAAATGTTGTAATTATGTATCGGCAAGTGCTACTTGATCAAACTATATGTAATTAAGCAAATCAATCTGTTTGAACGCTTCTGGAATTGTATGCAAATCTTTGAGTATGTACAAGATGCTTAATGTTTAGAAAAATGGTTGTTGATTAAATGGTAATACGGTCAAATTAATCTTTTATTTTTTATTAACGACCTTTTTTAGTTAGAATTTTTTCCGTGTGTTTGGAAGTTGACTTAATACTTATTTTATTACTCAGTAGAATGTGAATAACTAAAAAACGAGCGAGCCTTACAGCAAACGCATATGATGTGTATCTGCCATCTCACCTTGGTCATCTTGGCTTGATGACTGAAAAATTATATTAGGCCCATCGGTTAGATTGTTAAAAAATATTGTACTCATATTTTTTCTTTTCTCTGAGTAACAATAAATGACGAAGATACAGCACAGCGCATTTAAATTTCGCATGACATCACGCTTTCGTACGATTTTTACACATCGGTGGCGTCACAAGCCCCCACTCTGGAACTTAGGTATATACTCTGTATCTTTGTGAATTTTTACTTTTTTTATAAACTGAACAATATGGGTAAATTATTTTTGGATAATCTAACTAACGGACTAATTAGAATAATACTTTTCTGACCCAGTCATCATCCCTGTACATATTTCAGACAGAACGGAATCTTCTGAGGTCTCGCGCAATATGCGTCCCCGTTCCCCGTCCCCGCACCTCTCCACCGTTCTCGCCTTGTCAAGGGGTGAGAGCGGGCGAACACACGCATTGACGTGTGCACGGATGTATAGTTTCGTTTGTAGTAGTGTAGGCATAAATGATACTCTGCTGGTATGAATTGCCATACCTGTGCCTTGGTTGGCTATTGCCAACTCTATCCCCGCGCGCGCTCATTGGCCATATCAAAAAGCGCGCGCTCCACTTTTTGTCGCATTTCACGAACACACTCCTAGAGATTGCAGGAAAGCGACAGGAAAAATGTTAGGGTTGCTATACATACATACATAAGCGGGCCGGAATTTATCGGTACAGTCGGGCGGTAAAATCTAATATATGAAGAAGGGTCGGCTTTGTTGCTCGATAAATACTGCCCAACCGACAATTCCAGTCCGATTATGTGTGTAGCAACCCTTAGAGCGGTTCCGCACTACGCCCGATCCGAATCCGTGAAGTAGTGCGTAACCGCTCTTTTGTGATGTGTGAGAGCGGTTTCGCACTATTTTTACGGATTCGGATCGGACGTAGTGCGAAACCGCTCTTACACATAAAAAAACAGTGGCACTCCGGGAGTGCCGACATAAGTGAAAACTTGAACAAGGTGGTTTCGGTAACAGTGTCACGAGTCCAATGGTTTTTTTCCATCCCAAAAAATGCCCAACGCGACGAAAGAAGTTTTCACTTCAAAAATATAAAAAATACTCTGTAGGTACTATTTTTTGTTATAATAAAAGTCCAGTAACATTACGTATCCAGCGCAAATGGGGTCCTATGCTGACGTAGACGCCGGGAACTTCTTGCAAGCCGCAGTTCACCCCATAGCTACTGATTCCTTGTAGCTTGCCCGCACACATAAGCGGTCCTCCCGAGTCACCCTGCAATCACATCATTGTTGATTTTTGTTTTCCTTGGCCCTTGAATATGAGCGGATGAGTTGTGGGTCAATATTTTACTGAAGGTGCTCCCCAAGGGTAGCAATCGTTCTTAATATCTAGAACTTAGTTCTTGGATATCACGTCGTTTTAGGCGCTTTTTAGACGCCAGTTTTTTAGTGGTTAGCGAGTTGTTTAATACGTACGAGTGAGTATATATAGGAGTAAGTATACCAAACTGCTTTGTAAGTTGTAAGAAAACATTTAATATTTATGTGATCTTTTGTAATTTGTGGTTTTTGCTTTTGACATTCGAATATCAGATGGGACCACTGAAAGTCTATCAGGTTATGGGCCCAGCGCGCGGCCTAGACTAGTATTAGTCTTCATGAAGTTTAGTATATAAGTTGGTAATTAGTTGATTCCGATACTGCACTGCCAGTATGATTTCAGAAACTTTCTGTGTTAGTCGCGACTCGTTTCATTATTCATAACGCATGGGTCGATTTTTTTCCAGTCATTGTGGTAATCTACTTTTAGGAAGGTTTAAGTGATTTATTATCACTTACTAGCTCTATCCATTACATTACCTACTATGATTACTAGCCCCTGGGCAACCGAGCTTCGCTCGATAAAAATCACGGAAAAAAGAGGTTCTATGAAAATAAAGCCTATCTAGATCGTTTCTTCACCCAATCATCAGGTCTTTTTTAGTCTCCACTGCAGGAACATGAACACCCCCTCTGTACTACCAGAGCCATACTTAGCTAGAGTAGCCAGAGGATTTGGCCTACACTCTCCAAGCTGGCTGGCCAGATGGGTTGGAGAGGTCTCATTGATGTACTTATAAGCCTTGTTTAGCTTGTGTATCCTATGTCGCCTTCTACGACATCCACTGGGAAGACTTGGAGCGGTCCTATTCAAAATTATAATATAATACCTATTAAAGCAGTGAATCACCTAATGAAATGAGTGCGAGTTTGACTATACTAATAATATCCATTTACCTGTTGATAAAAATAAAACAATAGTTTAATTTAACTATTGTCCTAGGTACTTACTTTCCAACGTGAGATAAATATGCAAACATATCAACATAGTATCATCGAATAAATCAACTTATCTATTCTATTTGATAGTACGTATTGATATTTCAACGTGTTTAAATTGGCTCGAGCTGTTCGAGCCTCAATAAATAAATAGTAGAGCATCGGCTGCCAATTAATGCCGCTGAAATCTAGAACGCATATCAACGGTAAATAAATGAATGCATAATGAGTAATGACATGATAAATTACTAATCTTATTAATTCCTATTGTTATTGAAAGTCTAGTCTGAGAGAACAGAAAAACGTGTAGAATGGACATAGATCGGATAGAGATGCGGTCCCACTAGAGATGTAAAGAACTCGAGTCTTTTGAGTCCTAAATTTTAGGCTCGGCTGACAAATTGCACAACTCGACGCATTACAACAAGACCCCAAGACTAGAGCATTAAAGTCTACATAAACTCTTGAGCGCAATACATGACGCTCAGGTCTTGATTAGCGCTCGAGTCGTTTTACTTGACGAGTCGCGCTCAAGTTCTTTTCCGTTTGGAGTTCTTTTATAAATAAACAGGGAATAAAATATTTAACTTTTGTGGGATATATTACTAACCAGTTTTTTTCTTAAGTATATAAATAAAATAACAAGCAAATAAAAAAAATTATCCCTCCTGAGGTACACAGAGCCTAATAATGCCATGCCATGCCTAAAGTACAGAATACAGTAAGAGTAATCAGAACGGAATCTCCTAAGGTACGCGCAATATGCGTCCCCGTTTCCCGCACCCGCACCTCTCCCCCGGTTCTTGTGGGCCAACTTGTGCTTTGCAGTGTGTGTTCGCCCGCTCTCGCCCGTCATCAAGGCGAAAAAGGGGGAGGTGCGAGGACGGGGAACGGGGACGCATATTGCGCGTACCTTAGGAGATTCCGTTCTGTTTACTCTTCATGTATTCTGTGCCTAAAGGCCACATTTAGCACGTTGGCGGGCGTATAGGTGGAAAAATTTAAGTTTAATCATCGAGTCGCATCGTCTATTGAATTAATGATTCCTTTATAGTAGTATATGGTCTTAAATAATTGTCAAAACCAGGTTATCTTCAAAAAAATCTGATATACTCTTAAATCTTTAAATTAAACCATTGGATCACCATGAACTATGTATTTTTAAATAATTAAACCTTGATACGCTCAAGACCTTATACACTCGAGCTCTTTTTAAGACTCGAGTTCTTTTTGAGACGTGAGCTTCTTTTTAGGACTCGAGCTCTTTTTGAAACACGAGTTCTATTTTATCGCTTGAGTTTTCGTGAAAGGACTGGAGCTCGGTTCGACTCAAGACTCTATGTTTTGTTAGTACACCGAGTCTTGTAAAATTGAGCCAAGTCTATCAAATACTCAAAGACTCGAGTTCTTTACATCTCTAGGTCCTACGCGAGCCACCTTGCCCCTCGGTACCTTTGTTTTAATTACACTCTTAACTAGAAGTAGGGTAGACAAGACTAAGTGGAGTCGATTTGACTTTTGTAGCACAACATATTGACTTTCTAAGACAATTATTAATTCAATTGCATATACTTATATATATCTAGGGTTATAATCTAATTTCACAGTCAAAATATGAACTTGAAAGAGAATATATGTATGTATTATTTAGTGTAGCTGTTAACCGCTGCTCTGGAAGATGCCTTGAAGCTTCTAGAATGGAAACGACTAGGCATTCTCATCAATGGCGATTATATCACTCACCTTCGATTTGCCGACGATATCGTTGTCATGGCAGAATCGATGGAGTACTTAAGTACGATGCTTGATGACCTAAATCGAGTTTCCCAACAGGTTGGCCTGAAAATGAACATTGACAAGACGAAGGTCATGTCGAACATGCACGTAACGCATTTACCTGTTACTGTTGGGAGCTCCACCCTCGAAGTTGTAGACCAGTATATCTACCTGGGTCAATTGATCCAGGCAGGAAGTTCCAGCTTCGAGGAAGAGGTCTTTCGACGAATCCGACTCGGCTGGGCAGCGTTCGGGAAGTTACGCAGTGTCTTCTCGTCCAAAATACCCCAGTGCCTCAAGACGAAAGTGCTTAATCAATGTGTGTTACCCGTGATGACTTATGGCTCTGAAACGTGGTCCCTTACTATGGGTCTCATAAGAAGGCTCAAGGTCGCTCAACGGGCTATGGAGAGGGCTATGCTAGGTGTTTCTTTACGTGATCGAATCAGGAATGAAGAGATTCGTAGAAAAACAAAGGTCACAGACATAGCCCAGCGGATTAGCTCATTGAAGTGGCAGTGGGCGGGGCACATAGAAGAACCGATGGCCGATGGGGCAGAAAGGTTCTCGAATGGCGGCCACTTACCGGGAAGCGCAACGTAGGACACCCACCTGCTAGGTGGTCAGACGACCTGAGCAAGGTTGCAGGAAAACGTTGGATGCAGGCCGCTTCCGATCGGTCGTTTTGGAAATCCTTGGGGGAGGCCTATGTCCAGCAGTGGACTTCCTGTGGCTGATATGATGTATGTATTATATCATTTTTGACCATTAGTATGGAAAACTTTTACACTTTTATATTTTCTTTCAAGCTCATATTTTGACTGGCAAAACCCAAAAAAAGAGGGTTATAATGACTAGATATATGCAATTTTTTTCACCGAAATCTGACATGTCGTTTCAAAATACGTAAAACGTAGACCACGATGGTATGGGAAAGTCTAGGGTAAGGGGATTCTTAAGGCCGTACCTGAATTTTCCGGGATCCAGTGTTGCCCCCATTTAAAATAAATCATTTCAAAGAAAACGGAGACATTATTTAAAATTTTGCTACTACCAATTCCTAGATAACCCTTAAAAGTTTTTTATGAACTACTGTTTACAGTTTATAATGAGAACATTAAGCTTTACTACGCACATTAGCTAAAAGTGGCCGTTTTTCGCAATTGTGCGTAGTAAAGCTTAACGTTCTCACTTTAAATTGTAAACAGTAGTTCATAGAATACTTTGAAGGGTTTTCTAGGACTTGGTAGTTGCAAAATTTTAAATGATGTCTCCGTTTTCTTTGAAATGATTTATTTTAAATGAGGGCAGCACTGGACCCCGGAAAATTTAGGTACGGCCTTAATATTTTAACTTCGATGGTGCTGCTCACATAATTTCGATTGAACTTCGCTTTGTAAGACATAATTTTTCTTACAAAGTGAAGTTCAGTCGAAATTATTCTTTTGATCTTTGGAGGATTCATGTTATGTAGGTAGGTACTTTTTAATTTTTAAGTACCTAATTATGAAACACGAAATAGTAGCTTATTTATAAAAGGGAAAAAGTTACTTCCATTTTTGGTACTTCTAGAAATGAAAATCATTGTTACAAACGTCTGTCAAAAGAAAAAAAAATGCTTTTGATATTCGGCTAACTCTCAGACCAATGGTCTGAGGGCTAATTGTTTTTCTGGAAAATGAAACTGAAAATTAATCAAGTACGCAAAATAAGTTTATGGACGAACAAAATTATGTTACTAAAAATAAACAATCTGGTACCTATTTGTAACTTTGACATACCGTTTTCAAACATCTGAAATTCGAAAATTAAAGTTTCGAAAATACGACAGGTGTTAAGGCGACGTGGGGTCACAATTTGCAATACTGTGCGTGTTTTTGAAAAATCACTGTTATTAAACTACTACAGTTTATTCCTCAAAAAATTTACATAAAAATATTTAGGATTTTCTGCAGACACCCACAATAGTCAAAACACGATTATGCATTTTTGGCTCGATAGAAAAAAATCACAAACATACCTCTAAATTTGCCTAAATTTGCCTTTATAATACGTATTACTATTTTATACAATCACCTTTTTATATGAAAAGTATACCTGAAAATGTATTATCTAAATATGTATCCGTTTTGGCTACAGAAAAAAATATAAATATAATACAAAAATAATGATAAATAAAACACAGTGAAATATTCGTCGAGAGCGAAGGAAGAGTCAGAGCCGTGCTCGACGATATTTCGGAGTGTTTTATTTATTATTTTTTTTGTATTATATTTATATTTTTTTCTGTAGCCAAAACGGATAGATATTTAGATAATACATTTTTTGGTATAATTTTCGTATAAAAAGGTGATTGTATAAAATAGTAATACGTATTATAAAGGCAAATTTAAGCAAATTTAGAGGTATGTTTGTGATTTTTTTCTATCGAGCCAAAAATGCTTAATCGTTGTTTGGTTATTGTGGGTGTCTGTAGAAAATCCTTAAGATTTTTATGTAAATTATTTGGGGAATAAACTGTAGTAGTTTAATAACAGTGATTTTTCAAAAACAAGCACAGTTTTGCAAATTGTGAACCCACGTCACCTTAAACCTATCGTCGAGGTAAGTATACTACGAGTAGGTATAGGTAATGTATTCAATCTTGGTCACTTTTTATTTTATAAATTAAACTTTACAGGTGCATTGCTTGTTTTCGTGGATTGTTAAAAAAAAACATCGTGGTCTCTCGTAAATTCGCAATTATTATGGGAAGTGGCCGGCAGTTACGAGTAGCCGTGTCGTCGCAAAAGCAGGAAATTCACATTAAACTCCCACACCGAATGTCGACTTACATTTCCAGTTAAATTTTGCCAACCTACGAGAATGGGACTAAAAGTGGTGAGTGCATAGTTGTAGTTCTATCTATACCCGGTTACTTTTTAAACACCGGCAACGTTTTTGAAGCAAATTGAAGTTTTTTTACGTTTTTCGATAATTGTTTATATGGAAAGTGTTTTAGTATCACGGACTGAACTTGCTTCAAAAATGTTACAGGTGTTTTAAAAGTAATCTTGTTTAACTACCTAAAAGTATATATGTTTTTATTTTGGTGATCGATAAATCAACTTTATTTAAACAGAAACTATTTTAAGCGTAAGTAAGTACTTACATAGATTTTCAGTCCATTATATGTACTAAACCTAACTATGTATATAATATGTTGTATGTATAAATATAGTATATTTATTTTATACGATATTTATGTATGATCATTTAAAAGTACTTATTATTTCTGGATTGTTTCTATCTATTTTAGACGCCAACTATTCTATCTGTTTCTCTTCTCCTAAAGGTTGACAGGGAGGGAATGCTGTAGCATTAAGTCTACCTATTGTAGCTTTTGGCTCAATAAAATTAAATAAATAAACCACCCAAAGAGTAAGTACCTACTTACTAATATTTTAAAAAAATCGGATTCTTTTTGTATTTAGCTACATTTTCTGTGTACTGAATCAATCAATGTACTGAATCTATTTCAACATGTTTTGTTATAAGTATATTGTGCATGCTTGTTGCTTAACACCAATAGGCAATGGGGGCCTAAATAAGGTTCATTTTAAACTACTTCAGTTTTTTAGATTGATGAATAAATCTATCATTTCCTTTTATTTACATCATCCGTGACTTTCGAATGATCAAAGAAAAAAACTTGATATAATTTAGCATTCGACGATTCTACCCCATGGAGACGACGCCTACGGCCTCTACCGAAGTACCTATCCTCACTTTGGCAGCTGCAGTATATCCGAAGTTTTCGTCACGTGACATCTTTTTAACGCCAGCAATACATTAGCAGGCTAATAAAATTATAATTACCTGACAAGCGTCGGAATTATCACCAATTGCACACATCATTCCGCTGTCTTGTTTCGGCGCGACGTATGGCCCCAGTAATTGTATGCATCGGTCTAGGGATAATATCATCACTTTGGCACCCGCAAGTGTCTCAGTGGTTTTCTTCACGGTGACATCTTTATAGCCGTAGCCGTATATCGTACATTCGCCTGAAATTACGCGTGACGTTGAATGCATAAACCTGACCTTTACGACAAAAGCTGATGAAAGCGACTTAATGATGTAAGTATGTTTACGGCTTTCTGCTCATTTAGTTTAATATATTGTTCACCTGCTTAAACTTGATAAAACTCTAGGTACTTAACTACATCGTTGTTCTTATTAAGGTTTATAAAACAATTAAATTTTACATAAAGAAAGATCTATCTGTAAAAACTGTAAACGATGCATGCCACTTGCATGCTGCATGTGGGTTTTTACCTCATTTCTCTATCCCATCCGGTCCACCTATAAATACATTTCAAATTTAATTTCCTTATTCCATTTTTGAATCTTTCACATATCCCTTCATCATCTCCTCCACTTCTCATCCTGAACACTCAATCAGGATAGTTATTATGTAGAGTTATAATAAAAGTTTTATTTATATTAAAAATTATAATATTTGTAACAGTGCTATAAATATGCCACTGGAGTAAATAACGAGTACCTATTTATCAAGTTGTCTTATTGCTCTCGGGGCATCTACTACCTTCTCAAAAACTTTATATGTAGGGCTTACCTAAATCTGGGACAGGTGATACCCTACATATCTTTGCGTTTAGCTAGGTATTGATTGATATCTTCATAATTAGTTTGTAAATAAAGTCATTGTCTTGACGCAGGTTAAAGTGTTTCCATTAGATGAAGGTACCTTGATACAGGCACGTAGGTACTCTAAATGGGAGTAAACTTTAAATTACAACCCTCCGTTGACTTGCCAAACTAAATTAAATTTCGGGATAGTTTATAATTGAGCATCAAGTATCTTAGGTAGGTATTATGATAATGTATACGATAAATCATTGAGAAATCTATTCCATACACCTCCTTTATCCATTTGTTAGTGTTTTTAGGGTTCCGTACCCAAAGGGTGCAAACGGGACCCTGTTACTGAGACTCCGCTGTTTGTCCGTCTGTCATAGGGCTCTATCTCTTGAACAGTAATAGCTAACCACTTGAAATTTTTACCGACTATGTACTACTGTGGCCGCTATAACAACAAATACTAAAAATAAGAAAAAAAAAATAAAATTGAAAGGGGTCGTCATACAAGAAACGTGTTTCTTCAGCATTTTAAAACATTTTACGGAGAAACGCAACCCTTCATTCTGAGTTCATCTCGCACTTGTCTGGTTTATTTTTGTAAGTACACTATCGCGTCTTTATCCCTAATGGGGCAAATATAGCATTTTGGGTCTTGCGGCTCTAAGCAGATAGAGCCCAGGCCTGCAAGACTCAAAGGCCACTTTTAGCGTGATGGCGGATGAAAAGGTGGAAAAAGGAATCAAAATATTGATGGCTTTTACGATCTGCGCGGGAATATAAGCAGCTGGTACATTCTAAGGTTTTCTTTGCATGGAAGAATACTATGTTTCTTTATTAATGATTCACCTGAAATGCCGAAGGTAGACGAGGGTAAAACTGTATCATTAAGCCAGGTTATATCCGACAAATTCTGGTCAATCCGTAACACGGAGATGTCGTGAGCGTTGGATGCCCTGGAACAAATCACACCTTAAGAAGGCGATTAATTTATCTCTCATTAAATAAATTGCATGTGACAAGTATGGATAGGTATAACTAAGACATCCTTAAGAGGTAGTCCCCTGATTCCTCATCGGATAGCACTAGTAGAGCAATTATTTCTTTTCTAATTCATGGATATATTGGTATGTACCTATGTTTTCTTTTTTTTGTACTCGTTGCTGCCCAGAAATCGTTCGCATTACGGTCGAGTACAGTACACAAGTGACTGGTGGTTTGCAAGATAAATGAAATACAAACTGCAATGCAATAAAGTGAATAAGCTAATAAATACTATTTTAGAAGAGGAATCGGAAAAAGTTTGTAATTTCTTTTTGCTGCAGCCATAGAATACTGAGAGAACCAGAGAGAACTACTTTGCAGCTTGCAGCAGCTAATGAACTCGACTCGACTAAAACATAAGGTTCAGACTTGTATGACCAGTAAGTGTCCTGCGCTACTTGCCCGAAAAAATAGAACAAAATGGATCGACTCTATAAATTAGTTACCTACTAATATACTCGACAAATTTTAAGGTGTTCAGACACGTTTAGTAGCTAAATTACTCGCTATTAAAATAAGCCTAAGCCTCTTTAAATGGGTTTTGCAATTATATTTTAGGCTTTATAAAGACGGGTATTTAACGTTGATAAAATAATCTTCAATAAAACTAAAAAGGGCCATGTGACAAAGGATATTTTCAAGGAGACAACAGATGTTATCAACAACAACTGATGTTGATATCAATCAATAGGGATGCAGAAGCCCAAATAAAGACTACCTCTTCATTGGGTTTGGCAACTGTCCAGTCATGTGACTACTTTGAATTTCAAATGGGAACTGATACCGTAAAATCAATACGTAGGTACTTACCTAGGTATATTTGAGATTTATGATATTTATATTTCAAGCAAGTCATAGCTTTACTCAGAGTCGTGTTTGTAGGTACTGCCTTTATTTGTAGCGTCTGTCTCGCTCGTCATGCCATTTATTTTGCTTCTATTAGATAATGCATGAAAGTAGGTAGATAGGATAACTTATTACTAGTAAGAAAATTGCCGATAACTTAATACTTCATGTGAAAGATAATTTTCATAACTTTTAAGTTATATTATACTAGCAGTCCACCCCGGCTTCGCCCGTGGTACACACATAGCCTATGTCACTCGGGGATAGTGTAGCTTTCCAACGGTGAAAGAATTTTTTAAATCGGCCCAGTACTTTTTGAGCCTATTCATTACAAACATACAAACATACAAAAATAGGTACAAATCTTTCCTCTTTATAATATTAGTGTAGACAATACAACGAGTTTTTCTCATCTGCGGCACAGCAGACAATATCTCTATGTAGGTATGGAGAGGTGGCCAGAACCCAGAAGCGATTCGAGCGACGTTTAAATATTCTTTCCGCGTTGTGCAACGTCGCATAGTATACCTATACCCTTAGAATATATAATACTATATTCAAAGCCTATACCAGAAGCTGGGAGTTTCAAAGATCTAATGAGTCTCCGTCTAGCATTTGTTTTTCTTACATTTTACATTATCTTATTAGTGGGACATTTTGGTGAAGGTAAGCGACTGAGTGTAAAAATCTTTAAAATTACCTGTCGAATTGTTCTCTGTGTGAAAACAAAAATGCATAATTGATCACATCCACTTTGAACGTGATATTAGATTTATTAATGCAGAAAAACAGACATTAAGAGCGCTATTTGACTCCATAGAACTATGACGTCATTAATCGATATTTCATACAAATACCACAGAAAATGTTGGTTTTTGACGTTAAGAAAAAAGTATCTGATTTGACTGGTTGCAAAATAGCGTATTGGTCGCTAATTGTATTGTTTCATGAGCTATGCGTACGAGAAAAAGCTTCGCAGTTCGAAAATGTTTACTGAGATGTCCCATTTTTAAAACATGTAAAAAATTGTGTATACGTAATATTAGTGAGAATGACTTCTGATTGACGTACAAATATCCATCTCTTTTAAACCCCTGTTGAATTAGGGGTGTTATAAGTTTTACGTGTCAACGTGTAAGCATGTTAGCCCTAGCGATATAATAGATGCTTTTAAACAGTTAAATTTAAAAAAATCAGAAGATCACTGGGGCATGTCAGTAGCCGTAGTAAGTCATATTATACACATAATTGCTGCCGATTTAGCTTTTATATTTAACGAATGTATTGATGAAGGCATATTCCCTAACTTAATGAAATGTAGTAAACTAATCCCCTTATTCAAAAAAGGAGAAAAAACAGACCCTGGCAACTACAGACCTATCTCTATTCTGCCAGTTTTGAGTAAGGTGTTCGAAAAGATAATGCTCAATCAAATGCTACTTCACTTTAAGACCAATAATCTTTTCCATAGCCAACAATACGGCTTTACTGCTGGAAAATCGACCACCGATGCAGGAGTAGCACTTATTACTAATATCTACGACGCGTGGGAAAACAGAAATGATGCAATTGGATCATTTTGCGATCTTTCTAAAGCATTTGATTGCGTTGATCATCCAACACTTTTCCTCAAATTTCGTCAATACGGTTTTGATGATAAGTCAATTAAATTAATAGAATCTTACTTAACAGATAGGCTTCAAACTGTTGATATAAACGGCGTAAAATCACACGGGTCTAATGTGAAAATGGGCGTACCCCAAGGTTCAATTCTAGGACCGTTCCTTTTCTTAGTTTATGTCAATGACTTGCCTTACATGGTTGAGAAAGAGGCTGACATGGTGCTGTCTGCTGATGACACCTCGCTAATATTTAAAATAGATCGACATAACAGTGATGCTAGCGCGGTGAACAGCATCTTATTTTTAATTTCTGATTGGTTTTCGGCCAATAACCTCATGTTAAATGCGAACAAGACCCAATGCATTCGATTCTCTCTTCCTAATGTGAATCAAGCCTGCGTTGACATACTAATTAATGGTCAGAAACTCGATCTGGTTGAAAGTACTACCTTTTTAGGAATCACAATTGATTCGAAACTTCAATGGGGCGCTCATATAACTAAACTTTCTAATAGGCTTAGCTCTGCGGCTTACGCTGTTAGGAGAATAAGACAATTGACAGATGTAGCAACTGCTAGACAAGTGTACTTTAGTTACTTTCACAGTCTAATGTCTTACGGGATACTTCTATGGGGGAGTGCAGCCGACATTCAGACTATTTTTCTTTTACAAAAAAGAGCAATTCGTGCTATTTACGGTTTAGGATCGAGAGACTCACTGAGGGAATTATTCAAGGAAATAGGTATACTTACTTTTGCATCACAATTCATATTTGAAAATATAATGTATGTAAGGAAAAATATTTCCATGTTCAATAAAGTAAGTGATTTTACAGATAGAAATTTACGTAATAAGAATGACTTAGTTAGCCCGTATTTCAGGCTGAATACAGTCAGTAAGTCTTTTATGGGGAAGTGTATACTTTTTTATAATAAATTGTCAGAATCGGTCCTTGATATGCCAGACAGAAAATTCAAAGCTTATGTAAAGAAAGTACTTTGTGAGAAGGCTTATATAGGACCGATGACTATCTTAAAGACAAAAAGGTCTGGCTTGAGCTTGGCGCGGGTCCCTCTTTAAGGTTTGTATACTTAGACATGTCATAATTTAGGTACATTGGTACATACTAAATTTACAAATTGACATTATTTTAAATTTCGTAATTCTTATAATTCAATTTAATTATGACATAATAAACAATGTAATCTCTGTCCATCTATATAACTAATTTTAAGTTTTTAGTTTGTTAGTTGACGTCTTTGGAGAAAACGTGCAGTGCAGTTTGTTGCCGCTTCTTCTGCACTTGCGCCTAGGAAGCGGCGTAAACTTAGCTTTAAGTAACGATTTGACGTCAACATTTGTGCAAAACAAAACAAAGTGACTATTATTAAGAGATATTATAAATATCCTATGATAATAAAGATATTTTTAATTGAATTGAATTGTCGGTGTGTCTGTCTGTGGTATTGTATCTCTCATTGAATTATACATCGTAAGTACGTATCGTATGTAGGTAAGTACATAGTATCTCAATTGTAACTCCTAAGGAATAGACCAAATTCGATCTGGTTTTTTTAAAATAGAAAGCCATAACTGTCGAGATGGTTCCTAGCTGATGTGTTTGATGAAAATCGGCCGTTTAAAAGTTATATTGTGTGGCAAATAAACTTATTCCTAAGTTGACATACCTATCCAGTCCAGATTATGTTTCCAGATCTACCTCTTGTAATTCGGGAGAATAAAGAGAATGACGATGTGTTATCTTTCTAATGTTTACCTCAGAACTTAATGGAGATGGAGTTATCAGTTAACAATTTTTACGACTCGTCCAAATAGTTGAACAAAAATGTCTTTAACTGTCGAAGCAATTCGTTTCTCATTTGTAAATCACCGTCCTTACTTATCGTATTGAGGATGTGTAATTACTTCCAACACCTGGGCTTGCGGTTGCCTTTCCTCTGGTCCAATGCAGTAGTTTTCCAAGCTGAGATGGTAGCGATCAGTGGCGTTGTGGACACAGTGAGCAGCAGTCAGGGCGAAGTCTGGTGAAATTATGACCGCTCCACATATTTGCTGGAGCAAGGCATTCCGTAATGATGCGACGTATTGGTATGTCCCTGTAGATCATTAAAGAGATAAACGGTGTATTGTATCAATGATCGTGGTATGGTCGATAATGATAGAGGATTCTCGTCTTTTTGATGGTACCATGGTATAATAAAACACGGTATTCCCTTTCCGGGACAGCTGGGTCACGTGATTGGCCCAAGAACACGTCATAATTTGGGAGTGTGCTACTGTGTGTGATTGCATTACCCGAGCAAAATGATTTTTTTAACTTAAGGTGAAAGTATAGGCAAATGGCCTAAAAGTGGCGCCCTCATTTAAAATAAATTGTTAACTCGTAAATATGGAAATAATTTCCATATTGCTCTTCGTGGTGCACTAGATAGCCCTTTAAATTATTTTATGAACCACCGTTGAAAGTATTTACATTAGTCCGTCTAGCTTTAAAACTTGCCTCCGCCAAAAGTAGCCACGGCACGTTTTAAAGCTAGACGGATCACCAATAATAGTTTCAACGGCAGTTCATAAAATAATTTAAAGGGCTATCTAGTGCATGACGAAGAGCAATATGGAAATTATCACCATATTTACGAGTTAACAATTTATTTCACACTTCAAGGCCATTTGCCTATATCTTCACCTTAACAAACCAATTATGAACTAATAATTAAAAATATATAAATTTATTAGAAAATTAAACAGATGAATCACACGATATACGAAATAGTAAAACACGTTGGTTAGTATTTTATTTTACATTCATTAACTAATTGAATTAACTGAAAATAACAATCAGTGGTAACACATATCGTGTCAATCGTGACGTAGTCTTGGGCCATCGCGGCAAGAGAATACCTTGTTTTATTATAGGTACCATAAATGGTACGAGAACTTTAGTTTCAAGATATCTTGTATGACTGGTGTTTTCTATTCTAATTCAATTCTAACCTTCATTTAATTCATTCATTTTCAGCCTAAACCAAACTACTGTTGGACGTAGGCCTCCCTTTTTTTGCGCCATTCTTTACGGTCCTGTGCCAGTCTCATCCACTGCTTTCCCACTGATCTTACAATATCGTCTGAGCAACGAGCAGGAGGTTTCCCTACTGATCTGTTCCCTTGTCTCGGCCACCTCTGTAATTGCTTTCTATCTTTCTTCCCTATTATACCTTTAACTTGGATGTCTTGCAAAAGTTAGCTAGGGATGCCCAAATCAGTGCAAGTATGCAAGTCGTATATTTACCACAAGGGACATCGTGCCCCCCGACAATACGTTTCACCCTCCCACTTTCCACTAGCAAGCAATACGTGACAATAACACTTATCGCGAATATTTTACTGGACATTCTTACACGGTAATCAGTGAGACACTGCGAATTAACGATACGATTACTTTATACTCATAGCATTTGTGGAAAGTCGTGACAATGTATCTATAAATTGTAAAGGCTGATGTAGACATATCCAGTTACTGGCGTTTGTCTCGCCAGCATTCCAACTCTAGCACAGCATAGCATTAAACTTTTTTGTTCAAGACGAATCAATCGAGCCCCAACTCGGTGGGGTTATGTTGTTTAATCACAAATATATGAGAGAGAGAGAGCGAGAAATTCGCTTTTATCAGCACCACCATGGCTGGTAGAAAAGGCCCTGGCCTTAAGTCCGCCTATTACATGTTTTGTAATAAAGTTAAATAAATAAGATGCCATGGGCACCTTCCGGCTTCATCATGAGATAGTGGGTCTAATTTAGCTTGCAAGATTACGGACACACAAACAACGGGACTGGTGAAACGAAATAAAATCTTGTAATATAAGCGTAACCAGCCAGGTTATCAAATTCCACTAGCACCATATAAACTGATTTACTGGCGCCAGTGATGGTTTAGACCGTGCCAGCATGTCTGGCATGCTGGCGAGACTTGCACCAGTGACTGGTTTTGTGTACCTGCTTTCAGTCTCCGTTTGAACAGTTGTTTGTTGGACTGTAAATGCGCACGGGTATTTTGTAACCGCTATTGAAGTATTCACAAACAGTTCAATTGTACACGGATCTTTGAAACCCGTTCTTACTAGCAATAGCAAACAAGAGCATGCATTTTTAATACATCTGTTGATTAAAATAATATCTTCTTAGGTATAGCTATATAAATGCTTATTTATTCACGTATATACATACCGTCTGTATCCCTAATGGGGCAGACAGAGAATTTTGGTCTAGAGGCTTTGAGCAGACCAAGTCCGCAAGACTCAAAGGCCACTTTTAGCGTGATGGTGGGCGAGAAGGTGGAAAAAGGATGAAAGGTGAAGGTGAAAATTATGATATAATATGTAGTTTACGTATAGTATAGTTTATTATATTATATATTATAACCATGTATATTTTATATATATATCTATATATATATATTATATTGTTACTGCTATCCTCATAAGGTAAATGTGACAATACGAGTATTTACATAACTTGCACCTCCTTCTAAAATTTTCTTTTTCTCGGCATCACCAGTGGGTTGACTGGTAGATAAAGCCTATGGCTTTAAGTCGCCTATTACGTTTGTAATAAAGTTAAATAAATAAAAAGGAATCAAAATAGTGATGGGTGCTAGCCGCATCGCCTATTACATGATTTGCATTTTCGCCTATTCCCTTGATCGGCTTCTATGACCTGCGCGGGTAGAGAAGCAGCCGGTAGATTTTTCTTTTCTCCCAGACCAGTATGGAAGGATTACACACATTGCATTTAAGTAGATACGTGTCCTGTTATATCTATGTATGAAAGTCTAATAAAAGAAAGGATAATACATACTTTGTATTTTAATTTATATAAGTGTTCAGTCCTTTATGTTTCTTGTTTTGCATTGCCATAAAGGATCTAAAGGTTTCTCCTGAAAGAAAATTGCTGTTTATATACTCCAATTTTTTTTAATTTGCACAATAAAACTGAATTTTACGCGGACGAAGTCGCGGGCACCAGCTAGTTATTTAATAAGTAAGTAGATACTTATATATGTAATACTTTTATAAATGTTGAACTACTTTTAAAATATCGTCTGTGATATCGTGTTGCATACATTGAAGTGTAGACGTTCGGATATTTGCTACTGAATCACGCAAAAACGGTTAATCGGATAGGAATATCAAATTATTCCCCTTTGATCACGCAGGTAAAGCTACGGGTACCAGCTAGTTAATAATAAAATCTCAAAAATATAATTCATTAATCTTATGAATACATACATACTTACATACACCACTCGTACATCACATCTTTATCCCTAATAGCAGCTGAAAGCAGTTAGAGGCCAGGGCCGCAAGACCAAAAGGATCTTATGAAAGTTCCTCCATTCGTCAAAATGCAAAAGCTGCTGGTGTTAGGTATCGTTTCTTATTTCAATCGACTCGGTACAAGTTTTCTTATAACATTGAATGCAGTTTTTATTTTTCATGAAATGTTTTCTCTTATTTCCTTTGGGTTCACATGTCTTTTCGACGTAGACGTAGACACACGTAGTGGCCCTTTGGAGAAGTTGATGTAATGTGGTGCTCCCACCAAAACCCATTCTCGAATATACCAATGGAAGATATATATTATTATATTTTACTAAATATATAAAAATCGAATACGACGTTCCTATAAACACCTATGCAATATTTGGTGTGTACAAGATACACGAATTAATTTAGCTAACAGATTCCGTTGTCAATCGCACACTATGTTTAGAACTTAAGACGGACAACTACTGCAAATTAGTTTGACTAATAAGCGTCGAGTGAGCTGAAAATAGCCCTTCTATAATTATTTAGTGTTATTGTTGTGGGTTGCATTGCATGTGATGCCAGAACGTAGCGACAACAGACAGGTGGGAGCGGGCAGCATCGGCTTTATGTAACGCGAGGGCGCGAACGCTGCGCGACGGCAGTGTCCCGCGACCGTTGGGCCACAGCGCGCCATGGACCGGGCGAGCGGCAGCCCGCCCGCCAGCCCCACAAGTGCATCTCCCGCGACCACCGGTTTCGGCGCTTTCTGCAGCGCCATCTCAGACACGATCTCGGTACGTACCTCCGGCTCCGTCCCAGCGTCGCCACGACACCCACACGCTTCACACTCATCGACAAAAACAAACTTTGGCGCCGATGCACGCTCTCGATAAATTCCATACCAGTTATCATACTTCGTAGTGTCGCGCTGTCATCTATTTCGAGGCGCACGTGGCCCTCGAGGTCGCCGAGGCCTTCGTAACTGCCGAAAGTTAGTTCGGTAGGTAACGTGGAATCAGAATAAAAGTCATGGAGTATAAAAAATATAAACAAGTTTATTATTAGAGTGCTCGTTGAGGCCGGGTCGCACGGTCGTGATTTGTCCGATGGCTGTGATCTACCGAAATACCCGCGCATTAAACGCTGCCGAGGCACGACGTACAAAGGCCGGCGACACCGCACTCGCGTCGTCTCTGTAAGCCGGCGACCACGGCCACCATCAGCTATCAGCGTCTCGCGTACACATCTTCAACTTCGCGCTACACGACTCCTCATCTCAACTCATCTGTCATAGGTACTGATTGAATATCTCGTATTTCAAAGAATTAACAACATCTAACAACTGACAAGTTGGGAGAGGCAGATGTGGGTAGATTTTACAAATATCAAATTCTCTTGTCTTGTCATGCTATAAAGCAATCTGTATGTGACCGGAATGTTTTATTAGTTGCGGAATCGTTCACGTGCTCGCAATAGAAAATTGTTATGTTTACATTCTATTGCTGATGGCCATTTCCTTGGAAAGTTACTCGTATTTTGATTGAAAGCTTTTTTGGTGATTTGTATCCAAACTTATGTTTTTTGTTGGGATGTAGAATTTATTTAATAAATAATCAAGAAGTTGCATTATATCAAGTATGTCCCTGTTGTAGAATACCTATTTCTGCTAAATAAGTAAACGTATCTGAACTTAAGTGCACGAACACTAAATATATCGCCAGCATTCAAGACGAGGACTGCAGTGAATTAATTTACTTGTGGACAAAAGACTGGGAAATATGGTGCTCTCGGTCTTAGGTTAGTTTGTATACCAACATGATAAAAACTCGGTGTATGTATCGTGTCGTGATCTAGTAAGGTCGCCTGCCTGTAAAAAATAAATTATGTATATCTACTTAAACATATTAACAAAATTAAGATCCGTGCGGAAAATTTCGTAGCATTTCGTAGCTTGTTCGTAGCACTGAATTTTTAACACTATTTGCCATTTAAATAAAAAGTATAAGTATATTCATATTATTTTAACACATTTTAATCACTTTCATTTCACAAGCGCGTTTCTGGTTGCATCATATACAGTTTTATATTTATAGATAAATAAAATATCGTTTTTTCAAACTAAAAAACACGCTTTAGTGGTAAACCGAAGTAAAAAGTAAAAAATAAATTTCAATATAATAAAGTAAAGTGAATAACGTTACTAACGAGAAAATTCATGTCTTTGTAACAAAAAAGCGTAGGGTTAAAAAAAAAATGGTTGCCTGTAAAGTCGGTTTTACGGGCGAAGATTTTACGTGACAACGGCGGCAGACCGATCATAGTTGAGTGGGAGAGAGACGCAAGGCATTCGGCGGGCCTCTCTCTCGTTCGGTGACTCATCGTAACGTTACCGAGCGTTACACTTTTTCATAAGTGACTCCCAGCCGCAACCTAATTTAAGACGTTGTCACGTCAAAACGTCGTACAAAGGATACATATAAACATATAAGTGAAGCTAATAAAATATACGCAATTAGACCTCTGAATGGATTTGAACTTACATACGAGAGTTAGCGACAGACATATCAGGACGGAGTGCCATACAAAAGTACAATATTTTAATAAGTTGTCATGCAGAACGTTTCAATTGCGAAATGAATTTACACGTTCTGTAGTTTCCATTTCCAAAGCAAATAACACAATCCAGTTTGAATTGTTTCGTGTGTTTCAGCTATGAATTATGGAACCCTGAAACTTTTGTGTTAACTTTCAATGGGCCAATTTTCACTTGCAGACTCGTAAATCAATGAAATTAATGTTTGCTTTAGCGTTGTAGTTGTTTAGCAATGTTTACTGTTGTGGGATCGATATCGCTTGCACAAAGTTACTATACATTGTGCGGCCCGCCGGTACTTCTGCCGAATTTCAAGGTGTCTTTGATCTAGTTACGCTGAAATAATAGCAGAATCGTGACAAAGCGCCAAAGTGGCTGCTTACGCCATGGTTAAAAACTTTCTCACATTCTCAGTCGGAGTGCGGTTTTGTCGTAAAAGTCGTGAGTAAAAAACGCGTAAATAATGTGATCTTCCTTGATTTAAGATTTGCAGTGCCTTTGATCTATTAAGAGTTAACGGGTACCGGATGGGCTTTGATTAATAGGTCTCTTCTATACCCACCAACTTACGTATTTTTCGTGGACGTTTAGCTACCTTTTCTTCATATATATTATAAATAATATTATAATATATAAACCTACATTACCACTGACTCACTGACTGATTGACATAGTTGTTTGACCTGTTCCCGGGTGGGTGGGATAATGATTGATGTACGGTCGTGTAGAGGGTGCTCCAGTGAGTACCAAAAAAATCGGACATGTTGAAGATCATCAGATCTTAATGTGGACGATGTACAGCCTGCAAAAACGGTTAGGGTTAGGGGTGTGATTTTTTTTCCAAAATGTAGGGGGTTGTAAGCAATTTGACGACTGTCATTTGATTTTTGATTTTTTTCAAAATCCAAGATGGCCGCCATACAAGGACAATTTCCGAGTGTGTACCGCGAGACCGCAGGTCGAGCGGAAAGCGAGGCCGCAGGCCGAGCTGCGTTCCGAGGGTGACGCCCGAGCCTCTCCTGACCTCCCCCCTTCCCCCAGAACCCCCTCCCCCTCAAGTGTCTTTGCGAAGTCAGAGGCCAAAGGCCAAAAACGGACCTCTTTCGCGAGGCCGTAGGCCGAGCTGCGTGGCGAGGGCGAAGCCCGAGCCCCTCCTGACCTCCCCCCTCCCCCAGAACCCCCCCCCCCCCCCCAAGTCACTAAGCGAAGCCTGAGGCCGAAGGCCGAAGGCTGAGATGTTCTGCGAGGCCGCAGGCCGAGCTGCGTGGCGAGGCCGTAGGCCGAGCCACTCCCACCAAGCGATAAGCGTTTTTTTTTAAATTTTCCTAGATGGCCGCCAATACTCGACTGCTTCCAATTTGACTGAAATTCAAAATTTAAAGGTCTTTTCCGCCGAGGAATCCAAATCTGACATTTTTTTTGGAATCCAAGATGGCGTCTAGATTTTAATTTTTTTAACTTTATTCGTTCATAACGTCCTATTGAAACATAGAAGGGGTCTAAATTTTTGTATGCTGGGGTAAAGCAACCCGCGGAACTCAAAACTGCAAACAAAATTTGATTCCAAGATGGCGGCCCGTATACGTTTTTTTTTTATACTGTCTTTAGCACCTTACCTATTCTCTCAACTGGAAATAAGATTCCAATCAACTTCAACAGCTGCACGAAAAACCGCGGGCTGCTTGCAGCCCGCGCAGCGCCCGAAAAGCTAGTTATAATATATAAACCTACATTACCACTGACTCACTCACTGATTGACATAGTTGTTTGACCTGTTCCCGGGTGGGCGGGGTAATGATTGATGTATGGTCGTGTAGAGGATGCTCCAGTGAGTACCAGAAAAATCTGACATTTTGAAGATCATCAGATCTTAATGTGGACGAGGTACAGCCTGCAAAAACGGTTAGGGTTAGGGGTGTGATTTTTTTTCCAAAATGTAGGGGGTTTTAAGCAATTTGACGACTGTCATTTGTTTTTTGATTTTTTTCAAAATCCAAGATGGCCGCCATACAAGGACAATTTCCGAGTGTGTACCGCGAGACCGTAGGTCGAGCGGAAAGCGAGGCCGCAGGCCGAGCTGCGTTCCGAGGGTGACGCCCGAGCCCCTCTTGACCTCCCCCCTTCCCCCAGAACCCCCCCCCCCCCCTCAAGTGTCTGCGAAGTCAGAGGCCAAAGGCCAAAAACAGACCTCTTCCGCGAGGCCGTAGGCCGAGCTGCGTGGCGAGGGCGAAGCCCGAGCCCCTCCTGACCGCCCCCCTCCCCCAGAACCCTCCCCAAGTCACTAAGCGAAGCCTGAGGCCGAAGGCGAAGGCTGAGATGTTCCGCGAGGCCGCAGGCCGAGCTGCGTGGCGAGGCCGTAGGCCGAGCCACTCCCACCGAGCGTTAAGCGTTTTTTTTTAAATTTTCCAAGATGGCCGCCAATACTCGACTGCTTCCAATTTGACTGAAATTCAAAATTTAAAGGTCTTTTCCGCCGAGGAATCCAAATCTGACATTTTTTTTGGAATCCAAGATGGCGTCTGGATTTTCATTTTTTTAACTTTATTCGTTCATAACGTCCTATTGAAACATAGAAGGGGTCTAAATTTGTGTATGCTGGGGTAAAGCAACCCGCGGAACTCAAAACTGCAAACAAAATTTGATTCCAAGATGGCGGCCCATATACGTTTTTTTTTTATACTGTCTTTAGCACCTTACCTATTCTCTCAACTGGAAATAAGATTCCAATCAACTTCAACAGCTGCACGAAAAACCGCGGGCTGCTTGCAGCCCGCGCAGCGCCCGAAAAGCTAGTTATAATATATAAACCTACATTACCACTGACTCACTCACTGATTGACATAGTTGTTTGACCTGTTCCCGGGTGGGTGGGGTAATGATTGATGTATGGTCGTGTAGAGGATGCTCCAGTGAGTACCAGAAAAATCTGACATTTTGAAGATCATCAGATCTTAATGTGGACGAGGTACAGCCTGCAAAAACGGTTAGGGTTAGGGGTGTGATTTTTTTTCCAAAATGTAGGGGGTTGTAAGCAATTTGACGACTGTCATTTGTTTTTTGATTTTTTTCAAAATCCAAGATGGCCGCCATACAAGGACAATTTCCGAGTGTGTACCGCGAGACCGTAGGTCGAGCGGAAAGCGAGGCCGCAGGCCGAGCTGCGTTCCGAGGGTGACGCCCGAGCCCCTCTTGACCTCCCCCCTTCCCCCAGAACCTCCCCCCCCTCAAGTGTCTTTGCGAAGTCAGAGGCCAAAGGCCAAAAACAGACCTCTTCCGCGAGGCCGCAGGCCGAGCTGCGTGGCGAGGCCGTAGGCCGAGCCACTCCCACCAAGCGCTGAGCGTTTTTTTTTAATTTTCCAAGATGGCCGCCAATAGTCGACTGCTTCCGATTTGACTGAAATTCAGAATGCAAGGTTTTTCTGCGTCACGGAATCCAAATCTGACATTTTTTTTGGAATCCAAGATGGCGTCTGGATTTTAGAATTTTAACTGTATTCGTTCATAACGACCTACTTAAACAAAGATCGGGTCTGGAATTTTGTATGCTGGGGTAAAGCATCCCGCGGAACTCAAAACTGCAAACAACATTTGATTCAAAGATGGCGGCCCGTATAGGTTTTTATTTTTTTTATACTGACTTTAGCACCTTACCTATTCTCGCAACTGGAAATAAGATTCCAACCAACTTCAACAGCTGCACGAAAAACCAGTGCAAACCTGCGCGGGCTGCAAGCAGCCCGCGCAGCGCCCGAAAAGCTAGTATGATCTCTAAGCTTAGTGCCACAAGACTCAAAATGCTCTGTCTGCCCCATAAGGGATAAAGACGTGATAGTATGTATTTACATATATATCCAAAATTCAAAGCCTTAGATTACCTACGAGTATATAATATACCAGTGGCGGGGCGTGGTTTTTTGGCTCGGTACAGCCGGCCATCAGAAAAGTAACCATTTTTAATTAGGTAGTTTCCTAAAACAATAAACAGACCTGCCTCATCGCGCGCCCCCGTTACGACAAAACATTATACATCACTTATCACATAAACTTCTTCTTCGTCTAAGCGCATTCCCGGTTGCATCCTCAGCTGTGCTGCTTCGGAGCCCGGGGTGCGCTTTCCCGCTTTTTCTTCTCCAAATATAATATGCATGTCAATGGTCACCCAAGGATGCCAAAGACCTTGTAAAATGGAGAAGAAATAGCCGGAACACTTTCAATGATTTGGCTATAGTTTTACAACCGACCGCCTGCCCGACGTTAACCCTCCTTGGGAATGCAATTGTAGCGCGAGATGTTTGTGCTTAGTCCTTTATATTACACTAGCGCTAGAGACGTCATTGTAAAAATGACTTTAGTTACATGTACTTTACGTTTAATTTTTAAAATGCATAAGCCGCAAAAGAACCGAGTTACGTAAGTTTTATCTGTAGGAGTGCGAGTTAAAGTGATAAATGTGTGTGTGTATGTTTATTATGTCTATTTGTTAATATTTGAGTGTGTGCGATTAACTAAAGCCGTGAATTAGTCGGCTTATGAGATGGGGAAAAAAATTTAAAGCGCAGTATGAGATGAACTAGCGAGGGTAAGATATCATTTTTTATAATAAAAAAAATTGTATGTATTAGGATTCGCCAAGGCAACTCGAAAGGAATCGTGTTATAAGGAGACGACGCTCCTGTAATATACACATTTATTTTAAAACGATATCCACGGTGAATGAATACACGCATATGGATATTAGGTATGTTTTATTACGAAAACTAAAGTAACACCACATTTAGGCACATTTTATAAAATCATAACCTAAGTCAGAAAAATAGAGTTATGTAGATATCAAGAAAATAATCTAATCAAATCATCTTGATTTGATTAGATTATTTAGATATCTATCTATGGTCATACAAAGCTACTAATCCCTTCCCTTATCTCAGTAAAGCTACGTAGGTATTTATTTTTCTTTGTTTTGGTATCAGAGAGTAGTATGAGTATACAAAGGTTTAACCTTATTTTAAAAAGAATACTAGGTTATAGGCCTCTTCCAATCGGTCGTTTTGGGGTGTACTTTCTTTTACAGACAAAAGTTTATCAGATTTTCGTTATTAAGAAAATTATCATGTCATAGAATAATCAATATGTAGGTTACTCAGTATAAATAATTTTTAATAATAGATTTTCGTTGCACAGAAAATCAATAATTAGAATGTTTGTTATGAATAATTTGAAATCATAGAATTTTATTACAAATAACATTTACTTTTGCGATGTTTCTAATATCAGAATATCAAATTAAATTATTTTTAATAAGTTTAGTTAATATACTATTTATAACCTATAAGTTTGCCCTATTCTAGTAAAATGGATAAAACTTTCCCAGTTGGTCACAGTTCTAACCTAACCTAACCTATAAGTTTGCCCTATTCTAGTAAAATGGATAAAACTTGCCCAGCACTCGCCGGCCGCTGCCGCAGCACGCTCGCTTCGCTCGCTCGGCTCGTGCGTGTGTTGGTCACAGTTCTAACCTAACCTAACCTATAAGTTTGCCCTATACTAGTAAAATGGATAAAACTTGCCCAGCACTCGCCGGCCGCTCGCTTCGCTCGCTCGGCTCATGCGTGTGTTGATTGCAGTTCTAACCTAACCTAACCTATAAGTTTGCCCTATTCTAGTAAAATGGATAAAACTTGCCCAGCAAGTCGCAGTTCTAACCTAACCTATAAGTTTGCCCTAACCTATATTGTGGTAGCCATTTATAATGTATTCTAACTTATTATATGGTATTTAATTTGATTGAACAATGTTTTCACTTAATACTTCGTTAAATAATAATTTTCTGTAAAATAAAATTCCATGAAAGATTATACCGAACAAACAATATTCTTTAAAGAAATATTCTACTGTTTGATTAGTTTGTGAAATGAAAATATGAGATTCTAAAATTCATTCAACTGTGTTTCTATAAATTGTGTTTCATTCAAGTAAATAGTCTTTGAAACAATAATATTTGAAATAAAAATATAAGAATTAAATATTCTATGAAAAATTTTCTGTGAATCGAAATTCTTTGAAATTTCAGTCTGTGAAACAAGGGGCACCCGTCGTTTTGTAAATCCTTGGGGTTATGTCCAGCAGTAGACTTCCGGTGGCTGATATGATGATGATAAACTAGGTTACATTTACCGCACATTAGGTTACATTTATGCACACTGCAATCTCTTCACGACAATGGCTACAGTAACAGTAGGCTGTAGCCATTGAATTGATAAGAAAGAATGCAATGCAAACTATGCACCTGTTACTTTCATTTGGAATTGCTGCCTTCCATTGTCTCATACATATTCCCATATTCCACACAATATCGGATATTGTTGATCCCTATAGCATCATATATCGTGTCCTTGTATTACAATAAAAAATTAAACATTTTGACCTTGCATGTTGATTACCTACACAAACATAACAGTAGTTTTTAAATTAATAAATAAATATAATAAATAAATATATACGGACAAATTACACTGATTAAGCTAGCCCCAAAGTAAGTTTTTTTAAACTTGTGTTATGGGATACTAACTCAACGATATTATATTTTATGACAAATACATATATAGATAAACACCCAAGACCCAGGACAATTTGAAAAAGGCCATTTTCCAACTTGCCCTGGCTGGGGATCGAACCCAGAACCTCCGGATAAGCGGTCTAGCGTGTTAACCATTACGCCACGGCGGTCGTCAGTTAGTTTGCATCCTTCTACAAAAATGTTTCGAATTTATCATATGAATGATCTCCAAGCAATTTCTCAAATACGTACCTGAACAGAACATATCTAATGAGTCATTACTTTGTGCTAGCTGGAAATCATTTCAGATACAAATACATTTAGAGTGACTCCAGGCCATTCTGACCAATTTTCTCTGAGTAATGTATAGTGAAATAGGAAATATATCAGTTAATTTAAACAACGGTCGAGTACGTAAGTGTAAGTTAAAGCGGTGGTGGCCTAGCGGTTGAGGCACTGGCTCTGCGTCTGTGAGGCACGAGTTCGATCCTCACTAAGCGCGACTTCTACTTCTGAGTTTGTACACTCATTTTCAACTACCACCACTTGCTTCCGGTAAACATCGTGAGGAAACCTGCACACATCGACATGAATAAGTACATAGATCTCGTTGCCTGCACACTAGTTCACTAGTGTATAACAATGACTGCTGTCGCTAGACGGCAATCATTGAGCTACGTCAGATGCCTTTGGGCAGCTCGAAACATCTGACACCAGTGCTAGTAATAACATACTCGATAAGAAGAACCTAAGTGCTAACGACATTTTGTTAAATACAGGAAACTGCGTGTACGTACGTGTAGAAATACAATGCAGTTAAGGCGCACAAAATGTTCTATAGCACTTTAGGCGCGAAGTGTACATAACAATGTCACCCCGGGCCAAGTCCAAGCTAACGGCGATCGTAGCAGGTACAAGGTTGCCCCACGAGGGCTGACCGGCACTGCATCGATCCATGCGCGTCCCCACTGCCTTTACAAACAAACAAAGTAAAGCTTTTCTGATCAAATCTTGGAAATAATTATGTTTATCGACCTCACTCGGGCCCAGTGGTTGCTAATCACAATGTGTGTAAAGGGTTGTGGCTTGTTTGATTTTTGTTCGATAAGAAACGTATTTGTTCACTTTACTCGAGGGAAAATAGAAAGTGTACTTAATGTAAAAAGCGTTAAGTTACATAGCTTTGTTTCTTACAAAATTAACAGACAATATAAAAAAATGGCCAATACTGTTGTTGGTGCAGTTTGTGTGTATTATAAATCACAGGAAAACTGAAATAGTGTTAGAATATACAACGTAATTTGAAAAAAGAGGGTCAAAGTCACAGTTTATTCATTACAGGAAAAAAAAGTATTACCGCATCAATGCCAAAATCACAAAAAAAAACGCAAATGGGAATCTGTTGAAACCTCTGGTTGAAACTAAAATCTGAATAAATGGAAATCTGAAGATTGGAAAACATAGTTGTCAATGCAGTTTGTAGTATCTATCAATGTGAACTGCAAACAGCGTTTTTGATCTTATAAATGTACCTAATCAAAACATTCTATAATATGAGGATCTCCAAATACAACACGTTATATTCTAGTATATTTGTCCGTAAGTCCGTAGAATTTCTAAATATCGAACAAGACTTCCTTGTTCGACTGCGCGCAATCTATCATAGCTCTATTTTTAATATCCACCAAAATAATGATGATAGAGCTATTTGCATACGTGTACTTGGCAGTCAATGGTTTACAGCCAATAAAACGCAGTTTATTGAGGTATATTATTTGTAATAATTCAGCCACTTAAAGCGCAAAACGGTCTGTAACAATCTATAAGTAACTGAACTCATAAACTGCTACAGATTACACGAAATAATTCAATTAAACAGACAAAGTATGTTTACGAAGTTATATTTATGTTATATAATTTTTAATCACTGATTTTACTATCAAAAATACATTAATGGCTTCTGGATTGATTATTCGTCAATAAACTTTAATGTTTATATACCGCTACGTGTGGATAATGTATATACATACAGCAAGGTTATAAGTGGCTACTATGCCATTCGATAAAATGCTTCCGAAGTTCGTAGCGACAGCAGCTACGACGTAGCAGTAAAGTAGATCTTATCAATACTTTTTACGTTTTTTTAACTATACTTATTAAAAAACTAGATTTATCACATTTAAAAATTAACAATTTACATAGTAAAACACTGACTGACATTGAAATATCAAAGCCTTGAAACAAAAACTAAAACAATCATTTTAAGTCACCGTGGGTTTGTGAAGGTTAGATCGCATCTAGCAATTCTAGGTAATGGAAACCGGTAGGAAAATTGAGTTGTTGACCAAGTACACGTAATGCCGTGCGAGTCGCGTGCCCGAACGTCGTCGCCGGCGGCGGTGGCATTCGATACGTTCAATTTTCGCGGCATTTTTATTGCTCCCGGGTATTCAACTCGCTCGTTAATGTTTTCTAAACATTAAAATATTTAGCCAACATGCTTTTTACCTAAATGTTTCTACGAGCTTCGTGTCCACTCGTGTCATATGTGAACGCCGTGAGCTAATGTTTACTCGTTCAATAGTTCTTCGATACACATCGGCTTAGTCTAACAGATCGGTGAATAAATACAAATATCTAGGTTATTAGCTATGAATAAATTGTTGGCAAAATCACAACCGGCTTTTTGTTCTTTCCATGCGGTATTTTTGAACAGTTTTGAAAGTGAAAATGTAAACATCACTCGTGTTCGGACAGTTGACAGTTTTCGCAGAATTGAGAAAAGTTGAGTAAACAAGAGAAGAATTAATCACCAAAAGAATATAAAATAATTTCCGTCATTCCGTTTTGACATAGCACTGCTAAAAATCATTACAATTTCTGCGGTCGTTCACAGTTATTATAGAAACTAGTTGTGTGTAGTGTAGTTAAGGTAGACTAATCAGCAATTTTAGGGTACCGGACCGTGAAACACGTAGGTTTTGTTGTGTTGAACGAGATCCAAACAGTGAGACTGTGGAATCACATGTTTGTAAAACAGAGTTATGAGCAATACGAGCGGTTGCAGTGTAGGAAAGCGGCAATTGTGCGGCTCACATCAGACTGTTCGGTTCGTCAATTATAAATAGATGATGGGAACACTGAACACAATCGGGAACTCGGCCACTGCTCCTGCTATTTCTGATTAAAACTTGTCCCGAAATCAAGAACACGGCCAGGTTACGGGAACTGTTTAGATGATGGACTCGCGCTGTCATTGGGGGCGCGTGTTTAAGAACATCCGCGTCGGGTATCTGCGGCTCAAACATTATGTAAGTCACTCATTATTTATAATTTGATGTCGTGAGATGTTTTCGTAGAACTTGCTTATTATTTATGGGTTCGCTTTAAGTTAATAATATGTGTTTGGTAAATGCACAGTTGTACATATATATTTGCTTTATAATAATGTCGATATATATGCAAACGTGCTAGAGGTGTCATTTATTAATAATGACAATAATTATCAGAAAAACAATTACCTTCAATAAATAGATGGGTTATTTTGTTATTGATAAAAAGCAAATAGGTGATTAATTGTACAATTCCTTTTTTGTGATAGGGGGGTATTTTCCTGTAATTTTGTCTAGTTTTCCTGTCGCTTCTGTAGAAAAATTTGAGGACAGCACAGTCAGCGTATCAACTCTTGAGATATATGAGCGTAATTATTCTAGTAAGTAATGAAAGATGTTGGCTAGGTATTAGATATATTCATAAGTGTTGTTCTTAAGAAATAAAGGTACCTACCTCGTGAGATATAAATATACTAGTTGTTGCCTACGGCGTTGCCCGCGTGGTCAAATGGTAGTTGACAACCCTATAGGAACCTCATGTTTCCGGGATAAAACTTATCCTTTGCGTTAATCCAGGTAATAAGCTATGTTTATGCCAAATTTCATTCTAATCCGTTTAGGAGTTTTGGCGTGACAATGAAACAAACATCAATACAAACTTTTGTGTTTATAAGTAAGATAGGATGACGTGTCTATATTAGTTTTTATCAACGTGATATTTCATGCAAAAAAAGAGAATGAGTCATCATCAGGTCAGTATAGGTGAAGTCTGTTTTTCTGTTTAATAGCCATTGACAATTTCAAAGTATCTACTTATATTTTAGACAAAGTGCGACGGGGAGCTTAAAGTGATTATTTAAATATTCCCCTCGTGGCTCGCGCTGGAGCCAAGCCAATTGTTAAAAACTTGTTATATCAGTCGCCAATTTATGACATTGTAAAACCGCACTACTTACAACACATCGGAGTTTTAAATCACCTGTATCAAAGATAATATAATGTCTGAACGGTGAACAGCATATCGATCTATGCAACGTTTTATATAAAGCTACTATATATAACACTAGATACTTCGACTGCCCGCGACTTCGTCAACGTGAAATTCAGTTTTATTCTGCACATTGTTTGGCAAATCGAAAAATTTGGTTAGCATAGTGTGTAATTTACAGTCTGAATTTTTTATTGTGATTCATCACAATTTACAACGCTTGTCTATGAGACCAATTCTTAAGTTTAAATAAACGGGCAAGTGCGAGTCGGACTCGTACATGAAGGGTTCTGTACCACCGTACAATGTTTTAAAACGCTGAAGAAACACGTTTCTTGTGACGACCCTCTTTAATTTTTAACTTTATTTTATTTTTAGTATTTGTTGTTATATCCGCCACAGTAATACATAATCGGTGAAAATTTCAAGTGTCTAGCTATTACGGTTCAAGAGATAGAGTCCTGTGACAGACGGACAGACAGCGGACTCTCAGTAATAGGGTCCCGTTTGCACCCTTTGGGTACGGAACCCTAAACAAAATAACATTTACTTTTTTTTGTTCTATTTCATCTTTTTTTATAGGTAACTTGATAAACATCGTGTTAATGAAACAATGCAAAACCTCTCAGATGGTACCTCAGCCCATTTAACTGAACAACTTTTGTTCAACAACTGATCAGCTGAAACAACGCAAAACCTTTTAGATGGTACCTCAGCCCATGTAACTGTAAATGTAACTAAAAAAAAAAAAATATTTTCATACAAACTGATCAGCTGATCGAGTCAATTTGTATGAAAATCCGATTTTTATTTTGGATTTCGTGAAAGTTGTTGAACAAAAGTTGTTCAGTTACATGGGCTGAGGTACCATCTAAAAGGTTTTGCGTTCTTTCATTAACACGATGTATAGAGGTATTTTTTAATCCAGACGCAATGTAAAATTACCTACTGTAAAAATATTTATTTTCGCGATAATTTCTTTGAAGTCATGAATTAGTTGGAAGAATATAAAACTTTTCAAATGGTATCGGTTTTCCTAGAAAGAATTATTTTAGAAAATTATTTTCAAGTAGGTTACTATTTACTTCAACAAACATACCTCATTAGGAGATATCTATGTTGTTGGGATTTATTCTATGGTGTGACTAAAGATCCGATTGTAACATCGATTAAAATAAAAATCTGCAGGAATGGGAATCTGTAGACAAGGAAATCAGTAAATATGGGATTCTGTTGAAATAAAAAATTGAAAAAACTGGAATCCTAAGATATACCTAGTCAACATCGATCACAGGTATACATCGATATTATCGAATTCTCCGCGTCATCATGACATATTTATTGCGTTTTATTTCTAGTTATTTTTACCAACTTACTGCTAAGTACCTACTATGTATGGTTATTACAGATTAATACATTTAATAAATGTATTTTCTGATAATGTACCTAACATGCACTTTTCACAAAAACTGAAAGGATCCCATAAAAACTATGCAAGTCTCCACAAAATTGCACTTAATCTATTAAAAATTCTTCCAAAACTGATGTAAAAGAGCTAGACGTCGACGGCTGCGTCGTCATCATGTAAATAAGTTCGTAATGTTCAGAAACATTACCCTCGTTACGCACTCGCACTTCGCGTCAGGCATCAGGCTTTCATGAGCATGGCTGTCCATTGACCTCTTATGTACGGTCATCAGCAAGTTACATCAAGTTATCAGTCAGTTCCTATATACAACGTGGAAGGGACATACCCGTAATAAATCGAACTACGGTCTATACTAGACCATTATAGTATAATGACATTTTCAACACCCTTGCTCATAAAATCGATCTTATTTCACTGGTTTTAGATATATAAAGCAGCCTATAAAACACGCGTGTGTTAGAAACGCAAATAGTGAAGTTATATTTCTATAACTCACGATTTGCTATTGCGAAAGGGACAGAATTAATTCTGTCCCTTTCGCATTAATGGTTAATTCAGTATGAATGAGAGAGTAAGAAAGTTTGACAGTTGTGTGTGAGCGAGATAGTTAGATAACATAAGGTGAAGGTTAGACAAAGATAAATCAGACATCGAACGTCATCGTTGTATCAATATTTATCTTTGTATTTTACATACGCTTTTTTTTTGTTTGAAATTGAAAAATTGTTTTTTTTTTTATTTCGAATTCTCATGCTGCGCGGCTCCCCGTCCAGTAGGCCGCGCGCCCGGCTGATTTTAAAAAGTAAAACGGCGGGGAAGCTACTGTGTGCATCAAAGTTTTATGGTTGAGTTTATTTAAAATCAAAAATATCAGTTTATTAGGTATTTTCCCTCGCAAGTATGTTGAAAAACGTCGTACGATATACGTGCGTATATTGGTTAAACACACTCAGCTCCTTACGCCCTCGCGTTCGCTCGGGCTGAAATTCCGCTTTGTGTGTTTTAACCACCATAACGCACTTATATCGTAATTTACTATAAAATAACAGCTGATGAACAAAAAAAAATTTCGACATTCCCATACAAACTGCTCAAGCGGCTACACACTTTTGTATGGAAATTTCATCACTTTCACATTCAGTTCCTCGGCTGTTATTTTAATTTCATTATAATTTTGTGATCTAGTATAGCCCGTGGTTCGATTTATTACGGGTGTCCCTTCCACTTTGTATATTATCGTGTTAATGAACGAACCCAAACCTCTCAGATGGTACCTCAGCCCATGAAACTGAACAACTTTCACGAAATCCAAAAAAAAAATTCGGATTTTCATACAAATTGCATCAATCAGCTGATCAGTTTGTATGAAAATTCAAATTATTTTTTTTTCAGTTTCGTGAAAGTTGTTGAACAAAAGTTGTTCAGTTAAATGGGCTGAGGTACCATCTGAGAGGTTTTGCGTTCTTTCATTAACACGATGTATATTGTAATACTTACACTATGATACTGCTTATTTATATATTTTATGGTAAATAAAAAACAAAAGAAATCGACTATGTTATTTAACTTTGATCGCTCTTTTCTATGGGAAGTCCATATTTCTTTTTATCTAATATTCAGCCATGTTTCTTTGAAAATGTAAACATATCATGAATGATTATAAGCTTATATATATATATATATATATATATATAATTGATTATACTAATGACATTTTAGTCTCAGTAGCCTACAAGTAACTACTAGGAATTACGAATACTTAATTTATTTACTAGTAACTTTTTACTAAGTGGATTTATTTTCTTCTTTTCAGGGTATGGCAACCACATCGCGGAGTAGAAGAAAGGTAATAAAAGTTTATTTACTTTTGCTGTCACGAGTTTATAGCCTTTCACGTCCGTCCGGAATACATACATCAATGTAAATGGCATCAATTTATCGGCCGATCAATTTACATTGGCATGAATGTTTCAATTCAGTACTATTACTTACATGAGTATTAGTATGTTGTACATAAAAGTCTTTATATTTAATGCCACTTTAGATTAAATACAGATGTTTTAAGTGCCAGTTTAGTTAATTATACAAAAAAAAAAAACTTGTAATTATTACTATTAATCAGACTTAAGCTTCTTGCCTCATTTTGGTTAACAGAACGTTAAAATATTTGTACTTAATTGTCATAAAAAAATCTGCAATACATAGTGATTAGTGTTCAACATTAGTGTCAAATTCTAACAAATTTCCAAGTGTCATGATTTCGATTTACAAGAGCGCGAAGAATATAGATAAATTGCCACTAGTGATCACTTACCATCATCAATCATCAATCAATCAATCAATCATAAATCAGGTGACCCGCTTGTTCGTTTGCCGTTCTGTACGAGTAACATTAAAAAAAACTTATATTGTCCCATATAAGTCAGCTGACCGATTTTGCTTGAGGTGTATAAATTCTATTAACGTTTAAACCAGCTACTACACCTCAAAGTTTCAATTCAACTTAGCAACATATTCCCAAACTGACAACAAACAAGCCTTTGTAGTCATGAAAAATAGACAAGTATTCGTCATTTGGCTGCAGACCTTCGCCCTAGCGACGCTGGAATCCGTCAAAGCCACATTCTGTTCGTTTGACAACAGGACCGTGTTAAATATTCAGCTGTTTGAGAACATTCACAACTATGTTGTTCAAACATTCTTCGTTCCCTTGACATTTCGGTTGGCCCTTGTGCCTTTTTAGTAGAGCTTGTAAATGCGTTCACAACGACAAGGTATGTTTATGACTATGCACTTGTGTATCGGAAAATAGTTGATATAGTTGATTTTATCTGATAAAACTTATTGACTAATGTAAAGCATTGTTATTAAATGTTGTTTGAAAATCATCGGAATTTGCCAAGACGAGGCAACGGAAGTGCAGTAATGGTTTCGTCCTATTATTGAACCTTTCTATATTCGGTCTAGAAAAAAATAGAAAGTCCATATTCCCGGGATATGATTACATTAGAGTTACTTATTTATTAAACATGCCAAGTTTCAAATGTATAACTATTGTATTTTAATACCCAGATTTCGTTACTCACTGACATACTGTACATAAGTATGTCAGGTTTCAGCTCAATCAAATAATTGAAAGCGGGTCTTATTTAGCTTGCAAGATTTGATTACGGACACACAGACAACGGGACAAGTGAAACTAAATAAAAACGACGCGTTGCACTTCGGGAGTGCCGGCAGAAGTGAAAACTTAAATATTAACGTTGTGCATTTTTGATATTTTGGAATGGTTAGGGAATAATTTTGTACGAATTGCTTTAATTATCAGTATAAAAGTACTATCATTTATGATAGTACTACCACATAAATGATAGTACTTTTCTATCATTTATGTGGTAGAATACAATATTTATTTATTGCGCTATCGTACATGACAATTTATATTACATTAAAAAGTTTATCTCTCAGCTAAACGGAACAGCAGGCGCAGACATACATTTTCGCCGCGCCGTAAAAAGAGAGCGGGATACTTCCTCTCCTACGCCGCGCCGGCTGTCTACTCTCCATCCGTCTTACGAATTTTCGATCAGGACACGTGTCCTGACGCGAGTTTAACATTTTTTACCCATTACAAAAAAGTGCACAACGCCGCTAAAGAAGTTTTCACTTCAAAAGCTTGTAATAAAAAAATACGTACTTCACCACTTTTCAAAAACTACTCCTTTCTTACACTGGAAAAATTTATCAGATCTTATGGAGTGCCAAGCTCCTAACTCTACACGCCTCACTAACTCTCATCATAGTATATAGAGTTCAGCGTGAATCCTAGTCTTAAGTTATCTACAAACCCTACGCCTTAGTCAAAATGTGTGGCTTGGCCGTTTCTTGACGCTTATTGGAAAATAATAACGCCTAGTGAATTAATTACTTTCTGTTCATAGCCCATAGGAGTGACGTGATTCTCACGAAACGGCTAGCCCACACATTATGCCTAAGGTGTAGGGTTTGTAGAAAACTTAAGACTAGAAGTCACGCAGGTATATAGGATCTAACAAAATATACCGGAACTATTTTTAGGTTAGATTCAGTCCATGATATTCAAAAATAAACAAATGATTTTTTTGTAATGCTTTATGATTTTTTTGCGTATCTTACAAGTTAAGCCATCAGCTGATTCGAATTTCTATATGGAAAGCAAATATATTTTTTATTGCAATATATTGTTCCTTGGGGAAAGTTTTTAAGTATCCCATTCCCAAGTCACCATTCGCCTATAATAAGTTTCATAGAATTTCCTCCTCGTTGCGCCACGCCGAAGGTTCCTACGTTCAGGAGTGAAATACAGTGTATAATCTCTTTGATGTACAATATTCCGAGGACAGACCCATTCCTCAGATGTTTAGTCTACGATTCGTTGCTCAACACTTCGCACCTTCTCGTTTATTAGTGATTTATAGGCAAATTTACTTTTGCTACAGCAATGGAATCTCACCTTTCTCGTGCCATTTATCATCGGATTATTTAAACAATTTATTTAAAGCATTCCGGAAAGTCAACTGCAAATTATAAAGAAAGAATTTCTGTTTATGAGTACTCATCTAGATACGAATAGGTAGACAAAGAATCCTGCCTGACATGTTTAAATCTCGTTAATTGATATAGAAAGAAAACTGTATACCTACATTTTGTCATATGGTTGTAGAAAGTTTGTTCTTGTGACTTTTTTGTGCATAATAGGATGCATACAGGATGCTGAAGTCAAGGGAATATCAAATAATAAAAAAAACATTACCCTACATTTTTCGACAGCGAAAACACCTTGTGCAAAATTATAAAAGCGCGAGCACTGCCTTTTTTTCGTGTTAGGTTGGGTTGGGAATGGGAGTGTTTGTTTAACAACTAAGCGAGTTGATTTAGGGCGGTCTTTGAAGGTGGCAGCTCGTGGTGTGTACTCATCGTCACGCTGTAATACATCAGCCTAGGTTTATTTACCTTGAGTGTAGATGTCATAGTTTTTCACAAAGCTCCAGCGGCGGCTGTTTACTGGCCGCGTCTCCATTTGACGCCGTGCCAAGCGCGACATAAGCTATTTCTATGAACTTCAGTCGGTCATACTCACACTTTTATCATTATTTCCACTGATATTGGACTAGTTTTTAAAGAAATAAATAAATATGTAGCTGTATTGTACTTTATTGTTTATTATTTTAATTTTTAATAATCAAAAAGTGGATAGATAAGATTTGTAGCTATAGTCACAAGTAAGTGCAATGTTATTGACTTCTAATTAAATCTAAATAAATAAATAAGTAATAACGTTGTTTGAAATAAGCGAGCATGAGTAGGGTAATTGAATTATTTATGTGTTAATTAGTGTTAATTTAACTATGCATACTATCTAGGTACAATGCACACACATCGTCAGATGTGTTCAATGTTCTATGGACATATTTTTTATATTTATTTTATTGCTATTTGTTAAATGTGTCTAAAAATTCAAATGGGAAAATTGAGGTTTTACAGTACAAAAGTTATGAATTATTACATAATAATACATAAAAAATTGAACTAAACCGTAAATACTAATTAGATAAATAGAAAACCATAGACTAAAATTATAAGTAAACAAAAGTAAAACATTACAAATATTTTCTAACTTTTATTTACGTACATACATAACTAAATGTCAACTACTTCGATTCATAAACTAATTTTATTGAACTTCGAAAATTCTTGCTTCATACTTTACGATGACATTCGATAAAAGAAACTTTTGAAGTGTGGCGGTGCTGTGTGTGTATAAGGAATGTCATTAAAAATGCATTATGTATTTTTATTATAACTTTAATCATATCCGAATAAATGCATATCACCATTATATCGAGGCTATCTCTTAGAATTGGGTCATCAAAACAACACCTCTAGGTACAATTTGGCATGGTTAGCGCACAATACCCAAACGTTAGCGATTTTGGCATCACTCCCTTACATTAGAAGTGCTAGAGGATTCTAGAACTTATTTTCATTGCGCGATCACATGTATACGGGAAATGTAAATCATAATTTATGAATCTACATTTGTTTCTATAATTTTACATGGCCTATTAGTGCTTATAAATTTGTCATCATATGGAGTGATTCATGTTGCCGATGTTGAGATTTCTATGATATCGTGTGCTAATAATTTAGGAGGAGAAAACCTTATTACATTTTACTATCTATTTATTATAAGGTATAAAATACGAGAATTATTTTCATACCCACGCAGTCCAAAAAGTATTACTAATTATATAACGTCTAAAAAATATACTGAAAGTATTTTAAGAGTGAATTCAGTCCGTGATACTGAACTTTTTCCACGGAACATAACGAAATATGAAAAATATTTTTGTATTTACCTACCACACAACTTGTATGGGAGGATTGGGAGGACAATAATATTTTTCATATTTCGATATATAAATTGATGACCCGTTGATTCATGGTTCTTTGCGTGGTGAAGACACCACACCAAGAATTGTGCTACATTCACACCAGATTTATACTTTCTTAAAAAAGCTAAAATCTTCCTCTGATTAATCAAATTTTCGCACTTTTAACCTTGAATTACAATAATAGAGCTTTTTTCCACTGCTCATTACCAAAAATGCAAACGAGGCGTGGCGAAGGGTTTTGGCAACAGCGTCAGATAATCTGACGGCGGATTTCCGCTCAACCAAGCTTGAAACGTTTTGGAAAATAAACAGTTTTATTATTTTCTAATAGTCTTTGTACTTTGAAACGAGATGCAATATTAAATTAAGACAATAATTTTAAAAAAATATTGGTAGTAGGTACAATGTTTATACTTATATAAATCAGTAGATAGGTAGATGGAGATACATTACGACCGTGCATAAAACCTTATCTGGCATTTTTTCACCATTTAAGAATTTCCAAGGTTTCGAGGGCGAGGCGACATGGAGCTCAGAATTACCAGCGGGAAGAACAGCTTCCGCTTCCCGCCCGCTGCAGCCCGTTGCTCATATTTTATAGCTCAAACAACTTAGTATGTTACGATTTATGCAAGTTTTTGATAGTACTGCAGTTCTATCTCATTTATATACACATTCCAAATCATTATTTAATAACTGGAGATAGTCTATTGATGTGCCGTTCCCGGGAATTTGGGTATTTCTAGGGAATGTTACGGAAATTGAGATATATGTATTTGTATTATAACCATATCAAGTGATGGATTTACGTTAGTAAAATATATTTACAGTGATAAAAAACATGTCTGATAAATAAAATTACAACTTTCCGTGACATTTCCATTTTTTGAGAACATTCCTGGGAACGTTCCCGGAAATCTGGGGAACGGGAACGGGAATAGTCACGCATTATTGATTAGACAATGTCCGTCTGTCTGTTCTCGCCTACCAGGTCGCATTTTTCAACCAATTTTGACAAAAATTGGCACACAAGTTCATTCAGTTCCACAAAGGAGGAGAAATTTGGTGTAGCCATAAATGGACGGATTTAACTAAAATGGCTATGCTTAGCCAAAGGAAAGTGGAAAGTGTCGGTTATTGCATGGTTATAAGAGCTCGCGAGGTCTACTGTTCTCACAGAACCACTAGTTTATATACAGGTTCCAAATCATTATTCAATAACTGGAGATAGCCACGCATTATTGATCAGACAATAGCCCGATAAAACCCGGGACCGGTAGATAACGTCGGCAAATTGATAAAAAAATCAGTATTAGTTACAAATACATATTTTCGTACAGTTGTTGTTTAGATCGCAGCGCAGGCAAACTAGTGTGGCTTTGACGGATTTTTAAGCGGTAGTTAAAACTATATGCCCTGTTTATGTCTGATGAGACTGGTATTGTTTCACAGCAAGATGACGAGAAGAAGAATAAGAAGAAACAGTCTCCAGTGGACGAGCGGCCCACGGTGCCGGCGCCTAGTGAAGCAATGCTCAATAGTAAGTTTTTATGACTCGTTTCATTTAAATTTTATCTACGTGGTACATAATACAGGTTATACTTACTAGTTATACCTACTCGTATTTGCCCAAATTTATTTTCAATTAAATATAAGTGCCTATAAAAACTAATGCAATGTTATCAAAATGTTTTCTAAATATTTATTTTCTAAAACTCACAATGTTCAGTTTCTCCGAAATATTGCTCGAATGAAATATTTTAACAATTTATTGATAAGTTATTGCTACATTTTCTGGCGTATGATAAAATAGTGATAATTGAATGGCAGCCACTTAACATTTCTTAGAATTTTCAAGACCTTTTTATATTTTAAAAATAAATTCTTAGAGCTGATGACAGAGAAATATACGAGCGATTTTATCAAACTATGAAAATAACGTAAAATATTTAGCTTCAAATGATGCTACTCAAATAATTACGATCGAACTTCACTTTGTAAGTTCGTTTGATCTTAAAGTTTCTTCGTTGATGTTTATGAAATTAGTTTCAGGATTCAGTTTTATTATTTTTAAAATATGATCAATACACTACACTATTACGTTTTATCCCTAACAGTGCCTAGGGCCATGTCACAGAATACAGTAAGAGTAAACAGAACGGAATCTCCTAAGGTACGCGCAATATGCGTCCCCGTTCCCCGCACCCGCACCTCTCCCCCGGTTCTTGACGGCCAACGTGAGTCATCGAGGCAAAAACGGGGGAGAGGTGCGGGGACGGGGAACGGGGACGCATATTGCGCGTACCTTAGGAGATTCCGGCCTGTGGCCATGTTTAGCGTGTAATGGGCGTGAAGATGAAAAAGGTAATCAAAATTGTGATGGGTTGCTGCTAGCCGCATTGCCTAATAATATGATTCAGATTCTCGTTTTATCTTTTGCAGAATTAATAGGTACTATTTAGTAGGACAGATATTTTGAAAGATTCTGCAAATAATATTTAACTAAATAGCTGAAAAGATATTACCTAGTTGAAGCTTGAATTTTCTTATAAAGCTCACAAATAAGACGCAGTATAAAATTGTAGAATACATATAGACCTACTCAACGTAAACAAAATGGCATAGTCAGCGATCAGCATATCTCCCTATCCAATGGTGTCCACAGCATTGTTTACATTGGAAAATGGCGGGAGCCACCACACCACCCGCCGCTTTCCACGACTATCTATTAAAGTGTACATTTTCGCAAATACTTTTAAAGGTCAAATGTTTAATGAGTAGACAGTTTTCACACGTTGTTAGTATAATAGGGCGGGCCACGCCACTCTAATGTAACAATCAGCGTTATGGCCAAACATTTTAGTTTTATTGGCAAGCTTCAAAAATGTTACTTGTAATTAATTTAAAAATGAAAACTAAGAAACTGACATTAATTAGGTAACATGACTTGTGTATAGCCTACGCATATAATAGCGCCTGACTGTTATAGCATTTATAAGGTCAAATTCACCATATCAAAAACAAATAATTTTAATGGACTGAAATTTAAAATTCAAATGATAATTCAGTTATTAGGTCTTTGCAGGCACTTTTACACGTCAATCTGAAGCGATAAACAGATCAAAAATGTATTAACTAAGTACCAAATCTAGTCTATTTCAAAAAAAAAATAGAAAGCATATACCTAATTACAAGTACCTAGGTATTAAAAAAATCGTAGTGTTTCTTTTGCGTTTCGTTTGTTTTCGATGTACCTACCTACATATAAGATAAAAAAACAATTGTTTACTGTTTATCATAACTCATCATGTAAACGTGTAAACGTTATCTCATACTTGCACAGGCTATCTATCTTTACAATCAGTATGGTTTAACTAAAGTGCCATTGATAAAAGCATAAGCATTTTAAAAATCGTTACTTAAAACCAAAACAATAAAGTAAAATAACAGGATTATCCAACTTCCACATATTTACAGATATAGAGAGATTGGTACGTACATTAGATCGTAGCCTTTGAGTCTTACAATCCCCCTGGCTCATATATAGAGTTAGGGGGGTTGTAAGACTCAAAGGAAAAACGAATGGCTTGTAGATAGAAGATGACGTAAATGCACCTACTTCGCGTGTCCGAACCCCGATCAAGCGTCAAGGTAGCCGGACGGCTGCGAAAACTAAAAAATGCCTCTTTGCGTCATAATTAACTGCAATAGCCAAAAATTGCAAGCACCTAAAGGCAAGGACATATTCCTATCACAGGTAAGTTATTTTAAAATTATATTATGCGTAAATTCATTGTTTAAAAGTCGGCACGCTTGTTTTCCATACAAATCGTGATAGGACTTGCGTCATCTATATACATCTATATCTGTGAACAGGACTCACAGGTTGAGTTGCTAGACTATCGCCTATTTTTTAAACGTACAAGACAAATCAGCAAAGTTCTCAGAGTATTTCTGCAGGTCTGTCAAAGCGTTGCTTTGAAGTTTACACAGTGCATGGAAAAAATGTAAATTAATTGTTTACTACAAAAATTCTCATAAACAGATTAAGCAGTAGCACGTTACACCGACAGCGTAATTTGTAATAAGGAATCACAGTGACAAATATAGCGTCGTGTTTTGCAGGATGGTTATAAATAGGGAAACTAATGCATTTGGCAATGCGGCGCGCGACACTGACAATGGCCGTGGTTGAATTGTACTTGCCGCCCGCTGCCGCCACGTGCGGCGTCGACATTGTATGAATCACAGCAGCTATGAAGTAATAAATACCCGGCAAACTATTGCTTTTGTTGGCTATAAACGTCACATTGCAGAGGGTTAATGGTTTGGTGTATTTACGGTATCAATACTTATTGTACTTTGTAGATGATTTTTTCGTTTGTTTATGGTAGAAAATTGTCAATAATATGCAATAAGAATTGATACAGCTAATACATAAAGAACATCTTGTTGAAGGTTAGAATAGGGATGTGGACTGGGTCCGAAAAAATGTATTTTATTTAGTCCATCAGTGAGATTATCCAAAAATAATGGACACAATTTTTCCGTTTATCAATGAAGAAAAAAATTACGTAGATACAGCGCTAGAAATTTAGGAAAAGGGGCGATTAAAGTCACCGTCTAGTGAAAATCGTACAAGATCGTGAGATCATGCGAAATTTAAAGCCGCTGTATTTCGTCTTTTGCTAAACAAAAAATCAAAAAAGAAATACGTAGGTATACAATATTTTTTAATAATTTACCTGATAAGCGAAAATATTTTTTTAGTCTACATCCGTATTAGTGCTAAACCAAAATGCGCTTTTTACTATTCTAGTTAGATAAGAGATTTTTTCGTAGAGCTTTATTTCGTAGCATCGTACTCTTAGGTCGTAGAAGTTCAAATTAAAAAAAAGTTAATAACTATATACCTAGATCATATCTTAATTTTTTTTAAATTTTACTTTAAATTGAGCTATACTACGATAGCTATCTTGATGTAACTTTTAATGTTACTTAAAAGTTCACGATGCGTAGGCATCTCTGACAATCAAGTCAGATATTCATACGCGTTGTAGTTATTTGCGTTCATTACTAAAATAAATTAAGTAAAAGTGACGTTTCGTTCAAATAAAAAATGGTCGTAAACGTTTTCTTCGAACGTCCGTCGACACCGCAAAACACGGCGACCTACATAATAAAAATTAACAGCATATTTTAAAAGACAATTTTTAAATCTTAATCGCCGTATCGTTGGCACTGAGAAAACAGAGGAATGTTATTTAAGCAAAGTGATTCGCAGAAAATGTGTCAAAAGAACAAAAAATAACGCGTGTGCATATACCTCTAATATGCCTTTGTAGGTTGGTGATTATTTCTGGAGTGCGGAATAAATAGTGTGGGATAATGCGAGCTGATCAATCATCACGGTGACTGCGGAAAGTTTCGGCGTAGGGTCGGGATCCGCAATACTTGTAGATTTTGTCATTTTTGGCATTACTACACACAATCTCGAGCCTTGAAATTCACTGCTCGATTAAAACAAATATTTTAATAATATCAGGCAATCTTGAACGTCTTGAGAATAGTTAATCGATTAGTTTGAATTTAGTAAAATAGTTGTAGTAATATTGCTGCATTTACTATGTATTACGCAGTCATTGTAATACAACAGTTATGGCACTTCATACAAGCGGAGTAACATTTATGCCTATCACTACTACTTCCACTACTAAGAGATAAAATAATAAGTATGGGATATGTGTAGATTGTTAGGATTTGCATTTTCTCATAGCAAGTTGATAAAGTCGTAAAAGAAAATAGAGACACGTGATCAATCGCTTGCTCTTAAGATAGGGGTGTAAAAGTATGAATACATAGCTATGTTTTGTAGATGATACGACACATACAAGAGATGTCTCAAAATGTGAGCCAAAAGATAAGAGTGTGATACAAGTAATCTTTTGTCAATATTGTCGACGTTATATGATGGGAGATGATGGGTGCCGCGCATTTTCTAAAAACACTTTGTGTGACACGCCGCGTTGCCAAGTTTAGGATTAAAATTGGATAGGATTGAATAGGATTTAAAAATTGTAACATAAGTAAGTGTAAAAAGGCTTGTTTGAGGTGATAAAGATGGCGACGAAGGGTAATGAGTTTTGTAAGTACATCATAAAAGCAAGTAACTATAAAAATTATCAATTTTAAAGGCAATGGTCGTTTGATGTTTATCCTAAATAACCTTGAAAATTTTATTATTAAGTTGAGTGACCTACAAAAAGATAATTTGATCAAAAATGATCATTCATAAAATCGTGAATAACTTTAGTGTCTAGAACAATAAATTACTTATCTTGAATTACTTAAGTAGGTACCTAAACGAAAACATTTCCGTTTGTTTGACGCTATCACAACAAGTATGTATCAAAGTGTTGATGAGATAATGAGACTTGTACAGTACATGATAGGTAACCCTGATGAAGTTCGATAATTTGAGATTTTCCAAGCGTGTCAAATTTTCCAAGCTGCCTATCTTGGGCAAAATTGACATGAGTGTTGGCCACTTACATGCCGGAAAACTAAACAATAATGTAGTCACAATCACAAGTAAAAATATTCGTTACAATTATATTTTATAGGTAACTTAGCCCGTCAATGTGATTAACATTTCCCAAGGGGCCAATGCTGAGATCTTGAAAATTTTCCTTCATTCCGATATAAATTGTCCTGTCGGCTGAATTACCTATAATAAAAGAAAAGTTTTTTAGATTGACGGTCAATGTATAAACCCTAATAGATTTTATAGTACGTATAGTCACCACATGATTGTTCCAGACCTCCGGACAGCGTTCGGTCTTCTGGACCGGGACAGCGACGGCCACGTGACGCCGGAGGAGCTGCAGTTCATGCTGCGGAACTTGGGCATCGAGGTCAGCGACGACCTCATCTCTGATCTCATCAAGGACGCCAGTAAAACTGGTTAGTATTCTGTTTTTACATTGTTCCATTGGTGAAGAAAGTAGTATAAGTAATTTACTAGTCTCTTCATAATCGTATCTCTCATGATGAAGATCGTGTCCATCGAGAGCAGTTCTCCTGACAATGGTTTTCCACAGTGCACGGTCTTGCGCCAGTTGTTTGCCCCCTTGAGTGTTTGTGCGCGTCACCCTAAGGACGATATCAATTTACTAGTAGTCCATATAAAAACTAGATTATTCGTTTGTGATCATTTGAAAATCGAATATTTGATATTCGCGTGGGAATAGTGCTAAAAGGGTTTGCGGTAGCTACTTATAGTTTTAGTGAGCATCGACACCTAAAGAAGAAGGCATACGTTCGGTTAGGTTAGCTGGTTAATAAACAAATACATATATCTCTCTCTCTTATCTTAGCGCGTTTCCGGTTAACTGTGTTGCCTTGGAGCACGAGGTCTGTTTTCGAGTCTTTTCTTCTCCATTATATCATCCTTGACGGCGAATTCCTTATTGGCACGCATATCATTCTTGACGACGTCAAGCCTCCGTTCCTTGGGTCTACCCCTTCTGCCAAGACCTCCGGTTCCCGCAGGATGTGATCGTACCAATGTACTTATTGGGGACCCTCTAGCAAATTTTATCTGCTATGTCACGGACATGAAGGTTTCAAAAATGCGGAGTTCCTCGCGCGGTCTTTACGTGAATCTCTGTATATCCATCGCAGCATTAAGAAAAAAAAACAAACACAATTCAGTAGTAGTAGGTTTTTTTTCAGTATAAGAACTCTATGGCTTAGGTTAGCTACAGTAAAAGCATAACTGTTACACTTTTAGATAAACTTTAATAATTTTGCATAGAACAGCTGATTTTATCGTAATTTCGTGGTTGGTCATTTTGACTTCATTCATACATTGCTTATAGAGGAAAAATAAAAAAATGTTTTGTGACATTGTATTTTACAGTAAATTTAGGTGTGGCGGGTGGAATGCGTCAGCCACTATATTGGTACAGACAATTCAAAGTACACCCACTACCTACCTCCTCAATAAGGTTAAACGTCATACTTTACTAAATAGTTTCCAAGAATCAATATACATTATTCATATTCCCCTACCAATCTATTTTAAAAAAAAACAGTACTACGCTATCAATAGAAATCTTCTTTGGGTTATAATATCTTCATAAATTAATTTATTTTCAATGTCTTCTAAATAGTAAAGAAACACTTGTTCTGAGATACTGATATTAAGTAGTTAGCTGCAATAAAAATAAATCATGAAAGGCATTTACATTACTTACATATGCTGCGGAAAATTGGTACTCCCGGTAAACGGTAGCTGAACTGCGTGCCATAACAATGTACTTAACATTGTTATGGCACGCAGTTCAGCTAATCCTTATATAAAATGATTAAGTACGTTAAATTGCTATTTTTATGATGTTTTATTATACAGATCTGTATATTTATACATCACTTTAAGTACTTTTAATGAATTTTCGAATTGAGATGTTATTAGGAAGTACAAGGCTAGTTTTATATTTGGACTCCCTGTATCATCTATTTTAATGTCCCCTGCAGGAGTACGACCCTCTCTGTACTACCAGACCTAGAGCAGTCCTACCTATACTATGCACGCTGGACAGACAGGTTGGAGAGGTCTCATTGATGTTTATAAGATACATCCACGGAAAGGAAAAATTTCCCTTCCAAGGCCTGGGCCTTGTCGCCCTAGGCTCTGTGTGCCCCGTTTGGGATATATTAGGGATTGGGATAAAGACGTGATAGTGTATCTGTATCTGTATCCACGGAAAGCCTCCTATTCTGCTCTGCCAGGAACCACGCGGCTATATACAGGGTCTAAAAAAATATACTCAAACTATTTTAAGGGTGAATTTAGTTCATGATAACAAACAACTTCCCCCAAGGAACATATACCTAAATTCGAAAAAAAGAAATTCGATAGACTCAACCTTTCTCACCTTGAACTGAAGTCTAAGTTCAACTCGCGTTTAACTCCGATAGCAAGTCACGCACCGCCACTGACTGTCACCGTCAAAATAATTAAGTTTTTCGCTTTAGAAAATATTGAATAATCAAAGTTGATTATGGCTTTGGAAGTATAATGCAACCTCTTCCAGCCAACCTTTGGGTGAATTAAAATTAATACGAAACAATACATACGTTGAAGATGCTTTTAAAGTTGTAGCAGAGTTCGTTTTAGTATAAAATTGTTGCTGTTGATATGTGACTCATACGTAAAATAAATTACTATGTATAATTACCTAATAAGACCACCGTAATGTTATCTTAAAGAAAAAACTAATGTCAGTGTGTGCATACATAATTCCTATTGCACAAATAACAAGGTAACAAGTAAACCTATCAAACTGATTAAATATTATGAAATTGTAGATTTCAGTATTTACTTCCACACAATGTAGGTTACCTACCTATATCTTTAGTATTTACTACGAACTTAATGGAATTGTTTATTTAGAAATTCAAAGCTCGTTGTTTTCTTAAAATTGTTGTCTACAGTGCAGTGTAAGGCCGCGTTTCCACTAAGGCGGAGCGGAGCGGAGAGGAGCTTAGCGGTATCTGAATTGACCAGTCACAATGCTCAAAATGTTCGCTTCGGCATTTTGATTGGTCAATTCAGACATAGCTAAGCTCCGCTCCGCCTTAGTGGAAACGCGGCCTAAGGGTTGGCTGGCTCGGTTCTAATAACTTGGCTTAAAACTCGTTCGGTGTCCGTAACAAGGTACACCGTCGCCGTGAAATGGAAGCTGTCGCTTCGATAACCATTTCGTTACGGGAATAAATTGTTTCACCTAAACTTTACGTCTATCAGAACTGGGAATTGGTTTCCTTATTCTCAGTAGTTGTGCAGTTTTAGCACCTTATAGCGCTATTTCTGTTGTGTTTATTGAACAATACATTAATAAATATATGTATAGGAACGAATTGACAAATCACACAGATTGAGATAACCTCAAAGTACTTAATATTAAACTTGTATTATGGGATACTAACTCAACGAAATTTATTTTTATGATAAATACTTACACAAATACATAAACACACACAAATAATAATACACCCAAAACCCAGGCCAGTTTGAAAAAGGCCATTTGCCAACTGTCCCTGGCTGGGGAATGAACCCAGAACCTCCAGTGATGGACTAGCGAGTTAACCATTACCCACGGAGGTGGTCGAACAATGTAACAATGGATTGGAAAAAAGGAAATCTCGGGATCCTCATATATTAAAATCCACTTTTAGTATAGCTACTTTTGTACTAGCAGGTAACTCATAAAATGCTGATTTTAACACATGACATAATCAGGTTTCAATTTTTTATCTCTATACTGGACTTTACACACCTCAGACTCTACATAAGAGAAATCACGTGAGATTTATCGCCGATGATTCCGAGAAGCTTAAGTGCAATAAAAAGATAACCGATCGTGTCGTGTCGTGCGTGTTACTCAAACATCAACAGGAGTCAAAGTCGAGGTCGTCATTACTCCATTACCATAACAGATTCTCACCGAATATAATTACAGTAAAACGAAAGCGAACTAAACAAACGAAATACTTTATAAAAATAAATTAGTGTCCTTGTAAAAATGAGCATTGCCCCCACCCCGCATTGATTTGAATACTTGCCAAACATGTAATATGGTTTTTATACGCTTTAGAAGAGTGAACGATCGGCGAGTGCGACAGATTGCTGATGTTAGTGATGTACGCAGTCATCAACAATCCAAAAATACCGTGTTTACGTTTACTTAACTCACGTATCCCGTATGCGTATTGTTATTGGCAAAAGCGAGTAGTATTCGTAATAATGCTTTTGAAAATCACAAAAGTGTGAAATATTTTACGATGGTTACAATTACTTTGCAAATGTGGCTGCCAACGACTTCGTCCGCATGGAATGTCATTATGTCCCTAAGGAACCTGCCAAATATTTGGAGAATTTAGACAATATTTTAGTTGGAGGTTAGCTACGTTATTAGCATATGATTTTTCCGGTAGCTATAGAGGTTTATGCAATTGTTAGGTAAATAGTTAATTCACGCCAAATCAATATTTTTTTGAAAAGTTCTATAACTATTTACATAATTTTAATAATGAAGTATTATAATAATGAAGTCACAATAATTAATTAGGTAAAACTAGCTTAATAATTACCAGCTGCCAAGGTAACTCTTGCATTTTTATCTTTTTATGAAATCACAAAACAAAACCGTCTTTTCCGGCACGTCACAAGAAATTCTTCTGTAATTCTTGCACGAAACCTGAGCAATAAACGGTAAACGACGTTGGCTGAATCGATGTGGATAATTTATTCACAGTTAATTCAGGTTATTGTAAAATAGCGTGCGGCGAAGGGCGGGGGCTTCCGGCGCCCGCGACCCCGTGGCAAGGTCGGAGACTCCTCCAATTAGACGATTGGACTTTATCAACTATTGTCCCTTGCCTAATGATTATCCACTCACCGGATTAGTAAGCTTCGGATAGCAAACATGCTAAAATCTGTGGATTGTTATTGTTTTTGTTTGTTGGTACTGGTTAGCACAAAAGTAGGTAGATAACTGCTATCAAATAAATAAATCGAGTAACTTATTACGACCTTTGGCAAAAAAGGAATTAAACACGAGGAGATGGGTGATGAGAATAGAAAGGAGCTTTTGCATAAATAGCAAAATAAAAACGGTTGATGATAGATGTTTGTGCCTGTTTTAAACTAGGTACGTAATTGGTTTTGAATAAGTTTCCACAGTACAGACCTGCGTAGCTGCTACATTAAGGTTAAAGGTAAAATATAGAAACTGACAATTGTACTTCCTATTAAAGTATCTACAAATTTACAACTATTAAAGTAGGTAGTCTTTTTTATCGTGTGTAGCGATAAAAAGATTGAATAAATAAGACGATAAATCCATTCCATGTTTAGAGTGTCTTTAACGACTTAAAATTAGGTTGTATTAAAAAAAAATAGATTAATTTAGGAATTGCATAAAATTTTTCACTGTCATAATTTATTTTCTTAAATTAACGAAACTTTTCTCGAAACGAGACATTCACAGGAGTATATTTTCAGAATTACAAAGACGAATAACCTTGTTTTCAAAACAATTGTGTATATGTGATTGTTAGTTTATTTTAAATGCACAAGTCTTTAGAAGGCGAGATGAAAGTATGAGACAAAAGGCAGTGAACTCTTTGTTTTGTGACACACAATAGGTATCTTGTCGCGTTGGGATGGAGATTACTAGTGGTGTGCCGTAACCACACTTAGGTTGAACCTTCTATCCCGTTAGGTTAATCAGCCATCTCATCTGATAGACGATATCAAGTAATTATTTCACAACGACTATGAATACTTACTTCATAATCAGGTCTTCTTTAGTCTCCACTGCAGGAGCACGACCCTCTCTGTACTACCAGAGCCATATATTAGCCAGAGCAGTCAGAGGATTTGGCCTACACTCTTCACGCTGGCCAGACGGGTTGGAGAGGTCTTATTGATGTTTATAAGCTTTGTTTAGCTTGTGTTTCCTAAGTCGCCTTCTACGACATCCACGGGAAGACTTGGAGTGGTCCTATTCTACTCTGACGAGAACCACACTACTTACTGAATACTTACTTATTACAGTAGTAAAACATGAAATCGCACCATTATACTACAATAAAAAAGAGTACATTACAGAAAACTTTTTTACATACCTACTTACCTACTCTGTACAGGCTAAGTAAAAGTAAAAAGTAAAAAATCGTTTATTTCTCCAAAAATCTTACAATACGTAGAAAAACAGTAAACGGTTTCATAACCGTTTGAGTTACCAGCACCGATTGAAGGAGACTGGAGACTGGAGGCTAAACAAAATGATTAAGGAAAGTATGGAATAAAAAAAAACAGTGGCACTCCGACAGTGCCGACAGAAGTGAAAACTTAAACAAGGTGTTGTCGGTTACGGTAACAGTGTCGCGGGTTCAATTTCTTCCCATCTCAAAATTCCCAACGCGCCTAAAGAAATTTTCACTTCAAAAGGACGTAAAATCAAGAGCAAAGTAAGCACTCCAATGGTGGTTTATTGTAGAAAGAAGCATTCTAAAACCTGTCCTTCAAGTCTGACCACCTAAACCGATCAACTAGTTGAGGTCCGCCTTTTTCCCACAGGGGTAGGCAGATATAGTATCTGCCTACCCCTGTGGGAAAAAGGCGTGATAGTATGTATGTAGTTGATCGCCATGTACTACAAGGAGTATATTAATTTTTTTTTGTATTATAACACTAAAAGTAAAGCAATAGAATAGTTAAATTTAATTACATAGATATTATTGACCACCTCCGTGGTGTAGTGCCAGTTTAAGACTTTTCATAAAGAAAAATTCGTCCAGATAATAATTTGCTTTAAACACTCGTGGAAAATTAAGAACTAGGAACTTATCGCCGACACGTTCTAGGTTAGATCCCCAGCCAGGGAAGGTTGGAAAATGGCCTTTTTCAAATTGTCCTAGGTCTTAGGTGTACATCTATACATGTATTTACTATAAAATATAGTATCGTGGAGTTAGTATCCCGTAACACAAGTTGAAACTTCCTTTGGGGCAAGCTCAATCAGTGTGATTTGTCCCTAATTATTTATTTATTTTTCGTCTACACGAAATGACTAACATTTATTAATTCCACAATAAATTGTAGGAATGTTCCTCTCACTTTGGCTATAGTGACCGGATCCCACCACATTCCTCGGGATGCCAGCCAATTATTTTTTCTACCATCCTGTGATTTACATACATCGACAATTACGAGGATAATTAACTAGCTAATTCTGCGGCGCAGGGCGGCTGCTGACGTCACGCACGTAACGACTTGCCCAACACAGCGTTACTTGCCCACCACAGCGTTAATTAAGATTTAACGACACCAGACCTTTTGTTGATCGCCGCATTAAATTTTGTGACATGCTTGAGCTTTATAATATTTTGGGCGCTTTAATGGTTCTTATCAATCCTACGAAACGTATTTTTAGATTATTTTTTTACCCAAAGAAAATTATAGATAATGACATAGAAGCAATTTTCTTTGTGAACACACGGAAAACATTAGTAGCGGCTTGTATACGACGGTTATTGTTCGCAAACTTGTTATTTCTTCATTTTTTGTGTTGCGTACAGACACGAACACGTAACGTTTAACTTGCCCTCCACCTCGCTTACAAAGGGTTGATAATCGCAACTGTGATCATTTAGGCCAAGGCTCGCATGCCCCTGCGAAGGCTACTATTAATTGGTTTGTATTTAAATGCGTGTTTGTCTTTGAATAATTTCAGGTGTCTAAACATAAGGTCGGATGAGGGCACAATAATATAGCTATATGTTAGTAACAATTCGTTGTTGAATAAATGTTTATGGCTAAAATGGCATTTCAGAATTTTTTTACTGGAAAGTAAAGCGCGGTAATGTGTTGGGAAGTCGAAAAAAAACAAGTGATTATTTGTTTTAATACTTAAAAAATTCTTTTTAAAAACAAGCTTTTTTATCTAAAACAATGAACTAAAAAGTTTTAGTGCTCCTCAAGGCGAAATAATTGAGCCCATACTCGTTGGGGTTATGTTGTTTTCAGAGATTCCCTGGCCACTTTCCGACTTCATCATGAGATCAGGTCATTGCTATCATAATATTACATTGTCACCCAACTTACATAAGTATGTGAAGTTTCAACTCGATCCAATAATGGAAAGTGGGTCTAATTTAGCTTGCAAGATTACGGACACACAGACTACGGGACAGGTGAAACGAAATAAAAGCTTGTAAAATTGAATACGAGTAATGTGCAAGATTTGACTTTTGTGTTCTAAAGAAGAGAAGGTTTCGTCAACTAAGTACTGAACGGCGATTTGGGTCGTTTACTGTTTCGTTGTACTGTCCTTGATTTTTTTCCGATTTCCGAGTTTATTATCTAATCTACATATGTATGTATGGTATATCATTAATTTTAATTACAAAATCTGAATGTTCCAGGTAACGGATTAATAGATGAAAATGATTTCATGCAGTGGGTGACGAAGATACAGGCGTTACAAGGAATGGACGTGAGCGCGAGCGGAGGCGACTCGGAGGAGGAGATCACGAAGGATTTGCTAGCAGCCTTCAAGTGAGTATAACATCAGTCCCACTGCTGTACTAAAGATCTCTGCCAATATAGGAAGAATTTCAGAATCACAACGTGGGGCGGGTTGGGTAATTTCAGGGTTAAAAATGGGTTTCTGGACATCTACATCGTAGTATATAGTTACGTAGCGGGTTCAGATTTCATAGCGATGTACCTTTGGCCCCAAGGGACCTGTCTACGGCGTAGCATTACGTAGTTGATGCACGTTGTTTTTTGAACCTGGCTCGTAGTGATACATCGTAGACTCGTAGTCCGTAGCGGGCCAGTCTACGGCGTAGCTATTATGAAGCGGTTTCTCGTTTTCTGGACATTGCCCGTAGCTCGTAGCGATAGATCGTAGTAAGGCGATTCACCCACTGGCAACGTGCGCGGAATCTGCCGCGTTTTTACGGAATCTGCCGCGTTTTTAGTGGGTTGGACTAGGCGTGTTTTCTATACAAACTGAAACACTTGCATACAACGTTAAAATCTGCGGCCCCGCGCTCCGCGACGGTACGCGGTGCAGTGGAAACATCGTCGCGTCACCGGTTAAAGTGGTAGTCCGTAGCGGGCCGGTCTACGGCGTAGATATTATAAAGCCGTTTCTCGATTTCTGGTCATTGCTCGTAGCGAACTAGCGATACATAATAGTGTCATAGTAGACCCGTAGTCTGTAGCAACCCCGTCGACGGCGGCGTAGTTGTTTCGTAGCAGGCATGCAGGTTTACGTATTCTGGACATCGCATCACCCTTAGCGAGCAATACATCGTGCTCGTAGCAGACCACGGTGGCGTAGCTAGCAGTAGCACTAGCACTAGCAGTGCAATCCACTATTATAGTCTAGCTTTTGAGTAGGAGTCATATCATTTTCAAACATATGTAGTTCGCAGCGGTGTATCGTAGACAACGCAGACTAACTATGCGTGCCTTTTGTGTGGTAGCGAGCGAGTCTAGCTTTTGGGTTATATTATAAATTATAATAGTAATTTCTAAACTTTTGCTGAGGAGGTTGCTTCGTTTCTGTAGCGCGTCTGGGATGTTTGCAGCTGCATATGTATACAGTTTTGCGGGCATCATCAGAAAAAGAACTGCGTCCCTGATGATGCGGATTTGGGGCAGTCTCAACCAACAGCTACATGAAAGTGATAGCCGAGAGAATAGATGTAGAGGATGCACTGATGAGGCATGGACACGGCTTCATCTTAATGATTCCGTGTCCCATATCTGATTAGAGCAATATAAAAGTGACTGTACTTTGGACATTGTATATTGTATGTCCTTTGGATTCAAGGGTCTTGTCACCCCGGTTCTTTGGTAGACTTGCTTGGGGATACAGATCCAACACGTAGAGTCCCTTTGGAGAAGTTGATTTGGCGCTCCCGCCAAAACCCATTCTTGAATATACCAATGGAAGATATACCCTTGAACAGGTGTCGGCAGGAGTAGGATCTATTGCAACGAAATTAAAAGATTTAATGAGCATCTATAGAGTGGGGTAGGTGGGATTGATATTGGGCTATTGCAATTGGGACTCCGGCACCTGCCATAATACAATATAAAAATCTTTATTGCACCAAATAAAAAACAATAAAAAATTGCAAAGTTTACGGAACTTATAAATAAATAAGGTACAAGATACATAATCATGATCACTGACTTTTTTTGTGGCAGGTACCTAGTGGCTTGTCGCCCATTGTATGTTATTATTATAATGTGTACTTTTCCAGAGTATTCGACCGGGACAATTATTTATATATTGAAATGCATAATTTGTACTTTTTCAGAGTATTCGACCGGGACGACAACGGGTACATAACGCGGGATGAGCTGCGGACTGCGCTGGAGATGATCGGCGAGCCGGTGACGGACGCGCAGCTCAACCAGGTGCTGGCGCTCGGGGACATCGATCACGACGGCCGCATCGACTACGAAGGTATCGCATACGAGTATAACTACCATACTGCTTGTTCCATTTCCATGTCTTCGGCACCATTGGGCATCGGCTATAAGTATATCATCTTTTAATATTATCACAAGTTTATTTGCTAGGCTATTTAAAAAAACCCCGACTGTCAAGAACGCCATCTAGTGATGTGTACTGGAACTATTGATATGACTTTATACGGACATCAAGTCGCGCTACATCCGCGCTACGGATAGTGCCATCTACATATTTGCTAGAGAAAGCCCTAATATTGAAGCCTTATCCTCAATAACTTTTAAACGGTTTTTTCATCAAACATTCAAGAACCACCGCAAGGGCACTTTCTATCGCGTAAAAAAACCCGCATCGAAATCAGTCCATCCGTTCGAGTGCTACGATGCCACAGACAGACAGACAGACCGACATTAGCGTCAAACTTATAACACCCCTCTTTTTTGTCAGGGGTTAAAAACCAGAGATATTGGAGGTAGATTCCGCGATGACGTCTCAAAAGCATTTCAAATGTTTTGAAACCTAGTGGTCACATTATTTGTACGCGTTACGCCAGGTCGTGTATGACGCTACTAAATTGTACTTTTAAAGTATTAGGGATATTTCTGATATTATTAAGTATAAATAGAATAATAAGATTAAGTATAAAAAACTTAAGAAAATGTAGCGCCCTCCCAGGGTCTCGTGTGCATTTTGTAAACTAGATTTAAGTTTCACAATTGTACATGAAACATGAAATAAATGAATTAATGAAATATAAAAGTTACCTAAACAGAAGTCAATGTCTTATGACAATGTCATTTAAATTTAATTTTAATAAGCAGCAAACAAGTAACAATTTTACTTTTGAGTTGTCTAGATTATAATTGTTCTTTAACATTATTTTCAGAATTTGTGAAGATGCTGCTGTAACTGTACCTCTGCAAGACCTCACTAGATGTAATGGTGTATTTAAAGACAGGTGGTAGCTGCCGGAAGAGTGTTCCTGATGCTTGAGATGCTGTCGTAGAATGGTTAGGCTTGCTTACTGTAGGATATTTCTTCCATATTTTAAAACTAAACTTAACCAACGTTTGTATGCACAGAGTGAAGCGTAAATGCTGTTTTAGGGCGTATGCTGCGCCACGCAGATGTACGCGGCATTGCATGTCGCCCGTCTCTTTCGCACGCATGGTGTGTGATTGCGACGGATTAAAGAGGTTTAGACGCGTGACGTAGCAGAGCTATATACATTATATATTTTTCAGACGCTGATCCGCGTGCGTATGCGCACGTCCATATTAGATTATAATCCTTTTCGATAAAAGGCAGCCTAAAATGATAATACAATCACCAATTCATTTGTAAATAATAGAAGAAAGTAGCAGTGTTTACTGTTGAATGTATGTACATACGAGTACCTTTTGTATTAACCATAAAATATACTTAGTGTAACTAATGTAAGGATAATACTTAAAATGTATATTTATTTATTTAGTTTAAAACTTACTTTGGGGCTAGCTTAATCAGTGTGATTTGTCCCTATATATTTATTTATTTATATTTGTTGTTATATAAAATTATATCACAAGGGTTAACTAACTTACTCGCTTACCAAGTATGTTGTGCCCTATTAGTTAGTATTTATTTATTTACGTAACATTAAAAAAATTCATTTAAGGAGGCCGTGGTACCTATTTATTTAAAAAAATAGAATCACTAACAAAAAGACATTGTTCTATAGGCAAGATAATTTATAAAACAGGCAGTACCCACAGCTTTGTTTGTATGCACAGACTTTAAATGGGACTTTCTATTATAATATAATATATATAATAATAAACATATATTTAAAAAAAATATATTAAAAAATGCAAAAGTACAATAAAATATCGAATATATAAGTTTAATGCGTAGCGGTAATCCCTCATTTGTAAGTGTTAAAAATAGGATAAATAGCTAAATACTTGTTAACCAACAGACAGATTGAATAACAGAGTATTTTGAAATTTAATTTTAAATCTTTGGGAGTCGTCCATATTTATTAAATTTTAGTAGAACAGATTATGAAGACATCATTATTTTTGTAATTTGTATACGTATGCGAAACGTATATACCAACTTAATAATTACATATTTATATACTTTAATATCATAAAATATCGTAATTTTATGGTTGTGAATGATTAAGTCATACCAAAAATTGTTTATATGCTTTCAGTCTTACTTTTCACCACACTATACAATATATATTACTTTTGTACAATTACTTTATAAATTTAACTCGATTATTTGAGGAATATTGCAAATAAAAATTTATTATGGATAATATAGAACTTTAATATTTTGAAATTCTTTTTATACATTGATTGATAGGCATTGTACTTTGGTACTTATAAACAGTGGCAATATAAATAACATTTGCAATAATCGCAAGAGCATGCTAGTTTAATATAGTCAAGTCGGCCTTTGGAAGGCAAGTGATTTGGAATGAACGTGATCAATAAATTTTGAATTTGTTATTATGTTTTTCTCTTAGGGCACACATAATAAAATCTTTTTCAAGCACACACTGTCCGAATCAAGAAGTTATACTCTGTCGGTCCCATTAGGGATAAAGACCCATTTATTTGAACCAAAAGCGCGTGCTTGAAAGGGATCAACAGTGTGGGTCCTTAGGTATATCACCTACTTCCAGGTCATACCGTCAATGTTCTATTGATAAATTTCTTTATGTTAGTTTGTTTTTCGTGTCAGTAAGTGGCCAACACTGGTGTCAGATTTTTCAAGCTGCCTAAAGGCATTTCACATGGCTTGACCACTGGCAGGCATCTAATGATGACAACCGGGACCAACGACTTAACGTGCTTTCCGAAGCATGGTGGAGAGAAAATTTGTATGCCACTTGTGGTCATCCATCCAAGTGCGGACCACGCCCGGTGTCGCTTAACATGTGCAAGCGCTAGTAATGCGTACTGCCACTGAGCCACCGAACTCCTTAAATTTTTATAAAATAGGTATGGCTATTCAAAACTTCAAAGGAATACCTATTAAAAGCTCATAACAATAATAGCGTACTTAATAAAAATAGGATCCATTAAACAAGATACTGCTATGTTTTTATACACAATTATCTGCTAATTTAGATAAAATATCTCAATAATAATAAAGATAATTTTAACACGAAAATAGAATCTAATCTACCCCTGATAGGAACTTGCAAATGAAGGTGTAAGGTTTGGGCTCGAGGGTCGGGCACCAATGAGCCATAACGTGACCTTTCTGCTGCCACTGATGAGTGACTTCCTTCAACTCCATGTAACCCTAGAAAATCATGGAAACAAATACACAAGGATTTCGACTGAAGCAAATGCTGTGGCATGGATATGGTGAAGTGGATTTTTCGGCGAATCTGCAGATGCGGAGCAAAATAAATTTCGGCGTCGCAGAACTAGTTTTGCGTGGCCTTTTAGCCATAGATAGCATGAAGGTTAGAAGGTCGAATGTATGTAGGCAACGAAAAAAAAAATATTCAAACAATTAATTATTAAAAAAACAAAAATCCCGACTGCCTGAACATGATGCGAGATTATATATATTTTTTTAAATTTCTCATTCTATTTTACATTATAAGTTATACTCGTATATATGTACATATGTATTTGTAATCCTGATATAAAATCCTTCCTTTTGTATCCCAATCGATACGTTTCATTTAAAAAAATTGAAGATATCATTCGGCGCCAAAAATCCACCATTTTGTTTTTTTCTTAATTTTTATAATACCCAGTGTCACTCTTACAATTAAGACGAATCTAACGACACCTCTCAATCTAAATCTATCAAACCGTTTAGGCTGCAGTGTGCCAAAGAAATTTACATACATACATACACTCGAAAAACATAAGCCTCCTTCTGGCGCAGTCGGGTAAAGATTGTGATTCGGGGTCCCCCCGCTCTGCTGTTAAATAACAGTAGAGTATTAGATTTAGTTACTGGTACTCCGAGGACACTCTAACCCGAACGAACATGGGTTAGGGCTGGCGCTGTGCCCCCAACATGATTAATCCGACCTAGGGCTTTCAACCGTGGCTCTGACATGGTTTTACTCAAAGGGTTTTACATAGGTGACACGCCGCAGTAGGTATATCCTGGGTAAGTAGGTATATCGTTCTTAATTGGCGGTTAACCTACCTATCATCTTCTTCTTCCTCACCTTATACCACTTTACATTTTAGGAAAGTGGAAAAGACTCACATGCTGTCCCGACCGTGGGGTCGGGTCTATCTTTTGTCAAGGCACTTGTTACATTCTATTTATCCATATCGTCCTAATCGCACTCCATCCACCTTTTCTTAGGCCTAACCTACCTATCTATCGCCTACTAAATTAATACAGTCTATATCCATACCTTGATCACCAATATATCGATGATGCGGACATCAGTAACACAAGCGTTCCTATAGAAATATTCTCTCAACTTCATTCGAACGTCGAACTCAGTCTTCGGAACGTCAAAATATTTTACTAACAAAGAAAAAATTACAATTAGGTAATTATTCCATTCGACCAAGTTACACTGACTATGATCACAGGAACTGTCGAAACGTCAGGTATAGTTAAAGCATCCCTCATAATCAAAAAAAATCTCTTTATGCTCAATTTACACTGCGGTAGAAGCGAAGCGAGTCGAAGCGTCAAATTCGCCTCTACTTAAGAGCACGTATGACCCTGACAGTACTTAGAGCGATCTTAAATAAGTATTAATATTAACGAAATACTAACTTTGAAATAAAAACACAGCAAAGTTCAGGACTAACTCTAGTCATTATATGTTTCAAAAATACGATTGCTTAAAATTTTCTCGATAGAAAAAAATTTTGAAGTTGCCTACAAATCACTTCAGAATTATACTAAAACGGCTAGTATTTAAGTAATACAATAAATTTGCCCTTCGATTATAATTACTTGTATTATACTTTGGATTATAATTGTACCTATTAAACATAAGGCAGTTATCATATGTCTTATTTTTTAAATAACTAAAATATTCTTTGTAAAACGAAAAAACCCTCAACTCAAAAACCCAGAAACGTGTTAACGACGTGAACGAATTCGGCTCGCGACTGTGTGAGACGTTCATATAAAATAAATTATCTACAATAAATGAAAATTATTTTATTTTTTATTTTATTTATTAAGGAACAACAAACAGTTACATTAGTCTTAAATAACTAAATGTATATATATGAAGTGATAATAATTAAGTAACCCACTACGTTATTCACAGGTTGAATCTATGCTTATTAAGTTAAAAAAGTAGCCACTAGAGGTATAATTACAAGATTTTGACTACAGATAGGTATTATAGATTATAAATATACATATGTGTTTACTAAAAATAAATAAAGTTAAGAGAATTTTAAAGAAAAAAAAATACCAAAACAGAATAATTGCTAATTTGAAACCTAAAAGGATTTAATATCATGCTCAGTCAATGCACCGTTAAGCAATTTTTTATATTTTTGGAGCTTACAATTGAATATATCCTTATCCTTCCTCCTTTTTGGCTCGTATTTACGTTTTATACACTTGTGCTATGTACGATTTCGTTGCATAAAGTCGCTTCGCTTCTGCCGCTGTGTAAATTGAGCCTTACACAGTAACATGGATGAATGCATAAACACTAGCTAAGCAGCATCAAATCCTCTAAATATTAAAGTCTGATAATTAAATTGATAAGTTACTTACAGATATAGGGTATATATCGGTAGAAAGCCCTGTAGAGACCTAACACTCGTCTGTGTGCTTGACAATAGTCCGTGGACATTACAGCCCCGACAGTTTTGCAAGCAGTTCTCATTGTTGCCATTTTAATATATTTATAAGCTATAACAAATTGTAGTTCTTAGTTAATTTACTAATGTGTAGTTGAAAAATATGTAGCCAGAACTGGTTGTCTAAAATAATACAAATCTGGTGGTCTAGACCTTGTCAGCGCTTGGGACATCAAAATCAGATCAAAACTGTCAGTATGAATGACAGGTTTTAAATAGAAAAAGGTTGAACCACTGTATAATAATAAAATTTTTATTATACCATAGATTGAACTAATTTAAGGCTGCAGGAGAGAAGCAAATAGTTTTTCAACTCTGTAGAGATGAAGATGACGATCCATTGAATATTTATTTCATGTGATAAATTTTAAACAAAATTTTTCACCGTTTTGACATTCCCAGGGTGTTTACGTTCAGTGTTAGCCCAAAGCACAGAATAAATACCAGTAGTAGGTACCCAAAGTTAATCTGATTAACGATTAAAAATTAATGTGTAAGATCATAATATTTTTTTTATTAAGATTAATTTGTTCATAATCAAATTTAAATTGATTGATTACTAATCATAATCATTAATCTTAATTTGATTATTGGCTTAACCCTTTCAGTGGCGCTGATATTTGCGGGTTCTTCAGTCATTGTTCGTTTTTCGTGTAAGTGATCAACACTGAAATCAGATTTTTCAAGCTGCCTTTAAGCATCTGACATAGCTTGACGACTGCCATATAACGATGACAGCCGGAATCAACGGCTTAACGGTCGTAAACAGCCACTTACACACACGAAAAACAAAAAAAACATAACTTCGGAACTGTACGCTGAGCAAGACCCGACACGCATTTGGCCGATTTATTAATGTTATACTTATTTTAGAACAAAAATAAGAAATTATATGATTTTCCATATAAAGACGGGAATATTCCTCGAAATTGGGAATTTTTTAATTATGATCAATCGTGATTAGTTTTAATCATGATAATTGCAATCATGATTAAAATTAATCAAATCAAATTAAGGAGTACGACCCTCTTTGTTCTGCCAGAGCAGTCAGAGGATTTGGCCTACAGTCTCCAGGATGGCCAGACGGGATGGAGAGTTCTCCTTCATGTTTATAAGCTTTGTTTAGCTTGTGTTTCTTAAGTCGCCTTCTGTTCTGCGACATCTACGGAGGTCCTATTCTACTCTGCCGGTAACCACACGGCATTGCCGGAAACCACATCAGTTAATAAAATATAAATCGATTAATGCCAGAACAGATGACACACTCACCGTTTCGCGGCCATTGAAACCATATTGCTATTTGGTTGAAACAAGTCACTTTAATGACTTTGACGAAGAGCGAACTAGTAAGAGGGTGATTAATATCACATGCGAAACAATGTGTGTGTGACATCATGCTAATGGTGTAAGTAAGGATATATAGAGTATGGTGATCGGTCCATTCATCCAGGCACCTACCAGCTTCAATTCAATCGAAGAGCATTCTCATTCTGGTCTGACATTTCGGGCAAGAGATGTTTACATTTCTCATGGTAACAAGCAGTAGGAGAGCATTTAAGGAGTCTCTTTCATATACCTTATATGGCATTGTCGCCAATTTAAACACTATTACATTCCTCAACTGTGTTGGATTTAAACTATATGTTTACAGCAAAACCATTAAGTAAACTGAAATCTATTTAATTTACATAACAGATACACTTATTTATAACTTTTGCACTATTTACACTCTGCTAACTCCTCTATTCATTGCCAGAGAAGAATTTAGAAAGGAAATTTTCAGGTTTAGGCTCTTCGGTTGGCTTCCAATATGACATGATGTGCCCCTTCTGCTTCCACATGTTTACTGACTCTTTCAATTCCATTTGCCCCTGCAAATACAAAATTGAAAATTAGTAGGTTACATTTATAAAGTATCTTTTCCAATGTTGAATTCTATGTATATTGTGGGTTGTTTTCTGCATATGCAAAGGCTAGGTTCATAAGACATAGTCTTAAATATAGAGAATAGAGATCACCGACTATTGGCCGACTAGTCTGGGAGGCCGGCTATCTGGCTATTTTTATAGTCGGCGACAGGCCTACGTCACTCGCTCAAGGATAAGCACCTACCGTCTAGCCGTGCGTTCGAACACACAAGTGGCAGCGCGTGGAGTGAAACTTTACTGCGTATTGTTTCTTTACGACATAAACAAGCGTTTTAACAATGACGAATTTACAACATTATTGTGCGGTATACGAATGTCAAAATCAAAGAACCAATTATTAACAATTTTCGTTTTTCACATTCCAAAAGACAAGGAAAGGTACATAAGTGTTTCTTTTTTTTCGGTATAATTTTCACTAGAATTCACTGTTTTGTTATAAAAAGTAGTCGTATAGTAGAATAGGGTTTGGTACTGTCTCGTCCAATAGGATTATTTTGTAGGTATGAGGTTTCTATGAAAATCACACGCTCTTATCTTACGTCACAACTTTTCAAGACAACCGTGTGGTTCCGGGTCAGAATAGGACCACTCATCTCCTCTTGTGGATGTCGTAAAAGGCGACTTAGGGTTGACGTCAGGCAGGCGGCGGGTTGTAAAACTATAGCCAAATCGTTTAAATTTTTTTGGCTATTACTTCTTCCAAAAATGTACTTCTCCAATTCGCTAGATTTTTGGCTATTTGGGTGATCATTGATATGCATATTATATTTGGAAAATAAAAAGCAGGAAGCTCACCTCGGGCACCGAAGCAGCTAAGCATAAAATTATAAATCATTATATAAAACTAAAGCATATTTGATTGACTAATAAAAAATATGGTTATTACAATAATCATCATAGGTACCCACAACCCTAGGGCATTCTTACGATGATGCGTTGGCACGTGACTCGCACGGCGGGCAACACAGTCTTGACTCGTTGTGTGCGTACTTAAGGTACATTTCTTCTTGTTTAAGATTTGTAGGCTTGTTATAGCGTAGGTATTTTAGCTTTTGTATGGGAGTGATGTATCTGTTACGTAGTAATTATAGTTTATTAATCTGTTTCGGCGATTCCAGAGCCAGTGGTAGACTTTTTGGGAAGGTATTTGAGGCAAGCTGAAAACTTGTCTTATACTTCTCTTATAATACCCTAACTCAGAACTACAGACCTGGCTGGAGAGAAGCGGGGCTAAATCAATCCTTAAATTTTCAAAGACAGATTTCAAAGATTGAGGCAATCTGTAATTTTTACATGTTTAAAGAGTAATAAAATAATAATAAAAATATACGGTCAAATCACACAGATTAAGCTAGCCCCAAAGCAAGTTCGAGACTTGTGTTGTGGGATACTAACTCAACAATACTATATTATATAATAAATAAATATATAGATAAACATCCAAGACAGGTCAATCCCAAAAAGATAATTTTCCATCTTGACCTGACCGGTGATGGAACCTGGGTCTTCCGGTGTGACAGTTTGGCATGATGACCACTAGGCCACAGAGGTCGTCTATCTGAATAAATTGGTCAAGAGTGACCTAAACTCAAAGAGGTCCGTACTTCTCATAAGTTAAAGAACTATTTTCTGTAATTTTTTTCAAAATTTTTAGTACCTTTTGTACCATTTTTTTTTTTTGGTAAATAAAACTTAAATAAATAGGTACATGACGTTGCCAAAATAAAATAAAAATAAACATACCTCCCATCTCATTCCAAAACAAATCAAATTTTTTGCAGAATTAACCTTACCTTGATAACAAGCATATCAATGACCCTGATGTCGGATACATTTTTGTTCTTCAAAAAAATCTCCTTCAACTTATCCCGGCACTGCTCTTCATTTTTTGGTATGTCAAAATCCTTCACTAAAATTTTAAAACACAATATTTATTTGTCATCATTATCTTAAGTTTATCATCATTGATTTTAAATATTTACAACATTAGGTTATGAAAATCACATAAAATAGTTAGTAGGGTTTATATTATAGTTAAGTTGAAGGAGTTTTCTGACAGACATTTCAGCAGCAAGACTGCTAGACATAGTGCTCTCCGAGGGTCTCCGAGCTTGAAGCTTGGATGCAGCTGAATTCAAACATAGGTCATAGGTAGAACATCTTACTTTGTTTCCATTCCAACTTAGGCTAACCTTAAAAGTAGTACCTACTATGTAGTGTTAGAAATAATATCGTTAGTGCTGCATACATTGTGCATCTGCACTGCATGCAATCTGCTCGTATTGAGAAAAACTTTTAATTTAAACTTATTTTCTATAGAACAGCGCAAAAATCACGCAAAAACAATGATGACATAATAACTCACCTAAGTAAGGAATTTGGCGATACCACGCTTTGTACAGATTCAATACCCTTCTCCGGGCTTCTCCTTGGGTAGTGGAAAGCACAGGTTTAACTGTTTTGGTTCCAACTTGTATAGCTTGCCGTGCAGCCATTTTTTGGTATATAAAAATCCTATTTTTCGTTATTATAGGACTATTGTTCGGCTGTCGACCGACATTGAAAACTTCACTTGTCAAAGTAATCATATGTCAAATTGACTTTGACATTTTACTATTTTTTGTCACAAAAACTGTGGAGGCGAAGAATCAAACCAAAGAACAAAAATGCCCCAATGAGCGTTTTTAAGATAATGTACCTCAATGAGCGTTTTCTTTCACATTAGAACGCTAGCTCGGACGACACCGATTTCGTCCGATAATATCGAGACGACATTGGCCGATATTACCAACAGCATGTATTGTATGCGCTATATTTCTACCTACCACAGAGCAGTCTCGAATCTCGATATGGTCTCGATCTTGAGGACATAGTCGCGTTCCACGGAGTTCCTCATTTTAAATGATCATAGATACCCGTTTTGAGATGACGACACAGGACTCACAGCTCACAGGCCGGTATTTCATACAAATCCCATAGAAAATGTTTTTTTATGACCATGCCCTAAGGTTTTGAATTTAAAACTCGTCCTCCGATATCGCGGCGACGGCGACTCCGCCGATATCACCGTGACAAATGAGGAGGAAAACTGCTTCTTCATCCCGTCAGATGTCGCACAAATTTCATACATTTTAGTATACAATACAACCTTCACAGCAGATGAGCAGACACAAGCACAGTCGATGCTAGTGCCGCCACGTCGTCGCTCGCAGCGGAGCTTTCAGTTTTTCTCATTGACAATCGTGTTGTCGACTCGTCAGAGTAATATTGTTCTATGGTTGCCGTGATCGTGACCTCGTGACGTGACTCGTGCGTGAGTCGTCAACTTGTCACCTATCGGCTATCGGCAAGGAATATAGTAGTCTCTTGCTATCGGTAACGCTAACGAACAAACGACACAATGTAAATAGAAAATGTATGAAAACTTCCAGTTCGTGTCGTCATTATCGTCTAATGTGAAAACGCTCAATATCTCTGACCTATACAGACGCTGCGTGGCACCTTCATTTGAAATACATAAGGTGAATATAGAATATAATATTTACGAGTTAACAATTTATTTCAAACGAGGGCATCACTTTAACTCGTAAATATAGTGATAATTTCCATATGCTAATCGTCAGGCACTAGATAGCCCTTAAAATTATTTTATGAACTGCCGTTGATTGAAACTAGATATTATTAGTGATCCGTCTAGCTTTAAAACTTGCCTCCGCCAAAAGTGGCTACTATTGGCGGAGTTTAGACGGACTAGTTGTATGTGAATACTGTGGCTCATAAAATAATTTAAAGGGCTAGGTATCTAGTGCCTGACGATTAGCAATATGGAAATTATCTCTATATTTACGAGTTAACAATTTATTTCAAATTAGAGGGCGCCCCTTCAAGGTCATTTGCTTTATCTATACTTAGGACCTTGGTATTATTTAAATAAAACAATTACTTACAAAAAAACGGTCAGTCATTTATTCCTTAGGTATTTTTATTTTTTATAACATTGGTAGGTAACCACGCTCATAACATAACCAATTACCTTCTTAATTTGTACATTTTATAAAAGTAGATACTTTGTCTTTAAATAGGTACTTACATTACAACATATTTTTGGTAATTACTTGAAAAATACATCACTTGTTAAAACAATTCTAATAGTGGTATCTTGGTATACTGGTACCTACCTAATTATTATTTATTCACATAACGTTATACTGATGTACGTAAATACTATTTACCAACAATATTAGTGACAATTGAATGGACAAAACAGAACTTCACAAAACGCTATCCTAATAAGTACTTACCTACATTTATTGAACTTATAACAGAACTCAAATTAATTTCCAAGGGGACACGTCTTAGCCCCGTACTTAGGGGTACATTCGGAACTGTAGGGATTCACGAAGAAAGAGTCCTTCATTCTCCCAGGCATGTACGTAAAAAAGATATCACTGAAAAAAGAAAAATATTGGGCTAATTGGTTTTAAAGAGGCTCTTACAATCTCAACGAGTAGGTACCTAAAATAAAATTTAAAAAAAAATTACATTTTATTTGGTTGTGACTTTCGCAAAAGGTCACTTTCGCACTTTGTCATTTTCACAATATCACTTTCGCAAAAAGTCATTCACAACTCTTCTAGATGGCCAAATCCAATATTCTATTTTGTTTACGTGATAATCAAGTAATCGGCCAACTTACGTGGATGACTGTTTGCGAAAATAACAAAGTGCGAAAGTGACATTTTGCGAAAGTGGCATTTGCTAAAGTGACGAACTGCGCCAGACCAAGGCCACAACTTTTATTTTACCACTTTGTTAGCGTAACATTATTTGTGAGAATTATATTTCGATGGTAACATTATAACAATGCAAAATTCTAGTTTAATTCTAGTACTAACTAATCAACAGTCCCTGAGCTGACCTAAGCCGCGGAAGGACGGATATACCGAAACTATAGAGTTCCTTGTAGGGACATATATCTAGGCTCGAAAAAAATGTTGATTGCCCTTGGTAAATAAGGAACCTAACAAAGATTTATAGTATACTCACAGAAAAGCTTTACTGGGATAGGCGTCATACTTCATTGTCGACCACCACAAACGAGTCTGTAGAACTTGCTTCAGTCGGTTTCTTGAAGTGAAATCTTCAAGCAATTTTAAGAACTGTAAATAATTTATAATTTAGTACAAGCCTTACTCTGTGGCCGTACTAGTAGTACCGATTGCACGAGCTATGGATGTTTTATTTTCAAACTTTAAGGCGACGTGGGTTCACGATTTACAATACTGTGCGTGTTTTTGAAAAATCACTGTTTTATATTAAACTACTACAGTTTATTCCACAAAAAATTGACATAAAAATCTTAAGGATTTTCTTCAGACACCTACAATAGCCAAAACACGATTGAGCATTTTTGGCTCGATAGAAAAAAATTACAAACATACCTCTATCTAATTTGCCTAAATTTGCCTTTATAATACATAACATATTACTTTTTTATACAATCACCTTTTTATATGAAAATTTTACCAAAAAATGTATTATCTAAATATCTATCCGTTTTGGCTACAAAAAAAATAATTAATATTATACAAAAAAAAAAAAACACTGCGAAATATCGTCAAGCACGGCTGCGGGCCTTTCTTCTCTTTCGACGAATATTTCACTGTGTTTTATTTATACTAATTACCAACAACCATATATTTTTGTATTACATTTATAATTTTTTTTGTAGCTAAAACGGTTAGATATTTAGATAATACATTTTCTGGTATAATTTTCATATAAAAAGGTAATTGCATAAAAAAGTCATATGTATTATAAAGGCAAATTTAGGCAAATTTAGAGGTATGTTTGTGATTTTTTTCCATAGAGCCAAAAATGCTCAATCGTGTTTTGGCTATTGTGGGTGTCTGTAGAAAACCCTTAAGATTTTTATGTAAATTTTTTGAGGAATAAACTGTAGTAGTTTAATAACAGGGATTTTTCAAAAACACGCACGGTATTGCAAATTGTGAACCCACGTCACCTTAATGCAAAAAGCGGGTTGCTAGGGCGAAATATCGTCGAGCATGGGTTCCGGCCTTTATTCGCTCTCGACGACATTTATTTATTAATTTTTATATATTATATTTATATATTTCTTTTTAGAATAGAAGAGAATAAAAATTTATTTTCTATTAGGGGATGCGTTTCGGCCGGAGGCAGCGTATTTTCACTTTGTTTTGTTTTTCGTATGTATAAGTGGCCAACACTGGTATCAGGTTTTCAAGCTGCTTAAATGCATCTGACATAGCTTGACGCATATCATACAATGATGATAGCTGGGATCGACGGCTTAACGTGTCTTCCGAAACAGGGAGGAAGCTCGAGAAATTTTTATGCCATTTGTGGTCGCACCCATCCAAGTGCGGACCACGCACAGTATCATTTAACTTGCGAGTTTAAGTGCCTATAATGCGTACTTCCACCCCAAAAATATCATCATCAGCAGGTCTTTATTAGTCTCCACTGCAGGAGCACGACCCTCTCTGTGCTACCAGAGCCATATATGTATGTATATGCCACAGCAGCCAGAGGATTTGACCTACACTCTCCACGTTGGCCAGACGGGTTGGAGAGGTCTCATTGATGTTTATAAGCTTTGTTTTTTTCTACGACATCCACGGAACACTTGGGAGTGGTCCTATTCTATTCTGCCGGGAACCACACGGCTTGATATGATAAACACTGAAAATATGATAAACAGTTTTCACCAGTAAAACTTTCCGGGATACTTACCAATACTTGAACTTGCTTGCGATAAGACCAATTCATGTGCTCAAGCTGTTTCTGGTTGAACGGAATCCTGCCCGCTAGCGCGCGGAAGTCCACGTGTTTCAAGTCAAGCCATCTACGTTGCGATATCAAATTCATTTGTTCTAAAAAAAAACGAGCAAGTGCGAGTCGGACTCGTACAATGTTTTAAAACGCTGAAAAATACGTTTCTTGCATTTCATTCAGACAGCGGAGTCTCAGTAATAGGGTCACTTGGCACCCTTTGGGTACCGAACCCTAAAAAGAGGCGTAACGTAACTAATGCGCGAGTTGATTCCCTAGTCAAGATTTAAGTTACAGAAAGCAAAGATAATATGATTATCTACTAACGTAAGTAAGTTAACAAGCAAGCTAAATTACATGTTATATTGTGATAACATTGTATTAGGCATAATATCTATGTAAACCTTAGATGTAAACTGACAAACAAAGCCCTTTCTGGCTCGAAGGCGACCAATACTGTGTAAATGAGTTTCTTTCGGCGTTTCTTCTCAGCAGTGGTCGTTGCGAAACGCTAGTATCGGTAGCTTTTGCACTAAAAATAATGACCTTCAATAAGTGATATAATTTTATTCTACATTGAATAAAATTTTTTGACTTTGACTATATATTAATTAAATAATTAATTAACAATTATATAGGTCAATGTTTGTACGTTCAGAGGAAAGATACCTGTGCCACCTCGCGTAGTGCGCAACGCGCGCGGTGGTACAGGTATCCCAACCTTTCTCTGTACCATGCTGGTCTGGGAGAAAAGAAAAAAGCATAGAATGTACCAGCTGTTTTCTCTTCTCTTCTCACTGGTCGTAAAAGCTGATCGACGGAATGGGCGAAAATCCGGATCATAATTAAACTTTTTATAGCGTTGTATGTTCAGATACATGTATCATAAACTCACTATGATGAGATGATGTTAGATTTCCATTCACACGTTTCCTCACCCATTCTTGTAGGTTATTCAATAGACATGCCTGAGGCAAATGAGGGATTATCAAAGGTGTATCCGATAGATCAGCTAAAAAGGCCTAAAACAAAAACAATAATTACTATAAATAGTAATGAAGGTGCGTTGGATCAATTTTTTGAAACCCTGAGTACTACAAACGGTTTTTGACGACCTCTGTGGCGTAATGGTCAACATGCTATTCCACTAATCCGGAGGTTCTGGGTTCGATCCCCAGCCAGGGCAAGTTGGAAAATGGCCTTTTTTAAATTTTCCTGGGTCTTGGGTGTATGTTTATCTATATTTATGTATTTACTATAATAATAGTACCTTTGAGTTAATATACCATAACAGAAGAAAAAGAACTTACTTTGGGCATTGGTTAGCCCAATCTGTGTTAAAGATTTATTATTTATAGTCTTACTTACAGCCAAGAGTGCCTTTAGCTTTAAACCGGAAGCAGAGATTGTGGGCTGAGAAGGTTCCGGCTGTAAAAATATATTTTTAAGTATATATATTAATAAGTATTTGTAAGTTAAGCTGGCGAAAGAAAATCCAAAAAAAAACAAATATTAATTTAGTCTAGTCTTCCATATTAGTTTAGGTAAGCGAAAAAATATCTTATGTAGGTACTTGCACTACTCTGTTCTCAGTATGCTTTCATGTCTCACACAACACATACAAGCAGTTACCTACAGACAAAGATAAATTATACGTCTTCACGAGATTAATATATCCATCTAATCTGAGGCGGTGATCCCTCTGCACCGCGCACCGTCACGGAGCGCGGGGCGGCAGATTTTAACATTGTATGCAATAGGTATCTCAGTTTGTATAGAAAACACGCCTAGTCTATCCAACCCACTAAAAACGCGGCAGATTCCGCGCACCGCGGCGGGGCGCGTTGCCAGTAGGTGAATCGCCTAAAGAGTATCGTACAAATATGATTTACCGTGGGATCCCTAGACTTGACAGCATCTCGAACTGTATCTTTAATGAAGTCTTCGCACGGGTCCATCTGGAAGATCTTAGCCCGGTCGAACCAAAGCGGCCCCTGTTTGTTCGGCGGATAGAAATATTTCTCCTTGGGCTTCCCTGTGTTGTAATAGTCATACAAATGCCCGCATTTGCATTTTGAGTTCTCTAAGTAGTCCATGACCGGTTTTTCCCTAAAATAATATGATTAGTAAGTTGAGTCATAGTAATCTCTCTTATTCTAGCTTGTGTGAGTAAGTAAGAAAGCGCCATGGCTGGACTTCTGTTTCAGTAACCTGCCAGTTCCTCGGGACCATGCTAGCGTACCGTCTTCGGTCGTCCGCCACTCAATCGGCTATGACAACCAGTGGACTCGTATAGATTTGTCGCCAGAAGCTCCCTTAAAGCAATCAAAGGCCTACACCAACCTTTGATTGTAACTTGTTAGGAAAAAAGAATTTCCCACGTTTTATTACCTTTTTCCTGGCTAAATACGCAGTAGCGTCAAGCCATAAATAATAATAATAAAAAAAATACCACAGATAATACTTGTGCCAACTACAAGTATTCTCCTAGTAGGTATACATTACCTACTCGTATTCATATACTACAAGTACCTCCTATAAATCGTAGCTGGCACCGAACGTGCCAGTTAATAGTCTATCCAAAACGTACAATTCATCATTCACGTTTGACGTAGGTATCAACATTATAATCGCGAAGGACTATCAGCTGTTACATTAGATTTCGTTAAATGATTGTAGTCTGTTTGTTTGTATCAGAGGCGTAGCTAGGCGTGGGTAACGTGGACCCCCCGCCCACGGCCTTGCGGTTAACGGCTGAACTTGTTTTAGTAGATTACGTGCCTTACGTAACAACGAGTAAATGCATTATAATAATATTAAACCGGAAGGGCATCGCAGTACTAGCCCTCCCATATGAAACTTTGCTCTCGCACCCCCACTATGCGTGGATGACAGTTTTTTAAGACGCCTCGCGTTCTGACTTTTTGCACCCCGCCCCCTCTTAGCTTGATCTTAACGATAGAAAGGGGCCTTGCTGATGCGACTTCATCCACGTCTATATTAGTCCACGCTTAGCATGTAAAAGTTGTAAGTAGATATAGATACCCACCAAATAACCATACAGTCGCATGTGTTATCACATTTCTTTTTGACTTCCTTCGGGAACTTCCAGTAACCAAGTATGGTAGTCACATACTCCGTGCCCTTAAACACGATGCCGCCATTGATGGGAATATACCCCGTTGGTAGAATACCAACATCTAAAACATAAACCTCCCTTTTAACATATGTAGGTTGTAGGTAGGTATAGTCTATTCGCAGGATCGCAGGCAACGGCAGCGGCGCCGGCTCAATTAAAGACGCCGCGCCGCTCACTCAGTACATTCGCAGAGGATATTGAGGTTTAATTTAAATAATTTTAAGAAATTTACAGAGGATATAATAATGACTTCTATAATCTAGGAGAAAATAGTACAAATTAGCATAAAGAAAAATACTTCGAATTCCTGCGTATGCCGCGGAATTCCGTGGAGTAAAAACTAAAAATTATATTAAAATCCTTGTGAGTGTACTGGTGTAGGTATCTACTGAACACCATTTGAACGTACCTACAAACTGTACAGCAGGATCACAAGGAGGTCAGGGGATTGCAAAGCCAAGTCATTTTCAGCCAGTGTTAGATTAAGTTTATATCTGGCGACGGTGTAGTACCATCCCGTTTGTTGTTATTGCCAAACGATGATGAATGATTTACTAATTATTACGTAGATCAAGAGAACGTTCGATTAACGCTGTCGCCGGTGCCATGCTAAGACCCAGATAAACTTTATATCGCGCGACGGACTATTAAAAAATAAATACCTATATACAGGCTGTATATTAATACTCTAGCCAGCGGGAAGCTAGAAAGCCAAAAAGCTAGCCTAAAATAATAAGGCGCAAGTAGCTAGTCTATCTACGCATATACTAGTTATGTGTAAACAGGAATTAACACTGTTTCGAATCAAACAAACCACCAGGCGTACGGTTATACAAATATCTGGGTATGTAATGGATATAAAAATATCTCCACATTGATAATAAAGTAGGTAATACTGACTGGACAAAATATAGTTGGGCCTTCCACCAGTAAATGAAACCCCAGAGACGAGATACTGGACGTTTTTGAAAGGAGCCTTATATTTCTGCTTTGGCCTTTTTTTCAGCATTCTCATTTTCTTCACATAAGCCGCCATTTTGGGGTCAGTATTGCCTGTAAAATGTTATAAAAGTAAGTAAAAAAAGTTGAACCGTAAGTAGTGGCTTCGCTTTTTAACGCATGTTATGCCGTGTGGTTACCGGCAGAGTAGAATAGGACCACTCCATCTCTTCCTGTGGATGTCGTCTAATTGACGACTACGAGGCGACAAGGACTAAGCACAAACATCTCGTGCTAAAAATCCATTCAGAAGGGTTGAATTCGGGCAACGGTCGGTTGTAAAACTTTTCGCACAAATGCATTCCCGAAGATGGTTGACGTCAAGCAGGTGGTCGGTAAAACTACAGCCAGTCCGTCTATATATCTGGCCGTTCACCACACGGCAAACGGATTTAACTACTTAGTTTTAAGACCCAAAATATAGTATATTGCCTATGATATGAATGTATTCACCATAAAAAAAGTAAACATTCAAAATACTAACGTAATGTACTCGGCGGTTCCCAGAATTTATAATTACAGACTCTCTCTACTTGTTGCTCTTTCTTATTTCTTTCTTTCCGTTTTGCCAGCTGAAATTTTTATTTTTTTTTAATTACAAAAATCCAGTAACATTACTTGTTATTTCTGCCTAAGGGTCAGTTCACACCGAGACGCGACGCGACGCGACGTAGCGCGCTCTTAGGAAGAAATATAGAACTTGTTTACTAGACAAAAATATACTAATTTCAGCGACAGCCCGCTGCGCCGCGCTGCGTTACGCGGCGCAGCGGGCTCTCACTCTTTATGTCTAGTAAACAAGTTCTATATTTCTACAAAGTGCACGCTTCGTCGCGTCGCGTCGCGTCTCGGTGTGAACTGACTCTAACTCTACCACATCACACTGACGTAAAAAAGGCCTGCAAAAGCTTTACCTAGAATCTGTCTGTCTACATTTAAGAGCCAAGCTCTTTTCGGTGTCATTGTGTGCAAAGAAATGCACACAATACAAGAAATACTTTTTTTGGCAGAGATAATGGAGTGCTTTGCCATTGCTTTTTCCATTATCTAGAATATGAATAAATTATTTATTTTTTAGTTTACAAAATCAGTGTCCCTGCTTGCTGTAGTACAATCATTTGACGTAACTACTCATCATCATCCAAGCGTATATTCCCGGTTGCATCGTCATTACGCTTCAGAGCCCGGGGTCCGCTACCTTACCTAGGTGATTTGACGAGGTTATTGGTTTTTACACAGCGCGACTGCCGTCTGACCTCCGCAACCCAAAGGGTAGACCAGAACTAATCCTAGGGATAGGGTACAAACGTTAGATGGCGTTCGGGACCAACAGCATTACGCGCCTGACGAAGCACTTCTTCAAAGCACTTCAATTTAATTATGACATAACAAACAATGTAATCTCAGTCCATCCATATAACTAACTAGCAGTCCACCCCGGCTTCGCCCGTGGTACACACATAGCCTATGTCACTCGGGAATAGTGTAGCTTTCCAACGGAGAAAGAATTTTTTAAATCGGCCCAGTACTTTTTGAGCCTATTCATTACAAACATACAAACATACAAAAATAGGTACAAATCTTTCCTCTTTATAATATTAGTGTAGATTTTAAGTTTTAAGTTTGTTAGTTGACGTCTTTGGAGAAAATGCTGCAGTGCAGTTTGTTGCCGCTTCTTCTGCACTAGCGCCTAGGAAGCGGCATAAACTTAGCTGTAAGTAACGATTTGACGGATTTTAGCACGGAATTTTCTTCCTTTTCGGATAATCAGGTGATTTAAGCCTGCAATATTCTAGCCAGACTGGAAACAACTTTTCACAAAGTATGCTTCCCAGTGGGATTTGAACCCATGACCTCCGGATCACAAGGCAAACGCCTTGACCACTGGACCGCGGAGGCAGTCGTAACTACTACGCATTTGACGTAACTACTAGTTACAATTAAAACGGAAAGTGAAAAAAAAACTAGGTACCTATCTAAATACTTACAAAAGTATGGTCTTTGATTAAAGCTGTATAACTCTGAAAATAATATAAGGAGATGAATATAAAGAAAACGCAGCAATACTTTTAAAAGTTATTCGTATCGAACATCATCATTATTATTATTAGGTCCTTACATATGAAATTGCCGATTTTCAATACTGGCAACTTTAAAATCAAATATCTTGCGTTTTATTAGGAATTCCAAATTCAAATTTATTTCGAAATAAAGCCAGAAAAATATTGTTTTAAAATTCGTATTTCATTTGTTTTAACATCATTTGTTTGAGTTTCAACATTGCTATAACAACAACTATGGACAAATTGAAAATTCGCGGTATTTACGAACACGAGTTCCACCGTGGCACCAGTGCTGCAGAAACGACTCGAAGAGTTAACGACGTGTATGGACCAGGCACCGCTAACGAACGAACGGTGCGTTTTTGGTTTCAACGTTTCCGTTCTGGAAATTTCGATTTACACAATGAGCCTCGTGGACGGCCTGATACTCAAGTGAATAACGAAGAATCGAAGGCGATAGTGGAAGCGGATCCATCTCAAACCACTTCTGAATTAGCAGCAGCCTTCGGCGTAAGTGACAAAACGATACTTATCCACTTGCACCAAATCGGAAAAATTAAAAAACTCGAAAAGTGGGTACCGCACGAATTGAAAACCAACAAACACGCGTTGCTTGCTGCGTTTCTTTGCTTAATCGCCACAATAATGAGGGGATTTTGAACCGCATCGTGACTTGTGATGAGAAATGGATCCTGTACGACAATCGGAAGCGATCATCACAATGGCTTGACCCTGGAGAACCGGCAAAACCTTGCCCTAAGCGAAAACTGACCAAAAAGAAGATTCTGGTTAGTGTTTGGTGGACCAGGGCTGGTGTTATCCACTACAGCTTCTTGAGATCAGGCCAGACGATTACTGCAGACTTGTATTGCCAACAATTGCAAACAATGATGGAAAAGCTCGCCATTAAACAACCGAGACTGATGAATTGCTCTAGCCCACTGCTCCTTCAGGATAACGCTAGACCACACACTGCACATCAAACGATCGCCAAGTTAGAGGAGCTGCGACTGGAACCTCTGCGTCACCCACCATACTCTCCAGATCTTGCCCCAACCGATTACCACTTTTTTCAAAATTTGGATAACTTTTTACAAGGAATAAAATTCAAATCTGATGAGGCAGTCAAAACCGCCTTCAAACAGTTCATAGACTCTCGCTCCCAGGATTTTTTTTCCAAAGGTATCAATGATCTGCCTATAAAATGGCGGAAGTGTATCGTTAACAACGGCGCATACTTCGATTGATTAAATAATAATTTCATTAAAAAAAACTTGTTTCACTTTTTTGATACTAAACGGCAATTTCTTATGTAAGGACCTAATAGGTTAACAACGGGATTCCTTTATGAATATACTTAAGTAGTCATATGAAATTAGTGCATGAGATAACAATTGCGCGTTTTAAATTACATATTTTTTTAAAGCAAAAATCCCAAAAATTCTTATCTACATTCATCGATGTCAAACGTGTTGTATTTCTTAAAAAATTTCGACGCCTATGCCTTTATTTTATTGTTTTAAAACTATTTTTTTTGCTGGACTGCCATTACATTCGTGTTCAGTTTTCAAATGTGTTTTAATCCCTAGGGAATATCTTTTTTACTTTTCAGTCTTTAGAGAATTACCAGTGACTTCAGCTTCAAATGTTTGGGATGAAAACATCGTTTTTCGAATAGATGAGATGAAAAAATATTGTTTACGTAATGGAAGTCCAGACCCGCTTCTTATGTCATCAAACATAAGAAAATCAAAGACGACACCTAACTAGTTAATGATTGGTGAAACAAAGGACTCATGAACTAAAAGCTTGCTACAACGGTTCTACAATATGCTCCGAGCTACAACCCAAAATAGCTAAAAGCTCGCTACGTCGGTTCTACTCTACAATGCTCCGAGCTACGAGAACCCTACGAACCCAAAATAGTTAGAAGCTTGCTACGATTCTACAATGCTAAGAGGTCTACTGGGCGACGAGCACATAAGTGCTTGTATTGCAGATGCTTGCTACGAGCGTTCTACTATGCTACGACTACTAGCTACGAAAAAGATGCAGTCTACTAATCATCTAGTATACTTCCTAAAATTTCGCTATAATTACTTGTATGTTCCAAGGAGAAAGTAGTTTATCAGAAGACTAACCGCTTGAAATTATTTATATTTTAGAGGCGGATTATCCTTAAGGTAAACTAGGCACGTGTCTAGGGGCACGAGGTAACTGAGGGGCGCGCGGAATTTTTAAATGGTAGTTTAAAACTACAATCCATTCAAAATTAGAAATAAAAACCTCTACCACACATTTAGTAACGCTAACTATAGTCATAATGTTTACTATTACCAGTACTACTAAGTTAAAATTTATAACACGGCCGCTACAGGGGCTTATAAGGTTGACCAGGGCGCTCTCGACATTTAGTCCACCTCTGTATATATTAGTATATATGTATATGTACCTCTTCACTCCGTAATCGTAATTTGTAGTCAAGTTCCGGGTGTTTGGGTTTCTCTCTGTCCCAAGAAGGGGTCACACAGTGTACATAACATTTCTGTAAGTAATCACCATAGCGACAGTCAGGCTGGTAATTTTTCTTCGGTGCTGAAATAAGGATTTGGATAAAAACTATAAAGTATACATAAACTATAAACAGAAGGTATACATAAATGAAGTAAAAATTTAGGAGCTCGGTGGCCTTGTGGTTGGAAGTAAGTAAGTCGCAAGCGCTTTCGCAAGTTAAGCAACCCGGGCGTCGTCCGCACTTAGATGAGTGACCACAAGTGGCACAAAAATATCTAGAGCTCCTCCGAACTTCAGAAGGCACGTAGCAGTTGGTCCCGGCTGATATAAATAATTGTATGCAAATCGTCAAGCTATGTCAGATATGATGAATAGGCATATCAGAGCAGCTTAGAAAATCTGACACCAGTGTTGGCCACTTACAATTAGGAAAATTCTTACAAAAACAATAGAGGGCGCCATATTGAATATAGTGCAATGGACGGACAAAATAAAATTAAAAAATTCGGACCCAATCAACATCCTTATTCAGATAGAACAGGAACATCTAGAGCTTTGTGGAAGCTGGGTTATTAAGCTGGGCGATCTGTGGCGATGCAAGAGTTTACCGACACACATTTTAAGATATTTTCATTGTCTTGTTGAGGTATATGAACTATGTGTCAGATGTCTGCACGTATGTATGATAGATTTTCAAAATGATTGATACAATACGTTTTGGAGGACGTGGTGGCTCAGGTTTCTTCAATTTCACCATATCCACCAATCTGGCGATGCACTCATCCAAGTCAATGAATACTAGAGACGACATCAATATCATCGCGTTCATGCTGTAGGCTACAAATTGAACGATAAAAACTTATTTAAGTACTTACATACTAAAGATTAGATAATACTATTACTAATAATAATAGTAGACTACAAAAAAATTAAAGCTCATGAGGTAGATTATAAAAAAATATTGTTTAAGTATTTTTCTGATTAGCAAATAATTACAAATGACGTCACGTCATACAGTGCTCTGATTTCATATGACGTCACGATTAAGTACGATTTCGAAATCTCCCGGGGCGCTGGTAGAGCTAAAACCGGCACTGTAAGATAACACTTTTTTATACTTTATATTATTATTCCAACTGAGTATAACAATAACCATATAAGTCTAAGATAAGTTGAAGAACGACCTTCACCGATTGAGTAATCGAAACAAATGTGTTTTATATGCTATTGAAAGAAACGGTGACGGGTTGTCAAATGAAATACTGTCAGGGATATTTTTAATTAATAATGTAACATGTATTTTTTTTCGATACTTTCACCGATGGAGTAACCAAAAAAAAAATTAACACCAATTGAAAGTATGAAGTCTATAGAATATGCAAACATAGAGTCGCGATGTTGACAAAATTAACACCAATTGAAAGACTTCATACTTTCAATTGGTGTTAATTTTTTTTTTCATAGACAACCTAATACCATCGTATTTCCAAAAAAAAAATCTTTATTTTGATATATAATTCATTTGGTTACTCAATCGGTGAAGGTACCTACCATTTCAATTCACCTGTTTAAACTAACCAAACCTATAGCCTTGACAAGAAAAAAGTACGCAACTCTGTGTTTGCATATTCTATAGACTGCATACTTTTAATTAGTGTTAATTTTTTTTGGTTACTCCACCGGTGAAAGTATCGAAAAAAAATATTAATAATTAATAATACCTGTTCAAATTTCAACGCCTTACAACCCTGATTTTTGACAGGTTTCTCATAGACAACCTTATACCATCGTATTCCCAAAAAATAATCTCTATCATCACTACATAGTATAAAACAAAGTCGCTTCCCACTGTCTGTCCCTATGTATGCTTAGATCTTTAAAACTACGCAACGGATTTTGATGCGGTTTTTTTTAATAGATAAAGTGATTCATGAGAAAGGTTTATATCTATAAAACATACCCGTGCGAAGCCGGGGCGGGCCGCTAGTTGATATATAATTTATTTAGTTACTCAATCGGTGAAGGTACCATTTTCAATTCACGTGTTTAAACTAAGCAAGCCTATATAGCCTTGATAAGAAAAAAGTCATATTCTATATTATATTCTTCATACTTTCAATTGGTGTTAATATTTTTTTGGTTACTGCACCGGTGAAAGTATCGAAAAAAAATTACCTGTTACATTATTAATTAAAAATATTCTTGACAGGATTTCATTTGACAACCCATCACCGTTTCTTTCGATAGCATATTTTATTCCTTATAAAACACATTTGGTTCGGTTACTCGATCGGTGAAGGTCGTTCTTCCTGTACTAACTAATATCACGTGATTCAGATTCTCGCACATTTCCTCGATCGGCTTTTATGATATTTTATTGGGGTTCCGTTTAAAAAATTAAAAAATGGAACCTTTATAGGATCACTCGTGCGTCTGTCTGTCCGTCTGTCTGTCTGTCACAGCTAATTTGCTTCGAATCTCCTTGACCAAATCAGGTGAAACTTGGTAGGATGATGTAATCCTATGACCCAAACACAGATGTGCAAAGTAATTTTTTTAAAAATAACTAGTCATTTTCTGGGGACAAATTAGGTAATTAAAAATAAAGTTTTGCAAACCATACTGTGTCATATATCAAATGAAAGGGCTCGTTATGAAGATCTCAAATATAGTTTTGTTATTATTGTAAAATAAATAGTTATGATTTTATTCTTGAAGGAAGACCTATGAGAAGTACGGAACCTTCTTCACGTGAGTCTTAACTCGCACCTGACCAGTTTTTTTCTTTCGGACCAGCATGGAAATAATCTATATTCTAAAAATCTACGATCATTTTATCTACATTTTACATAAGGCTCACAATGTCTGACTTCACTGGGTGGTGCTTTAAAGTACGCTGTATAAATATTCCAAATGAAAATTCCAGGGTCTTCGCCACTCTCGGTCATGGCTTTCATTAGCATCTTCGTTGATAGTTTCAAAGTTATGCCAAGATCAGATAGAGATTTCCGGACTCGCATGGGTACGTCTTCCAGTAAATCTTGGTGGATATTGGCTTTGAGATCAGCAAGGACATATCTTTGATCTACTGACAGCTCGACGTACCATGGAGGACCAGCTTCATGCTTGAGCCTCCGTAATTTTCTCTTTTCTGGAACACCATGAGATTTTTGAATAAATGTTTTTGCCTATTTATTTTATTTCATAAAAAAATTACGCATATAAGGGAAGCCTGTGTGCTAAGAACGCAGGAACCACGAGCGACAAAATTTGTCGAGTAGGTTAGGTATGTACTAGTACTTGCTCGTGGTGAGAATCGAATCCATAATTTTTGGAGTTACCTATCTGGATAACAAATTGAGGATGCTGATGTAATACCTACTCTATCAGAGTAGGTACTTACCTTCTTACATAAGGTTAAAGGGAAATAAAATAATGGGTATCTAACTACATATCTGCTATATATTTTGCACGAGACTAGGCTTCATCTTGAACTATAGGTAAAATATTGCTAAAAGAGTGTAGTATTGTATGTATTAGTCTGAATTTTTTTAAAATATTTTCGAAATTTCTCAGAAACTACCCGATCAATTTTCAAAATTGGTCGGGTAGTTTTTGAGACATACAACGTGGAAGGGACATACCCGTAATAAATCACCACCACGATCTATACTAGATCACTAAAGTATAATGCAATGAAAATAACAGCCAAATAACAAAAAAAAATGTTGGTCCTATGTCCCTTCCACTTTGTATATTATTAAGTTTTATCCACCACGTGCTTGGATATTAGATATAGGGTTTAGGGTTAGGGTAATCATTTACCTTCACAGTAATAGTAATATTTTAAATCTTTTAAAAACTTCAGCCAATTTCCCACTTTTTCATTGTAAGGCTTTATGTGAGCATTTGCTACCATTTCGTTTTCCAAATAGACCCATACTGGATCCTTCTTAGCATCGTAATAGACCTGTAATATGAATCATATGGAATAACCACATATATAATAAATGCTAAAGTTTCATAATCATAATCCATTTATTTGTTAGACATGAGTACAAAAGTTGTTAGTTTACAATATAGGTAGGGCTTCATGCTGCGCCGTCAGGCATACAAATTTTGTTTTATAAGGAGTCAGTATATATAGTCAATTATTTATCGTTACAATAAAATTTTATCAATTTTTACAGTATATTATGTTCTGGGCATAAAAAATATATAAAGATCTTGTTGTGGGCTTCATGCTGCGCCGTCAGGCATACAAATTTTGTTTTATAAGGAGTCAGTATATATAGTCAATTATTTATCGTTACAATAAAATTTTATCAATTTTTACAGTATATTATGTTCTGGGCATAAAAAATATATAAAGATCTTGTTGTAAGAGTTTTTAGTTGTCAAAGAATTTCATACTGGTTAGTTTTAGTTTATGGTTTGTTAAAAAGTATTTCGGGTTTTTGAATGTAAAAAGAAAAGACGATTATAAACAGTAATGTGAATAGATTTAATCATGTAACTCAAAAAGATATAAAGTGTTTGTTTTTTATAGAAAATGTTTAATTTTATATCAAAGTATTAAAAATGAATAGTGTATGTGTGTAAAATGTGTGTGAGTAAAATATAATGGAGTAAACAAAGGAAAACAGTATTTTTTATTGACGTGCCTTGAACCCTCATATCTTTAACAAAATAACAGGTTATGGGCCCACACGGTTATTCAGAAAGATAACTGATTGAGGGTATGACGAGGAGAATTTGAAGAAAAATAAAGGTTAGTCCGGTGTGATTTTTTTTTGGTAAAGTGAAAAATAAATTAAAACAAAAATTATGTCGGAAGAAATTGGCATGTGAATAAATTAAAAGAAGAATTAGAATACACGTTATGGGAAAAGAAATTAAAATTACTGATGTTATCAAAAGATTTAGAAATAGCAATGAATGGAGAAAAAGATAACAAAGATTTTATTAGAAAAGATGCAAAGGGAAAATACTTAATAATAAATTCTCTAAGTGATATATATGTGAGTCACATAATTAATTGTGAAACCACGAAGGAGATGCTAGATAAACTAAAAATAATATTTGTTGATTATGATCAGAACAAAATATGCGAACTTATGGAACAATTTTATAAATATAAATTTGATAATGAAGATTTAATGATTGATATAACCGAGATACAAAATTTGGTGACAAAAATTAAAATAATGGGACAAGAAATAAATGACATACAATTTATGTCAAAAATATTATGTTCACTACCAAAAGAATTAGAAAATTTTAGAACAGCGTGGGAATCTACCACAAATAGTGAAAAGAACGTCACGAATTTAATATCGTGATTAATTTTGGAGAAGAAAATCAAAGAAAATTTTAAAACAAAAACAAGGGACAATAATAATATTACGGAAACAATAGAATGTAATGAAAATTCCTTCATGGTGATTAAAACATGTTTCAAATGTGGGAAAAAAAGACATTTCTAAATTTTGTAAAATTAACCATAAGCATGGTTTATACGAAGCCAGTAATGCTGGCGCCAGTCCTACAGACAAGCCAGCGTTGGCCTGGCCCCTGTTGTTCAGACGAGGCCGATTCATTCACGGACTTTTCTTCGGGTGTGCACACATTTGAAGTTAAAAAATAATGAATTCGCGGCAAACTCTGTTGAAAAGGAAATGTATAAAGAACATATCTGCACTATTAAGAGAAGAGTTAATTGATATATTAGAAAAAAAAAAGCAAAACGACTTTGGACAAGAAAATGGATAAGCGATAGACCTATAACTGGAGCTTCTGCTTTGTTGCTGAAACAACTAAGATTAGAAGATCCTTCTGAGTACAGGTTGGCGTTGCGGGTTACTGCTGAAAACTTTGATGAGTTACTTTCACTTATACAGAGCTCGATTCAGCGCCAAGACACTCTGATGAGAGATGCATTACCAGCAAAAATAAAACTAGAAGTAACATTATCGTTCTTAGCAACTGGAATGAGTTATCGAAGCCTGAGTCATTTTTACCGTGTTTCCAAACCATCTATATCACAATTCATACCAGAAGTTTGTCGAGCAATTTTTGAAGCATTAAAACAGTTTATTAAGGTAAGTGTTTATTTATTTACTTAAAGTTGAAATAATTAGGCACACATTGTTTCAAAATACAACAAACATGTTATATTAAGCGTTATGGAAGGCTAGTTGAATAACATCACTGTTTTCTACGCTTTCGCCGTAATTGTTATTACTAAGAGTTTCTGGGGAAAATACACTATAAGTGGTATACTGGGAAGACGAAGAAGAACATGTCGATGGACTGGGCTCCGGAGTAGGACAGATTGTAGGTGTTGGCAGAGAGTATTGGGGTACTGTGTAGTTCGGAAGAACTTGTGTAGAATTCCAATTAGTAGACGGCGTATTTTGAGATTGCTGAACCGATTGTTGCATTTGATAAGAATTCTTGGTTCGTATATCTGTAAGCCTGGATTGAGTCAATATACTCTGTATCTTTTCCTTAGCAATGACTGCCTGTTCCTCTGTCAATTTTTTTAATTGTGCCGAGACGCTTTTTCCAAATATATCTAGTTCTGTTTCTTCGTTGCATGTGTTGTCGTTAATGTTTCTTAAGTCATTTATCATGTTAGATATTTGTGATATCTTGCTCCGTTTAGGTTTTGTGGGCGGGGTAAGTCGTGGTGTCTCTTCTGCAATCTCATTTTCTAACCCATTTTCATCAGAGCGTGGAACCGACGATGGTCCTGGTTCATTGCTATTCGATGATCCTGGTACATTGCTATTTGGGGTATCCTTGTTATCCTGTAATTAAACAACATAAAATAATGTAATTGTAATGTTATAGTATTTTTGTGCAACTTTAATTACTATCCTTTTTTACAGGTGCCAAATTCAGAAGAATGGAAAATAATCGAAAGGGGTTTTAAAACACGATGGAATTTTCCCTTATGTTATGGTTCTATAGACGGAAAACATGTGACAATTAAAGCTCCTCCTAAAAGTGAAAGTTTATACTTCAATTATAAAAAAACAAGCAGCGTCGTATTGTTAGCTATTGCCGATCACGACTACTGTTTTTCGTACATAGATGTCGGCGCGTATGGTAGCGCATCTGATGGAGGAGTTTTTAAGAATAGTTCGATTTACCAAGACCTGGAAAATAACTTATTACCTGACAACGGAGTCATTGTGGGAGATGCGGCATTTCCACTAAAGACTTACTTAATGAAGCCGTACCCAGGTGTTAACCTCAGTACAGAACAAAAAGTTTTTAACTATAGGTTATCTCGGGCAAGACGCATAATCGAAAATGTATTTGGAATCTTAGTTAGTAGATTCCGGGTATTAGAAAAGCTAACTAACTTGGAAACAGTAGATGCAATCGTTTGTGCTTGTTGTGCCCTTCATAATTGGCTACGAAAGAAATCAAAGTCTTACATAACCGCTACTTGTGTTGATAGGGAAGATGAACAGGGAAATTATCTGCCCGGTTCATGGAGGAGCCAAATACATGCCCTACAGAGTATTGGCAATCAAGGTAGCAATCATTCAGCAGAAATAGCAAGAGAAAAGAGAAGTTTTGAAAAATTTGTTCATGAACGCAGGAAGTGTTCCTTGGCAATTAAATAGCATACATTAACAATCGACTTCTAAAATCAACATTGAAACGGAAATTTATACATACAAACATACATACTTGCAGATCAAATAAATGACCTTCTTTTTTTGTAGTATGCATACCTAGTTGTGTGACAAAACTAGTGTCTGTAAGTGGCTTTATAATTTTGCTTATAATATGTAATTTTGGTATAAAATAATGTAAAAAACTTACTATTGTTTTTCTCCTTATAGCAACCGGCTTTACAAACGAATCATATTCATCAAACCATTTTGCCTTTGGCTTATAAACGCTCCCCCCAGCCCCAGATCTTGTAGATTTTTCGATTTTGTCGATTTCCAAGTAGTACGTATTTCGAATACTTTTGATTTTTGCTTTCAGTTCATCGATAGTCAGTCCTTCTATATTCATTCCTTCTCGAAGTTGTTCCAGTGCTGAAGCGCGCATTTCTTTATTGCTGTATGCATCACAACGCTTATCCCACAAGCATTCGTGCTCTCTATAAAGTTGTACGAATTTTAAAGTATCGTCTTCGTTGAATTTTCTCGGCATTTTGTCGCAGAAATTCCAAACAAAAACAAAGACGCACACACCCTACGGACATTCGCCAGTGACTGGCTGATGCGTCTACACGTGTCCGCAACGCTGGCGCGGGGGTCGAGGGGTAGGCGGGCGGAGGTCACTGGCTTAAAAAATAGGCCGGCGCTCTATTCTCGCCAGCGTTGGCAGCCAGCGCTAGCTTGGCTTGAAAAACTGTTTACACAAGGCAAATACCAAGCCAGCGCTGGCTGCCAGTGAGACTGGCAGCCAGCGATGGCCTCGTCTAAATTATGCTATATAGTACAGGATTTTTACAATGCTATAAATGTTTAAGAACAAGACAAAGAAACACAGAAAGCAAAAGCAAGTAAATTAGACAGTCACTTTAAAAAAAATTGTCTAAAAAAGGGAAACAACACAGTAAGTAATTTTATGTTGTTAAGTTGTACAATCGACACAAAAGAAGAAATAGAATTTGTCATTGATTCTGGAGCAACCTGTCATATAATAAATTCATTCAAATATTTACAGGATATAGAGAAATGCTCATTTAAAATTATGACAGCCGATGGCAATATACACATGATTGACCAAATAGGAAAAATATATTGCAATTCAAACAATAACAAATTAACATTAAATGAGGTTTATTATGTACCTGGACTGAAGAAAAATTTAATCTCAATAACAAAACTAACAAATAATGATTGCAAAATTGATTTTTATAGAATGACTTGTGAGGTGCGAGATGTATTCACCGACAAGTGCTACTTCACTGGCGAGAGGGGCAGTGACGGCTTGTATTATGTGCGACTTGGAGTAAGAATCGACGACAACGCCAACAATACAAGGTCAGAGATTTACACTGTACAAAATAACAAAAGGTCAGAGATTCATACTATACAAAATAACAAAAGGTCAGTGCAAGAAGTTTCGGTTAATTTGATAAGAGACATAAAATTTTGCCATCGGGCTTTAGGTCATACTCCAATTTCGAAAACGAAAACCTTAGTAAGAGGTATTGATATTAAAAGCAACAAAGAGATGGACGACTGCGAAGTTTGCATCAAAGCTAAACTTTGTAGAAAACCTTTTCTTACTAAAAGGCATAGAGCTAGTCAACCTTTAGAAATAATACACAGTGACATTTGTGGACCAATTGGAACAGAATCTTAGGATGGCTATAAATATTTTATAACTTTCTTAGATGATTACACACATTTTATAAAAAAATATTTATTAAAAACAAAAGATGAAGCTTACTCAAAAATTATTAATTACATCAATTTATGCGAAAACCTAAAAAGAGGGCGAGAGCGCTCGACACGGGTTTCGCGTTAGGCAGTTATCGGTCGACTGGCGCGGCGTCGTTGCCGGCCGGTAAGTTTCTCGATGCGCGCACGCAGGCATTGCGTGATCTATAGACGCGGCTTGACCTTGCATAAGCGGAGCGGATTCAAGTGGCGGATGGCGCCACAATAGTGATAATTTGGAAAATAATATAGAAGATTGTTTTAGGTTTGAGAGGGGAAGTACAAATAGAGAAGAGATAAGAAATGAGTCATTAGTTGAAGAGATTCATGATGAAGATGAAGATAATTTTGAAGATAGTCGTGGAGAATTGTTAAATGAAGAGAGTTTTGAAGATAGTCGCGGAGAATTGTTAAATGAGGAGAATAATGATGATAGTGCAGTTTTAGAAGATAGAAGAGGGAATATTAGAGATGAAGAAGTTTTAGTAGAAGAAGGAGATTCTTTTGAGGGTGCTGTTAATGTTGATAATAATGTTGATTCCGATAGTGAACAAATTGTTAGAAGAATTTTACCGGAAAGAGATAGACGTTTGCCAACGAGATTGAGAGATTATGATTTAGATAGTTCATTAAAAACCAAAACCAAACATTAAAATAAAAACTATAACCTACTCAAAAATTCCGCCCCGGATAGTACCCGGCTCAAAGGTGCCCATTACGCTAGCTGCGTTGCCTCTCTGAATAGCAATGGATATCCTTTGGACCAGGTACCATCCTGAACGTTTGTCATAACCGCGGTCCCGCAAACGGCGCCCTATCTCACTAACAAAGTCTTTGGCTTCAGGGCACCATGGGCCAGCTGTTTCTACAGCGACCGGAACAAAGTCATATTTGGATGTTAAATTAGAATATTTTATACACTTTTGTCCGGCCACCGCACGTGCAGCCGCCCCGGGAGTACAGCGACCGGAACAAAGTCATATTTGGATGTTAAATTAGAATATTTTATACACTTTTGTCCGGCCGCCGCACGTGCAGCAGCCGCCCCGGGAGTGCGTATACTACTATTGAGATAGGACGCCGCGTAGGTACTCACACAAGTGGCGTCCCACAACAAACTGCGTCCCCTCTGCCACAGAATTAGAGTCAAACCGTCTGGTCGTTTACCATTTATCATTCGTCATTTTTAATTTATTTTTATTTTATTTTTATTGATTGTTATTTTTAACATATAGTTAAGTTTTAGAAAGTGAAGAAAGAGATATGTGGAAGAAAGCAATAAAAGAGGAAAAGGATTCATTGGAGAAGAATAATACGTGGGAGATAGTGGATAGAGAAGAAGCGAAGAATAGAAAAATTATTTCAAGCAAATGGGTTTTTACGATTAAATCAGAAGGAAGATATAAAGCGAGATTAGTTGCAAGAGGATTTCTACAAAAATATAATATTGATTATAAAGAAACTTATAGTCCAGTTGTTAATACTAGTAGTGTACGGTTGTTACTTTCGATTGCGGGACAAAAAGGTTTTAAACTTAAACAATTTGATGTTAAAACGGCATTTTTATATGGTGATTTAAAAGAAGATATTTATATGGAGATTCCTTTAGGGTATAATATTGTTAAAAATAAAGTTTGTAAAATGAAGAAGAGTTTGCATGGTCTTAAACAAGCGCCACTTATGTGGAATATAAGATTAACTGAAAAAGAAATTTATTTAGCAATTTATGTTGACGATGGAATCTTGATTGGAAATAATGAGTTAGAATTAAATAAAATTATATTGAATTTGGAAAAAGAGTTTGAGATACGAAAATTTGATAAGGTAGAAAAGTTTATTGGTATTGATATTTTAATTGAAGAGATGTTTATAAAAAATTATCAGAAATCTTATATTGAAAAATTTAATATAAATAATTCTAAAGGAATTTTAAAGTATCGTCTTCGTTGAATTTTCTCGGCATTTTGTCGCAGAAATTCCAAACAAAAACAAAGACGCACACACCCTACGGACATTCGCCAGTGACTGGCTGATGCGTCTACACGTGTCCGCAACGCTGGCGCGGGGGTCGAGGGGTAGGCGGGCGGAGGTCACTGGCTTAAAAAATAGGCCGGCGCTCTATTCTCGCCAGCGTTGGCAGCCAGCGCTAGCTTGGCTTGAAAAACTGTTTACACAAGGCAAATACCAAGCCAGCGCTGGCCTCGTCTAAATTATGCTATATAGTACAGGATTTTTACAATGCTATAAATGTTTAAGAACAAGACAAAGAAACACAGAAAGCAAAAGCAAGTAAATTAGACAGTCACTTTAAAAAAAATTGTCTAAAAAAGGGAAACAACACAGTAAGTAATTTTATGTTGTTAAGTTGTACAATCGACACAAAAGAAGAAATAGAATTTGTCATTGATTCTGGAGCAACCTGTCATATAATAAATTCATTCAAATATTTACAGGATATAGAGAAATGCTCATTTAAAATTATGACAGCCGATGGCAATATACACATGATTGACCAAATAGGAAAAATATATTGCAATTCAAACAATAACAAATTAACATTAAATGAGGTTTATTATGTACCTGGACTGAAGAAAAATTTAATCTCAATAACAAAACTAACAAATAATGATTGCAAAATTGATTTTTATAGAATGACTTGTGAGGTGCGAGATGTATTCACCGACAAGTGCTACTTCACTGGCGAGAGGGGCAGTGACGGCTTGTATTATGTGCGACTTGGAGTAAGAATCGACGACAACGCCAACAATACAAGGTCAGAGATTTACACTGTACAAAATAACAAAAGGTCAGAGATTCATACTATACAAAATAACAAAAGGTCAGTGCAAGAAGTTTCGGTTAATTTGATAAGAGACATAAAATTTTGCCATCGGGCTTTAGGTCATACTCCAATTTCGAAAACGAAAACCTTAGTAAGAGGTATTGATATTAAAAGCAACAAAGAGATGGACGACTGCGAAGTTTGCATCAAAGCTAAACTTTGTAGAAAACCTTTTCTTACTAAAAGGCATAGAGCTAGTCAACCTTTAGAAATAATACACAGTGACATTTGTGGACCAATTGGAACAGAATCTTAGGATGGCTATAAATATTTTATAACTTTCTTAGATGATTACACACATTTTATAAAAAAATATTTATTAAAAACAAAAGATGAAGCTTACTCAAAAATTATTAATTACATCAATTTATGCGAAAACCTAAAAAGAGGGCGAGAGCGCTCGACACGGGTTTCGCGTTAGGCAGTTATCGGTCGACTGGCGCGGCGTCGTTGCCGGCCGGTAAGTTTCTCGATGCGCGCACGCAGGCATTGCGTGATCTATAGACGCGGCTTGACCTTGCATAAGCGGAGCGGATTCAAGTGGCGGATGGCGCCACAATAGTGATAATTTGGAAAATAATATAGAAGATTGTTTTAGGTTTGAGAGGGGAAGTACAAATAGAGAAGAGATAAGAAATGAGTCATTAGTTGAAGAGATTCATGATGAAGATGAAGATAATTTTGAAGATAGTCGTGGAGAATTGTTAAATGAAGAGAGTTTTAAAGATAGTCGCGGAGAATTGTTAAATGAGGAGAATAATGATGATAGTGCAGTTTTAGAAGATAGAAGAGGGAATATTAGAGATGAAGAAGTTTTAGTAGAAGAAGGAGATTCTTTTGAGGGTGCTGTTAATGTTGATAATAATGTTGATTCCGATAGTGAACAAATTGTTAGAAGAATTTTACCGGAAAGAGATAGACGTTTGCCAACGAGATTGAGAGATTATGATTTAGATAGTTCATTAAAAACCAAAACCAAACATTAAAATAAAAACTATAACCTACTCAAAAATTCCGCCCCGGATAGTACCCGGCTCAAAGGTGCCCATTACGCTAGCTGCGTTGCCTCTCTGAATAGCAATGGATATCCTTTGGACCAGGTACCATCCTGAACGTTTGTCATAACCGCGGTCCCGCAAACGGCGCCCTATCTCACTAACAAAGTCTTTGGCTTCAGGGCACCATGGGCCAGCTGTTTCTACAGCGACCGGAACAAAGTCATATTTGGATGTTAAATTAGAATATTTTATACACTTTTGTCCGGCCACCGCACGTGCAGCCGCCCCGGGAGTACAGCGACCGGAACAAAGTCATATTTGGATGTTAAATTAGAATATTTTATACACTTTTGTCCGGCCGCCGCACGTGCAGCAGCCGCCCCGGGAGTGCGTATACTACTATTGAGATAGGACGCCGCGTAGGTACTCACACAAGTGGCGTCCCACAACAAACTGCGTCCCCTCTGCCACAGAATTAGAGTCAAACCGTCTGGTCGTTTACCATTTATCATTCGTCATTTTTAATTTATTTTTATTTTATTTTTATTGATTGTTATTTTTAACATATAGTTAAGTTTTAGAAAGTGAAGAAAGAGATATGTGGAAGAAAGCAATAAAAGAGGAAAAGGATTCATTGGAGAAGAATAATACGTGGGAGATAGTGGATAGAGAAGAAGCGAAGAATAGAAAAATTATTTCAAGCAAATGGGTTTTTACGATTAAATCAGAAGGAAGATATAAAGCGAGATTAGTTGCAAGAGGATTTCTACAAAAATATAATATTGATTATAAAGAAACTTATAGTCCAGTTGTTAATACTAGTAGTGTACGGTTGTTACTTTCGATTGCGGGACAAAAAGGTTTTAAACTTAAACAATTTGATGTTAAAACGGCATTTTTATATGGTGATTTAAAAGAAGATATTTATATGGAGATTCCTTTAGGGTATAATATTGTTAAAAATAAAGTTTGTAAAATGAAGAAGAGTTTGCATGGTCTTAAACAAGCGCCACTTATGTGGAATATAAGATTAACTGAAAAAGAAATTTATTTAGCAATTTATGTTGACGATGGAATCTTGATTGGAAATAATGAGTTAGAATTAAATAAAATTATATTGAATTTGGAAAAAGAGTTTGAGATACGAAAATTTGATAAGGTAGAAAAGTTTATTGGTATTGATATTTTAATTGAAGAGATGTTTATAAAAAATTATCAGAAATCTTATATTGAAAAATTGTTAGAAAAATATGGTTATAGTAGTCTTAAAGAAAGTGCTCATCCTGATATTTTAATTGATACACATCAAGGGGGGAAGGTTGATAGTAATGATGTGCATAAATATAGACAGTTAATTGGTTCTCTGTTATATTTAGTAAATAAAACAAGGTTAGATTTACCATTTCATGTGGGTTATTGTAGTAGACATCAAGAATGTCTGAATCTAAATGATTTTGGGAATATTAAAAACATTTTTAAATATATTCGAAATAGTCATCAACAGTCCGTCACTGCTCTTTCTAGTACTGAGGCTGAATACATCTCAGCTGCCGAATGTATTCAAGACTTATTGTACATCCAAAGTTTATTTAGGCAAATAACAGGGAAAACTGCTAAGACGGAATTATATGTCGATAACCAGTCAGCAATTGTTTTAATTAAAAATGGTATTCTAAATAGAAGAAATAAACACATAGATGATAGAATACCACTTTATTAAAGAAAAAATTTAAGAAAATGTAATTGAGATATTCTACTGTCCAACTAATTCAAATATTGCAGATACTTTAACTAAAGGGTTAGATAGAACTAAGTTTTTACGGTTGAAGAAGTGTATTGTGAGTGCGTAATGAACTCAAGTGACTCTATTGATAATTAGAATAATTGTTAATTATTTGAAATAGAGATAAGTGTTTAGAACTTTAATTCCAAATTTAGTTTTAATGTTTGTCTAGTATAGTGATATGTTTGAAGGTTGTAATTTGAAAGTTTATAATGGGGGGTTTATATTTAATATGTATTTAGTTATAATTGATAGGTAGGGAATTATAATATGAGTTTTTATTTGAAGAGTGATGGTAGTTTGTGTTAATAGAAGAGTTAACGTTAGATATGAAATTCAGTGGGGATGTTAAAGAGTTTTAGTTGTCAAAGAATTTCATACTGGTTAGTTTTAGTTTATGGTTTGTTAAAAAGTATTTCGGGTTTTTGAATGTTCAAAGAAAAGACGATTATAAACAGTCATGTGAATAGATTTAATCATGTAACTCAAAAAGATATAAAGTGTTTGTTTTTTATAGAAAATGTTTAATTTTATATTAAAGTATTAATAAACCGGCCAAGTGCGAGTTAAACTCGCGTGGAGAGGGTTCCGTGCAATTGATTGAATTGTTATAGGTTTTCCTGTAATCTACAAGCAATGAACTATATTTTGTATGTTTTTCAAAATTTTAGGCTCAGTAGTTTCGAAGATCAGGGGGGATGGTCAATTTTCGTCTTCTTTCATAAATGAAATCAAAACTTTTCATTTTCCAATAATAACAAAAATATAGTTGAGATTCTCATAACGAGCCCTTTCATTTGATACATGACGCAGTAAACTTTTTTTTATTTCCTAATTTTTCCCCCGAAAATGCCCCTTATTTAAACAAAATATTTATTTACTTTGCACATATGTGTTGGGTCATAGGATTACAACATTCTACCAAATTTCACCTGATTCGGTCCAGTAGATTCGGAGCAAATTGACAGACAAAATCTGTGACAGACGGACGGACAGACAGACGCACGAGTGGTCCTATAAGGGTTCCGTTTTTTCATTTTTTGTACGAAACCCTAAAAATGATTAGTGTATGTGAGTAAAATGTGTGTGAGTAAAATATAATGGAGTAAACAAAGGAAAAAAGTATTTTTTATTGACGTGACTTGAACCCTCATATCTATAACAAAATAACACTTGTCAGTCAAGAATTCATCCACAGAATAGTATGCTTTATCAACTAAAAATTTATGTACAAGTCTTGTTGAAGAAAATAGTACTTATATAAACTCTTTGGATGTATTTGTCTGTGTACAAAGAGTAGTTATAGTGACAGGATAAAATGAATGACACTCTGAATAAAATTTCGATAATATGAACATCTAAAGTAGTGGTTTTTATAATAACCAAGAGTCAAAATAAACACACCGAGGATTGAGTAGCGGGTCATCCAGGCTTAAACATGGTCCTACCGAGCCAAATTAGAAAACTAGCGATTTATGGATGTGAATGGAATTACGTATAAAATAGTAAGAACTGTTCAAAAGTAACGCAAACTACGTACGTATGAGTATATTTAACAGCATTTAGTACAAATACTGGAGAGCAAAGATCAGTCCTGCCTGGGGTTCTAGACCAAATCAGACCGACGTCGTCGACAAAAACAAGACGACAGGGCCTACGATTCACATCACACATCAATTCAAGGGAATCCGAGTGGGTATTCATCACGTCGAGATCTTCGCCATGGTCGTCATACTGGCAAGAATAGTGTTGTGACAGTGCTTGAAACAGAGGGATTGACATGTATCGACATTTTTCCATCGAAATTCTACATAAGTATCTATTATTTTATATCGATTGTAGCAACTTACTTCTTATTTAAAATGGCATCTTTAATAAAAAGTCAACTCGGGTACAAACGAATAATAGAAAGAGTGTACAATTTTTTTTTAAATTCGTAAGTGCGATTATCCCAGGAATCCTATATTCAAACTAGTCTTACTAACTTGGAAGCCCAGTGGTTAGTCGTTGCTGATACCCATAGGAAACTAGTTACTGAGATTAAAGATGCCCTGTTAGAAAACTAATATTTTCAGGAGGAAATGTACGATGAGATTGAGGAAATGTACATAGAATATAAGTCTGACCTAACTGAAATATTAAACACTTTTAAGCATTCTGATTCATCAATCTCAAATGTACAGTCAGCTGCAAAAAGTGAATACAATGTACAGTTACCAAAAATATCGCTGCCGATTTTTTCTGGATTATATTCCCAATGGTGTTCTTTTCGTGATTTGTACATATCTTTAATTCATACAAATCATGCATTAGATGACGTCCAGAAAATGCACTATTTAAAGAGCCACCTCTTAGGTGAAGCGAAGCAGCTCTTGAGACATGTTCCGGTCACTGCGGCATCTTATCAAGAGTCGTGGTCGCTTCTGAATAGTAGATATAACAACACAAGGTATCTGGCTACCTGTATATTAAAACGTTTCATGGATCAAACTCCTATGTCAGTAGAATCATGCAGTGCGTTAAAAAATGTGTTACTTTGAATGGGTTAAAAAATTTAGGGATAAATATAGATTCGTGGGACATTCTCTTAATCTACATTATTAGTACAAAATTGGATACTAAATCTAGAAAGAGGTGGTAAGAGAAAGTAAGTGTATTTAAGGAATTGCCTACTCTTCAACAACTGAAAGAATTTTTGGAATGTAGATTTCGATCCCTCGAATTTCTAGAAAATAAACTCACAACAGAACCCATTGTATCTAATCAGGAATTTAAGGTAATGTACGCAAACTGTTTCAATACTAAGTCTATTTTATGTCCGTTTTGTAAGAAAGGTGAACACAAAATATATCATTGTAAGGAGTTTGTTCAGGCAGAAACTGACACCCGACGTAATTTTGTGCAAATGAACGGACTTTGTTTCAACTGCCTAGGTAGAAATCACTGTGCTCGTATTTGTCGCTCTCCAATCAAATGTCATGTCTGCAAACAAAGACACCACTCTATGCTTCACCCGCAACTAACCTCGGAACCGGGCAGTTCTAGTTTGTGCAAAATGTATCAAACATTTAACAGTCATTAGAAGATTCTGCATCATCTTCTTATTGTCAAGTCGAAATGGTTTCATCATCTTCTAATGTCGCTGCACACCTTTGTAAAAAGATAGCAATCAATCAGGTTTTGTTAACTACCGCTCTTGTTAAAGCTAAAACAAGAGGGCAACGTGTGCCTGCTGAGGGCCTTGCTGAATCATGGTTCGCGGGCCACATTGGTGACAGAATCAGCCTTACAACTGCTTGGCATCAAGAAGACCCCGACCAAGAGTGTCATCTTAGGATTAAGCGGCGATAAAAATACTTTTAAGCCAAGGTATTTAGCTTCTATTGTAATTCAATCCCGTCACGATCCCAGTTTTCAAGCAGAAGTAAATGCGCATGTGCTAAAAACTATCACGACTTTTCTCCCAGCTGAGAAAATCGTAAAAATGGATTGGCCTGCATTGGCTTCAATTAACTTAGCTGATCCACAATTTGACACGCCAAGCAAGGTTGACATTTTACTAGGCGCTGACATTTATAGTCAGGTTATAACAGATGGTTTGATCAAAGGTCCTAATGGTTCAACAACAGCACAGAATACAGCCTTGGGATGGATCTTGTCAGGTCCCACACATCTACGCGATGGAGATCAATCCAGATCTACAAAATGTCATCATACTGTTCTGAGTTTGCATAATATGCTCAGTCAAGAAGAACAATATATTAAAGAACCATACAGTCCATTAACAAAAAATAACTTTGTAGAACAGGACAATGTGCACTATCATAAAAATTGCGTAAAGAATCTTCAAACTAAGCGTGGATATTTGCAAGATGTTCCATTCAAACGATCACGATTTTTTGTGTTGGTGTATATGTTTTTATGTAGACACAAGGTCCGACGTTTGTGTTGCTATACCAAAGGTAATGTCTTTATCAAGAAAAATAACGTCTCTCTTGTAGGGTGTTTATAAGGCAAAGTTGAAACAAAGTGTACTAGTTGGGCAGGATTATTAGGACTATTACTTGTGATAAGATGATCTTGCACTCCGATTTACGTTCACCAGGTAACCTACTTTTAACAAGTGTTATTTGAAAAGGGTTACTTCTTGCGAAGTTAGAAGTTTATCTGTTATTTTAGGTCTTAATTTTATATGCATGTTTTTATACATAGCTTGTAGTTCTTTCATAGTAGGCGGCTTTTATGTAAAAATAATTAAGAATGTTCAAATAACATTCTTAGTGGGCGGTATGTTGAAGAAAATAGTACTTATATAAACTCTTTGGATGTATTTGTCTGTGTACAAAGAGAAGTTATTGTGACAGGATAAAATGAATGACACTCTGAATAAAATTTCGATAATATGAACATCTAAAGTAGTGGTTTTTATTATATTTTCCTTTTTTATTATATTTTCCTATAATAACCAAAAGAGTCAAAATAAACACACCGAGGATTGAGTAGCGGGTCATCCGTTAAACATCTCTTAAAATTATTATATCGAATATGAAATGGTAGTTTATTAAATAATTTAGGTGCTATTGCGTATATACTTTTGTGTAGGAACGTAATTTTGCAATATATAAGGTACAAATTACTGGAGTGACGTTGAATTTCCACTCGACGAAATAAGTTAAAATTCTGTTTTACAAAAATAGCGACTTCATAGATAGGTATATAGTAGGCAGGGAAAAGTTAGAAGCTTTAAATTTTTAAAATGTGGTTTGCGCGATTGTCTTTGTTTAAGATTACATATAGCTCTGACACATTTTATCTGTGCTAGAAAAACATCTTTATTGTCAGTAGCATTCCCCCAAAATATTACTCCGTATCTGAGTGTGGATGCTACATAGCCATGATAAGCAGTGATTAGAGCAGTTTTATTGGCGATTTTATCTAACATTGTTAATGCATAAGAAATCCTTTTAATTACGTACACACATGATCTATTTGTGATTCCCAAGACATATTATTATTTATTAATATTCCTAAAAAACTTGTACATTCTGTTTCGTCGATTTTTTGATCTTTGTGTTATATTTAATCTAGATTTTATATTTCGTCGCATTTGAAATTTAATTACTTTTGTTTTTGTCAAGTTAATTTTTAAGTTGTTTTCATTTAACCAGTCAATTATTTTATTGTAGATAGATCATTTTAATTTTTTATTGTGGATAGTTTGTGTGGATGTATGGTTGGATGGAGCCTAGTTCACTACTTCTCTACTGCCGAGTTTTCTATCAAGAAAAATTGTCATGATGGATCATCACGAGTTTCAAATTTAATATAAACGGTTAAAAAGTTTGCTTGAGCTGTCCCCTAGTTCACAAATTGACAGAACCTCTAGGGAGAAAAAAAAACGTAAAAGAAATGTAAGTATTTAAAAAAGCGAAGCTAAGCGGTTTAAGCAAAGCCAGTGCCGGCTTTGGTTCTGCGAGGCTGAGGTAAACTCTAAGAGTATACAGAACGGAATCTCCTAAGGTACGCGCAATATGCGTCCCCGTTCCCCGTGGCACCTCTCCCCCGTTCTTGTGTTGTTGTGTTCGCCCGCTCTCGCCCTGAGACAAGGGGAGAACGGGGGAGTGGTACGGGGACGCATATTGCGCGGGCCCTTAGGAGATTCCGTTCTGTATACTCTTACTGTCTTCTGTGCCAATACTACTTAGTAATAACACACTCGATAGGAAAGAAAGAAAAGTAAAAATATATAATGAAAATACCTTCTTCTCTAAGAACTGTTGCACAGTTGGCATTTGGAACTTCCCCATCTTGTTTACTGATAATTTATTATCAAAACAGTAACTTGAATTTTGAAATTCTTGATCAAATCAAAATTGCAAGAATTTAGAATTTGCGACCGATTAACTTTACATGATGACAACCAAGATTTGACAATATTTTTGTAATTCTTTATCTGCTATTTGTCCTATACGGGAAGAAGGTGGCCAGTTGCAACATATCGACGCAAGTAATAAAATTATTTGAAACCTCCTTGAACATTCAAGTCCACGTACTTGTTTAAGTACAAGTTTTTAAGTATAAGTTATATAGGTATTAGCTAATAATCAATAATAATATGATAAAGAAGTCCATTTTTTATGTTTATGTATATTTTATATTACGTATTTTTTTATAAATGTGATATAAAAAAGTTTAGCTTAGTTCCCTAAAAAAAATAACACGCATCATGATGTCGGGATTCAAACCAGAGGTACATACTTGCGGTCACAGACTGTCTTCGTTCAATCCACAGATTGAAATAGCGATTAATATAGCGACGGTAGCAGCGAAATTAGCATTCATTTCTAATGATTCCTAGAAGGTATTTTTTTATGCTTAAAGAAAAGCAAAGAAAGGTTCTTTAAAAATAAAACCTACTTAGATCGATTTCTCAGCTCCAATTAGGCTTGCCACAGTTGCCACCCGTACTATATTATTTATCGTGGAAGGGACATACCCTTAATAAATCGAACCACGGTTTATACTAGATCATTATAGTTTACTCGTAATGAAGTTAAAATAACAGCCAAAGAACAAAAAAAAGTTTGCATTGGGAATATCCCAGTAGTACTATATTTATTGCAATGTTTTGAAAAAAATACTATTTTACCTCCAAAGAAGGTGGCAGCCCTAGTTCCAACACAGGTAGGTACCTATATTATATTTCGATGCTGTACATACATATACTGGCAATGATATATTTATATAATACTAGCTGTGCCCGCGACTTCGTTCGCGTGGTTGTCGGAACGTAATGTTATATAGCCTTCCTCTATAAATGGACTACCCAACAAAAAAAGAATTTTTCAAATCGGACCATTAGTTCCTGAGATTAGCGCGTTTAAACAAACAAACAAACAAACTCTTCCGCTTTATAATATTAGTATAGATATCATTGTACTCGTATACTGGCTTCAACTTACGTAGTAACTATTTATTATTTTGTGCTTTAAACGTTGACGAAATCGTAATTATAAATACAGATACACTATCACGTCTTTATCCCTAACGGGGTAGACAGAGCCAAAGGCGGTAAAGCCCAGGCCACTTTTAGCGTAATGGTGGGCATGAAGGTGGAAAAGGGAAATCATAATAGTGATGGGTTGCTAACCGCATCGCCTATTCATATGATTCAGATTCTCGCCCATTCCCTCGATCGGCTTTTACGATCTGCACGGGAAGAGAAGCAGCTGGTACATATGTTTTTTCTTTTCTCCCAGACCAGCAAAGAAGAAAGAATTATAAAGAAATACAATATATATAAAAATATGTATAATATATATATAAATAGTTTAGGTATCGAAAATGTACCTACATTATTATTACTATGCGGGCAGGCGGCCCCTTTCGGGTGGTAAGTAAATTCAGTTATACGAATCGGTTGTCCAGAGTAATAAGAATGAAATTGGCTTGCAATGGATGTCTAGGTATCTATACGAAAAGGAGCTGAATTCTGACGTGAGCAAAATTAAACTATATCGCTAGCCACATTGAGTAGATATTTCTTTGCTAAGTGAGACTTCTGTACGTTTGTATTATTTATTCTGTGGTAACACCTAGATGGCGCTATCCAAAGTTAGAACGCGCTATTGTTTCGTTTGCTACATAAACGCGGAAATTTTATTAATATTTCTAAAACTACTGAACCGATTTTGATGCGGAACTAACTTGAAAATTCTATTGATATTGCCTACATGCCTACAAAATTTCCTCAAAATCGGACCATCGGTCCGGCAGTTACGCCGTACAAACATACATACGAACAATGCGTTTTCGCCCTGAACTCGATTTAGAGACCTCGCTTGCTCGGTCAATAATAGGATAGCCTTCTTAAAGGTTTTCCTGTAATCCATAGGTAAATAACATATCTGTATATTTTTCAAAAGTTTAGGCTGTGGTTACGGAGATGTTGGGTGATGTGTAAATTAAGTACCTATTTTCTTAAATGACTTCAAAAAAACTGGCCTAAAAAATAAAATAAAAAATTTGTGACATTTGAATTTCATACAAAAGTACATTCAAAGCTCTTTGTAATTTAATTTACTTACGTTATTATGTCCATCTTTCACTGATTTACATTATGTGTACTTTCAACTATATTGGTCCAGTAGTTTTCAGTGAGTGATTCTATAAGGGTGGGGAATCCAAAACAATAAAAGTCTTGAAAATTTTTTATTTAAAAATAATCTGAATATTGATTACTTAAATATTTCATAGTTTTGGAAATCTCATAATGCTAATAAAAAGAAACAATCTAGTTGTTGATCTGCATACTTTTAGTTTTCTCCAGTATTTCTTTATAAGGAGGGTTGATAGGAGACTGCACTGGCTCCTTGTATTCATAACTTGTTTGTCCTTCCAATAGTAATGGATATGAAGTGTCCGAGTCATATGCACTTAGATCACCACATGCATTAAATGGAACTATAAATCTATTTGGGCCAGTAAATTGGTTGAAATCACAATATTTATGGTCTAATAATGGGTTAACCATGGTTGGTATATAACCTTCTGGTGGCTGGTAGTTCTGACAAATCACGAAGGCTTCTATACTTGAGTTTCTAGAGCTTCTTGGTTTTGAAACTGTAACATATTCAAAGAATTGCTTTAACTGTGAATATAACAGTGTCACATCTTTTCCTCTGAAGATTTTGGCCACAAATACTCCACCTACTTTCAGCACGTGCGTAGTAATGTTCAAAGCTGCCAGTAGAAGCTGAGATTGAATATATTCATCAATATCATGAAGCCCTGTGACGTCAGGGGCACCATCGCACACCACCAAGTCTGCCTTAAGTCCTTCAAATTCTTTAATGATTTCGTTTGCTGTGGATAGTTTAGTGATATCTCCTTGTATTTGTTTCACCCCCGGTAAAGCAGCCATGGCCTGCAAATCGACGGCAACGATCTTAACCTCATCTTCGTTCTCAGTGTTCTGTCTTAACTTCTTGGTTAAAACTTGACTCCAACTGCCAGGAGCTGCACATAGGTCAACAGCTCGCAAAACGCCTTCAAATATGTTATGTTCTTCGTTTATTTGCAATAGTTTGAATGCACTTCTGGCACGCCAGCCTTCTTCTTTGGCTAATCTATAATAAATATCCCTTTTGTCCTTTGATGTTTTTCCCATTATTTATTAAGATACCTAGGTAATTATGTGCTAATAATATAAATTACTTTATTAACGGAAGTGAATAATTGCTAGGTTAGGTAATATTATATTGTAATCAGAAACTATATAGGGATCACGGATTGTAATATTTATTTTATTTTATCTCGTTTCTTCTACGAAAGTTTGACATTGACATTTGAATTAAAGTGACGTTTATTTGACACATCTTCGGTAAGCAAAAGAAACCACCGACCACCGCAAGTTATCCTACGTCGTGGCAAAGTATTACTACGTGAAGTGTGAACTAGCCCAAAAATTGGACACTTCCCCAAAAAAAGGAGTTTTTAGGGTTCAAAATTCCACCATAACTTTGACAAGTCTAAACAGATTTGGATGTATGGATGTTACTATACCTATATTACACGCATGGTCACTTACGTAAAAATCAGCTACTGGCCGACATGTTTCGACCTCATTCGCAGAAAATCAGCGTCCCCCAGTCCCCCACCAACCACCATCCACCGCGCTGTCATTGCGAGCGCCACGGTCAAGGCAAGCGCCCGCGGCGCTGGCGGCGCAGCGTGGCCGCCCGCGCGTCGCGTCGCTAAGAGGTAGGTTACACGATCAGTCTGGCATCAGTCAAGTCCATCAGAATGATCGAAGAATAACCGTATAACCCGCTGAATGACAGACTGATGGTTCTGACTGATGAAAATTAAAATTGTTTTGAATGATGAAAGACGGATGGGAGACTGATCGCGTAACCCGCTCGTATCATTCTCGCGTCAGTCACCGTACACCAATGTATGTAAATAAGGTTCATTATAGCTCTTTGCCGTATACGTACTTTTTATCAGTCTGCTGTCATTCTGGATTGACCGTGTAACTGTGAAAAACATCCATCATTCTGGCGTCAGTCACGTAATTCCAGACTGATGGATTTGGCTGATGCCAGAATGATAGTGTAACCTACCTCTAGACTAACATCAGTGTGGTTCGGGACATATTAATGTTCGGGACGTCGTCGTGCGGCGTCGCGCGTCATATTCGCCCTGATGACGACCTGCGGATGAGGTCGAAACATGTCCGCCAGTAGCAGATTTTTTACGTTAGCGACCTGTGTAATGTCTGTGTCTCACATTAGTTTTAACCAAAAGATGTATGGATGGATATCATGGTGGGAATCTATGGGTAGAATATGGTCTGTGGGTAGAATCCTCAGGTAGGATCATTGGTCTGAGGTAGAATCTTTATATCATCACGCACGCATAAGTGACATCATGACATGCTATATATTTTTTAAAATAAATAATTAATTTATGGACAGTGAGGCTTTTGAAATGTGGTGCTGAAGGCGTATGGAAAAGATACTTAAGCTGGAAGGAGAAAAAAACTAATACAGAGGTTCTGGAACGTGTCAAGGAGAAAAGAACGATAACGTTCTTTTCTCCTTTTCATAAGAAGACAATCGATGTAAGAGGAAAAATGTTTGGACACCTTATACGACACGATAATTTCATCAAAAATATCATGGAAGGAAAGATCGAGGCAAGAAGAGGAAAAGGAAGGCCAAGAAGGGCGTTCATGGTTGAAGTAAAGGAAAAGGCAGAAGTCGTGTATACGACACGACTTCTGCCTTTTCCTTTACACCTTTACCGGGAAGTCAAGCATTTGGCTGAGGATCGGGAGACGAGGCAAATACTCCACCAACAAGAACATAGTTCTTAAATATAGTGATGATGATAAGGACAGTGATATTTAATTTTAATTAAAATTTCCTGGTTGCTAGAAATCTATTTATAAGTACGTAGTAGTTGGTGTCCATTCCCGTGATCGACTTCTACGATCTGCGGTCTTTTCTCCCAAACCAGCATGGCAGATATCTCAGAAAAATGACTGAAGTGAACATCCTGCAAAAACTATTTATTTTTAATAAATTGTGCAATAAAGAATCCTATTGTGTCCTTGTATATTGGATTCACCGTCCTTAAATTGTCATCAACTGGACTAAATCGCTGCACCATTTCTCTGAAACAATAGAAATAACCATAAAACAAACAATTCAGTAAGCTGAAGCATTTAAATATCACATCGCCTTTTTTGGCGCCAATTTAAGTAAATAATATTTGAAGTGTTGTGTGGGTCTAACTGTGTACTTGTATAATCGATCCCTTTATCAGACATCCAATTTATTACACAGTACCCACACTCTACAACACAATAAGATATTCAAAATAATTGCAATTTTGCAGCTTAAAGCTGCGATTAGGTGGGTGGTAACCTGGTAACTTACCCTGCTGTCAACATACGGTATTTAATAAATACCGTGTAAATACAAAAATGCATAAATACTATTTATGCATTTTTGGCCATTCCAAAAGTGACTCTATATCAGAGGAATAAGGTGAAGTAATAACTTTAAATTATTTATTGTTATCAATACCTATTATTTCTATTCTAAAATAAGTGTACTTATCATGTATGTGTCATACACATATTTATCATACCAAATCATAGTATTGATATCTAGTAAATAGTATACCTAGTTGAGCTGTTAAAGTATAGCTGATGACCAAGCAAACGCGAAACGCGAGTGAAGCGTCTCCGTTTCAGCTTGGGCAGAAATGCTTCCGTATGTCTGCTCGACTATTTTCCTTTACGGATCCTATTTCACAACAGATTGTCGTGAGATTCTGAGTAGGTTCCAAAAAAAAAGTCAATAGTTTTTTAAAATTTTTCCAAATGGTAAAGTTAGGTATGGGCGGTTTTTAGATGCGCCGTGGTCAAGTTTTTCTTTCTGCTAGGCCAGGATGTCAAGTGAACTTGACCCATGGTGGATTTATAGTCCTGGACCGTGTGGGGGGAGGGGGGGGGGAGAGGTTTCAGATACACATACATGGGCCCTGTGTCAGCTCCCACTGCCTTGAGAAATGCACAATTTTATTTACCTTTGTTGGTTACTGAGTCCACAGGTAGGCAGCCCGGGACCACCAAGCAGGGGTTCAGCGGGGACCAATGTCAAACATGGGAACTCTTCCAGCGCCCAAGCAACCATGCCTTCATTCTCATCTTCAGTTACAGTGCAAGTACTGTATATTAAATTACCACCAACTTTGAGTACTTGAACTGCCTGAAAATAAATTAATAAAATAAAAATAAATATTTATGGACAAATCACACTGATTGAGCTAGCCCCAAAGTAAGTTTTAAACTTGTGTTCTTCTTCGTCTAGGCGTGTTCCCGGTTGCATCTTCAGAAGTGTTGCTTCGGAGTCCGGGGTGCGCTTTCCCGCTTTTTCTTCTCCAAATATAACATGCATATTAATGGTCACCCAAGGATGCCAGACCTTGCAAAATGGAGAAGAAATAGCCGGAACAGTTTGAATGATTTGGCTTTAGTTTTACGACCGGCCGCCCGCCTGCTTGACGTCAACCCTCTTTGGGAATGTATTTGTGCGAAAAGTTTTACAACCGGCCGCCGCCCGACGTTAACGCTCCTTGGGAATGCAACTGTAGCACGAGATGTTTGTGCCTAGTCCTTTAGTCGCCTCTTACGACATCCACATAAAGAGATGGAGTAGTCCTATTCTAACCCGGAACCACACGATTGTGTTATTATTAGTATATTAATACCAGGAACATGCTGGATGCATGCCTAATCCAATCTGCCATTTTAGAAATCCTTGGGGCTTATCTCCAACAGTGGACTTCTAGCAGCTAAAATGAATAAATATATAAAATTACTGGATTACTTCAATTGTTAAAGATGTATAGGTACTGGATGTAATGGATGTGAACTTGTTTAGTAAAACTGAGTAAAATTGAAATGAAATCTGGTAATTTTCTACTTACGAGGAATATAGATCACAAGATTTCACATAACAATGGTAGGCTTACAAATAAAAACAGGAATCAGGTAGCCATCCATCTTAACAAATCCTAAGCATTGTTATGTTTTTTATTTAATAAACCTATGAACCTAGCTAGAGGTATTGAGACTCGTCAGCTCGTCACAAGGGCACTACTGGACATTTTGAAGTTGTGTGGCTAAGTAGACTTTCTAATTTATGTTGTGAAGTCTTCATAAGATAATCGTATTTCCGCAATATGGCATGGTACAACTCGTTCATGGTGAAACATAAAAAAAGTCATAAAATTTTATGTAATGCACTTACAGCTCTCATTAATTTCCGTTGAACAAATTTATATGACTGCAGCATTTTTGGTGTCATTTTATTGACTAGCTGAGGCCTCTGTCCCAGACCACTACAAGGGGCATCGAGGAGGACTTTATCAAAGCTGTTTGGAGCAAAGGGCGGCCCTTGCTCGATACCTTCACTAGTATCAGAACAACATTTTGTGGAATCATATGTAAAAGCTTTTATGCATGTTATGCCGTGATTTTCACAGTTGTCTTGTATCCTTGCTATTTTCTGGGGCGTTTTATCCACAGCTATTATAAATGCCTGAAAAAAATCAAATTATCAGGTCACCAATCAAGATCATTGACACTATGGTTTCATAAATCATATGTTTCTTAGATAAACAGTTAGTTTTAGATCTATGTATTAAAAGTTTGTAATTGGTTACCTATGATATGACTTTATACGCAATTCACAGTATAGATATTTAGTCACAGAGCTATTCTACCCTAGTATAACAAACAGGCTAAATCTGCTGGCCAAGTATGGCTCTGGTAGTACATAGAGGGTCGTGCTCCTGCAGTGGAGACTAAACAAGACCTGATGACGATGATAACAGGTGGGTATTACAGTACTAAAAATATCACTAACTTCAGGTCACCAATCAAGATCCTTGGAACTATGCTTTTATAATTAATGTTTCTTAGATAAACTTAGATTCATATATCTGTCGCAGTTGGATGGTATAAACCGCTAATACACGAAAAGTTGTTTGGCATTACAGCTCGGTTTTGTTAAACAGCTGAATATCGTTCAGCTGGATTGTCTAAGAATGCGCAACGTGTTACGTCATTGAAACCGCTAACCATATTTTCAAACGGCTAGCGGTTTTGTGAAACAGTAGCGGTAATCCGCTGTTTGACGAAACCGTTAAACAATCCAAGTGCGACACATGCATGATAAGATTTTTTCGACATCGAATTTCATTTCCCAGAAAACTATTCACGATTTTTATTACTATAGGTTTGCTCTAACCTAGTAAAATGGATAGAACTTTTCTGGGACTCGCCGGCCGCTACCGCGGCACGCTCGCTTCCGTCGCTTCGCTCGTACGTAAGTACATAGATCTCGTTGCTTCGCTCGCTCGGCTCGTGCGTGTGTTGGTCGCACTTCTAACCTAACCTATAGGTTTGCCCTAACCTAGTAAAATTAATAGAACATTCCTAGCACTCGCTGGCTTCTGCCGCGGCACGTTCGCTTCGCTCGCTCGCCATTGCCACTTCGTAGGCATTCTAAATTGTATTTAATTTCTTTAGATAGAATGTTCAACAACTTCTCTAGCCGCATGGATGAATACAAGTCGTTCATTCCATTCCGCGTATTAGGGTTCGTTGTTTTACAAAACCGAGCTGTAATGCCAAACAGCTAGAGGTTTAGTGAATTAGCGGATTATACCATTCAACTGCGACATATCTGTGACTGTGAAAGAAATTCACAGTGACATACATATGTATAGCCAGAGATCTATTCTACCCTAGTATTGATAAAAACAGGTGGGTATTACAATATTAAAAATATCACTAACTTGGTCATTAGACATTTCAGCTAAATGTGTTGTTTTATTTCCGGGAGCAGCACACATATCTAGGATAACTTCATTCGGCTGAGCATTCACTACCCATCCACATACTATTGAAGGTAGATTTTGAAGTAAAACATCTCCTTTTGGATATAGACTTTCATTTATAACAGGCAGCTTTGATGCTGGCAAAAGAGTATGAACAGCAATACCACTGAAAATATTGTAAATTAATAACCTCAGTGGCCTAGTGGTCATCATGCCAGGCTGTCACACCGGAGGTCCCGGGTTCGATTCCCAGTCAGGTTGAGATGGAAAATGATCTTTTTCTTGGATGTTCATATTTGTCATAAAGTATAGTATCGTTGAGTTGGTATCCGATATCACAAGTTTTGAACTTACTTTGGGGCTATATAACTCAATCTGTGTGATTTGTCCCTATGTATTTATTTATTTAATAAATTTCCAGACTCCTCAGAAGCTAATTTTATACATATACAAAAATTGCTTGATGTTCTGTTAGGGCACTTGGTATATAATAGAATGAAGAGATATAAGAGAAGGAAAATTCAAAGAAGAGAAAGAGGACAACACTGACACAGGTAATAAAACAAATAAAAGAGATGGTAGGAGAAATATCCTACTATAAAAAGCAGTAGATAGACAAGAATAGGAGGAACTCAATTGTTATACAATTTAACCTCCCAGCCACCAAGCAATAGTGATACATTACAACTACAATTAACAATGTAATCATTGATTAATTATAGTTTACTTTATAAAAATATTTAAACACCTTGGTTGTACTCCGTTGTCAAATAATTCACTTCTTGTCATCTTCAAAAATCCAGTACCGACATATTGCTTTTTACCATTATAAGAAACCTTCAAGCCTCTTTTGCAATGACCTTCCATATCGCCATATATGTCAACTCTCTCTCCTTTTTGGCTGTCTGAAAAATTAAAAAGAAAAATATGAATTCATAGCAATTTTTTTAATTTATGTAATAACATAAATTAAATCGAATTTAATCGAAGCTGGTCAATAGACCAGCTTCGATCATATATTCTATAGATGCACAGTTGCCACCTTAAAAATGGCACCAGAAAAACAACTTAAACTGTTTTCGCAATACTTGAAATGGTATACATCTATGTATGTCAATACGTACACTATTGACACTGGGACAATATTTTGTTTGAATTTGCAAGGAACTGTGCATCTATAGAATATATGATCGAAGGTGACCAGCATATTATATGAGGTCCCAGTAGACCCCAATTTACATGGATGGGGCCCATTAACCCGTCAACCACCTATCGGACGAATCCGACCGGGCGTCCATTGTTTAACTATTGTGTCTGGTTTTTCCGGAGTTGACGGGTTAAGAAACATGTATTATGCTTTTATAACAAGGCAGAAGAAGTTATTTTGAAGGACCTGGTAAAAAAAAACATTAATTATAATATATGTATACTAACTTGGAGAAAGGCCCATGACTCCAGGAGCAAACACATGCGCACCCCTCAATACAGCTGCTGCACATAATGCGTCCACGATAACCTCTTTGTTCCTGGTCTCTGGTTTATCTAGCTGCCATTGATCAACTACTAGACAGTCTGGTCTTAGCAAATAAAACTTGGGAATATCAATACAATTCAGTTCTTTACTTTGCTGAAATATAAGTTGTATTATATGTCTGCATTTTTTTTCCGGGGTTATCCTCAGAAATCGATCACAGACACTATGTTTACAACCATTGATAGAATATAGAAGATAATTAAGTACTTACTTGTATCAAAAAGTTTTTAAGTTTTTCATCATCAAATTTTCTAAGAACATTAATTCTAAAGGATGTAAATTTTGGTGGTTTAGTCAACCAATCCTCTATGTTCTTCATTCTGCTGTAAGTGAAGCAGAAGCAAATCAATTTTTGCGATACGAGAAACCTTATATCATATACATTTAAAACGACTGTTGAATGTGTGCTGAACCTAAGTAGGTATATCAAAGAACAAAAAATCTTAAAATATACCTACTTCATTTTTTTGATTTATTTTCATTTGAATAACAAAAACATAACCTCACTCAATGTTGACATTGACAATTCATTTTGACATTTATTTTATTTTAGCTTTTTAAATAGGTAATTGAGGTGGCTGTCAACGGCTGGAGTGCTATTTTTGAAATCAGGAGCCACAAACAAAACGAATGCAACTGTGAAGAAACCTTCGTGCTTCGTGTATAATTAAATCCATTTTACGCTACTTTTCTTATTGAGAAAACGTGATGTTGAGAAAAAAAATATTTCTAAACTGTACAAAGAGTTTCCTAATTCAAAAATAAGCACGTCGAATTCTGAACGCGAGCGGTGGGTTTTGTGTTTCGCTGACTCCGATGAAAAATACAAAATACCTACCACCCTTTTTGACATTTTTTTTTTATTGCAGCGCAGGCGCCACAGACTACGGAGCAGATACTTGGCAGGCGCGGGTCCTGAGTTTACTAAGCACTTAGTGCTCGCTCAAGTATTATTTCTTTACTTTTCCCACTTTCCCTCAGGAGGCAACAAAATTTTCGTGTGGTACCTATGGTAGATAAATCATTGTTTTATTTACATTTTTATTAAAATAAATTCAAATTGTTGTTGATATAATAATAATACAATATTTCACACTGGCCACTTTTATCGATACGTGGCATAAGCACGAATAACTTCCACGTTCGCCGCCATTTTGACATCCAGCGAATTGTAAAGAATTCAGTGAAGTGAAGCGTTTTTCTTGTTGATTATAGTTAATTGCTCCTGAAAATGTAAGTAATACGTTGCCTGAGTACTAAATCAGTGATTCAAATAATATTTGTGCCAGAAGAGTGTGATATTTACGTAATATTATAATTACAACTAGAGGGTGGTGACCGCAGCCAAGACCAACAGCGGTGTCGGTTATTTTATGCTAAAATCTGACCTCACGCTGAGGCTGGTTACTTCCAAATCAATCTAATCAAGATAAAGTCCTTTTGTCCATCTTTTTTCTACGTAATTATATGTTTGTGCTGAAATTGAAAGTAGAGTGCCAACGACTTGCCATGTCATTATCATTGATTGAAGTAACGTGCAGGCCGAGGGATGACTCAGAGCGAATGTTCTAATAATTATTTATTATTTCAGACTATATAAAAAGCAGCAAAATGGGGAATATGTTTGCAAATTTATTTAAAGGCCTATTTGGCAAAAAGGAAATGAGAATATTGATGGTTGGTTTGGATGCTGCTGGTAAAACCACAATTCTATATAAACTTAAATTAGGAGAAATTGTTACGACAATCCCCACGATTGGTAAGTGTGATTCGTATACAGATCTTATTTATATTCATTGAAATATTGCTTACTCCTCGAAAATATTACTTCATTACTCTATCGTGTTTTATGATTAATGCTTTAGATAAGAGTTAATAAAGAGTGTGCTGGATTTACTATCAGACTTAATTTAATTTGTCTATATAATTTATTATTCATGTCACTAATCTTGTATTAACTATGTTGAGCGACTAAACTTTAATTTAAAGGTCAGTTCAAGATTCTTTTAGTAATTTCTTGTTGTATTCTGATATTAGTTAATATATTAGGGTTCCATACAAAAAATTAAAAGACTGAACCCTTATAGGATCACTTGTGTCTCTGTCAGTCTGTTTGTCTGTTATATTAGGAAGGATTCTGTACAAAAAATAAAAAAAAACCTTTATAGGATCACTCGTGCGTCTGTCTGTCCGTCCGTCTGTCACAGCCAATTTGCTCTGAATCTACTGGACCAAATCAGGTGAAATTTGGTAGGATGGTGTAATCCTATGACCCATACAGATGTCCAAAGTACCTAAATAAATATATTTTTTTAATAAGGGTCATTGCCCAACAATGGGACAAATAAGGTTATTATAAAAAGTGTCATTTAGGGTACAAATAAGAAAATTTTAAAAAATGTTTCATCACCTTACTGTGTCATATATCATATGAAAGGGCTCATTATGAGGATCTTAAATACATTTTTATTATTATTGTAATATAAATAGTTTTGATTTTATTTATGAAAGAAGATGAAATAGACAATGGTCTATTGCCCCCCCCCCCCCTAACTCCGAAACTACTGAGCCTAAAATTTTTAAAAAGATTCAAAATATAGTTAATTGCTTGTAGATTACAGGAAAACCTATAAGAATTCTATAAATTGTATGGAACTGTCTCGATGCGAGTTCATTTTGCACGGTTTTTATTTTTGTTAAATAAAACTTTTTCATTTTGACAAATTTCAGTTAAAACCAGTCTGATCTCCACCTACTTTAAGTTCTATTAGGTGCTAAAAGTGTTATAAAATATTTTCAGGATTCAATGTGGAAACTGTAGAATACAAAAACATCAGCTTCACGGTGTGGGATGTCGGCGGTCAAGACAAAATTAGGCCATTGTGGAGGCATTACTTCCAGAATACACAGGTCAGTAGCATTTCGTTCATAAACTTGTGTTTTCATAAACAACATTTTTTATAAAATAAATTTCTCACAGTGATAATATGATTCCTGGTCTGATGCTTAATTGACTAAACTGTCAAAACATCTGCCACTTGGGTTGGGTCAGCAGTTGGCTCTTCTTTTACCAGTCAAACTTTTATTGTGAATAATATTTTGATTTAGACCAACACTTACTTTGAGCACAGAATTAAAAGTACTAACATATAAAACGGAAGCTCACCCCTCCCGCAACAAAACGTAAGCTCACCCCTCCCGCAAGTTGACTTTCATGACTCCCCCACAAATCAGTATAATATGGATAGATATGAAATAAGGTTTGTCACTACGAATCTCATATCTGAAGTACTGGCATACTATTATGACACAGAATAAGACAGACAATAGCTCTGCATTTCACTCGTACATGGATGCGTGTGTATGAAAGTTGTATCTATGTTTGTTTGTCAAGTTTCCTAAAATGTATCAAGCTTCACATCTGTGCTTTGGGTCAAGTAAAGGATGCATTTTAATATTTTTAATATTAGGTCCTTACATATGAAATTGCCGATTTTCAATACTGGCAACTTTAAAATCAAATATCTTGCGTTTCATTAGGAATTCCAAATTCAAATTTATTTCGAAATAAAGCCAGAAAAATATTGTTTTAAAATTCGTATTTCATTTGTTTTAACATCATTTGTTTGAGTTTCAACATTGCTATAACAACAACTATGGACAAATTGAAAATTCGCGGTATTTACGAATACGAGTTCCACCGTGGCACCAGTGCTGCAGAAACGACTCGAAGAATTAACGACGTGTATGGACCAGGCACCGCTAACGAACGAACGGTGCGTTTTTGGTTTCAACGTTTCCGTTCTGGAAATTTCGATTTACACAATGAGCCTCGTGGACGACCTGATACTCAAGTGAATAACGAAGAATTGAAGGCGATAGTGGAAGCGGATCCATCTCAAACCACTTCTGAATTAGCAGCAGCCTTCGGCGTAAGTGACAAAATGATTCTTATCCACTTGCGCCAAATCGGAAAAATTAAAAAACTCGAAAAGTGGGTACCGCACGAATTGACTGAAGCAAACCAACAAACACGCGTTGCTTGCAGCGTTTCTTTACTTAATCGCCACAATAATGAGGGGATTTTGAACCGTATCGTGACTTGTGATGAGAAATGGATCCTGTACGACAATCGGAAGCAATCATCACAATGGCTTGACCCTGGAGAACCGGCAAAACCTTGCCCTAAGCGACAACTGATCAAAAAGAAGATTCTGGTTAGTGTTTGGTGGACCAGTGCTGGTGTTATGCACTACAGCTTCTTGAGGCCAGACGATTACTGCAGACTTGTATTGCCAACAATTGCAAACAATGATGGAAAAGCTCGCCATTAAACAACCGAGACTGATGAATTGCTCTAGCCCACTGCTCCTTCAGGATAACGCTAGACCACACACTGCACATCAAACGATCGCCAAGTTAGAGGAGCTGCGACTGGAACCTCTGCGTCACCCACCATACTCTCCAGATCTTGCCCCAACCGATTACCACTTTTTTCAAAATTTGGATAACTTTTTACAAGGAAAAAATTTAAAATCTGATGAGGCAGTCAAAACCGCCTTCAAACAGTTCATAGACTCGCTCCCAGGATTTTTTTTCCAAAGGTATCAATGATCTGCCTATAAAATGGCGGAAGTGTATCGATAACAACGGCGCATACTTCGATTGATAAATTAATAATTTCATTAAAAAAAACTTGTTTCACTTTTTTGATACTGAACGGCAATTTCATATGTAAGGACCTAATATTAAAAATATTAAAATGCATCCTTTACTTGACCCAAAGCACCTAATACTATCAATCTAACCAAAAATCCATGGAATGTAACAAACAAGATTCCTTGATAAAGGAAACAATACTTTTAATAGCTTTGATAATATTCTATCAAATATCTTTACAATGAGCATTCTCACTGGTCTGCAATCTAATCAACTTTCACTAGCAAAAAAATTTACTTAAATTGGGGATTAGCATTATCCCATTGTTATGTAAGGTCGGCACAGTGTGTTACATATTGTATTTATATTCACTATAATCTCTTACTTATTTCCTCCATATTTTTTTACTTATTTAGGTAATATTTCACCAACTTCCGGAATACTTAGGCAGACACATAAAAATTACAATTGATTTGCATCTATACATGTATGTGTACTAAAAAGTGTTAATATCTTACTAGTGAAACTCAATTTTAGGAATAACTAATTTTACCTAGGCTGATCAGTGTAGTGTGGATTGTAAGGTACAGACTTTCTGTTCTCTATTTTTAGTAGCATTGATTGTATATTATATTTTGTGGAATTTGCTAATAAATTGCTTCACATTTAAATTTCCTACGGATAAGTAATGTTATAGTTATAAAATGTTAGTGAAGGACTTCAAATATAAATTTAAAATCAACAAACCCATATCAACCCCAGAGCTACAGAAAAGCTAAATATGCAACAATCCGCTAGTTTCCAACAAGTCAAATCAGGACACTTTTTTCTAAATGTCAAAACAAACATTGTCTATGAGATTTGTATGAAATATCACTCTTAATATCCGTTTTTCTGCATTAATAAATCTAAAATCACTTTCAAAGTGGATGTGATCAGTGACAAGTGACATTATTTTGTGACATTTTATTCTCTTAACAGTACCATCGAATTTATTTTTGACCCAGGAAACTACCCAATCGTTTACTTAGATGCATCTTTATTTTGGTTTAAAAAACTAACTATCCAAGACTTATCTGGAAGTATATTCTTTAAAACCAAAAATATTTTTTCAAAACGTATTTTAAATCAAGAGTTTTGAGATTACACGAACAGCCAAGGTTTGATATTTGTAGTATTAATTTAGCAAACAAAGTTTCTGACCATAAATATCTGTAACATCTGTGTAATGAATGTTTTAATTTATCTCTCTTCTCTCATCTCAGCTCAATTAGCTGTAATACTTTTATATTTATAATACTGTAAAGCCTGGGATCTGTATGCGGCTTTTTTTTCCTCCATGTCGCTCGGTCTTGAGCATGCTTAGTTGTAAGATAATTGGCACGCATTTCATCCCTGACGACGTTATATGAGCATTTCTTGGGTCTACTACGTCAAGCTTGACACAGGCGGCATAGTTGTACATTTGTACATTTGTTTTCTAAGTAAATTGCCGGTTTCTATGGTTTTTTTTAAATTAATGTTTTGGTTTATTTTTTCAGGGTCTCATCTTTGTAGTAGACAGTAACGACCGAGAGCGTATCGGAGAGGCGCGCGAGGAGCTCATGCGAATGTTAAGCGAAGACGAGTTACGAGATGCAGTACTTCTGATCTTTGCAAACAAACAGGTGAGCATGAGGCTGTGCATTTGATTAAGAGATGTGCGAGAGAGATTGTTGTATTAAGGGGTTTTAAACATTGACAAATAATTAATATTGACTGTGAGAAGTATGAAGCAGCACCATCAAAGAAGTTTTTCTTGATCAGTGTAAATTACCTTTTGGGCCAAAAATAAAGATGAGAAATAAACCCAAACCAAATGGAATAAATGGCTAGGCAGAGGAGGATTTTTTCATTGCAAATGTCCTATGAGGAAAGCTTAATTTAGCATTAACTGAATTTTTCTTTTTATATTGTTTAAAAATTTTACCATCACAAGGAGGTGAGTGGTGGAGAGTCCATTGGGTGTATTCCATTGTTAAGGATTGAAACTTTTTTTTTTATAAAAAATTAATTATTGGTAGAAAGAACTTGGCTCATTGGATCCATTCTTGTTCCATGTTCCAGTCTGAAAATTATACAAAAGTTTAATATGTTTTATCTATAGTGTTGTAAGTTTTCAAAAGTTCAGTAGTTTGTAGGTTCACTGTTTACATAAGTTTCTGACAGATATATGTATTTGTGTAGGATCTGCCAAACGCAATGAACGCGGCCGAGATAACAGACAAGCTGGGCCTGCACTCGCTGCGCAACCGCCTGTGGTACATCCAGGCCACGTGCGCCACGTCCGGCGACGGTCTGTACGAGGGGCTCGACTGGCTCTCCAACCAACTCAAGAACGCCAACCGCTAACCGCATGTGCGACGCCGACTTACAGACAAATCTGATTACTGAAAGAGACTATGGTTTAAGATATGTTAACTTTATTTGCTAAATACAATGTATTATGTGCGGAATCATAAATGTATTACGGACGCGTCACCCGGTGACCGAGCTTGCATCGCATCCTCTACGAACCACTCGCAAACGCCGCCTGCGTCGAGCTGTAGCTGGCCGCGCCCGCCGCTATGCTCTGTAGTTCGTTCGCCAGTGTACAAATATACAGGGGTCTCACTGAATCGAGTCCAGTGGTGTTAGGGTCCACATTCGAGTTGCGTTGTTTGTTCGATCCCTGCTGACGTTGAACAAAATATAGTGTGTAAATTTAACGAAAAATTACAATTTTGTTTATAATTATCAGTAAACGAAGAAGACGGTGTATACAGTTGAGTGATCGCGCATTGTGATGTGGATAGGTATGTAGCTGACACGTGATAAAGTGAATCACAGCATAACATGTTTTATATGTATACTATAATGTGGAATAAGTTGTCGTAATAAAGTATTTAAAGTTAATTCACTTGTCATGACTTTAATTTGTTAGTAGAAATATGCCTATAGTGTCCTATGCAGTTAGCTCGTAGAGGGAAGCGCCGGAGCCGGTAGGAGAGGCTCAGGATAAGGCGTGGAGCTTTCTCCGCCGCTTCGTCGCGCTGCCTATACACATCGCTATGTGATTTCGGACTCTTACTGTCGTCTACATTCTAATAGCATATGTATTCCACTTATAACTTGAACGACTTATTGTATGATGATAGTTTATTTTTTATGGAAGTTAACTAGGTAGAGTAAGCTGTTATGTATTTTACATCCGAAACAGTTCTGATGACGGTTCCCGTTCGTGACCACGGCTCGCTGACGAACTTGCATTTACAGTCGACTTCTCATGGCGAACCGAGATTAACTTGTAATTTAGGTATAATATGTAATAGATAAACACGGTGTCATTTTGAGAAGTGTTTCCGCTTACAGGGAAACAGTGCTCAGAATTCTCAGTGGTACTTTGCTCTACACAATTAATTATAACTTAGCATTTTTATAATAATTTAGAAGAAATTGTTAAAACACATTTCAAGGATGAAGTTATGTGGCAAGTGTGGTGGATAGACTTTTTTTAATTTTTATGAAGACAAAAATAATGAAAATGCGAAATGTGACATTCCGGTTTGTCTTATGCTGTATAATGGAATAAAATATCCTCACCAATATATGATTTTTGCTTTGAATCTACATCCTCAACATACGTGATGAAAGTATATTTAATCTCTATGATAGGAATTACTCATGCATTGTGGTTAATATTAAATAATAACTACAAATTTTGTGGTTTTTAACGTCAACATCTGGATTTTTTATCTTGCAGAGCTGTAATTTATCAATATATTATTACAATTAAATTAGAATGAACAATCTTTAGTTAAAAATAAAATGGAATAGTACTTCCAAACTGCTCCTATTCGCCTACACAATTTATTATATTGAGAGAGTTATTGGGACAAGGTTCTAAAGGGTTGACTTTTAGTTGTCAGCTCGTGACTATAGAATGGAGACGGACGCTACGCTGATTGAGTCTTCTCATCTTACCGCGTCTCCGGTTGCCTGCTCAGCTGTGCTGCTTCTCCAAAGATGTAATAAAAAGAAAAATTGCAGAAGAAAAAGATGGCACCGTGAAAACGACGTGGCTGCAGTTTTACTATCGGCTTTCTACCAGACATCCAACTCTTCGGAATTTGCTGCGAAAAGTATTACAACCGACCGTCGTCCGATGTCGACTCAGCTTGAAAGTACTGTTGTTATACAGGATGTTTGTGTTTAGTCCTTAGTTGCCTATTACCTACACAGGATTTGGTGAAGTGGTTTTGTTCTTGACGCCATAGGTAAGGTAAGCCTGTAACTAAGATATTAGGAATGCTGCAGAAAGATAGGGTGAACCCATGGCAGTTTTATTTTTCATGTACGGTACTGGGAGTGGCGACTCCCACTTTTAGAGAATTTAAGAAGCGCTACGCGATCGCGTATTGGTCTTTGGGGTGAATATATATGCAAGGTATATTACTTATACTTACTTATAATAATTAAATTTATAACAAAAAAAACAACTGACTAATTTTTTTAGGAGTTTCTTCCATATCTTCACCAAATTAAAATGAGACCAACTTGGTAGTGAAGGCTTTCAAATAAAAAAAAAAGATTCATCAAAATCGTTTCACAATTGGCGAAGATATCGCGTAACAAACATACATTAAAAAAAATACAGTCGAATTGATAACCTCCTCCTTTTTTGAAGTCGGTTAAAAATAGGTAAATGTTATTATAAACATATAAAAAAAATAGGCTTTTACGTACACGATGATTAGGCAGGAAGAGAGAAGATACATTAGGAGAATGGTATAGGACTGATGGCCGATGGTGCAGAAAGGTTCTCGAATGGCGACCACGTACTGGCAAGCGTTGGACACCCTCCCACAAGGTGGTCAGACGATCTGACCAAGGTCGCTGAAAAGCGCAGGCCGCTCTAGATCGGTAATTTTGGAAATTTTTGGGAGAGGCCAATGTCCAGCAGTGGACGTTATGCGGCTGAAATGATGAATGATGATGAGTAAGTAACTAAAGTAAGAAAGTGATTTTTATTTTATTAGAACTTATTTGAGATACTCGTACTTAACTCCATACTTAATAATTAATTTAAAACAGTTGACTCACGTAATATAGTCGGATCGGAAGAGACCGACCAGGTTTCGGTAAATTTAGACGATCATCTTCAGGGCGAGTGTCAGGAACGGCGACCCGACGATGTCGCTGTCCGCTCAGCACTTAAGGTGAAGGTATAGGCAAATGGCCTTGAAGTGGCGCCCTCATTTGAAATAAATTGTTAACTCGTAAATATGGAGATAATTTCCATATTGCTCTTCGTCATGCACTAGATAGCCCTTTAAATTATTTTATGAACCACCGTTGAAAGTATTTAAATTAGTCCGTCCAGCTTTAAAACTTGCCTCCTTGCCTAGACGGATCACCAATAAAAGTTTCAACGGCAGTTCATAAAATAATTTAAAGGGCTATCTAGTGCATGACGAAGAGCAATGTGGAAATTATCACCATATTTACGAGTTAACAATTTATTTCACACTTCAAGGCCATTTGCCTATATCTTCACCTTAAGGAAACGTGGGTTCACATTTTGCAATACCGTGCGTGTTCTTGAAAAATCACTGTTATTAATCTACTACAGTTTATTCCTCAAACAATTTACATAAAAATCTTAAGGATTTTCTACAGATACCCACAATAGCCAAAACACGATTGAGCATTTTTGACTTCGACGGATAGATATTTAGATGTATTATCTAAATATCTATCCGTAAAACAGAAATATTCATCGAAAGACAAGAAAGACTCGGAGCCGTGCTCGACGATATTTCGCAGTGTTTTATTTATTATTTTTTTTGTATTATATTTATAATTTTTTTGCAGCCAAAACGGATAGATATTCACTTTTTGGTATAATTTTCATATAACTAGTAGTTCGCCGCGCTTAGACCTCGCGATATTTTATTAATATTTCAAAAACTACTAAACCGATTTTGATGCCCAACGAACTTGAAAATTCTATTAATATTTCCTACATGCCTACCAAATTACATCAAAATCGGACCATCGGTTCGGCAGTTATCGCAGAACAAACATACATACATACAAACAATGTGTTTTCGCCTCAACTTGAATTATAGCCCTCGCTCGCTGCGCTCGCTCGGTGAATTGAAGGTAAATGTATAAAATAGTAATATGTATTATAAAGGAAAATTTAGGCAAATTAGAGGTATGTTTGTGATTTTTTTCTATCGAGCCAATTTCTATGCTCAATCGTGTTTTGGCTATTGTGGGTGTCTGTAGAAAATCCTTAAGATTTTTATGTAAATTTTTTGTGGAATAAACTGTAGTAGTTTAATAACAGTGATTTTTTAAAAACACGCACCGTAATGCAAATTGTGAACCCACGTCGCCTTAAGTAGGTATACCTACTATTACAGTACTCTATGCTCTGCACTGAGCGCAGTGTCGGGCGTCGCCGCCGTCGCCGCCCGCTCTGCTCTACTCGTTCGTCCGCTCTGCTCGTTCTTGTACTTGTATGTATGGTGTATCCAAAATCAGTTATCTCATCTTCGTGCTCTAAAACCTTCGTGAAAAACATTTACTGGGAATCTAACTAAACCTTTTGTCATCCAACCGCTGTGAACGTGTAACGTTCATACAGGCGCCTCCCTTCCAATTTAATTCATAACTGCGATCGATGTGGGCGTAGTCGTAGACCAATGACTTGTCTTGAATTTTCACGAAATAACCATTTACAATACCGGAGAAGAAGTCCGTAGGAGTATGGATATGTCGCAGTTGAATGGTATAATCCGCTAATTCACTAAAGCTCTAGCTGTTTGACATTACAGCTCGGTTTCGTAAAACAGCGCTGACATCGCATACGTAGAATGGCATAAGCGATTTGTATTCATCAATGCCACGGCGCAAGACGTAAGATTGTAGATTTAGTTCGGAAGTCTTGACAGCGTTCCGAGAGCGAGCTGTTTTCATCGAGAGATATCGGAGACATCGTTTATGATTTTGGACTGCAAATGGTTAGGAAAAATAAATTAGATCTTCAGCTTGGTTCCCATATAGGTATTTCGACGCCCGCTTTCCGGCAAGATAGAGAATTTACGTAAATCAAATGAAGGCCAAGAGAAACTGCTACTCCATTGAGATTATGTCGCGTTAACAAACTTTTCTGTATCCACTTGCATCGAACTTTGTATAATTCTTTAATGGTATTGTATGATGTTGGAGACTAGATTACATAGAAAGAAGTTGAATTGAGGTTTTATTTTAATGCCCCGTCATAAATTTGTTTGTTTATAACCCTGCAAATAACCTATTCTGCGGTCTAAACGTGGTTAGCTTGTTTGTTAAACGTAACACATTGACAATATATCTGAACGATATTAAGCTGTTTAACAAAACCGACCTGTAATGTCAAACAGCTAGAGGTTTAGAGAATTAGCGGTTTATACCATCCAACTGCGACATATAGATAGAGTGATCCTATAAAGGTTTAGTTTTTGAACCCTGAAGCATTTTTGGTTATACGTACAGCTTTACCCAAATATTTTTTTCTATGTAGGATTTTTTTTCTGGTGTTAGTTCACCAGCACCTGCTGCCGGCCGCCCATGGTCACCATCTTTGGTGCGTTATCGACTATTAACAATTAAATATATAGCTGCTAAGTAATAAATATATATTCCAACAAAAGTTTTAGTTTAAAAACTTTTGCGCCAAGCTCCAAGTATCTGCAGGTAGTTGGGTAGACTTAGACGCCTCTAAAGCTCTAAGTTTACTTTGTATCTTGTGGTTTAGTGTAGAATCATATTGAGCGATTCGGTTTGATTATATTATTCTTATTCAATATTTAACAAACGATTTTGGTATTTCCGTCTTTTTAAGTAGTGGAATGTTGAGAAGGGTTATGTATTGTGTATTAATTTATGAGGGATTGTGTTGTGTGTCATTTCAATAGAAATTTAAGTTAGACCATGCATAGGTACAGTCATCTCGCTGAGTGGGTGGATATTGATATAATTTTTTTGCCTTGGGTCTTGGGTATAAACGCACATCATCATCATCCGAGCGTGTTCCCGGTTGCATCGTCAGCGGTTACGCTTCAGAGCCCGGGGTCCGCTACCTAACCCTAGGTGATTTGACGAAGTTACTGGTTTTTACACAGAGCGACTGCCGTCTGACCTCCGCAATCCAAAGGGTAGACCAGAACCAATCCTAGGATAGGTACAAACGTTAGATGGCGTTCGTGACTAACAGCTTTACGTGCCTTCCGAAGTACGGAATCCTCTTTATTTTCGGATAATCAGTTGAATCGAGCCTGCAATATCCTAACCAGACTGGAAACAACTTTTCACAAACTATGCTTCCCAGTGGGATTTGAACTCACGACCTCGGAGATCACAATGCAGACGCCTTGACCACTGGACCACGGAGGCAGTCATAAACGCACAATACCTACTTATTGGGGAACTGCATATGACTCAATAATAGAGAATCGCAGTTTTTGTATACTATACCTACCGTCTAACAAAATATACTGAAACTATTTAAGGGTGAATTATTTCCATCATCATGATCATCATAATCAGGTATTTTTTAGTCTTCACTGCAGGAGCACGACCCTCTCTGTACTACCAGAGCCATACTTAGCCAGAGCAGTCACAGGATTTGGCCTACTCTCCACGCTGGCCAGACGGGTTGGAGAGGTCTCATTGATCTTTATAAGCTTTGTTTAGCTTGTGTTTCTTAAGTCGCCTTCTACCACATCCACAGGAAGACTTGAAGTGGTCCTATTCTACTCTATCGGGAACCACACGGCTTTCCATTTTTATATTTTTATTTCCATCATACTGAACAACTTTCCCCAAAAACTTTTTTTTGCTTTCCATACAATTCGGATCAGCTATTATTATTATATATATATTATTACCTATTCGGATCGGTATGCTAAAAATATTTTTCATAATTCGATGTATGTTCATTCATTGAGAAAAGAAGTTCAGTATCATGGACTGAATTCACCCTTAAAATAGTTTCAGTATATTTTGTTGTTAGAACCTGTAGAACTAGGTAGGTAGATACTAAATAAACGGGCAAGTTCGAGTCGAACTCTTACATTATGGGTTCCGTACCTCCATACAATGTTTTAACAAGCCGAAAAAACGTTTCTTGACGACCCCCTTTAATTTTAACTTTATCTTATTTTGGTATTTGTTGTTATAGCCTCCATAGTAATACATAATCGGTGAAAATTTTAAGTAAGTACTTATCTAGTTAATGAAATTATAAAGATCTAGTTAAAAACGCTGAAAAAACACGTTAGTTGTATGATGAGGGTCCTTTAATTTTTAAGGATTTCTTATTTTTAGTATTTATTGTTATAGCGGCCACAGTCATATAATATTATACATAATCGGTGAAAATTTCAAGTGGTTCAACAATTCAATGGGTTCAAGAGATAGAGCCCTGCGACAGACGGACAGACAGCTGAGTCTCAGTAATAGGGTCCCGTTTGCACCCTTGGGTACGGAACCCTAAAAATATATTATGCTTCGGTAGATATTTTCCTTATTATGCAGCTATACCAGTATGGAGAAAATAAGATTTAAGTAATTAATAATTTCCTAAAGGTATAAAAACTTAGCGTGCTGCCGTAAGGCTTCGCATGAATCCTATATCTCCATTCCAAAGCTCGGCATTTTGTCCGAAGCCGCTACCCATCCTGGGTTTAGCAAATTTGGGGTCGATAATATGTCGATTTCATCCATCTCCTTCCACTTCCTCTGTACATCCTATTTGGACTAACCCTCCAGTTCTACCTACATATCCGACTTAACCAACCCTTCCACGTCTTTCAAGTTGTGCAGTGCATCAAATCTATTTCATCATCAGATCTTATTTAGTCTCCACTGCAGAAGGAGCAGTAAAAGGATTTGGCCTACATTCTCCACGCTGGCCAGACGGGTTGGAGTGGTCTCATTGATATGTATAAGCTTTGTTTAGCTTTAGACTATGTCACACCTTCGCTCCTGCCCATCGTGCCCCACCAGCTGCACTAAGCGTGACCTGTGTAAGGCTACAGACAACGCTGTGAAAGTGGCAACCGTCTGGAGGGAAAAAATTTAATTACATTTTGAACTTTCGACACGAGAAGAAGAAGCTTGTGTTTCCTAAGTCTATTCTATATAAGGTCCTATTCTACTCTGCCGGGAACCACACGGCTATTCAAATAATCATCTCAATCAAATCATATTTATATATTTACTAGTAGTTTATTATTGTTTGTTTATCTGCCTACCCCTGTGGGAAACAGGCGTGATAGAATGTATGTATGTATTCAAAGGCAATGACCGTCATGTTACTGTAATGAGATTCGCTTGGAGTCCTCTAGGATGTGGTGTTGACATAAGCGAGTTTCCATAACTTTGCTATTTTATCTATCGGCTATACTACTCGTACGACGGCCATCTTGGATCCTAAATCTAATAAAACTTGTTCGTTACGACCTCATGTATACCATTTGATATTCATTTTATACGTGTATTCGATGAAGATATGATGTATGAAATGTATGACTAGCAGGCAGCTTGCCAAATCGAGTTTTGCACCAGATATAATTCGGTAAATTATTATGAATGTCTTCAGTATGTCCGTTGGGAGTTATTCTAGAGGCGAAACAGAATTATTCTGCAAATGAATATTCGTTTTTCATTCAGTTTACCGTATTTGTTTTTTTATACTTGTGTAGTAATAATAAGTAATTCAATTTTTATATAAAAATGGGCTTAATAGGTACATACGGAAAATATAAATCTGGTGCTTGTTTTAACTTCAGAGGTTTTAACAGAATAAACAGGACAAAAATCCCTTGAATACAATCAAGTAAGTTAGTTGGACAATAATTGTACTTAAAACTGTATGTAAAAGTATGAATAAAGAAGTCTGCCATTCAATATTCAATGCAATTTGTTTTTTAAAATAATATTTTTTTAAAACTAAAAACCGACTTCAACTCCGAATCACACAACCGAATTTTATAAATTTCTTTTGGGACCACCTGAAAAGTACGTATACCCTTTCAAACAAATAAAGATTTTTTAAAATCGGTCCAGGCGTCTTCGAGTAATCGGGAACATACATAAAAACAACACAAAAGATTCCGACGAATTGAGAACCTCCTCCATTTATGAAGTTGTTTAAAAATAAATCATTCCTTGTAGATGTATGATTTGTTGTTACGTGTCCCAAAGATGGTCAAAACCTCCCAAAATATATATTATAAAAAAGATAAATATGAGGAATGGTATGTACCTATTATAAACCTTTCTTTTGAAGAATATCTATTGATGAAAACTGCATTAAAATCCGCTGCGTAGTTTAAAAGATCTAAACGTACATTTATACAGAGGGACAGATGGTGAGAAGAAATATAGACGAGAGTCAATGTAGAGTAGAGTCAGCGTCTAGTCTAGTAAAATCTTATAGGTAGTTATTTCAACTTTTTAACATTAACATTTTTAAGATATAGGTAATAAAAATAAACATTCATATATTTATATAGCCGTTAGTGTCCTGAAGAGTGTTAAAATATTCATTACTAATAATTTATTTACTCGTAAACCAAATGATATTTCTGCTTCTGAAAGTTTAGACTCATCAAATTATTTTCTAAACAACGATGTGTCCGTCCATTTAGCTTTAATGCCACAGATCTGTTATCTTTATTAACGTACTGCGTTCTGTGACACTTACGTTATTTTTCAAAGAGCAAAACTGTTGCATGTATTGCTAAATAAAAGTTTAAGAAACCAAACCAGACAACTGTATTTTTTTACTAAAGAGTACGTTTATCCAGTTGAAGCAAGTACATATATATATTTATATTTATTTATATGGAAAAAACTTAGGTAGGTTTCATTTGATAACCTACACAGTATGATTCGATTATTTTATTTATAGTTTATTACTTTATATTGAATTTACTGTGACGTCACGTAGCCTATAACCTACGGGTAGCCTCTGGGCTTATAACGATACCTCATGTATCAATGTACCTACTACATACAAAGCGGCGAAACACATAACCCTCCTTTTTGCTTCGCCGTACCCGGGTAAATATAATTTGAAGTGATCTAAATATTCATAAAATCAGTTTTAATTGTCCTTTGTTTACAATGATTTTTGACATAAAAAGCTGTGAGAGGTTTTTCTATGGGTTTCTTTCCTACAAAAAACATCAACGCTTCACGAAAATTTTATGACTTTACAAAACGTTTGTTCAATATAGGTTCAATGACACTCGTGTCTAGGCAATATTTTTTTTAAAGATAAAATTGAATTGGATAATATTTATAAGTAAACATTTTAATATGAACGTTATACATGATTGATTTATGTAAGTCGTTGGGTTATTTTCATAAATTGCAATTACCGACTAGGTATGTCTCGCTCTAAATTAACAATTCTGGGTAAACTAAGAAAACTTGGTTGAAAAAAATTTAATCCTTAAAATGTTTTACAAATGATGACCTTTCACAAATACCTATGTAGAAAGTTCGGAAAATATTTATTAAAACTAACGTCAGTAAATCTTTGTAAAAAATTGTGCCATTATCTGTAAAATACTACTTCAATAACAGCTACTGCATTTACTGTAGCAAGTCGGCAAGCAGCCGGCGGCGGCGGCTAGCGCGGTAGCCGCCGGTAGCGCTGACCGCTGCGGCGGGCGGCGCGGGCGGGCGGCGGCCGGCTTGCGATTTTCCCCGCCCGCACCTCGTGGGCCGTCGGCGTTTTCCGCGAGGGGCGCGCCGGCCCCCTCGCGCACAGCCGGGAAATCGCGCCGCTCGCCTCAGTTCGGCTCCGCCGTCGCGCTATTACGACGTTTGTGCGCTCTCGCGACTCCTCCACTTGACGCGGCACTCGTACAGCGCGCGCGGCCAAAATAGTGAGCTCGTGGCCGGGAATCGCAGCCCGGTGCGGTTACTAGTGCTCCGCCATGCTGCTGCCGCTGGTGCTGCTGGCGCTGGCGGCGCCGCTGGCCCCGGCTGCGGCGCGCCGCCACGCGCCCAGCTTGCGCGAGGACGAACCCGCAAGACGCACTATCCGGCCCGCCGGTGAGTCCGCTGCCAACGATATCATCCGACACTCCCACTGCAATTAAACGCACATCGATCTACCGCAACTGCATAGTCGGCGCATCCGCGTCTATATTTCGTCGAATGCGGCTGCGATTTGGAACGCGCGCCGCATACGGCCGCGGTCGGCAGGACACGTGTGTTTATGTAAATAATTGCATTCCGAGGGTTTCTGCGCTGTTCTAGTGACTAGATCAATTAATGCACACCGGTTGTCGCAACCGACGGCTTACGCGCTAGATGTCTGTGCGTTAAAGTATGTTTATCAATAAGTGTATCGTTATCAGCGAGCGATACCAGGCTGAAGTGGGATAATAAAAACAATACCACGTGAGAGCGGCAATTCATTTCCCAATCACGTCAGGTGTCGGAGAGGAATGTTGAGAGATCTATTTTCGAAGAATGATACAATGCTAATCGTGTTATCGGACAAAGACACCTTAGCTGAGGTAAATTATGTAAACACAGCATGTGACTTGCCGCTGGCGCTGACAAAATAATACATGTCATAACGTTTAACATATGTACAGCAAATAATTAAATACCTACGTAAAGAAATTATGTTTACACGTTTGACCTATTTGACCGATACTTCAGAAAATGTAGACAATTTAACATTTGCTAACATTTGCATAAAAAAAATATGCTCAATTGAATTTTTAAAATTTATTGCTTTTGAATGTTTCTATTTTTATATACAAAAATACAACTAAATGAATATAAATATAACTCATGTTACCTACAAAAAACTTTTAAATGTAGGATAACAACACTTGATTTTAAAATGATAAAAGATTTGTGGAAATTGGTACTGTTAAGTATTAAGTAGACTTGAAATGAAATAATACATAGGTACGTTATACATAGAGGTAAGTATATTCGGAAATATAGGAAGTTACGACATTAAAAATAAAAATCTACATACCTATCTCCCGATCTTATTTATAAAGTTGTCTAGGTAAGTGTTAAGTACTTATATTATAAACATATATAATTAAGTACTCGTGCAAAGCTTGTGTGGATCATATATTTCGTAGCATATCATATTCAAATTTGTTAAACACGATGCGATGTAGTCACAAAAATACGTTAAACTTTCCCATCAATATTTACATGTTACGTCTTTTATTGACACGTCTTTATCAGTGCCTGAAAGGTCTAAAATCTTTCCAATGAAAGCAATCGTGTACCCGATAAGATTGCGAATCGTATGATATTGATATTCAAAACGTATCTGAAATGTCAAAGTGACGAATGTTTACCAAGTTGTGACTTTATCTCTAGGCAGGCATTTCCATTGTTACGTACATACACGTCTATATTTGATTTAGTTATTTTATTCGATGATTGATGTTATACGGAAAGTGTAATATATAATAAACTTTCGTCATGTAGGTACGATATAAATATACTTTAATCATGTTGGATATAAATAAATTTTATAAATTTTATTAATAATTTAAAAGTCATCTTTATGTTTGATTTTAATTTGCAGTAAGTATAATAACTAGAATATATAATACCTCTTCTTCTTCGTCTAAGCACATTCCCGGTTGCATCCTCAGCTGTGCTGCTTCGGAAGCCGGGGTGCGCTTTCCCGCTTTTTCTTCTCCAAATATACCATGCATGTCAATGGTCACCCAGGGATGCAAAATGGAGAAGAAATAGCCGGAACAGTTTAAATCATTTGGCTATAGTTTTACGACAGGCCGCCTGCCTGACGTCAACCCTCTTTGGGAATTTATTTGTGCGAAAAGTTTTACAATTGGCCGCCGCCCGACGTTAACCCACCTTGGGAACGCAATTGTAGTACGAGATGTTTGTGCTTAGTCCTTTAGTCGCCTCTTACGACATCCACAGGAAGAGATGGAGTGGTCCTATTCTAACCTGGAACCACACGGGTAAGAATATATAATACCAAAGGCAAACTGGTAGATAATGCATAGCGTTAAGTTTGACCCATTGTAATCAATCAAATATAAGATTGTGTGCAATAAGCTTAAATAAATAAAATACCTATATTTAGAAAAAAACTATAAGCTTACTCACCCTCAGTTGTTAAAAAGCAGGTTGTCAAGAATAAAGTTACCTTATACTTACTAATAAAGTATAGAAAATAAGGTTGTGTGTAACTAAATGTATAAGTTTGAATAGGCTTAGATACCTATATTTATTACTCTGAAAAAGGTTAAAAGAAAATTTTCAAGAGCTACGAAATAAACATTTCTTTAGTCATGTATTAACTTCAAAGTATTTAATTGATTACACCTATTTTACTCAATGGACAATACGATAAAAGCAAAAATTTTAAAAATAAAAACCACCACCTATTATTGTTTGCAAGAAAGTCTAAAACAAGCATATTTTATCGCAGTACGAGTATGTCACTACATTGACGTCATTCATCGATGCATGTCTTGTTACGTGAAGTTCGAATTCAAAAGATGTAATCTTAATTTTCTATCAAGACTTGTAGATGGACGTGAGTCATCCTCCAGTACCCATTCATTTTCCGCCCCGTATGAAAGTCGTTAGTTTGCCAAGATTATTTCAAGGAGTCTGCCAAAAATTGTATTACTGAGAAGAGAAAAAAATTGCCTTCACGTCGTCTAGACTGGACAGACGACCGACACTCGACGTGATATGGTGAACTTGCGTTATTTAAAAAAAAACGAGGACGTGAAACTTGTCGACATACCTTGAATTTTTATAATAGGTACACCTTTGTTGAATAAGAAAGTTAGAGCAAAGCTTTTCAAATCAATTTTTTCAATGAACTCTACTTCATAACCTTGAATTTGTTTTAAAAATTTCCTATTTCAAAATTAAATACGAAGATAGAGTCAAAGTTAATAATGTTAAAATTATTTTGTTTCGTTACTTTGACAGTTAACTAGTTCCCAAAACAGGCTTCTGCCTGGCTTAGCTTAGGAATTCAGTAATTTATTTATGTGCTTATTAGTACGGACTGTGCTTTTGAGTTACAAAATATTTTTTAAAAATTTAGTTAGGTATGTAGATAAATTATTTCAAATAATGTAAATATATATGATTTAAAAAAATTACGATGATATCAAATAATTTATTTGATATCAGCAAAATACAAATAATGACTTACTAATTTCTAATCGCATCTAGTAACAGTTATCAAGGTATAGAAACTGTTCTAATTAATCTAACTACACCTTTATTTTATCAGCGACGTGTGATTTAGATAAACTTACACGTGGAATACCTTTCATTAATATTGAAGTACTATACAAGCGCTAGGAAGGCACTTTATTCCAAGGTAGAGCCAAGTAGAAAAGAAGGTGAAACAAACAAAAATACCGGAAAGTAAATATCAAATCTAACAGACTGCACACAAAGTGCATATAGATATAATCAATCATCTTTGTAGTTAGCCGTATGGGTCCCGACAGAGTAGAATAGGATCACTCCAAGTCTTCACGTGGATGTCGTAGGGGACTTGGGAAACACAAGCTAAACAAAGCTTATAAACATCAATGACCCCCTCTCCAAACCGTCTGGCCAGCGTGGAGAGTGTAGGCTAATAATGTTCCTCTGGTAGTACAGAGGGGGCGCCATGTTCCTGAGGTGCTTGATAAAAATTATGAAACTGAAAATTGGTGTGAAAACTTATTTATTTATTTAAAAATATTTTTTGTATAAGAAATATTTACACATAAATTATTAAAAACACAACTTTAGAAAGGGTTGACTTATTCTTATTGAATAGAGTATATTTTAAGTAGGTATACTTATTTCTGGCAATAGATCTATTATTGGATTAAGTCAACTTAAGCGAGATTTGAACCATGAACCTCATTTTACGAGTCTCAGACCGCTCGACCACCTTGCTCATTGTGCACACTTACACAGCTTTGCAATCATGTGCCCTGACCCTTACAGTGATGCGCAAGTGACGTGGTATAGTGGGTGGAAGTCGGAAAGGGCGCGCTAAATTCAGAGCCGCTTGCGTAACGGTAGTACACACGACAACAACGCGGAACGTCGCCCATTGTGAAAAAGTATGACTGAAAGCACATTTTTTTAAATTTTATGTATGTTTTATAGAATTAAGTTTTGTGTGGCTTCCAGCCTAGAATAGGACCACTCCATCTTTTACTGTGGATGTCGTAAGAGGCAACTAATGGACTATGCACAAACATTTAGTGCTACAACTGCATTCCCAAGGGTTAACGTCGGACGGCGGCCTGTTGTAAAACTTCCCGCACAAATGCATTCCTAAAGAGGGTTTATGTCAGGCAGGCAGCCGTTCGTAAAAATATATTCAAATATAACATTTAAACTGTTTCGGCTGTTTCTTTTCCACTTCGCAAGATCTCTGCAGCATCCTTGGGTGACCATTGACATGCATGTTATATTATTTATTTGTTTAAACTTTATTGAGCCAAAAGCTACAATAGGTAGAATTATATGAATGGATTAGAAAAAGTGAGAAACTGCACCCCGGGTTCGAAGCCGCACAGCTACGTATGCAACCGGAATCGCGGTTAGATGAAGAAGAAGATAGAGAATTAAGTTTTAATGGATCCGACTTTTCTTCTCCATTTCGCACGGTCTTTGGTGTCCTCAGATGTCAAACAGACCATTAACATATATCATTTTTGGAGGTGAAGGTCGAAAAGCGCACTCCGGGCTCCGAAGCACCACAAAGAATTCAAACGGAAACATGCTATTAATTTATTTTATTTATTTATTTAAGTTTATTGCACACAATCTCATATTTGATTGATTACAATGGGTCAAACTTAACGCTATGCATTATCTACCAGTTTGCCTTTGGGACACATCGAGAAGTTGGTAGAAAGGGTGCAAGTTGTAGCACTATTACAATACAACATTCCTACATAATACTACACAATAAATACATATACTATAAATATTATTAATTTCAACATAATTTTATTAAATAATACATGAAAAAATGTATAACAATACATACATATATATCCCCAGAAACATTAAATAAATACCATACGTATATACTAAACCATATACATAGATACACATATCTATATATTATAGCAGAGAGTTTAATTTGATTTGCTACTACTAGATTAAAATAGCTTTCAAACTAAATGTCGATGTAATAAAACGCCCAAACTAGGTAAGAACAAGCGTCATATACTATTGCATTTTGTGGTGTTGTCGATTGCATACCAGATTCTTGCGCCGAGATGCTACTTGGATTGATCCCAATCCTAAATATCAGTAATGGTAAAATGTAATTGAATTGGTATTTTGCAAGTGGCGACCTCGCGAATTTCGTGTTGTCAAGTACTCAAACGTTGTTGTTTTTTCTTATCTTTTTCCCTTCATATTTCGGCCGACGTAATTTACGTAATATGCTCATGCGGAATTTTAGATATTTTTTAGCTACAAATGTTATTCTTTTAAAAACCACTATTACGGCTAACAGTATAAACATATAAGATTTTTAGTAACAATGTTTTATAACAAGATAAACGTTTAAAAAAACTAAATCCCGACTGCGGGAAAATTCTTCTAAAAATAATGAATTATCCAATTAATGCAAGAAAATCTAAATAAAATCATTACCCTTCCTTTTGGCTTTGCCAAAGATTTGGATAAAAATATTATAATTCCATTCTTGTATCGTAACTAAAATTATAATTTAATTTTAAAAACGAATGGCTCCTAATATTGCAAATTACATTAAGTACGTAAATATGTATACCTACACGCAGCGTAACGAGCGATCAAATGAATATAGGTAAGTACATTTTTATTTTTAAAACATCCGCATTGAAAAATCATGTACCTATTTGTTACAATTTTAAAAATACTAGGATATTTCTTCTGTTTTTAATACAAATTGAATGTTAAAACACAAATGGAAAGGTTTTCAGTGCTCAATCAGACTTAATTTTTTAACCTAATATGTGATTTATGTACCTTCCACTTTAATATTTAACATGTACCTACAAGTACTACTAATACTTTTGCTTCACCTCATTCATACAGTCATACACAGGGCTTAGGAAGAGGCCCTTCTGCAAATTATTTCATATATTCTTAATAAATATATTTTAATCAAAATACTAAGTCATATTTATAAACATACATTGTTACACTTAAAATATTTTGTGTTAGCTACTTATTTAAATACTATACTTATACATAAATAAAATACATTATTGACCGTAAGTTGTGGCTATAATGGAAAACGTCATTGTAGATAAAGGGCTGTGGATTTATTAAATAAATAAAATTAAATACAAACAATAAATTGCATAAAGGAGGTACGTCGCTAGGTCGTTGCGACGTCGAAGACCGTACAGAAAACTATGCGAAATGGAACAAAAAAGTCAGAAAGCGAACCATTAGGTAATTTAAGGCGCTGTATCCCTCAACCTTTCGGTATTTGAGGGGGTGCAGTGCGATATAGTACGTACTCGTAATTTAATAAGGTTGAAAGTGGCGATACCGTCACCAGTCTCAGTTCAAATCCGTGTCTGCCATTTCGGTTGTTATTTTTCAGTTTTAATTTAATAATTCAATAAATACAACCAAATATTGTAATTTTTTTAGGTACCTATCCCTCTTGTTTATTAAGTTATACTTTTTATAGACGTAAAAAGTTGGTAGTTGTCGCTGAAAATATCAAGTAATTCGCGACGAAACTTTTTCTGAATATAGCTTTTTTACTATTTTATTTTGCTAGGATTTAAATTTTTTTTTGAAAATATTTCGATGTTATCATTTATTTTGATCTTTAAACTTTACTTCATATTTTTTTCATGCCATTATTCCATGAAATCTAAGGCTAACTGCGCGACGAAAAAATAGACGTTTTACGGTATTCCTTTGATGAACAGCGCCTTAATTTATAAAGGAAAAAGTACTATAACGCTATATAAATAAATGCCTTTTAATGTTCGTATTCGAGGCTATTTAATTGAATCAAAGTAACAACTCTGTTGGTTTTAAATGTTACAGCATTTGGATGCAAATAGCAGCACTTAGTAGTAATGGATTCCAGTCTGACGGAAACTTCAATGGTGCGACGACTGCAAAGTATCCGATCCTAAGGCCGAAATAAATGTTACAAGGATTAATGGCTTACTAAAATAACTATACAATAATAATATATATATTATATATAACCCATCATGTTTTTTCTTTTAATTTTATCGTAGTCTTTATATTATTATTCTCATATTTTACACCGACTCGAAAATCAGGTTGTTATTATAAAATGTAGTGTGACGTGTCTGTCTGTGACATTGTTACTACCGACCGAATGAAATTGTTTTGGAATATTTTTTCACAACTAAAAGCCGACGATAAAATTCTTATGGGACTTGACAAGTATCCCCTTTTAAATAAAAAAAGAATTATCCAAATCGGTGCAGGCGTCTTTGATAATCTTTCGTAATCGGGGAACATACCGACGAATTGAGAACCTCTTCCTTTTTTGAAGTCGGTTAAAAACTTGTCACTCACTCCAACCCGTTTATCAAAATTTAAAAATACATGTTACAGCATTAATGACATACCAACATAACTAAATTACATTGATAACTCGTTAAAAATATCAGCATTTGTCTTGATTAAATCATCGGCCTACGTTACTGACGCTTATCATTGTAATTGTATAAGTTAAAGGCGGTAGTGTATCAGTATAAAATATAACACTATTGATAGGAAATGCTCATCTTTTTATGTCAATGTCGATCTTACTCATGTTTATAAATAAGTACCTATAAGTATAATCGTGTCTGGCTACTGGAGAAATAGAATTAAGATTTCCTAATTGCTAACTAGGAATTAACGGCGACTATAAAGCTATTTGACCTAAATTTTATTTATGATAATTGCAAAACAAGCTACCTATACCCACGAGACACGACTTCCAATGGAGAAAAGCATTGTATTAAAATGTGTGACCCTTCATATTTGTAAGTCAGTAAAATAAAATCAGCTATATGTTATTTTTAACTAGCTGACCCGGCGAACTTCGTTTCTGGCTGGGCTTCGTCTCTTACTTTCTTTTTTTCCATATTTTCTCACCTTTTAAACCTTCCCTGGACTACGACAAACATTTCAAAACCAAAATAGGCTAAATCGGCCCTGCCATTCTCGAGTTTTAGCGAGACAAACGAACAGTAATTGATGTTTATATATATACTAGCTGACCCGGCGAACTTTGTTTCGCCCGTTTCCGTTCCTTTTCCCATATTTTTTCACCGTTTAAACCTTCCCTGGACTACGACAAACATTTCAAGACCAAAATTAGCCAAATCGGTTCAGCCGTTCTCGAGTTTTAAGCAGACTAACGAACAGCAATTCATTTTTATTTAGATAAGATAGATAGATAGAAGATTACTTAATTCATGATAAATAACGTCCTTTAATTAATTTATATATAAGTATAACGGTTGTGACTGTTAAAATTTCAAAAGAATTTTTATAACAATATAATTTTCTTTTTATTTCCAATTATCCGAAAGGCATTCTTAAAAACTTGAGTCGACCGTGTCACTCTCACTCGTTGTGTTAATATCCCATCAAAAATACGGCCCTGTTCACAGGATATCGCAATAAAATGCCGCAATTTGTATACGGCAGATCGGCAAAAAATTAAATGCAACTTAATTTAAATTCTAAGTAGTTGGGTATCCACATTACTGTAAAGATAGTCGTCAAGATCGGGCTGTGGTAACTAGATATGGATCTTTTGAGGACATGAGATTATAAAATGCTCGAGTTATTTTAACATAACCAATAGTTAGTGGGACGCCAGTGAATGCGGATTGTTATAATGTTTGTGTCGAGCTTGCGATACCTTTGGAATGAAAATGCATGCGCATGTTTCCGACATTGCTAATAATTGGTATATTGTTTCGTTTAGTAACATTACGTCACTTGTTTATAAAGTTTTGCATTTTACTTCATTCTGTATAGTTATACCTACTTACTAATTTTACTATAAGAAAAATAGCATAAAAACAAAATTGACTAAAGCTATTTTAAGGGTGAATTCATTCAATGATAATGAACAACTTTCCCCAAGGAACGTACATGGAGATATGAAAATTTTTTTTTGCTTTCCATACAAACAATGATCAGCTGATCGGTCAACTAATATGGGAGGCCAAAAATTATCTTCATATTTCGATTTATATTCCTTGGGGAATGTTGTTAAGTACCATGGACTGAATTCACCTTTAAAATAGTTTCAGTATATTTTGTTAGACGTTATTATGTTAACCAGGTCTTAACTTAGTAAGTATAATAGGGATGATGACTGCGACAGAAAAGTATTATTCTAATTAGTCCGTTAGTTACATTATCCAAAAATTATGTACCCATATTTTTCAGTTTATCAAAAAAGTAAAAATTCACAAAGATACAGAGTATCAAAGTTCGAGAGTGGTTGCTTGTGACGTCATCGATGTGTATAAATCGTACGAAAGCGTGACGTCATGCGAAATTTAAATGCGCTGTATCTTCGTTAATTATTGTTTCCCAGAGAAAAGAAAAAATACGTGTACAATATTTTTTAATAATCATCCGTCAAAAAAACGGACATGTGTGAAGTTTTGCGCTCGTACGTTCTATATGTTTTTCAAAAACTATTACGATAACTTTGATATGACATGTACATAATGAGTTGAATTTGTCGCGGTCGCAAATTACTTGAATTTTAATTGCCAAATTATTGAATCAAATATTAACAACATAAATTGTCGTAACAATTAAGATATTTTTTTGTTAATAATTAGTTTTAAATAGTACCCACTTCTAAAAATAATTGCTTGTTTACCACTTGCACAGAAAGCTGTATCTACGTACAAAGTACGTCGATAATATTCACTCATATATTAGATATAAAAAGTAAACATGTTATCATGCCAAATCGAGATATTGATTTTGATAAAAATAGTCATTTTACTATGAAGTGAAATAGACGTGTACAATTCGCAGATAAGATTTAATTATTATGAATGTTGTTTTAACATATTCGATACTTTAAACTCAAATGTTTGACGATTCTTGAAAAATATCTGTTGCTGCATTATGCAGACACCTAGTAATGTACAAAATAAATTGTTTGTAATATCAGTTTTAGATTTAATTTATTATTGTTATATTTAGTTTTATTTATATGCAAATAAATTTATTTAAATAAATATTCTTCAGTAATTGTCATATTGAGCTTTATCTTAGTTGGTTACTCATAAACTGATCTTACCTCATACAGATGAGACAAAGATCTTTGCAATAATAACAGTATTTTTTGCACAGTTATATTTTTATCCTTATTTCGAATGTCGATTTCGAAATATATATTTATATAGTATATATATGTATATATACTATATAAATATTTTTTATCCTTATTCGAAATTAGGATAAAAAAATAACTGTGCAAAAAATACTGTTATTATTGCAAAGATCTTTGTCTCATCTGTATGAGGTAAGATCAGTTTATGAGTAACCAACTAAGATAAAGCTCAATATGACAATTACTGAAGAATATTTATTTAAATAAATTTATTTGCATATAAATAAAACTAAATATAACATATGTCGATTTCGAAATATATATTTATATAGTATATATATGTATATATACTATATAAATATTTTTTATCCTTATTCGAAATTAGGATAAAAAAATAACTGTGCAAAAAATACTGTTATTATAAAAAAAAAAGTAGGAAAACCCAGAAGATAATATATATACATATATATATTATCAAAATATCTTCTGGGTTTTCCTACTCTTTTTTTTATCTTTCCTTCAGCTATTTTTGTTTTAAAAAACGCATCGTGTCGTATCGTAGAAGATGACCGAACATAAATAATCCCTCTTTTAAGGTCTAAAAAGTAAAGAAGTAAAATTCACCAAAATCGTTGACATTGATGTTTGTTTTTCTTTTATAATAGTGGTCAAAACTAATGTAGATTTTTAAGCTGCATTTAATAATGACAGTAGGGGAAAATTATTTAACGTACCTTCCTAAGCACGAAAAATATTAAAAACCACTTGCGGTTACCAATCCAAACTTGATTAACTCTCTACTTTTGGCAACACGAATAAATAATTATTCTATTAAACTACTTAATGAAATGAATACGAGGTAATTATAATTATAACTAATCGTAATAATCATTAAATGTGGTCCAATTTCGAAATTACTAAGTTTTAGTATAGGATGTAGTAAATCAGAAGCTGTTGCCAGTCCTGAGAGTTCCACTGTTATTATTTCTAAATAGTTGTTATTCGCAGTGTAGCCCACGTGTTCGTCATTAGACAATTCAATAGTTATTAAGTAGTTAATCTAAATATTACTCTCTCTACGTCAAATTACATTCCGATTCTTGGAGCCGTTTTGGATTAATCGTAACAAACATTCATACGGAGCATGTTCTGTTGATTCTGGAGATAATTATAAGGACAAATATTTGTAGAGCAGCGTTTGCCTGCTCAACAAATCTAGTTATTAAATTATAGCAAAATAAAAACAGCTGTATTTATAAAAAATCTGTACAATACTATAAACTTTAGGTGCGCTGGTATTTTTAGTAAAATTCATTAAAAAGTATGCTCTCCATAAATGGTAGCATACTCACTATACTTTATTCTATTTATGTGAGTAGATTTTTTATGAATTTGGAGGGAAAGGTTCTCTTCAATGCTGGTCTGGGAGCCAAAGCTTTGAATGTACCATGATATGGCTTAGTCTCCGCAGTCCGGCTCGGTAAAGAGCTCAGACATCAGTATCTTTTCTATTTTGCGATGGGCTTACCACTCTAATAAGTTACAATTTTGCTAAGCGTGGACTTTGGTCGTGTGGTAACGGCAGAGTAGAATACAATTTGTCACCACGCCTTTCCTCTTCCACGGGTGTCGTAAGAGGCGACTAAGGGAGGTATAGTTAACATAGAACTGCTTCTGTGTGACGACTTTATACCGACTGCGATTACCAACCGGTTTTCCCAGCATACTCGTAGTTCTTTTTTTTAGTTCAGCAGTGGACCGATATGAAAAGAACTTTAAGGAAAGAGGTGCTATTAAGCGCTCTTCCCAATGTTTTTAATTTAGACAGGCCATTTATTTGATTAACCGAGACGATTTGAGGCAACGAGCCGATGACACCGCTGACAGCCGTATGCCATAAATATTGCGCATGCGACTGTAGCACAACATTGCAGCCTGCAGGACATTACGGCCAATTCATCCGCTGGTTCATTGCACTGCCAGAGACTGCACCGTGACGTCACGTCATGTGCAATGCACTTACAGCTCGTCACAACCAGGTGTGTCTCTTTTATGACTGAAACAAAAATCGTAAAATGTCGTCAACGAAATCCACAAAGATTTCGTAATCACGAAGTCAATGTAGTTGACTGAATATGTTTTAATAGAGTTATAACGCACTTGATGGTATCAGTATTGTCCATGCACATGGTTATCAGCATCAAAGATACCGTCTAATGGCATTGCTCTCTGGCAAATATATAGACTCAGAAGCATTATTCCTAGTAGACAGCACTCTAACTGGCCACATTGAAACAATAAGTGGCAACGGTGATGGGTTTCTTAACACTTCGGCTGCTGAACAATGCATCGCTCATTTAAACATAAGATTTTCCAAGACTTTATGCGAAAGAAAAGCAACTGCCACATTATTACCATTAACATTTATAAGCTAAACGTAATACAAAGTAAAAGCACAAGTAAAAGTTATTTTCATTCTGGCGAGAAGGCAACAGGTTAACAACGAGCAAGTAGCATAAGTGCCGCTAGTGTTCACTGCTCTCGCCAAATATTAGCGCATTCATTAATTAGGTACCAGCGACTCGCTTCCACGAAATTAATTGGGGTCAAAGAATTTGAGTGCATATATCTCAATTGGACGCCATGGCACAGACGCCGCATATCATCTAAACGCTCGCATAATGCTTTTATATCAACATAATACCGGCCTAATCACAATTCCACGGAACGATCGTGTCATTCGTAATCCCTGACGCCTCCCGCCGTACGACCAGACAATAGGCATTAATTTTCAAAGGCGAGATAGGAATGTCGTCGGCGCAACCTCGGGCAGGTAGAATTTTTGGCACCTTTATGATCAGATCCTGACGTGTCATAAGCCACCCACGGGTCCTCATTAAGCCGGTAGCCAACAAAGGCGCCGGGCCGACCGTAACGCTGTCGGATTATACGAGGCGAGCGACGGCGGGTCGTCGGCCGGAGGTGCCCTCGCGTGCTTCAATTGCACACAATACGCCCCCGCGCGACCCGGCGGCTCCAAAAAGTTAGAAAAGTATGGCACGGTGGGATGGTCCGCCTGCGCGATAGCATCTCGGCGCCACGCGGCCGCCGCCGCCGCCGTCGCCTCGCACCTACACCTTGTCTCGATTAAATTCGACCATTTTGTAACTGTCCGCGCTCCTGAGGACCACGTCCGGTGTCGGGGACGCGTCTGCCTGCATTTAATTAGAAGTTTACATTTAAGGACCCGTGAAATATTGCGCGCCTTGGAGAATTTAAAGCGCCCGTGTGAATATACCGAGAAGCGATAAATGCGGTTTCAAAACTTGAATGTACCGATTTATTTTATGGACTTTCTGGGCGGACGCGAGTCAATCGTGGAATCGTTCGCGTTTATCTTTATCGTTACTAAAGATTTGGATAATGCGCGCGGTGGCGGGCGCGGGTGTGTCAGAGTCGCGGAGCTCCTCCCACGTGCGGGTGGCGGGTGCTCTCGTTATGAACTTGAATTAAATGAATGACGCGGTTGTATGAATGGCGCGGGAATGAATGTGAGTCGGAAGTGCAGTGCTTCAGCACGCTAGGCCATTGCGGCGCACGTGCATCCGCTGCCCGCGTCGCCTGCGCCCGCGCACCACCCCGCGCCGCCCGCCCCTGTACAAGCTACATGACCAGCGCCCTCATCTCTTTCACATATTTTTTTTTATCCCAATCCCAACTAATATTATAAATGCGAAAGAGTGTTTGTATATTTGTTGGTTTGTTTGTTACCTCTTCAGGCTTTATCTACTAAACCAATCTTCTTGAAAATTCGCATACACATATGTAGTTAGAAGTACTTAGTACGAGTAGGATATTAGGGTATAGGGTACCTTACATCCCGGAAAAAATAAATGTTCCCGTGAGATTTGGGATACGCGAGCGAAGTCGCGGGCAAAAGCTATTCGTCTATAAAAATAAAACAGCTCTAAGTTCTCAACTAATCTACACGAGATTAGACTGTTACCTTATAACATAGGTAATGAGAATTAAAAATACAAAACGTGTGATATCTACGAATAATCCTTTTTCGTAGGTTGATATGGCAAAAATATGATAGATATGTGATTTCGACTAGTTGTGTGTGTAATCCTATTCTTGGGAAAACTTCTACGCTCTCTATTCCTCTCCAGATTAGGTCGGTAGGTTATCTCGTCAACTTTTCCGTCTTCCAACGCCGACGTCCACTGGGTGCATTTCACAAAGTAAGGGTTTATGCCCATAATTCTGCTGGTATGCTTCTTATGTTGGAGTGAGTTAGGTAGTTAACTTGTAGAACAACTTTAGATATAATATACGCACAAAAAATATATAAGTACTAACGTTATATAAGATTGAACGGAGACGATGTGCTCTCCGGACAAACCTTCGTGGTTTTTGGGTTGCATAAAAATTTATATAAATCTTATTTCCTGGAAATAAATAAATAAAAATATCCTCTAACTGCTCTGGCTAATATCAGGCTCTGGTAGTACAGAGAGGGGTCGTGCTTCTGCAGTGTAGACTAAATAAACGGGCAAGTGTGAGTCGGGCTCGTACATGAAGAGTTCCGTACCACCGCACAATGTTTTAAATGCTGAAGAAACACGTTTCTTGTATGACGACCCCCTTTAATTTTTAACTTTATCTAATTTTTAGTATTTGTTGTTATAGTGGTCATAATAATACATAATCGGTGAAAGTTTTAAGTATCTAGTTAATGCCATTATAAAGATCGATTTAAAAACGCTAAAAAAAACACGTTTCTTGTATGACGACAATAGGGTCACGTTTAGACCCTTTGGGTACTGAACCCTAAAAATATCTGATGATGAAATTAAAAAAAACCTCATGATGATGATGTGAATTTATTACGCACATTAGCTATCTGCACAAATGTATACTTTGTGTTGAGTAACATGCTTACAAAAAATATAAATCCGTTACCTTGTTATTGTAAGAATATCTATCAAAACAAGTCGCACGCAGCAACGTAGGTCACTCAACATGTAGGTGTAAGATTTCAATACTTCAACAGAGTACGATAATTTGATATTCGCATACCCCATGCATGTGCGTTTGCGATATGTGGTAAACATTGTGTTGCAATGAACTGCGGAGTGCGCAGTGTGCGTAGATGCATTTTATTGCAGCCTAGGAAACGGGATCCTCTCTACATCCTACACCAACTAATCATATTTCATCTTCTTCGCCTGAGCGCATTCCCGGTTGCATCCTCAGTTGTGCTGCTTCGGAGCCCGGGGTGCGCTTTACCGCTTTTTCTTATCCAAATTTAATATGCATGTCAATGGTGACACAAAGATGCCAAAGACCTTGTAAAATGGAGAAAAAATAGTCGGAACACTTTCAATGATTTGGCTAAAGTTTTACAACCAGCCGCCTGCCTGACGTCAACCCTCTTTGGGAATGTATTTGTGCGAAAAGTTTTACAACCGGCCGCCGCCCGACGTTAACCCTTCTTGGGAATGCAATTGTAGCACGAGATGCTTAGCCCTTTAGTCGCCTCTTACGACATCCACAGGAAGAGATGGAGTGGTCCTATTCTAACCCAGAACCACATGGGTATATTTATTTATTTATTTCATACCCACAACTAAGTTTACAGGGTAATTCCTAAAGCGTTAGAAGGGAATACTAACTATACAAAAAATATAATATAATACACAAAACATAATACACAAGTTACTACTAACTAAAAACGAATCTAAGGATATAATTAATCTAGTATATTATATGGTAAGGCCACGTTTGCGAATTCACTCAACGGGCATGAAAAAATTTCCACTTTTTGGTAAGTTTTTTTAACCGTGGATAAAGCTCTCGTGAATGGCATCTTCTGTTGGGAATACAACATTTTGTTTAATTTAAAGCAATATACTTGCACAAAACCATGTTTACGATAATTAATCTAGGAAATACGCAAAAGTACCTACAATACTTATATTGATTCTGTATCATTGTTATGCAATTTCTCGGTATAGATAAGGGAAATAATCTTGGGATTTTCGAAACTTTTATATATTTATTTACAAAATTCATGTACACAAAAGACAAGCTAAGTAAGAAAATAGAGTACATACATTTTTTTTTATATTTCAAAATTTGTTTCTTTAGTATGCCTGCGGACTCTGCGGTGGAGTTTACTAGTAGGCATTTTCAATTGATGGCCTTAGAAAATAATTTTAAGGGCCTTCCTCAATGATTGACGAAATAATGGGGTGAACGAGTTCCAGCCAAACTCCTTTGGTGGTTCTATTAAAATCACATCTAGGGCCATTACTTTTCGCGTCATTGAAGACCGGTTGCATTCAGTGGTTTGAGTGCCACTGGTAGCTGGTTCACTATTAGATATCTGAATCCACATCTTCTTATAATTAAATTACATTCATACTCGTAAGTGTAAAATTGTTTTTTTAATTATACGTCTTGGTTTTTATGTAATGAGTGACTTTTCTGTTTTTATTTTACTTTTTTGTACATTCATTAGTAAACGCTTTTATTAGGTGACATATTTTTGGTGCTGACTGTACACTCCATGAACTATACGTACATTTACATACATTAATGGATTAATGAATTTTAAATTAATTTGATGAAATCTATTTGGTAGTGGATGGACTAAAGATTTAAGATTAGAAGACTATAGACACTGGAGGAGCTCAAAATTAAATGCCACCAAATTGATGCAGTAGGATAAGACGTCTCCTTAATCGACCTCCTCAAGCTATCTTTGTACAATAGTACTTATTTACAAAGTAAATAATTAATATTAATAAAAAAAAACATAAAAAAAAGATTACAAGAAGGCAGTCGCATAAAGAAATACTATGTACTAATTTATACTTTATCGCATCGGAACAAGTGTTAAGATGTCGTGTAATCGTTTGTTTACTTGACGGGGGCATAAATTACCAACTAATTATCATAATTAAAATTCACTATCCCCATCGCTAACAAGTTTTGCCGGCCAATAAAGTTGTATACGTGTTTAATAAAATTGCACATATTAGCATATCTGATTGGTAAATGCATTGTAACAAAGTTGTAATGAAAACTGCGGTGCTATTTTATTCGTTTCAGATGAAAAATCGTGTGCTACTCTAAAGTCGGACACAGTTGTACGAAAGAAAAAAAAATACGAAAAAAAATATTGATATATAAGGTTTTACACTAAGTAAGGTAGAAAAATATCAAGAATATTTAAAAATACTTACTTTCAAAAAAAGCATAGGCTTGATAGTTCACGATGACAACTAAATACGAGTATTATACACAAAAGTATTTATCTCGTTTCTTATAAAAATAAATAAAATTATAAGTACCTATACAAGATAAATTTGAAAAAGTCTAAAATCTTGTTCTAGGTCCGCTTTCTTTTGCAATTCTACGAAGTACAAACAATTTTTAATCGTCGAGGTTTTGTATATGTAGGACAGATATAGAATAAAAATAAGTGCCGATCTTATTTTATCGATTCAATCATTGGAAACTTACAGCAACATCAGGTTTATCTATGTCGAAGTCATTGTGGTATGAATAGATGTAATACAATCGGTCCATTTGAGGTCGATTGAATCAAAACTTTAAGTTCACATGTGACGACCCCTCATGTGAGGAGAATCAAAAGGGGATATTTTGATCCATGAAAATAAATGGTATAAATAGGTGTAGAAAAAGATTATGTGTAAGATTCTATAAATCTCCGCAAAATACATAGATAAGAATGGAAATGGAAAACTCCGTCAATCCAAAGTCAATAATACTTAATTAATTATTCAAATACACAGGCATAACGCGTTATACCAACACGAGTGAGATGTAATCGAGAATGCACACGGCGATAAACAAACTGAAACGTAATACGCACGCTAAGGTCCGTACGCGTACATAGTAAACCACTTAGAAGTCTTGGGTAAACATTTACTCGCCGCCTGTTCGCGCCAAATGGCACTCACAGTCACTCCGAGGATCCTTTGGCGCCGAATGTCAATTTTCTAGTGATTACGCATCGCGCGTTTGGACAACCTCTACAAACATGCGCCTCGTAGGGCTGGTACGAGTGTTATTCACTTTTATATTCAGAAAGATGCAGCGAAACTAGTTAGAAGTCTGAGGTAAAACATTTATACTCGCTGCCTATTCGCGCCAAATGGCACTCACAGTCACTCCAAGGATCTTTGGCGCCGAATGTCAATTTTCTAAAGATTACACATTTGGACAACCTCTACAAACATGCGCCTCGTAGGGCTGGTACGAGTATTATACATACAATTTTATATTCAGAATAATGCAGCGATGGACAATGATTTCCTCGTAGTAATCTAGTAAGAAGTCTCAGGTAAAACATTTACTTGCCGCCTGTTTGCGCCAACTGGCACTCACAGATACTTCAAGGATCCATTGGCGCCAAATAAAATTTTCTAGAAACACTTATAGTCTACGATGAATGCAAATGGTCCTAAAGGTCCGCAGTCCTCACTCGTACAAATAATCACATGTTATTAGGCGCTAAAGTAGGATCAAAAACATATTTTTTAATACTTAGCCGTGTGGTTTCCGGCAGAGTAGAATAGAACCACTCCAAGTCTTCCCGTGGATGTCGTAGAAGGTGACTTAGGAAACACAAGCTAACGAAGTTTATAAACATCAATGAGACCTCTCCAATCCTTCTGACCAGCCAGAGTATAGGCCAAATCCTCTGGCTGCTCTGGCTAAAATATGGCTCTGGTAGTACAGAGAGGTTCGTGCTCCTGCAGTGGAGACTAAAAAAGACCTGATGATTAGGCGCTCCCAAAAGATTGCTTACAGATCTATCTAGAGACTCCATAGATTTAGAAGACCACAAAAGAAGTTAGAAGTGACCCTGTTCAAACGGCTCCCGCCAATCTAACACTTAATATTCATTCGCCTAATGGCCATAATAGCTTGTTGAGATATGTTTGTCCATACAACTTGTAATGGATTCGAGCACTCCTCTCGATCGTTCATGAAATGTTCATTTAACTGAACAGATTTTCTAAGGGAGTATTTTTGGTATTTACTTCATCAACTTTTATAACGGGAAGTAATTAAGATTATGGACTGAACTTACTCCAAAAATTTCGCTGGTGGATGAAAAGTCAGCCTGTAAAGCAGGCGGGCCGTCGTCGCGTCGTATGTGTGAGGCGTGGGTTAAGGTGAAGATATAGGCAAATGGCCTTGAAATGTGAAATAAATTGTTAACTCGTAAATATGGTGATCATTTCCATATTGCTCTTCGTCATGCACTAGATAGCCCTTTAAATTATTTTATGAACTGCCGTTGAAACTATTATTGGTGATCCATCTAGCTTTAAAACTTGCCGTGGCCACTTTTGGCGATGGCAAGTTTTAAAGCTAGACGGACTAATGTAAATACTTTCAACGGTGGTTCATAAAATAATTTAAAGGGCTATCTAGTGCATGACGAAGAGCAATATAGAAATTTTATCCATATTTACGAGTTAACAATTTATTTCAAATGAGGGCGCCACTTAAGGCCATTTGCACCATTTCACCTTAAGCCGAAGCGTGTTGAGGATAAATCAATGTAAATAAGTCGAAGATAATATTCAGTAAATAAATAAAACTAAAATAATTTTATAAATAAGTTACCTTGTAGAGTCAGTCACACAAATTACAGTAATCGGTGGAATCATGTTTCATGTGAAGAAAAACAAAATGTTTTTAAACTCAAAAATCAAAAGACTATATTTTTAAAATCAGACTGCAGGATTGTAAAGCCACAACAATATGAGTGTATCACCGCGCCTCTACGGAATGCAGATCGACGCAATATTGATTTAACACATTGGATTTTTATTTTAAAATATTCCACAGGATTCCTTGCCCAACAGGTTATACATATATTTTTTATTTTGTAACAAAGATGGAGATGCTTGGATATTGTAATGGTTTATTGCGAGTGGTCCTACTGTGTAGTTGTAGAAGTATGCGCCATTTTTTTGGTCCTATCTTGATGACCATTTTTGTAGCAGTCGAACATTAACAGAAAATACTTTTTGAGAGAGTTTACAGTAGGTATGCGTGCACATGAACATTACATATGACGAGTTGAATACCTTTCCCATCAGGGTAAGTTTGCAAAAAATATGTACTTGTAGCTATAGTGCAGACCTGGAAAGAAGGAGGGTAAGTATAAATGATAACCTTCATATTCATAAAAAAAACTGTTCTTCCAAATCAGTTATATAGTAAGTATGCTACCAATTTAAGGAATGCAGACTTTTTATGAAATTGTCAGAAAAACAATGCTTCTTAAAACACTGTACTATATACCTACCTAGGTCTTTTATGAATACAAGGGTTAATGTAAAGACAAATTATTTTGTTTCACCTGCTCGTAAGCTATTAAGTACAGTGAGCGTCCCGCAGCCTGCGACCTGAGGCTCCGTCAGCCTGGCTCTAATCCTGTATGGAACCTCTGGGAACCGCCTGTAAAAACACACAACTGCCAGAACCTACTGAGCTGACTAGACTTGTGCGTTTTAAATAGGCGATTCAGTTATAATGACGGTGCGATGACCTCGCGTACGCAATGAGCGCGTATTAAATACAGTCCTCGTGTCTGATGAATGTTTTCCTGCGACACACCATTGTTTCAGAGCTCAGTGTTCCAGAAAGAATACAATGCGCGCCGCTGATAATGGTGAAAGGAGAGCTATAGGCGCGCGCCGCACTTTCCAGATATTTAGGGATTTGCACTCACAATGTTGCAGTTCGTGCGGCGCTAAACATTACACGCAATTTATGTAAAATGCCTGACATTTTTTCGCGCAATATATTCGCACCATATTAACTTGTATCGAACGAGTTTCTATCGTCCAGCACGACGTAATTACGTACGTTCCCTCGTTCAGACTGATCAGTACGGTGCCACGATATCTCTCGCTGTCTGGCTCACTCGCGTTACGACAAGCGATAGAGCTTAGTTATCGAATTGAAAATACAGGCTGCTAATATCTAAATAGGAGGGCTGTCGGTCCAGTTGTACAGTTGCGCTCCTTAGATGGCCACCGGCGGCGGCCGTTCCTCTCGTCCGTCGGCGCGGCGCCTGCGCCTGCTGCACCGACCGCAGCAGGGACGGATCCCCGCTGCTTACTCTACACTTGCTCGTTCAAATAAACCAACACTAATCCTGAACACCTTACGACACGCAAAACAAACAATAATTCACTATGAAAATAAAGTTTGTGTTACTTTCTAACGGATTTATCTTAATAACATTATTAAAATAGATCCTTAAGCAGCGGTCGGTAAATATAGAGAGCGCTGCGAGATCGTAGAAAATAAAAACGATATAAAAAAGATCGGGAGAGCTCCCATGCCGACGGCTCTAAATCCCCGAGACCGCACACTGTCAAAATATTGTCAAAGTGAATTCCGCGCGTCCAATATATTATAATGATTTTCCACTTGGCAATAATCCTAGCGATTTATTTCGATCTCGGTAGATATTAAACCGTACATATCTAGGTGAAACGTCATTCCCGTTCGCATTGGGTTGTTGAACCTTGTATTAAGGCTAACAAAGGTCGGGGAATCGGTGTACAGATTCGTAAGGGACATAGGGCGGCGGCGCAGTGTCTCGGTGGAATAGTATATTTAGTGGTGATGGCGTGTGACGAGACGGTGCGGAAGCGTCTGTCGGCGGCGTCTGGTCAGCCGCTGTTGCACTCGCGTGTTTGCACCACTCATTTGGCAAGGCCTCAACGCGGGTGCGCCGCCACCGTATGCGGAGCCGTCAGCGCTGCCGCACGTAATCCGCCCGCCGGCTGCCGTCCGCGCCGCCCTTGACGTACGCGACTATTGATTGACGTCAAACGTCTCGGAATACTAACTCATTCAGTACTCAGTGCGCTCTTACCACTTTACATTTATGACTACTTTCCAATATCACTTGTGTAACGTATGCTTTTATGATAGAGCTTGTAAAAATAAATAATATTATATTGCATTTTTATAGTTTAATGGTGCGATAAAGTTTTTACGTTTCTACCTATCTGGAAAATTCTGTTGACAAATGGAGCGCGTATCTATCTGTATTACTCATAATCAAGTTGTTGACCTCATGAAAGCTCGCGATAGTACAGGGACGCGGCCGCCCACGGGCGCCGCGCGCCGCCCAGCTTACGATTCGAATATCTTCCTCGCACCTTGAATTTATTATAATTCACATAAAAATACACGTATAATCAGCGTCGTAAAATGTGTACAGATTGAGATTTTTCTATTTAGCACGCTAATATTAGTGTCCAGGGACTTCGCGCGGCTGCGTAGCTTGGTGTGGACAGTGACGTAGGGCTTTTTTTATAAAACCATAAATTATACGTAAATTACGATTTCTGATTGCATTATGTAGTAAGTTATACCATGTTTCACCATTTATTCTAAATGGTCAAACATTCGACTGAAATAAATTAATATAGGTTTGGATGTTAATTTGTTTTTCAATCGTGGAAAAAGCTGAACGATTTTTTATGTAACTGAGCATATACGAGTAGATACGTTTTCCTATAGGTACGTCTAGTTTTTATTTCGAATTTTTTTAAGACTAATTCTGGGATATGAGGCAAAAATTATTAATTATGTAAATGGATGTCCAACGTTAACTCTACATGAGTCTGCTTTTGACACGTCAGTTATCTATCCATTGTGCATACTATTACAAGGTATGCAAGTACATTATTTTGAAACTCCTAATTAGTATTTTAGTCCGTTGTTCCCACAAAAGTAGGCTAAACCTGCTATAAACCGTTATCTCAAAGTTTGTGGTGCGAGTGCTTGCGCCAATGATGTTATGCTTCCTGAGGATGTCGCATTAGTTATATTACGTCTAGCAAAATACACTGAAACTATTTTAAGGCGACGTGGGTTCACAATTTGCAATACTGTGCGTGTTTTAAAAAAATCACTGTTATTAAACTACTACAGTTTATTCCTCAAAAAATTTACATAAAAATCTTAAGGATTTTCTACAGACACCTACAATAGCCAAAACATGATTGAGCATTTTTGCCTCGATAGAAAAAATCACAAACATACCTCTAAGTTTGCCTAAATTTACCTTTATAAGACAGATTACTATTCTTTTTATATGAAAATTATACCAAAAAATGTATAATCTAAATATCTAGTCGATTTCGCTACAAAAAAAATTATAAAAATAATACAAAAAAAAATTATAAATAAAACATAGCGAAATATCGTCTAGCACGGGTCTGGGCCTTTGTTCGCCCTCGCGCCAAACATTTCCTGTTTTTTTTGTATTTTTATTTTTGTAGCAAAATCGACTAGTTATTTAGATTATACACTTTTTGGTTATGTTTGTGATTTTTTTCTATCAAGCCAAAAATGCTCAATCGTGTTTTGGCTATTATGTGTGTCTGTAGAAAATCCTTAAAATTTTTATGTAAATTTTTTGAGGAATAAACTGTAGTAGTTTAATAACAGTGATTTTTTTAAAACACGCATAGTAAATATGAGGATGAATACAGTCTATGATACTGAACAACTTTCCCCAAAGAGCATATATAGAAATAAGAAAAATATTTATTGACTTTCCATACAAACTAGGATCAGCTGACCGGTCAACTTGTATGGGAGGCCAAAAATTATTTTTTAATATTTCGATATATGTTAATTGGGGAAAATTGTTCAGTATCATGGACTGAATCCACCCTGAATATAGTTTCAGTATATTTTGTTACACCCTGTATAAATTTTAGCCTAAAATGTATCCGACTCCAAAAACTGATACATAATTTAAATAGTAAAGCTCTTTACACGAATTGATTGTATTAAAGTTTGCGAAAGCCCTGCAATGCATATTTGTCGCTGCTCTAGCGTTTAAGCCTAGTAAGCGGCTCAACTAAGCATATAAACGAATTAATAAATAAATATAATTGACGTACATACGAGTATTTTTAGTATGTTATATGCTTGTTCACGATAAATGTACTCGTTTGTCGAGACATTTTTGACTGTTGGTGCTACATCTACCAATTTTATTCATCCAGGCGTGCACTATTAAATTACAGCGCTAATCGGCTATTTTGTCAACGTACTTGTTGACACGACCCGGTTCTACGCAGGCCTCTCTATTTTGTATTCTCGAAGAGTGCGGCTGAGGAAAATTCGTACAAAATCCTTAAAATTCATGTTATTGACACATAAAAAGAATGAGTCACTAAACTCGCAAAACAGATGTTGCCTTCACAATTTAGTCGAATTAGATTTTATAATGTTCAACGTAGAGGGAGGGCTTTTTATTACGATCAAAAGTAGTACGAGTAAGTCAAAGTAAGTTCAAGATATAAAAATATAATATTTTTTTACAATACACATACATAAGATAAAAAATACACGTATCAAAATATAATTATCACTTTTAAAAATAAATAAATAAATTAAATACATTGCATTGTATGACTAAAAATATAAAGATAAACATGAGCAAATAAAATTATGTGAAAGAGAGCTTCTATGATATTTTATTGTTATGGAACGACTATGAAACGTAAGTTTTTTTAAAAAAATATTCAATACAAGGCGCTTTTTACGAGTATGTACTAATATTTTAAGGGGTAATTCAGTTCATCATTTTGAACAACTTTTCCCAATAAAGGTATATCCAAATACGGAAAAAAAATTAGATTCTAATACAAATCGAAGGAGTCACGTGATCTAATTACAATGGGAAGTTAAAATTCGATATAAGTATACATTTATGCAGAAAAGTTGTTCAAACTTAACTTACCTTAAACTATTTTTACTTAATTAAAAAGCAATTTGTATGATTGAAAAAATAAGAATAAGGTACTTTATTGACACACGAACACAAACATAAATGATTTCCTACTTTACGTGTTACAAAAAATTGTTGCCTTGAAAAGTTCTAGGAAAGTATATTTAAAAATGTTCAAGTCGTCATATTTTTTAGTCCTTGTACCTTTAATAATAATGGTAAGTCACTTTTGCGAACTCTACAAGATATTTGAACTAAAATTGTTATAATTTGTTATGATAATAATGGTATGTACTCGTTCATCAATCTCGTATTTAAACTTGTATAAATTTTAACTATCACCATTTAAACATTTCGGCACAATTCGGACTCGTGTAATCACTTTTTAATTAATTTATCATCATCGGGTTTTTTTAAAGTCTTTAATGCAGGAGCACGACCCTCTCTGTACTTCCAGAGCCATACTTGGCCAGAGCAGCCAAATTACTATGCCTGCATTCCTGCGCTGGCCAGACGGGTTGGAGAGGTGTCATTGATGTTTATAAGCTTTGTTCAGCTTAAATTTCCTAAGTCGCCTAAGACATCCAAGGGAAGACTTGGAGTGGTCTTATTCTACTCTGGGAACCACACGATTATTTAATTACAATATATTCTTAAAATACCTATTGAAATAGCAATTTTGTCATATGAATGTATTTCCTATTCATGGAGATAAAATATATTATTTCCGAAACCAAAGCGGATATGCTTTAAATACAACCTTTAAGCCTTCGTGTTCCCAATTCTTTCAGTGCCCACGTGAAATCAGCGACTACAGAATGTACCAAACTATACATTACATATATTTTCTATTTGCATTCATCTTTTCTCAAATTTGTCCTAGTAGAACCACAGAATAAATAATACTAACGTAGAACTATCCAGTTTATCCTATTACCAGTGCTGATGGGTTTTTATTTTGCCCTAATAGACCTCCATCACATTCCGAAGGTTTTTTGAGTATTGGTCTTGCAGCCAGAAGTGTGTGGGAACAAGGAGTCGGTGGCAGTGGTCAGGCATATTTTTATGTGTCGGTATCTGCGATCGGGGCCTGCTCCATTAGTCATGTGACAGTATCGACACAGCATCGACCCTCCTCTTTAATTCCGCTCGACGCCCGCGGTCTCGCTCGTATGCCAATCTGCGCTTGCGCATCACCTGATGAATGATGTACTTTCTCACTGGCGTGGCGACAATTGGCTTTCCTAAGTAATAAATGCCTTCGTAGTATTTCTGAAACAAAACGTCCGAAGATCGTCGCTTGTAATGATCACATTTATAGTTTATTATAGTGTAATTTAGTATTTTTTTTACTGAGCCATTGACCAGATAACTAATAATATCTAGGTCATTATCTTTTCCATCATCTAATTATGAAAAAAAAAACTATTTTCAATGTAAGTACCGTGTGAGACTGAAAATCCTGATAAAGTAACCTAATTGTTAGCCAAGTTAGCTATGTCAAATAAGCATAACAAATTTTTCCATTTGCTTTCTCTGGATGAATTGATTTCCTTCTGAAAGTAGTTGACTGAATTTAATAAATGCATCTGCAGGTGGCTACGCAAATAAATATCGTTTAATTACGCTCAAAAATACTTTATTGAAAATGAAATCGGTCTCGATGAAAGATAACATGCGCATAACACGATATTTATCTGGCGTGTTTGTGCCTTTTCGGCGTTTTTTGCCCGGGTGAAAAAATGCCGATTTGACCGCGATATAAGACTTTTATGTCGGCTATATTTATTGCTAAAGGCAAAGCTTGTCGGGAAATTTAATAAAAGTCAAGAATCGGATGTCATTTAAATTCCACGAGTTCTGTAAACGGTTTTTCTTGATGCTACAACATTTTTTTCAATTTAGAATTTAATCCCGAATTTACAAAAGTCACTGTTTATATATGTACTGTACCTGTACCAAGACCTCCTGCTCTGCGTTTGTGAATTCAAATAAAAATGTTTCAAAGCTCATTGGATCAGACAGTCAAATGACACTGGACAACACGTTAATTCAATTATTGGTTACTAATGTAATTTTAATAAATCATAACATCCCTGGCCGTTTTAGGCAATGGTGACTGGCCATGCGTTTAATTACAACTTCAGGCTTTATTCAAGATTCGCTCGTGTGCTTGAGATGGCTGATGTACCCTATCTTTGCGGCAAACGTGAACAATATGATACGTGAGTGAGGGTAACACCACCTTAATTTGACACATTCATAATTGGTTACGATGTAACAGTTTTGTATGTTTAATCTCAAAGTAGAGGCTACAGAGGTTTGCCGGTAAGAAAGTATGATTGCCAAAGACAGGCTCTAAACACGAAGGAATACTGAAAGATGAAAAAAGCTGTCGGGTTCTTTACTGAACGAATTAGGGTGAAAAGAAAGGGAATTATAATCAATTGCAAATATGAGCCATGTGTCTTTGCCGCAAGTTAATTTGAATGAAGAAATGTAGCCCATGGTTGCATCGTTTGCGGCTGGGCGGCAGGGGAATAGCGTCGGCAGAGCAGGGTCAATGCGCCCGCTGACTCACCATATGCGACATACGCAGTCTCTATCACGTTATTACTTTCTTATAAGGTTGTCGAGCTTAAATAATGCATGTTATGCAACTGGTTGCAATTTGTGCGCAGTTGCGCCGCAAAACGTCCCCGTGAGGTCTCCGCGCCTCTCCACAACGCCTGCCGCAATTTTCCATATTTTGTTTTCTTTTTGCCGTCTATTTACGTCGTCAACTTAGAAGGCTTGTCTTGAAGTGTTTATAAAGTAGGATCGCATTTACATAAGCTAATGTAGACGGCGTGTATGAAGATGTTATTTTTAAGCTTTTCTTAGTGTAGATAAAAAACAAATGTAGCAAAGTTGTGTGCATTTATTATTAACATTAAGCTTGTTTTATAAATTATGCAAAGTAACTGGAATGATTTTCTACTAAGTACTTGTTCTTAGGACTATTTTCCAAAGAATAACATAACTTGCCGCGTCACATCAGAATAAACGTTTCGCGAAAATATAATACATATACGAGTATAATACAAGTATATAAAGCCTAGTGGAATTGTATGCTATTAGAGAATTTTAAATTTCCTAGGAAAATGTGTACTTATTAAAAATATTTCATACATTTACTATCGATTTTATTATTGATGTCATACATTTCCGGTAACATAAATAAATAAATAAAAAAGGACGAATCACACCGGTTGAGCCAGCCCTACAGTAAGTTTTCAACTGGTGTTATCGGATACTAACTTCAAGGCACTATATTTTTTGTTAGATTAATACATGGATAAACATCCAAGACCCAGGACAATTTGAAAAAGTCCATCCCTCATCGGAAAAAGAAAAGGAAATCGAACCCAGATCCTTTAGAGCGGCGGAATAGCGTGTCGTTATTATGTCACGGAGATCAAAAGCATTCATAAAGATCTAAACTAAACTTTCTACATTTTCAGCTTTCTGTCGTGAACTGGTTAAAAATACGGAACTAATTTCCTTAGGAAAAAAACTATCCGTCTTGATGTATAAAGGGTTGTCGGACAAAAGGGCCGGCGTGAAGGCACGCAGTGCTCGCGCCTGCTATCAAATCGATCTTAAACGGCGCCTCCGACGAATGCCGATGAGCTTCCACCGGGCCGAGCCAGTAACAACACTAGCAACTCATTACATTACGCACATGATTTGTTCGATCCTAACGTGAACTTTGGAGTTTTATTTATTTCACCAAAGAAGGTTTAAGAATATGTTAAATTATAGAGTGACAACGTATCTTAAATCTGTAAGCGGACTTAAACTGTCTCTAAAATAACGAATAGAAGTCTTCAATTTTATCATGTATGCAGTAAAATAGAATAGAATAGAATCATTTATGTGTATGATTTACATAACTTTTCATTTGCAACTGAGCCTTTCTCAAAATAAAAACGCGGGAATAAAAATAGGAAAAGATCATTACTTTTCTGAAAAAACTCAATCAAGCTGATAAATCAATTATTTTGGAATAGAGTTGTATATGTATATATGTTTAACCGAATGTGATTGCCTTTATATCGATAAAAGATTTCAGTTCATAACCGATCTCCTTTCATAAAAAGACATCGGCAAAGCTGAATAACTTAACGCAAACAACGCAGTTTCGTAAATGGCAGCGTTAATAACAGCGTCAAGTAGAGCCTTTTTAACCACTCTTAATCAGTCAGATCGAAGTGAAACGATCATTATTTCGGCGTGTCGTCGACACAATATGAAACGTTTCGAGTCGACACAAACCGGCATTAAGGTGAAGGTAGTCTGTGAAGATTTTCAGTATCAGCGAGAACATGTACTATCTTACACTGTGCTGGCACCTTTCAAACACTAGAAAAAAGTAATTAAAAAATGATGAGGAATGATTTTAATGATTATAATAGTAGCTTCTGATTTATTGACTTATAAGATGTATTGCTCTAATAAGCTTTCTCTCTCTCATCTCATGCAATGCTGCGAAGTCCGGTGTCCGCTTTCGGGATTTTTCTTCGCACTGTCTTGAGCATCCTTGATTGTTTTGCTCTAATAAACTATTTTATGTTATATACATTTTCTTTAACAATACATAGAATTTTTTAAAATTAACTTTTTGTACAAATAATGCGAATCTGAATTATATTTTAATGAATAAATATGGAAACATAGATTAAGCTAGCCCCTAATTTTAACCCTTTATAAGGCAGTGGCAAATATATTGCCACCTTAAATTGAACCTTATGCCTTGGTAATAAGGTCCAAAAACCTATTTTTTTAAATATACCTACTGCCTTATAAAGGGTTAAACTTGACTAGGCTGAGGCTATATGTATTATATATACTACGATAGATACTATATTTCATGGTAAATAGATACATACATACACACTTGTTCAAGATGAAGTGAGTTGTCAAAGCCTTAAGTACATTATCGAGTTATCGATCAGCGTTCTTGAGGCGACTTGCAATTAGTGGTGCCTTGGGAGTGCAGCAAGACCTCCCGCGCGAGGCTCCGCCGCCTGCTTGTCTTGTGAAATTATCACTAAATTGAGAGATAAAACCTACTGTTTCTGACGTGATAATAGTGCCTTGAGGATTGCGCTTTCCTATTTATGTCTCGGAGGGGAGTGATTGGCGCTGATTAATCTTGTGATTCAACAACCGATTCAGAGTCGATTCTTGTTTTATTCGATGAGTCGATAGTGCAGTATTTCTAGACTAGGTTTAGCTTACAAACATATTCACGAGTTGTTTTGTTTAAGTAATTTATTTAGACTTCTCATGGCACAAAAACAAAGTTTCAAGTCGATATTCTGACATTCGAGTAATATTTGAGAGCGTAGATTTGGACGAATTACTCGTAGAATCCCAGATCTGTGTTTGACGCTCCTATATACTCGTAGAACGACCTGTATTAAAGTTCATTCATTGCTCAGGGATAAAAATATACATTACAAAAGAAAAATAGTTTTATCGTGAAAACGTGACTGCAATTTATATGATACGAGTATATAACTAGGTAAATAAGACCTGCAATTTGAACTTTCAAAAAAATTATGATTTCATGTCTTTATACAGACTCGTTCGGTGAGTTCCGAACTAATACATGCCGCTTTGGGAGTCGCGGTCTTCGAAAGGGCGCCCGCCTCTCCTTAAATGGCTTTGTCACTTACCGAGCCTTTCATAACACTTAATAAGATGCAGTCCGAGTGTAAAATTTCGTGATGAATCCGTGAGAGAAGTCACGAGGCGCCGGGGGCCGTGGGATACGCGTGGTTTTATTTCAGCGCCCTAAAAGGCTTGTTACACCACCTGATAAATCTTATACAGATAAGGGACTATCTGGTGTCCTGTCACTGTTAGAGAAAGTCTTCTAAAGTTTCGAAGCTCAACTGCTTACTCGCATTACAGTTTCGAAATAAAACTGCAGTGTGCATTGTATCTGGAATTACTCCAAAAACTACCTATCCGTATTTTCAAGATTGGTTTTTTTTATGAGTTGTCTAAACATGTGTCTAAACAAGCTGCAACAAGAGGTGTCGTAAATATTGTGATGAATTAATTATATCTGACACAAAGGATCTCAAGATACTTTTTGATGCCTTCTATTTTAGTCTATGCTTTCTTATGCAAGCCATGCATGAATGCCAACAAAGCGCTTACACTTTTTGCTTCTCGATCTCATACATAAGAAACACATGGAATGAGGACTTTAAAAATCATACACGCTTATGTAAAACCAACGTCATTGGCACCAGAAACGGTTGCGCCAATTGTCGGCTTGTGTAAAAAAGGCTTTAACTCTGAGAACTAATTACACTGCGGGATACTTTTTAATGGGCAATTTTTAGCGGCACGCGAAGGTGGCGCCTACCCGCTCGTGTTGCATGTCATACGCCGAGATATCGCAGAGATACCGACGTATGCTTTCTTATCATGTTGTAGTCAATAATGATATATTTTCCTAAGATATCGCAGTAAATATAAATTATTAATAAATATATAGGGACAAATTACTGATTGAGGTAGCTCCAAAGTAAGTTTAAACTTGTATTATAGGATACATACTCAACGATATTACATTTTATAATATATACATATTACATATTTAGGTAAACACCCAACACCCAGGACAATTTAAAAAAAGGCCATTAGCCAACTGGCCCTGGCTGGGGATTGAACCCAGAACATCCGGAGTGGCGGACTGGCGTGTTAATCACTACGCCACGGAGGTCGTCTTACATCCGTCGTCCCGGTCGTCCCGGCTGTACATATAACTTAAAAGTGTCTGACGCCTATTTCCTACTATTATTTCTGTTTCTTAAAAACCTTTAAGTTCAATTCAGATCAAGAGAATAAAGAGTTTTACAACAGTAAACGCACTAGTTTCGAGTTTATGCTACGTCTTCAGATTTCTTTACCAATGGCTCTATACGAAGCAATCCGTCAAAATGTCAATGCCACGGCGACCTTACACATAAGAGATATATGTGGTTTTCCGACACATCGATCATAAATAACAATAATATCCTGAATAAATTACGATAAGATTTTACGTAATGAAAGAGTTTATATTTTTTGTTTACATAATTAAATAAAATAAACAATAATTGGAATTGATAGAGTAATGATTGTTACGACTTTCCGAGAAAGATTTTATTATGTTTACTACATGTATACATCACTCGTATTTTGTTTGAAAACATTTCCTTTTTTTGTAATAAGAGTTTTTTATACATTGACACAACCTTTGGCCACCAGTGGCAGTTAGTTAATCCTTGCTTGTTTTGAATAATTACCAAGTTTATGTTATTTCTTTGATCGCTCTCTTAAATCTACGCGGCGAATCAAGCCGTTGGAACATTCTACAATTCCCTTTGCTCTGCCAGACAACATGAAAGATTTAGTATAAAGACGTGATAAAAAGCTCCAGAATCAGCCTGCGTACAGAATAAGAATAGGTTGCCCGCTTTAGAGTTTGTGATGTTTCTGAGGCGGAATAATTTGTTTCAAAATCTGCGTGATTTTTAACGACATAATGTATGTTAGTTCATAAATTTTCTAGCACATTTTACGCAAATGCTCAGACATTTTACGAGGTATTTGGTATTAGAACGGAATGTAGCGAACGGTAGAGACAGGGTAATTTGGTCACAACAAAATAGTATGCGATGACGTACAGGTATGGGCGCCACAATGTATTCAGTTTATAGGTGTTTGCCGTTTGATGCATTCCGACTGGGCCTAAAATACATTACCGCGCCGACGGGCCTAGTCATCTCTATAAGTAACAAGTGTTACCACCCCGCCTGACATCACCGTTTCTAAGATGGCTCCTAAAAGAGGACTTTTTATATTCGAATTAATTTACTTCCCTCGAGGACGTTTTTCCGCAAATTGGCCCGTATTGACTGGACCCAATGCGTGGGGAATTTGAATTATATATTTCATCATAATATAAAAGTTTAAAATCTATTTATGATACATATTTGATCTAAAATTATTACCAAAATGAAGTCCCCCCACGTGTAAATCTGTCTGTACTTGATAAACTCTGAAACTACTGAAACGACTTTAAAGCCGCTTTTACTAATATGTAAAGCATTTCTCAGGTAAGCTATGTAAGTATAATACCGTGTAAGTCGGGGCTTATACGGTATTATACAAGCAAAGTTAATTCTCGTGACCCTAGGATCATAACAATCCAAAAATAATCTTTAGTTGTAACAGACAAAATAAGTATTGCAAATAAATCAGAAAAATTCGCACGCGTGAGTGACACATTTCTGTCTGGCAGTAAATATATATCTAATCTTTGTTTGCTAATTTTCATCACGTCCTTTTATAAAATGCGTTGTTTTTGTAACTTAAAAGTACGGTTTCTTCTACAGCATTTTATAAATGGCTGCGATAAAAGTAACCGTTTGTCTTCCTATTTTGTTGAACTCTTTTTAGGGCTTCAGAGACAAATGACAGAAAAACAATGTTCATATTTGTTTTTTCTGAAACTAAATTTCTATACAGGTATGATTTGAAATGGAAGGCCACATAAGAAAAATACATGCATGATATTTTTTAGAGAATTCTTAGATAGGTCTTTCATAAAATATGTGCAAAAGTGTGTGACAAGATATTGTGCTAAAGCTAAATATCAAAATTAGGAAAAAAAAACCGGCGAAGTGCGAGTTATACTCGCGTGGAGAGGGTTCCGTACAATTTATTGAATTCTTATTGGTTTTCCTGTAATCTACAAGCAATGAACTATATTTCGTATTTTTTTCAAAATTTTAGGCTCAGTAGTTTCGGAGATCAGGGAGGGGGGGGGGGGAATGGCCAATTTTCGTCCTCTTTCATAAATAAAATCAAAACTATTTATTTTATAATTATAACAAAAATATATTTGAGATCCTCATAACGAGCCCTTTTATTTGATATATTATGACACAGTAGGGTTTGCTATTTTCCTAATTTATCCCCCGAAAATGACCCTTATTTAAAAAAAATATTTATTTACTTTGCACATATGTGTTTGGGTTATAGAATTACATCATCCTACCAAATTTCACCTGATTCGGTGCAGTACATTCGAAGCAAATTGGCTGTGACAGACGGACCGACAGACAGACGCACGAGTGAGTTTTAATTTTTTGTACGGAACCCTAAAAAGACTGAAAGTCACTATGATGACTTTAGAATGATGTGACGTGCTTCATCGGTTCCTCAGCATGATCATTCAAGCTATGCGGTCTTTAGTGCTATAGAAATACACTATGCATGATACTCCCAAAACCTTTCTATCTAGGCAAATTAAGATCAGCCTATCTAGCTGGAGCTTTTCCCTTGGCGAGTTTACCTTGGAGAAAAGACACAAAGATAACCGGTCAAGTACGAGTCGGACTCGTACATGAAAGGTTCCGTACCTTCGTACAATATTTTAAAACGCTGAAAAAAACACGTTTCTTGTATGACACCCTTTAATTTTTACTTTATCTTATTTTTTGTATTTATTGTTATAGCGGCCAGTTACATAGGTAATCGGTGAAAATTTTAAGTGTCTCGCTATTACCTACGGTTAGAGAGATAGAGCCCTGTGACAGACGGACGGACAGACGGACAAGCAGCGGAGTCCCAGTAATAGGGTCCCGTTGGCACCCTTTGGGTACGGAACGCTAAAATAGTATCGGTTATGTACTCGTATATGTAAACCACTGACTGCCTCCGTGGTCCAGTGGTCAAGGCGTCTGCCTTGTGATCCGGAGGTCATGGGTTCAAATCCAACTGGAAAGCATACTTTGTGAAAAGTTGTTTTCAGTTTGATTAAGATATTGTAGGCTTGAATCACCTGATCATCCGAAAAGAAGGCACGTAAAGCTGTTGGTCCCGAACGCCATCTAGCGTTTGTACCTATCCAAGGATTGGTTCTGATCTACCCTCTGGGTTGCGGAGGTCAGACGGCAGTCGCTCTGTGTAAAAAACCAGTAACCTTGCTAGGTAAGGTAGCGGACCCCGGGCTCTGAAGCGTTACCGCTGAGGATGCAACCGGGAATACGCTCGGATGATGATGATGTATATGTAAACCACAAAATCTGCGGAGCCAACATTGTTCTCGGTCTATCCAGCTCTTAGATATTAGTTTTATTACTGTGTTATGGCCAAAGTCACACTTAATGATGACACGTGAAGTGCTAATGTTGCAGAGTGTCAAAGCAACAAAATAATAATCTATGGCTTTACGGCCTTTGAGATCATCATGACTTTTGAACATTTATTGCACTGACGCAATTGAAGCACCTAACTATAGTTTTCTCGGTGTGCCTATTTTTAGATGCTGATGTATTAATAATATTTGGTTGTTAAACACTCTATTTATATTAGCAAACTCGTAGCTTCAGTCAAATAACCTTTCGTACGTTAGTCGCATTTTCAAAGTACATGTACTTTGAGGCTATCGCATATTACTTTTAAAGATCAACTTTTTTAGAGGGGACCCTATTATTTACTGAGACTCCGCTGTCTATCCGTCTGTCCGTCCGTCTGTCACAGGACTCACAGGGATCTATCTCTAGAACCGTAATAGTGGCACACTTGAAATTTTCACCAATTATGTATTACTGTGGCCGCTATAATAACAAATACTAAAAAAAAGATAAATTAAAAAATTAAAAGGGGTCATCACAGAAGAAACGTGTTATTTTCAGCCTTTTAAAATATTGTACGGAGGCACAGAACCCTTGTACGAGTCCGACTTGCACTTGACCGGTTTTTAAGGTTCAGATTTTGATAAATTCAACTTTCAACTGAGATTATCAATATATACATAACGTAACTTTGACCAAAATATATAATATGTTACAAGATATAATATAATACTAAAGTTTACGTATATCTATAACGATGACGTTCAATCAAATAAATGCTTACATAGTTTCCGCTACATATGTATCTTATATTATCAACAAATATATGTAGCTTTTGTTGGAATATAGGCAAAAAAAGAATGACTACTTATTAAAGTACCTACGAGTACTAAAAGACTTTTGAGTAAGTTCTCTTTAGAAAGTGGACCATTTTGCAAACATTACTTACGTACGTACGTATACCCCCGTTTTTTTAATTTATCTCAAGATACAAAACGTGTAAATGTGCCTAAACTATTTAAGTGATTATGTACGAAAAAGGCGACAAACCCATTAGGATCTACTTAATGTGTGTTGGTCAAATAACGTCGGTGATTTGTAAAATTGAATTTTAACGATAAATGCAGCTTTAAATATTCCGAAATAACCATTAGATTTGGGTCACGGAGACATAGGGCATTACAGTTGAGAACCGATTTGATAGTGAATAAAGTCAATGAATTTTAACTTTACAGCAAACAAAATACAAAGTTTAACCAATAGAAGGCATTTAGGTAATTTTTTGTGATAATCACATAAATATTTTGTGTATAGCAGAAAATTATTCTCATTCTCAAATGTCTAAGGAAAGGATATATCACAAAAAGCGAACATAACTGATAAAATACAATACTTATACTTTTTATTGAATCTGGTCTCCAAATGCAGCCTTCCAAATAGGGCTTTCTATTTCTAAATATTTTGCTAGGGTAAACGTCTCTATGCAATATGAGGCACGCGCATTGATCGTAGATATCCCTAATTTCAGAATTTCCGAGTTTCCTGTAACTAAATACAAGTATCAATCAACATTTGATTACAAATTACCGTATACGTGATAATATACGATCAATAAGGCACGCGGGTGTCAACGATGATGAACTGCAAAACGGCAATAAATAAGGTCGGACGCTGACGGCTGTCGACCAGTCTCGAGATACGGATCGCGACTCGAAACGCAGCCTTCCAAATAGGGCTTCCTCTCCCCAAATAGGCATCAGTGGCGCGGTATCGAGGACGTGGCCTGATCGCCTCTTTCCATTGTCTACTGTTTTTGCTCAACGATATTGTAGTGCAATAGTTATAGATTTATTTATTTACAAGGAACTCTGTGGCTTGGATGTTCATTGCGATTTGTTGTTGAGTGCCGATTAAAGGGAGTTGTAGTTTACAGAGCCTAGGGCCACAAGACAGGTAGTTACCTAGTTACATCAACCTCTAATTACAGTCTCAAAAAAAATACAATTTGCGCGGACCTCTTTACGATCTGCGCGGAAAGAGTAGCTTATAGATTCAACATTTTCATCGCCTCGACTATCACAAAACATATTCATAAATGAGAACTGTAAAATAAGGTAATAAAATGCTTGAAAATACGAGTACTAAACAATAAAATTGTTTCAGTACAATAAACTCCTAGTCAGTAGTCTAGTAAGTTACACAATACACTATGTCTTTATCCCTAATGGTGCAGAGCATGTCGGGCCTTGCGGCTCTAAGCAGACAGAGCCCAGGGCCGCAAGACCCAAAGGCCACTTTTAGCGTGATGATGGGCGGGAAGATGGAAAATTGAATCAAAATAGTGATGGGTTGCTAGCCACATCGCCTATTGACATGATTCGTATTTTCGCCCATTCCCTTGATCGGCTTCTACGGTCTGCGCACGAAGAGAAGCAGCTGGTACATTCCAAGTTGTTTTTTTTCTCCCAGACCACCATGGAAGTGTACACGATGTAACTAGTAAACGTCCTACGAATGCAAAGAAAGAGTTGACTGAGACAACAAAACCCTGCACATATTTATGATTCTTATTTTTATTTCGCTATAGGTATACGAGAATACAATTTTGGCAAACTCATAAAAGCAGTTATTTTAAAAGGCGTCGACAGAGCTCCAACTTGTGAAAGCCTGCGACTGAAATAAACATTTTGCGCGTCGTCAAGAGCCGCGACATCTAAAAGCTTTATGTAAACTTATCACCAACGTCACCGCAAACAGAGTCTGTTGGAGCCGCGATAGCGTTCGTCAAAGATGGCACACTCACAGAATTCATTTATGTATTAAGTCACACAGCGCCAGGAGCAAAGCGTATTTGCGTTCATTACAAATGGTGATTAGCAAAGGATATTTAAAAAAATTCGTGATTCTTATGTTGTGTTGTATGTACGTATTCTTATTCTAGACCCTGGCTTTATGTATGAAAAACTTTTAAACAAATACGATTTTACAATTAACATGTTTAGAAGTATTTAATAAAGACAGATAAAGGCAAAAATATACTTTTTCAATTATTATTTGTAAGGTATATAATATAGGTTCTTGAATGAAATCCTGTATTTGTGTTCATTAATGGGCATAGTATTGCAATACGTTGCTTATTGAGAGTACGGTTTGCTAAGGGGCAGGGCTGCGCTTGCGTCGAGTGGGCGCAGCCCGCGGTGACACCCACCGTCACCACTCCAGCCGTGATAATATTTCAAACTATTCAACAGCGAGTTTATCTTCATATCAGACATGTTTATGCCGACGTTCGTGTTAGCCACTCACCACAGTTACAGAAACTTTATTGTGATATGCAGCTTGCAACTAGACGCCGGCTGGCAGGTCGCGGGAATGTAGCCTTGGAGATCGATCGTTAAGCCTTAATGGAAGGAATACGCACGAAGTCAATAACTCCGGGCTCGACAGCCGACAGATTATTAATTGCAATTGAAGGCCAATTGGTATGAAAATCGCTCGTCGGCGCATTGTTAACAGGCTCGTAGATGTATCGCGGGGAGAATGTGGCAGATTTTGAATAAAGGATGGGGATTATGCATGCGTGCAGGCGGCCCTGAGCTATCACAGCATTGTATTCAAATCCCTCACGTCAGCAGTCGCACCAGGGTCGGGACTGCACTGCCGCGCCCAGGTCGCTAGTCTGCCCATTCCTGCCACGCCTCTCACACTCATTTCTACGGATTTCCACGCTGAATTTTCACACCTAGACCGCCGTAAACCGCGCCTGATTAACTTTGCTTGATATGCTAATTTGCCGCGTAGGTGGCGTTTTGGGTGCCAGTCAGTCTGCTGCTCGTACTTCAATTGGCGTATTTTGTATCTGTTATTATATTATGTGTTTTGATTGCGATTACAGCTTTATATAAAACAAGAAAGTCGCATTTAAGATACCTAATCGGTAGATACTTACTAGTTTCTTTGCAACCCTAGCTCTATTTTCTTTCAAACTTAACAAATCTATTGTCACAATTTCCATGCTTTGACGTTACAGTTTACGTCAGTTGTATAAAAAACTAAATTATGTTATACGGTCATTACTCGTAAATATAATACAAGTAATGAAGTGATTTTGTGTTCGGAAGTATAAGTTAATTAACCATTATAAAACTGTATCACGTGCGAACTGCGATTATTGTAAATCTAAACAGTGCTGTGGCAAACATAGATGTATTTACCATAGGACTATTCGAGATTATATCACACTTTTCAGATCTTGTCTATGATCTTGTAATGTATAGCCACCCGCGAGCTAACCACAAGAACCGGGTCTGTCAGGTCATCTGTGTCCACCTTACAGCAACTGCGTCAAGGGGCACCCTCACGAGACCGGACGGCGCAACGTGCCGTGCCCACAGCTGCCCAGGGAAACTAGACACCGCGGATGTGAGCCAAGAAAGTAATTGTTGTGACGGGCTTGATGCACTCGCGATAATGAAAGTCTAATGGAAATTGGAAAGTGAACATATGTCATTAAATTTATAAGCATTGAATACTATAATGCCAAAGTTGATAATTTTACAATCTTTACACAAGTGCGCTGGCTGAGCGCAATAGGAAAAACAAAATGAAGGCGCGAAGTCATTCAACATGCATTCAACAAAATATACATGGTATTTACCTGGTATTTTCTTCATTTCATTAAGCTATTTGAGCTACTCTCATCCATGTCCAGTCATCTTTTCGATGTTGTTTTGAGAGTGTATATGTTTTTAAATTGATTTGATTAAAAGTAGTAAAAAACTTATCTGAAATTGTGTCTAAAGGATTAAAACAGGGATCCAAATTTAAATTTTAATTAGGGCGGTCACAAGCGGTCTGTCACCAAAACACGTATAAATAACGCTTTTAGCCGACGCTAGCCGCCGCCTCTTTCGCCACTTTTCTCAAATTATACTGTAATCTTTATATTTTATTACATTGAGTTAAATTAGGGCTTTCGCCTGTTGCCATATACATACTAAATGTCGCTAGAAAATATATAACTGTGGAGTGTAAATAATAGTATGTATTATGACTTGTGCTTCCGGTTTTTTTAAATAATCTAAGCGTTTTAGTCATAGTTGCGAATGCAATCAAATTAATAATTATAATCGGAAATAAACTATGTTTATGTTGGCTTTGTATAAAGTAAATACTTATTGTGATTGCGTAGGGAGGTAGGTACTTATATTTTCTAAAAATTTATATGAATGAATGTACGTAGGTACTCATTAGTTTTTTACCTTGAAGTAAGTAATAATTTATTTATGAGATCAATAAAATATATGACTCATCTATCAGCGTTACTATTTAATGTACCTAACATATTTACTTGTATACAACTTGGGTAGGTACATGTTTAAGTTTTATTGTTAGGTAACTAGAACACTAGCATCTTGTTTTTATTACCCATTTATGTATGGTCTTATCAGTACTATATTTTATAAGAACGCATTATTCGCCTAAATTGGACATTACTTATATAATTCCTTATCTCACCGTCTTTTTCTAGTGCGAATTGATAAAATTTATCGTTACTATTTGGATAATTTAGCGAAAATTGGCTAGCACCTGATTACGTACCACTTATTTATTATTTTTCAGCCAATCCTGTCACCCAAAGGTAGCCTGTAAGAGATTGCCTTGGCGATAAGGCCGCCTATTGTACACCGTTGATTTCTTTTTTGTATAGAATTTTTTTTCAAGTGTTTTGGTGCAATAAAGTGTATTATTATTATTCTCTTTATTTAATTTAAAACTTAGGCTAGGTTTTGGTATACATTTATGAAAAGTAAAATATAAAACATACTACAAAATATAAAAATTTACAAAAACCTAACCTAGCTGCGCGCTGGCAACGGGGCAAGGCCCAAGCTACCGGCGGTTAGGGCCGCAGAGAGAGAAACCTCCTGACAATACGTGCCTTGTCCAGGAGTACTGCCTTCTGAATCTGACCCTTGATCCAGCCATCTAGCGAGAGAGTCTTAAGATGTTGGTCAAGACTCTTCGCTATTAGATCGTTCGCCGATACGACTATCGGGATAATGATGATTATTATTATTACGAATCTAATCGATGATTATGTGCATTCGTAATTAGCTAATTTAGCTGTATTCTCTTATGGTTATCGCACTTTAAGAGGAGATCGTACACGTGCTTACGACAATTCAGCATTCATGCATGGTAAGCAATATTGGACCTGCAGGCCTCGCAAATATACAGATACAAAATCACGTCTTTATCCCTGAAGGGTAGTCAGAGCCTAGAGCAATTAGACCCAAAGACCACGTGATGGTTTGCTAGTAGCATTGCTTATTGAAATGATTCAGATTCTCGCCCATCCCCTCGATCGGCTTCCATCTTTTCTTTTAGCACATTTTTAATGCTTTTTCTTTTGAAACGAACAAAAATATGACTTTTTTAAGTACTTCCGTTCTATAAATATACATACTAGCTAGAAAGTTGAAAAACAACTCAGCGACAAACAATGATACGCAGACTCAGAACGCATAGAATATGAACATACATATATGCGAAATTCGTAAACCCTTTCAGATGGTTGCAGAGGGACCTAGCAGTTAGGTACCTACGAGTACCTTAGCGTTGAGTTTCCAAATTTCCAATTGGTATGATGATGTAATTACTAGAGACCGCATTATATGCCATTGCATATTAGTCCATTTTTATCTGGTATTGCATCATCATCATCATCCCAGCCCTTCTTCCGCCCACTGCTGAGCATAGGCCATAGGTATTGCATATTTTACATAAAATCTTGTGATGATGCATATTTTCACTATATATTTGTGAGTACTTGTATGTAATTTAAAATTTTAGATAAAAAAAATGAAAGACTACTATTTTTTTTACGTAATGTTGCATATTTTAATACTTTTTGACACTTTTCTATGCATATTTGCATGCATTTTTTAAGCATATTATTTTGCATATAATCTGCTCGAAGTAATTACATCATATATTCAGTGGTAAACATTACAGGACTTATTGATATTCTGGCGAAAGCTTTCTCCCTATTATCGAGATAAATGTAAATTCAATATACCTAAGTCGTAAATTCTATTTACTTTACAACTAGTTTGACTTGTCGTGCAAAAATATCGAGTATCGTAAATGGAGGGTGTTCAGTTCATACAGTTTATTATCTTTGGAAATAATATATTTTTTAGACTTGTTCTATTATTTTTTGCTTTAATTATAGAAACCAAAAATAAGTTACTAATATAGACACTAAAACATGTACCTCAAGTGAAGCCATTTCTGATATGCTCTCCGTATAATACATATAATACATCGAGTTATACTTACATTGAATTTTAAATTTACCTTGGGTACCTACTTGTCCCCTTCTTTATTTCCCTGTTTAAGTGTTAGCACAGAATACAGTAAGAGTAAAGTGTTAGTTTACATTACGGGCCAAGTTTTAGTTTAACCTCTCCTTTCAAGGTTTGTTTTGTCAAGTAACCAATGTTTTTATGACAGTGTAATACGAGTAAGGTTGAGATTCGTCTGTGTTTGACCTACCCCATGGGGCCGTTCGGGCTTGAGGGATTAACTATATTCTTATTCAGTTTGTATACTTTCTAAACGTTTTAAAACTATGCGATCTAAGTCTAGTACTAACTTCTTCTTCGTCTAAGCGCGTTCCCGGTTGCATCCTCAGCTGTGTTGCTTCGGAGCACGGGGTGTGCTTTCCCGCTTTTTCTTTTCCAAATATAACATGAATGTCCCCAAGGATGCCAAAGACCTCGGACCTCGGAACAGTTCAAATGATTTGGCTATATTTTTACGACCGACCGCCTGCCTGATGTTAACCCTCCTTGGGAATGCAATTGTAGTACGAGATGTTTGTGCTTAGTCCTTTAGTCGCCTCTTACGACATCCACAGGAAGAGATGGAGTGATCCTATTCTTACCCGGAACCACAGGCCGGAATCTCCTAAGGTACGCGCAATATGCGTCACCCAGGCGTCCCCGTTCCCCGTCCCCGCACCTCTCCCCCATTTTCGCCTCGATTACTCACGTTGGCCGTCAAGAACCGGGGGAGAGGTGCGGGTGCGGGGAACGGGGACGTATATTGCGCGTACCTTAGAAGAGTCCCTTCTGTTTACTCTTACTGTATTCTGTGCCGGAACCACACGGGTAATCTAAGTCTAGTACTAACTGTCCATATCTAATGCGATGAAATTCCCTGTAGCCCCGACTAACTTAGTTATTTTAGTTTGGTTACGAGTATGATTAGTTAATTATTTACTATCACGCTCCAGCAATTGCCTCTCATTAGTATCTAACTAAATATTTACATTTTCAGTGGATTTAGATGTAAACAAATCATTCGCTATACGCTGTTCTAAATTCATACTTTGATTTATAGTGCTAGTTCATTGATTTATTATATTCGACAAATTCAAGGAGCTCGTACCTACTTGTTCAAACGTGGAATATTTTTATAGTAAGTAGGTATGAGGTTCGTGCTTAACTGAGTCCAAAATAAGACGGTGATGGATTTATGGAAAAGTATAATACTCGTATCTCTGCCAAAACTTATTATAATTTTGTAAGTACTTTTGTCAGAAATTTTGTATGGTTTTTTATTTTTTTTATGTACTGGATCCTTATTTTCCTTACGTATAAATTTAAAAGTGCATGTAAATTTGTAGTACGACTAGCTACGATCTAGCGATCTTAAGAGTCCCCTTGCCCTAGACTTTTCCATACAAACGTAGTGTAGCTTTTATTATGAAATGACATGTCAGGCAGTATTTTGTAATTTCAAAGAAATTGCATACATCTAGGATTCTAGGCATATTACAAGTTTTCGACAATGTAAGGGTGCAATAGTTTTCCACACTGATGGGCAAATATGATATGATACATCATATCCTCTTTCAAGTTCATATTTTGACTGTGAAAACTAGTTATATATACATATATGCAATTTCTTTGAAATTAAAAAACAAATGGCGTAATCTATGTTAGATTACGCCATTTGTTTCGTTTGACGTTTCCAAATAAAAGCTAAACTAAGTTTGTATGGGAAAAACTGGTTCTGTCTAGGGTTAACTCTTAAAAACACCGGCGTCAAAGGCTGGAGAAGGAAAGCCCTAAACAGAACGATCTGGAAAAAAAACTCGACTAGGCCCAGGTTCAACCTGCGGCTATCGTGCCTTAAATGAAGATGACTATCTACTTTATAATATGCGATTGTAGGATTTTGTATCCTATGGAGATCGATTTATGTATTCTACTATACTGTAGTGTAGTTTTATCATGTTTGAAGCTAGAAAATGATTTTCTCTATAATAAAGAGCAAACTAAGTACTTAGTGTTCGCAAAAGTCCTCAGTTTCACTTAGTTGTGTTGTGTTATGAGCGCCGCTGCTAGTCCACTGACCAACTGTCAACGTAAACAGTCCGTCGCCCCATAGTAAACGTTTCACGCCATATTGTACTGTTTATTAACGTAAATGTTGGCATCTCCTCCCGCCCATTAATCTCCATACAATTAAATGATCAAGTGAAATTATATTTAGCCCAGGAAACGGGGCCGTGCGCCGCGCCGTCGCACCTCGCTTCAGCACGCGCTGAAACCATTGAAACATGAAAGTTCAAGTTTCCAACGTATCTTGCGGCGGCGGTGCTGTGTTTATGTCTCGGAGTCGATGCTCCACAATATTTTTGCCAGTAAAATGTGCAGCAAAATCTGTCTTCGCTGTCTGAGAATTTCTTTCAGACGTTTTTAGTGACACTATTTTCGTCGTTTTCATAACCGACTCGGCATTCGTACCTAACAGCGTACGAATAAAACCTAATGGAAACTAGTTTTCTCTTTACTTAATTTAATTTGATACACTATGTTAATACGTTCAGCTGTTATAAGACATAACGCGATTGCTACCAGTCTAACCACTTTATTCATTAAATTAATTGGCAATATTGCATTGCATTTAATGTATTTATTAACTTAGGAAAAATGTTGAGTGAGCCGATCGTGCTTTGGAGTTTACTTGCGGATATCGTGACTTTAATAAATTTATTATCCACGTTATGTTGTTGTTATTGATATGCCGTAAGTAATTACTTATTTATTAACATTTACGTGATGAAGTCATCTTTTTTGCCTTGTCCATAAGATTCTAATGTTTCATAAGCATGGACTATGCATTTCCATCAGTTTTCAAACCAATCTGGACTTAACAGCCAGTGAGACAGAGCGACGTAGGTGGTCAATGTATACGAGTATATACCAACATTTATCAAAATCCATTTAAAGACATTATGTGGTAAACAGAGCCATGGGTCGAAAGACACAAAAATCAAGCTATGTATAATATGCTGAAGGGTTCATGGATGGAAATTAAGAAATAAATAATTCCTAAGAACAACCGAAATTGTAACAGACTCGCGTTCAATCTAGTACTTACCAAAATATACAAAAATAACTGTTATACAATGTGAAAAAATATTTATAACAAATTACCAAGAGCTCCCGTTTAATAAATTTGAATCATCTCTGCGCAAATGGGTTTATTCAATAAATGAGTTTTTAGAATATAAACTTGAAGACTGCGAATTCAATGGATGAATAAATTGATATATTATGTTATGAAAGTCGGATTTGCATGTTATTGAATATGGCTAAGTAGGTTAAGCTACTGTATTGAATTGTATTTCCCGACACGTACTGTATTACGTACGTACGTACGTATTGTACACCCTATTTATTGCTAATAACAATTATCTTATCTTGTTTAATTGGAATTGAAAATTTAACAAATAAAAGTACAGGTTGTTAGTTTGTTGGTGTTGTTACCTAATAGACAAAGGATTTACACTAATTTCGTTGGTCGAATTCTATACGACCTATGTCCTTAGATTATTGATCGATCAGCTTGTAAGGGAGACTTAATTTTTCTTCTTATAAGAGTAAATAATATTATATAATCAAAGACTACTCTATATATTACTTGGACCAAGCTTTTCAGTATCGTGGATCTAATCTATACATTTAAATCGTTTCAATATATTTTGTAAAGTGTATAAAAATTACAACAGTTGTGTAATCAGAAATCACACTTCTGTGCGAACGCATAAATCTAACGCGTACTTCGGTCTGTTTATCAATGTACCGTCACAGTACCATTATAATGTCACTCCTGACATTTGCGTAAATGTAACTAAGTGAACCTGTTGATAGGCTTTCTACGGCTGATAACGGAGCCACAAAACCATTAATGAGTACTCGCCGGTGAAATCGCCGAGGAAAAATCTCAAGATTAACATAGTAGTAGAGCTAGTTATTCATAATTGGCGGTCTGGCGGTCTCCCACCCTGTGCGTCCGCCCCACCACAACAAATGTGCATACAGAAGGTCATCTTATAGGAATACGATATATACGGTACAATCTAAGAAACTAATTTTAATCGATTAGTTTAGTGTTATTCAGAATAAATCTGCTCACTGGTACGTGAGAGAAGACATACTATAGCGATATTTTATTTCTTTACATGACAATGTTTATACCATCAAATATTTTAAAGACACGGACACAGATTACATGTACTTACTGGGAAGTTTTCATATGACAAAGCTGTTCATGGAATTATTTGGATGTCATTACATTATACGGATAGACATTGTTACATTTATGACAACAATATTGTATATAAATAATTATACAAACAAAATCAAACATGAATGACATTCATTGAGAGGCGTCTCGGGACATTTCAGCCCATCCTCGACCGACAGATATGAATTCTTCGAATTAAACATAAACAATGACATACATTGTTTTAATTAATCACCATAATTAAACTGAACAGTCTTACTACGTCTATTTGAAACCTATTTTGATCGAGGAAAAGTTTAGATTAGGAATATTATAAGCCGTATTTGGTAATTGTTTACAAATAGTTTACGAGTAAGTACAGGAATGTTTGATGTATAATTTATGACTATTGAAAGATTACCTTTTGATATTGTGCATCCTGCAGCTCCGCCCCGCGCCTCTCGTTCTGAAAATAAATAGCGATCATAATATCTGGCGACAGCGATGGCGAAGCACAATTAAAATTTGCATTCTGGTTGTTTGATTGATAACTCTGTTGGGTGGTAAGGCGGCATTTGATTCAAGTAGGCGTATCCATGTAGGCATGTATCGGCGTGGGCGGACAGCGAGATGGAAACCTAGGGTTACCTTGTAATGCCTGTTTTTATTTATTCTTTTCTTCTCCTTTTTATTTTGTTAGTATAATTTATAAATAAAAATAGATAGATAGACCTTTTGAATGATTGTAGAAAAAAGATTACTTTAATATGGATATGATATAATATGTCTCCGTTTGCTCATGGACGAACAAATACTCGTACAAGAGAACTGACAACCTTCATAAATAAATAAATTCTTTATTTCTCCTCACAACATAAACCTTATACATATTTTTAATACAAATGAAAGTTTCTAACTTAGCGTAACAAATAGTAATCTGTGTGTGAAGAGCTGGTGTCTGAAGTAGGATAACCTGTATTACAGATCACCAGGTCCCCAACCAACGGATCAAAATCAGCACCATTTAAAGACAATGAATAATAAAAGGTCATGTTGAGCCTCATCTAATTTATGCGTATACTTATATTTTATTCTGCAGACTATACCAAAAAATTGAATTTTATAAACTTTTAGAATTTAGACGATACCTAGTGCCAGTTTTACTTGACTACAACTAGAAGGGCTTCTGTGCTGTCATAAGTTTGTTTTTTAAGCCAGTCACTGACGACCGACTTTAATGCGGTTTTCGTCAATGAGTAGATCGCTGCGACTCTGCTTATTCTTTTGTATAGTTAACAACCCAAGAAGCAAAGGAAGTGGTTTGAGAATGACTTATTATACTTTGCACTATTACATACAAAATCTATTCTGCGTTTTTTAAACATTAAGTTAGGGTCATAAGTTATAATAGAATGTTTTTTGAGGACTATGGAAAGTATGAAAAGCTGCCTCACCGTTAAAACTCCCACTTTTTTATACAAATCAAAGGTAGAATGGTCAAATGGAAGAGAATACGCTACTTTGAGTATGGCTCTTTGAGCTTGTTCTAACATTAGAAGATTCGATTTGTGCATCTCGCCCCAGGAGGTGATGCAGTAACTCAACAGAGACTGGGCCAGACTATAATATACTGATTTTATTATGGCTTTTTCTGCCACTATCCTCAGTCTTTTAAATATCACAATTAGTTTTCGTACTCTCATTGTTATAACAACTCAATATGTTCTTCAAAATTCATATTACTATCAATGATAAATATTTTCATACTTTGAAGCGTAATTAGATTTTTAGGCTGGATTCAGAATGACGCCGGCGAGACACGCCGTTGATCAGCGCGTTTCAACAGCGCGCGCTTAACCGGTGGACGGCTGTGAAATGAGTTTTAGTACCGCGCGTTTTGTTGCAATGTACAGTCACTTACAAACACCTTAGCCAAACTTGGTCGATTAGTATCGATGAAATCGTTACTCATTTTAACTATATGCAACAGCACGTCCGACTGGGGCGTCACTCTGAAACGCTAACTGCCAGAAGAGGAGCTCGGACCGCGCGCGCTTCGGCATCGCAGTCCGACGGCGCGCGCTTTACGAACGGCGCGTTTAAACTGCGTGAATGAAACGCGGCTTCTATCTAGTGTAATTAAATTAAAAGCAATAATTGAAAGCGCGCGCGTCTGGACGGCGCTGTTCAAACGCGTGACTCTGAAATCAGCCTTAGTTTGAAATTTTGTAGCTAGATAGAGCTACTAATTCTAAAGAAGGTAGTTTCGTAGTGGTGCCGATTAATTTTGGAAAGATGGCGGTATAAAACGATTTTTCGTGGATATCAGCATCCCTTGTATGACTAGCTGGCAAGGTAGTAGGGAGATCTAGAAATAATACAAGATTTTGACTTCCGCAGCAGTAGAGTACGCTTTTTTGTATGGGGTTGGCAGTCCTCTTGTCCTGTTAATATAGTAAGGTCCTTCTTTTTATAATTTTGACGAAGATGATCCAAGCACATACTTAACATTTATTCAAGTACGTTTGCACTTGTTAATATCTTCCCACTTGACAATAAAAAGTCCTCAAACTATTTTTAATTTTAGTCTAGATTAGCACAAATATATAACGTCGAAAAAAATATACTGAAACTATTTTTAAAGTTAATTCGGTCTATGATGCTGAACAACTTTCCCTAAGAAACATACTTTTATCGAAATATGAAGAATATTTTTTGGCTTTCCATACAAACTCCGATCAGCTGAACGGTCAACTCGTATGGGAGGCCTAAAATTATTTTTCATATTCCGATATATTGTTCCTTGGGGAAAGTTGATATTGACTATTTTAAGGGTGGATTCAGTCTATGCAACAGATATCAGACCTTAAAATAGTTTCAGTATATTGTAATAGACCCTGTATTTCTACTTATCTAGTATCTAGTCTTGAATGGACTGTATAAATTTAATTCAATTTTTAAACTTGGCAGTTATCTTAGCTCCTATTGTGTCCGGCTACAAATTTACATTACAGTAAAGTGTTAAAGATGATAGTTATCATAAATATCCAGGAAACAATACCGATTGTATACTTTGATTTAATTTTACTGAATCAACCATTGATATATTACAACAAATCCTAGCAATTTGTATCAATAACAGTAATAATCTTAAAACATCGACTTGATATTACATATTTATGACTTGAGGCGTTATTATTTATCTCTTTGTAATGCTCAATGCAGATACCATTCGGTACGTTTTCGATTTTCATTCTATTTAACGAAACTCTGTGCAGTCTACTCCCTGTCTTTTGGTCGCTGCTTGCGTAACATAATGATTGTTTTTTCTGGCAGACAAACTAATAGCCTCTCATTTTTTAGGGCTATTCAGCGGCACTTATATGTTATTTTCCGTAAAACATATGCATCGCATATTAAATCTGCGCTGACGGCGACAAACGCTCGCGGAATATTTTGAGAGTTTGTTTTTATGATATGCAACTGTACGATACTCTCACTCCTCAAACATTCGTAGAATTATATTCAATAAATTATAAGCGATATTTTTGTGGAGTTTCTTGGCTCTTTTCCACTGTTTGCCGGTAACTGTTATTGCATTCAGTAATAAGCTAAGTTTGTCTATGCCAGTGCGGCGGTCTGGTCGGTTTCTTCGAATAATGCGCTGAGTGTTGATTTAAGAGTACCTTGTACCACTTAAACTGTCTACACCTCGTAAACCTGCCTCAATATACGTCTTCCGAAAATTAAAAGTGAATAAAGATCACACTACGCCGGCGGTCATCAGACGCTCAATAAGGAAACAGAATGATTTGTATGATTTTTATGGTTCCTACTAATTGGTTCGACAATGTAAACGGCCTTTACGCCGCCTTCTTGCATTTTAATCAGGGTACACTGGTATAACATATATAAGTAGAATTATGGACATATAGAACGAGAAGAACCAGTCACTATTGCGACAAGCAGGCGCCAGCCCCCGTCAATGAAGTCTACAATAATAAATAAAAGTTAAAGGAAACGAGACTCTATTAATACAAAGACATAGTGTACGAGCGCCGCCGCATCTATATGTTCACAACTATGTTTTGATATTCAATGAGCCTACACATGCTGTATTCTATATGTGTTTAATTACTATTAGTAAATTTTCTTTTTGACTTTTCTTAAATGCTTAATCAACGGCATTTCCTGCTTTTTTCAATTTAAAATCGTATAAAAATCGGATTTTGCGACAAGCTGGCCCATACAAACAAAATATAAAAGAAAAATGTTTTAACAGGATCCCTTTGAGTCTATTAAAACTATTTTCTCCCATGAATTTATTTCATTAATGTATTTAAATTAATTTTAAAGTACTTCTTAGTATTATATCCAGAAACTTATTTTTGATCTGATAATTTAGACGCCGACTTTATTCTCAGTTTAAGTTTTCTAAAGGTTGACAGGGAGAGAAAGCTTTATCATAAAGTCTATCTATTGTAGCTTTTTTGGCTTCCCATGTAAAGTTTTTAATAAATAAATCATATATGAAAGTTATTATTGTTTTGCCATCGATTTTAATTTATGGACCGCGCATTCTTGGTCCATAAATAACTCATTGGTTACATTGTTGCCTTCACATTTTGTTTCTTGGTAAGACAAAACATTTTAGTAGTAAACTAAATAAAATTGTAAGAAATATATATGTAGATGGCTACCATACATTTTTTCCAAAATTTTACTACAAAAACTCATATTATAAAACATAATAATCGATCAATGAACGTGAGGCCCGAAGTTGCTTGCTCTACCAGTTTTACTGCTCTTGTCGCCGTGGCGCCTAGCTGGCCTCTTTAGGTCATCTACGCGTGCCTAAAGTTGTATTGATTTGGTCTGTTGCTTTGATTTAAGTATATTCATAAGATTATTTTAAACTGTTCGAACTGAAAATTTTCGTTGCTTTGAGAGTTTTCTCATTATGTAAAAAAAATTACACAAACCAAATTGGCATCCTGAATTTTAGGCGTGATTAAGTTATCGTTGCCTACACTTGTAACTTGTTAAAACGGAGACACGGTTTATTTGCGTAAAAAAATCATAATATGTTTTAAATACTTTCGTTCCAAGTTAATTCAAAAACGATTTTTTGCTAAATTAATATAAAAATTTAAACCACGATAATTAATTGATTAAAAATAGTACATAGTAAATAGGAACAAATAGTTATAACTATTTGTTCCAGCCAACGGCCATTACTTTGTCCACTGTCAGTTTTTATGCAATTATCGAATATTCATCTTCAAAGTTTATAAATTAGTGTTATTGAGCCTCTAACTGCTCTCCACTACCGCTGCCTACACCTTCTCTGTACCTACTTCTCATATGGGAACTCACCTGACTGCTCCGGGACAGGTCGAGGTTCCACAAACCTAACCTACTCAGCCTAACATACCCGTTTTTGACTAGTTTCTTAAAAAAACAATGTTTGAACAAATAGTTATAACTATTTGTTCCAGCCAACGGCCATTACTTTGTCCACTGTCAGTTTTTATGCAATTATCGAATATTCATCTTCATAGGTATCTACATACATATCTTTCTAAAAATATAAAGTTTTCTAAAAATATAAAGATGAGTCAAATAGCCACAATACATTCCAGGTAAGCAGGAAGGCTATCCGAGTGGTCAACCTTGTCTTGTATTCCGCGTAATGTACGAGTACGTAACTCGTACATGAAGTTACATATATTATCAAACTTTCATTTACGTAGGTAGGTTCAAAAATCACTTTCGTAACGCAATATTATGATTGTTATAATTCAGTATATACTCGTATATAGGTAAATATTAGTTTGAAAATATCTCAGTTTACATTTTTAAGATTTGAACAATATACGTTTAGAATCTAAGCTATTATTGGTACTTAGTCAGATTTTCGACATAATGTTTAATGTTGTATGAAAGTAACAGTTTTTGCCCAAAACTTCGTTTGCGCGCCTTCTTGGACAACTAAATCTCGAGATACAATACATATTATAGCCTATGTCACGCTCAAGTTCTACATGCAAGAAATTATTTCCCACCATTGTTTAATTTCAACGTGAATGGACAATTGGACATAAAATCAAACAAATATTTTATCACAAGAACTTATTCCAGTAAGAAAATACAAATTTTAATTAAATACATGAAATATTATTTAGACTAATGATACTTAAGATTACCAGGTATGGTCCACAGTGTGTCATCAATGTCATCAGACGAAACATCTGATATTTATTTAATAAGGTGTATTTTTATAAATAAATTAGTGTTAAACGACTTAAATAAATGTTATTTCTTTTTCTTGGACTTCCTTCAACATCTTATATTATATATCTTAGTCATATATATATTTTTTTAAATTTTTACAATTATACTATCCATAGATTGACTTGTGTGTTTTATATTATTAAAGAAATAGTTATATAATGAAGTTATTATTTTATCAACACACAAATAATAGCATACAGGTGTCAAATAGCTTGTCTTCTTGCTTTGATGCAAAGAAAATAAACAATAGTGAATTTTCTGTCACGCGTTCTTGCCATTATTCTATTGTGTCTCACTGTACATTAGTTAAGCAGCTATGCACTTAGTACCTATTTAGTGCTCATTAGTGATTGGCATAAACATTTGAAGTACCAATATTTCATCATATCAGCCACGTGTGTGCAGCCGGAAGTCCACTGCTGAACATAGGTCTCTCCAAGGATTTCCAAAACGACCGATCAGAAGCGGTCTGCATCCAGCGTTTTCCTGCAACATTGCTTAGGTCGTCTGACCACCTAGCAGGTGGTGGGTGTCCTACGCTGCGCTTGTCAGTACGTGGCCACCATTCGAGAACTTTTCTACCCCATCGGCCCAATGGCCGAATAAATATTGGTATATAGCGTGAAGAACCAATGTTCTTCACGCTATGTACCAATATTTAACATCATACAATTTGGTAGTATAAACAACCTTTATTACTTGAGAACTAGCGTAGCTCTGAAAAATTGGTAACTTGTGTTACTTTAAAAGCTTTTATACTTGCATTATACTTATGTATATTTTGTTTTTTTAAGAAACTAGTCAAAAACGGGTATGTTAGGCTGAGTAGGTTAGGTTTGTGGAACCTCGACCTGTCCCGGAGCAGTCAGGTGAGTTCCCATATGAGAAGTAGGTACAGAGAAGGTGTAGGCAGCGGTAGTGGAGAGCAGTTAGAGGCTCAATAACACTTATTTATAAACTTTATTTCACTTGATATAGATACAGCACTGATAATAAATAAATAAATATATATGGACAAATCACACTCATATGAAAATTATAATTAGTTTTTATGAGTACCTAATAATTCCTGAATGAAATTCATGAATTAGGGAATGAAATTTGAAATGTAGTTAAAAAAGTAAGATGGATAGAATAAGACGGAGAAATGAGGTGAAAACTAAAAAGCAGCATGAGGTGGCATGCAGCATCGTTACAGGTGAGGTACAATCAAGAGTAGTTTTGACGTACGTTTGTGCGGTAACACAAATGAAATTTAAATGAATTTGAGTGGGTTTGTAAGCATTTTTTTATTTTATTGTTTATTAGTGATTTGAGTGCGTTTGACCTCTAGCCTGATGGGAAGCTAAGATGAGGTCTAAGGTGTTACACGCAGACTCAAAAAATGCCTATTCACTCTTGCCTTGAAAATCCCTAAATCATACGTATGGGGAAACATCGACGCAGTACACCCGTTTAGCACTAAACTATGAAAGATGGATAAACCTCTAATGAATTGCATCTAACGAAGCGCATCTGTGCCGTACTTCAGAAGAAACAGTGCATACTTCAGCTAACTAGGACGCTGTGAATCAGCCGCGTGTCATTGGCATATAAATTAATCAGTTGTGCAAATAAATACAGTGCAGCCTAAGAAGTAGATTTCAAAATAGCACGTGTTAAAATTAACAATACCTAAATTCTTTCAAAGAATTACTATTTTTTGGTTATTTATACTAATTTTATTAATGCAAAAATAATAACCAATATGACTATCAGCGACATAATTGGCACCAATATGCTTGAAAAGACAAACAATATCTTCCTATATGAATAAACCTTTTAGTGCAAAATCGGCATTCCTGATAGGGTTGACATAAATCAAATTTTAATACCCGATGGAAAAAGAGGAGTGTTATAAGTTTTATGTGTATCTGCGTATCTGTCTGTAGCAATGAAACATACCTATTTATGAAATCACATTGATTCGATCACGTAGAAAAACACCGAGCATAGCTCTCTCCATAGATGACTTTCGTCTTGTCAATGGTTTTTTTAGGTTAATCTGTTGGGAAACTTGATTTAGGTCTGCAAATATCATTATAAGTCTTACCACAGGTCATACATAAGTCCTAATTATAAACAAAAATATATCATCATCATCATTTCAGCCGCATAACGTCCACTGCTGGACATAGGCCTCTCCCAGGGATTTCCAAAATGACCGATCTAGAGCGGCCTGCGTCCAGCGCTTTCCAGCGACCTTAGTCAGATCGTCTGACCACCTTGTGGGTGGGTGTCCAACGCTTCGCTTGCCAGTACGTGGTCGCCATTCAAGAACCTTTCTGCCCCATCGGTCATCGGTTCATCGCGCTATGTGTCACGCCCACTGCCACTTCAACGAGCTAATCCGCTGGGCTATATCAGTGGCTTTTGTTCTCCTACGAATTTCCTCATTTCTGATTCGATCACGTAGAGAAACACCGAGCATAGCCCTCTCCATAGCGCGTTGAACGACCTTGAGCCTTCTTCTAAGACACATAGTAAGGGACCACGTTTCAGAGCCATAAGTCATCACTGGTAACATACATTGATTATTCACTTTAGTCTTGAGACACTGAGGTATTTTGGACGAGAAGACGTTGCGTAGCTTCTCGAACGCTGCCCAATCGAGTCGGATTCGTCAAAAGACCTCATTCTCGAAGCTGGAACTTCCTGCCTGGATCAAATGACCCAGCCAGGTAGATAAATTGGTCTACAACTTCGAGGGTGGAGCTCCCAACACAAACAGGTAAGGGCGCGACATGGACATTCAACATTACTTTCGTTTTGTCCATGTTCATTTTAAAGGCCCACCTGTTGGGAAACTCGATTAAGGTCTCCAAGCATGGTACTTAAGTCTTCCATGGATTCTGCCATGACAACGATATCGACAGCAAATCGAAGGTGAGTGATATACTCGCCATTGATGTTGATGCCAAGTCCTTCCCATTCCAGAAGCTCGAAGGCATCTTCCAGTGCAGCGGTGAACAGTTTCGGAGATATAACAAAAATAACGTCTAACAAAATATACTGAAACTATTTTAAGGGTGAATTCAGTCCATGATACTGAACAACTTTTCCCAAGGAACACATATCAAAATATGAAAATTTTTTTTGCTTTCCATACAAACTCGGATCAGCTGATCAGTCGATTAGTATTGGAGGCCAAAAATTATTTTTCATATTTCGATATGTCTTCTTTGGAGAAAGTTGTTCAGTATCATGGACTGAATCCATCCTTAAAATAGTTTCAGTATATTTTGTTAGACCCTGTATAAAAGTAGAGAATTTTGTAAAGTATTTTACTCTAACAAACAAAGTAGAAAAGTTTACTTTAAACATAATAATTTGTCATAAAATGGACTCGCAAATTACAGGAAACGCTAATGAATCATTACATATGAGAGATAAGTAGGTAGGTATATGCGTATTATTTAACCGACGACGCCTGTCTGTCGCGACATCTCAAATCTTGCTGATGTTATCAATGTAATAGGCCGTTTTATGACTGAGCATCAAATGCCAGATTATTTCTGTTTCATGTGTATACCAGTAAAAGGTTTAAATGAAAAAGTTGCAATGAAACTTAAGTTTCTTGTTAATGTGGCATTTGTGGCCTTGCACCGTGTCTTTATATCTAAGGGCCACGAGCGGTTATTTTTTTTAATTTACAGAGTGTCATTACTAGGTATAATATTAAAAGGCCAAGAATTTGTAAAAAAATATATGGCCAAGAATATTTGTAATCTTTTTATAGGGTAAGAGAATAATAGCTTTTAGGTAAACTTAATTTTTTAAATTGTATAAATTCATTATTCGTAACTTGCTAACTTGATTATGTATATTTGAACGTCTGCTTGCAGGCTGAATACAGTGGTTATATATAACTGTACTGTACACCTATTTGGTAATGTATTCTGGCAAATAAAGATTTATGATTTCTGAAAGCCATTGCTCAGAGTGGCGTATGCCAGATGACTCAAAGTTCAATAAAATTAATAGTCCTTTATTTTTACGTTTACATGGCTGTGGATATAGCCAAGACTGGTCAGTCAGACAGGGGCATTCATATTAGGGACTTAAACAATTTTAAGCTGATAAATTAAAAATATTCCACTAATTTGATTATTCACTTTGATTTATTAACCATCGAAAATTAATGGGTTATACGAATATTGCAAGCAGTACGGATCTGTTCTCAATTTTTCGATAGGTACGAGTAGTTTATTATTTGGCGAGGTAAATTAATACTATGGTGATCACGATTTTATGGTGACATTATATAAGTACTTTCTAAGGCTATTTGTCTGTTATAGAGCCACAGTAATCATCATTATCTTCCTCGCCTTCTATATTATTATATATTTATGTATTTATCTATACTAATATTATAAAGCGGAAGAGTTTGTTTGTTTGTTTGTTTGAACGCGCTAATCTCCGAAACTACTGGTTCGAATTGAATAATTCTTTTTGTGTTGGATAGTCCAGTTATCGAGGAAGGCTATAGGCTATATAACATCACGCTACGACCAATAGGAGCAAAGATATAGTGGTAAATGTGTAAAAAACGGGAGAAATTATTTCATCTTTGAAGCCTTCCGTTGCGTGCGCCGTGAAAACGGTTCAAGATACACAAAAAATATGTATTAAAGAATAATAGCTCTTTTAATGATCTAAAAAACAGTCCGCGATAGTATACGTCTATCTTTTAAGATTAACTCACAAAAACCGTTTTTATGGTACCTAATTTGGTCAAAATAATTTGCTTAAGTTGTATCAACATAATAATATTAATCTTTATTCAAATAAATATGTTGTTGGTTAAGAGTACTTCATCTATTCTAATATTATAAAGCGGAAGAGTTTGTTTGTCTGTTTGTTTGTTTGTTTGTTTAAACGCGCTAATCTCAGGAACTAATGGTCCGATTTGAAAAATTCTTTTTTTGTTGGGTAGTCCATTTATAGAGGAAGGCTTTAGGCTATATAACATTACGTTCCGACAACCACGCGAACGAAGTCGCGGGCACAGCTAGTCATAAAATATAGTGTCGTTGAGTTAGTATCCTATAATACAAGTTTAAAACTTTCTTTGGGGCTAGCTTAATCAGTGTGATTTGTCCTTATATATTTATTTATTCTCCTTATTTGGTGTCAGCTCTGTACGTCAACTCTCTCCATCTTTTTCTATCATTTACCGTACATATCTGTACTAACCCCCCTCTCCTACATGTCCCGCTTCACACATTCTCCCCACGTCTTTCTAGGTCGTCCTTTATCTATGTGGCCATCCACCTTCAAGTTAGCCATTTTATTAGCCAGATGTTCGGCATCCCGCGCTTGACATGACTGTACCACATAGAGTCGCAGTGATATAATCATATAAATATATACGGAGACCTTATTTATTTAAAAAACTTTATTGTACATCAAAGATAGTTACACATAATAAAATAACAAAGGCACTGAAGATGCCAGTTTTACGGATGATCAGGCAGACGCTGATAGACACGAATTGACGATGGTATAAACCATCATCAGGTCTTGTTTTTTAGTCTCCACTGTAGGAGAACGACCCAGACCAGCCAGAGAATTTGGCTGGCCTACGCTCTCCACGCTGGCCAGACGGGTTGGATAGGTCTCATTGATGTTTATAAGCTTTGTTTACCTTGTATTACCTAAGTTGCCTTCTACGACAACCACGTAAAGACTTGGAGGTGTCCTTTTCTACTCTGCCGTAAACCACACAGTATATTTTACGATTTTTGTAAGTCGTATCAATCGACAGAGACCTTAGACAAGGTTATTAAATTAATATTAACACTGGCAATGAAGAAGCCACTGATTCGGGTGATCAGACGGCAATAATTCTTATTAGCGACGCATAGACACCTGTCGGTGACACTTGATACCCGCGCTTTACATAATACGCTTCGCAGCTCACACACCTGAGCCAATACGCAGATTTAGGAAACTGTGGATGTGGTACATTCGTTTATTTATATATGTATGTCTACTTGATTTATATATATAATAACGGGACTTAGCACAATCCTTTTTTATTGTTTTGTCTAACGTTTCGAAGAGTTACATCTTTCGTGGTCGCAGAATGACTGGCTGGAGTACCGGTGTCTTCTTGTTGATGGTGAACGCAGAAAAATGTATATTCGAAACATTAGACAAAACAATAAAAAGCTTCCAGTTATATATATAATTCAAGTGTTCGAAGCGCAATAGTTTAAAAACCAGCATTTCTAATTATTTAGTTATAAAATTTTATTTTAGTCGACCGCCGTGACGTAGTGGTTAACATGCCAGTCCGCCATTCCGGAGGGTCTGGGTTCGATTCTCAGCCAGGGTAAGTTGGGAAATGGCATTTTTCTTATTGTCCTGGGTTGTGGGTGTTTATCTATATATGTATTTAGTATAAAATATAATATCGTTGAGTTAGTATCCCAATACACAAGTTTAAACTTGCTTTAGGAGATGAGGGCTCTCAATCAGTGTGATTTGTCCCTATATAGATATTTATTTATTCATGAAATCTTAATGGTCCATCAAATAGAAAATACGGTGAAAGCGTTGTCTATTAGTCAACCTTTGGGTTAAACAGAGTCTAGTTATATGTATAGTACTTAACTGCAGAATAAAAAATATGACTACTGGTTGACCAATAGCCATGGTTTTCTCTACCGCTAAATTTTTAGTACAAACAAAAAATATAGGCAGACTCGTATTACACTTTCAGTGCCGAATTTATTACAATAAGTACCTCCATATCAAAAATTAATTAACGCATAATGTTCTTAAGAGAAAGTTTGTTATGTTCTCTCTAACTCTGTTTGTATTATGGACTAAAATGGCTCCAAAATTAGCTATCTAATTTCTAAATTTTGAAAGAACAGGGAAAGGAACAGTCATGCCATCCACATGTAATGTAATGTAAGTGTCATCGTCACTCATGTTCATATTTTTGATAATAGTCACCAGTAGTAAGGTGTTTGTCACAGTAGTTTTCACCTTTCAAACGAACACACTCGCAGATTTGATAAAAAATGACATCATCTTCAGGTAGGTATCAGTATTTTGCATGTATTCATATCTTCAACCCACCTATTGTTTGACCTCACTACAATTCTGCCTTTTACTTTAATTCATGTAGGTATAAACGTCCTTCTTTGAGTTTATTTGTTTACCATGATGTTTTAAATAAAGATGTTGGGTTATACAAGGTATACTTACGAAAATGTTTTATTGTCTTATAACTATTATACGCATTGCCATAAGTACAAAGTTTTTTTACAACCGTTATGCATATGAGTTAATAGCTATTTAATAGCCGTTTGAATCTGGCCTTAGGTGACATTAGAGATATTACCTAGATTTCAAGTATCCATTAAATTTCAAAGCTATCTTTATTTTCTTTTCAAAGTCTTTTATTAGTATGAATGATCCTTGCAACGATGTTTGGTTTATTTTTAAGCTATAGATACAATAAAAGAATTGTGTCACTAAATATTTTACTTGGCAGTCCTCCGAAGATTATAATCACGCGATGCTACTACAATGGCCGCATAGAGACGGATAGAGGCGTGTTAATTGAAAAAAATAGAATGATTGATCCGAATCGCTTAATCCGCGTCACGTCATGTCTGCGGCGAATACGTCAGACATCGCTACAACAGCTATGACTCACAGCCACAACTCACAGTTTAAGCCACATCGCAGAGAACCGTCAACTTTTTGTATTCAACGGATAGATCAAAAGAATCGCCACGTGCGGTTACTACATCAGGCAGATAATGTCGTTGGCTTCGATTCATGACGCTCGAGACCAAACTCAAGTAACGAGCGTAAACTAGCCCTCGTGATGCTCGACCGATGTCAAAATATCCTATGGCTAATGGTTAATTTGCATATCCTACAGCTTATGGTTAATTTGCAGCAAACAATGTATGCGCAGCCCACGCACACTGAAATATGGCACTCGCCTCTTTCAGCCCTTTTATGTAAAGAATTTATTGTAGTGACGCTACAATGTATCCATACGAGCCCAGTGTACTCCTGCCTGTTTGACATATAATTCATATTTATCGTGATCTAAGACACCGCCGTAGCCGTGAGCCTTGCGCACCACGCTTCGGAGATTACAAATTGAATACACTATTTATAGAACATTTAGATAGCGACGAAAAAATAAACTAGATCAAGACGGGCATCAACGAAGCATAGGGAGATGTTTCTGAAAACCTGACGCAAATAAAAAAGTTTGTGTAAACAGCACATTGGGTGCGAATGCCATAAACAGATAGTGAAAGAAGCATAAGACGGCCGTCGCCAATACTTCATTTCTCTTGCGAAGTGATTCTGGCCCAGCGCCAACGTTTCCGAGAAACCGAGAGAAGGTTACGAGATGTCCCGCCTCTCTTTATATGCCTAAATCGTGTCAGAGATTATATTTTGAAATGTTTTTCGTATCTAAAAAGACGCGTCGAATGTCTGCGTGAAATAGGTGTGGAGAACAAATCTGGCAACGGTCACGTAGTCAAAGATTGAGCGGGAGTGGCAGAGATGACGCTTTCTTGGCACCGTTACTGAGAAAGTATGGATGTTCATATAGAGAGAATAAATAAGAATAGGCCGTAGCCAGTCGTAATACGGAAATTGCTGAAGTAGGTAATCAATATGCAATAAGCCGGGTGTCGGTCTGAAGTGATGATTGTTGCATCCTGATTGCGACGCCGGCGCCGCAGCCACCCTCCTTCCTTATTATGGGTGACGGGCGCCAATATACGCAAGGGCGCAATGCACCGCGCCAACTGTATTACTTACATTATATGTGATATAGGATCCTGTGCAGCGCCTTGACACTTAACCTCATTACATTTAATAAAGAAATCTCACTTATAACTATAAATCATATAATTGATTTATAAATACAATATAATATAAAAGTGGCATGTTTTTACATTGGTACTAAAGTGTTGTTAGGATTTAAAGAGTACGAAACCTGCGCTACATATTTTTTTTTTCAGATTGTAAAAAAGAAGACTTGAAATGTGAAGTATTGACATAAATATCAATATGTTCTCACGCAACATGTCGCGTTGTTTATCAGGACTCGAAGTGAGGTTAATTAAATAGTTACGAGAGGCAGATAACACTGACGCCTATTTACTTACAGTGCAGTACTTAGCGCTCCAAAAGCCCCAGATGGATCCATGGTTAGCGCCCTTTACTATTTAGTACTAGCGTGTTTAAACAGTATCTTAGGTACGGTGAGAGAAAGGTCAAAGTAGATAAATATTATAAACTTCTTTTATTGTTGAAAAAATATTTTTTGTATCTCTAAATAATAGGACTCAAGTCACTTAGTATTGAAAAGTCAAAAATAAAGCACTGTGATAACTCAATGATGATTTTGACAACATTACACGAATGTAATCTATGTTATCAGTTCAGCATTAAAGTTAATAATAAAATATTGGCACATGTGTCGTTATTTATCAAATTTGGAATATCGCCATCAACACGTTTTACAAGGAACCCATAATTTTGCTCTGGATTTAAAGTAGCGCCCTCACCTTAAAAATATTACCTTTCCGCCTTGTACCACAATCTTCTATGAAAACAGACTTAAAATAAGTATTTTATATTTCAAGCATATTTTTGAAAGGCGAGGTGCTAGCGTTTCTTATTACCGAATACTTGGAATGGCGTAAGACATGATGTCTTGACTTTAAGGGGTTAATTTACTGTAGTGCGGTTAATGCACAGGAGAGGTAGGAAATGTGGTGTAAGTAGTTGGGAGAGTCGGCCTTGTACCATCCAGCGCCCCCTTTGGGATCCATCGCCCCTCGGCAACCACAGAATCGCCTGCCCCTAAAGCCAGCACTGTCTATTTATAGAGACCGGGCCACCTTATCGGCCGAGGCATCTGATAGCGAATCTATCTACGACACCTAATCGGTGGCGGTTCGAACGCTTCCAATTGCCTATTAATTCCATTGATGACTGTATAAGAGTGTTTTTATGTTACTTTATTTGACACGATAAATAACACTTATTCTAAGATTTGTCAGGTAGAAAAAACAACACCATTTATAGCAAATACAATTCATATTTCTGTTTAAAGAACCACCATCAAATACTTTTTATTTAAGAAGGAGAAAAGATATTTTCGTTTTATACATCGCACTTTCCTATTTTCACGATCATAAAATTTTCATAAAAAAGAAAGCTTGTCATTACCTATTATGTTTTATTATCCAAGTGCGCAATCGACGTACTTATAAATGAAATTTCCGTAGTAAACAGCATTAATTTTCTCTCAATTATGTGTTAATGTATAATGATCCTGAAAATAATGAGGTGCGGTCACATCATACATGGGACACGTCGCGGACGGACTTTTTGTTCTGGCCGGCTTATTTTTAGATGAACGCTCTCGAATGCGGTATGTAAATGGAACTTGTTAACCGATGCACTGAGCTGCTGCTAAAGGATAGCAAAGACCAAGTATATAATAATATGTATAACCAACCATTCTCCTCATTAGTCGTATTCAGTAAGAACTCATATAACCTTTTACCTGACGATAAATTGAAAACAATAGTTAAACAATTGAATTGATGCTCTCGTTTATAGGTGTAGGGATAATAATAATTTCTTGGCATGTATGTAAATGGAGCTTCGGTTTTTGACATCAATTGCTTCATTACATGTACTCAGTTTTTTCCCACATTTTCCAGTGTTAGGCTGATGAGTAGTCGTTGTATATGTAGGTAAGTAGTAGAATTAATGTCCAATAAACTATAGTTACTGCGATTGAGGTAGAAAATACACCTATCACTTTGTTACACACGGCTGTAGAGGATTGAGTTGAAGGGACTAGATCTGGTCAGTTTTTTTTCTTTGGATTATCTATATTCCATACACGTGTATTTTTTGTTATCGATACGGGTGCTAATACCCTTTTCCATTAAACTTTGAACATTCCACTAATGATGTAAACGATACTCGAATGTTTCTTTATGAGGAAATTTACTTGTACGTCTAATGACAGTTGTAATTTATTTTTTTAAGTACCTACTTTATACATATTTACTACTTAAGAGTCTCCTTAACCTAGACTAACCCAGAACCTTTTCCATACAAATGAACTCTAGCTTTTATTCTGAAACGACATGTCAGATTTTGGCAAAATTCTAAGATTTCAAAGAAATTGCACATATAACTGATTTTCATAGTCGAAATATGATCTTACAAGATAATATAATATGTATCATATAATAAATATATCATATAATTTTAGATCATCATCACCATCATTTCAGCCGCATAACGTCCACTGCTGGACATAGGACTCTCCTAGGGATTTCAAAAATGACCGATCTAGAGCGGCCTGCGTCCAGCGCTTTCCAGCGACCTTAGTCAGATCGTCTGACCACCTTGTGGGTGGGTGTCCAACGCTTCGCTTGCCAGTACGTGGTCGCCATTCGAAAACCTTTCTGCCCCATCGGCCATCAGTTCGTCGCGCTATGTGTCCCGCCCACTGCCACTTCAACGAGCTAATCCGCTGGGCTATATCAGTGGCTTTTGTTCTCCTACGAATTTCCTCATTTCTGCATTCGATCACGTAGAGAAACACCAAGCATAGCCCTCTCCATAGCGTGTTGAGCGACCTTGAGCCTTATGAGACCCATAATAAGGGACCACGTTTCAGAGCCATAAGTCATCACTGGTAACACACAATTTCAGATCATCAGTATGGAAATCTTCTATACCCCTTTATTTTCTTTCCATTTCATATGTTGATATCAGAAACCAGTTAAATGCCTAGTTAAATGCAATTTTGTTTAAATTAAAAAATCCTGCCGATATCTGACATGTCGTTACAAAAAAAAGAATACGATTGTATGGGAAAGTGTAAAGGGGACTTTTAAATAAAAAAAACAGGGTGTGTGAAACTTTGTAAGAAAAACATAATAAGTGAGTGTATTATTCGTAATATACATATAAAATATACATACATATAAAAACCTTTTCAAAAGAACCTCCTTTACAAAAATTTGTAGAATAAAAATGTTTTAGTAGACATTTATGGTGATTGGTACTCGTATGGGTACTAGGTACAGTCCAAGTAAACTGATCAATTTACTTATTCATTGTCAGGTATTAGCACGAGTTCATTCTATATAAGCAGTTTAAACTTCACTTTGAACACCAAATGGGCTGTCAGCTACGAAAATATTTTTGTTACTGTGCAATTCAAGGAGCCATAATGTTGATATTTACCTATACAGGCATTGTGACATAACCGGGAACTCATCTCGTGCAATCTCGTTCTCAGCTCAATTGGCTGCCAATTCGTCAACGCAGGAACCAACATATTCTCCGTCAGCTGTACAATATCCTTAATAATCCCCAGGCCCCTGAGTATTTCAAATCATGTTTCCAACTTTTAAGTTCTACTCATGAGAGGTCCCTGCGTTCTTCAAATACTCTTACCCTTCTCACCGTACAGGTTTTTTCGATAACTCTTTCTCCGTCACTGCTGTACGACTTTGGAATGCTCTCCCTGAGTCCATCAGAAGGGCTCCTAGCCGCGACTCCTTTAAAATTAGAATTTTTAGACACCTCCATTTTCAATTAAATATGAGACAGACTTGATTGTATAATATGTATTTAGAGATATGTATATATTTATTGCTCGTTTGTATGTATTTAATATGTAGGTATAGTATTATTAAAATATTTATATTTAGTATGTTTATTTTATTTTATTTTTAAGTTTAAAATTTTATTTAGTTTTTTATTATTATTTTTTATTATGTGTTACACCCACATAAACCCTCCCAATCAACCCAAAGGTTTGACTGTTAGAGAATGATTTTAGCATTAAGTCCGCCTGTTGTACTATTACATTTGTATGTGTGTACAATAAAGTGTAAATAAAATAAAATAAAATAAAACTAGATATTTCGGTAATTTCTGCAAAACATGTCAATAATATTTAACCTTATGAGTTTTGTCGATTTTTAGTCTTGTGTTACTCAATACTAGAAAAATTGACACTTGGATTTTAGTGTAAAAGAATAAAATATATTTGGAGTAACACACTTTTTATGAGGAGCGATTGGCCACTAAAGTATTCTACTTATACTTATATCAAGAAAGGTTCAACCTATTGCCTTTTATTGTCCAAATGTTTCAAATATGAAGTCATGGTTCTTGGTACTCCATTTAGGTAGGTACCGAGTACTGAGTGTATGTAACAATAATGTTCAAAGAACAAATAAATAATTTATCTATCTATCTAATGTACACATATTACTATTTATAGTGAGAGGATTATTAGTTTCGTTTTATTCTCATCATATAACCTCTAACTACTGACACAGGCCGGAATCTCCTAAGGTACGCGCAATATGCGTCCCCGTTCCCCGTCCCCGCACCTCTCCCCCGTTTTCGCCTCGATGACTCACGTTGGCCGTCAAGAACCGGGGGAGAGGTGCGGGTGCGGGAACGGGGACGCATATTGCGCGTACCTTAGGAGATTCCGTTCTGTTTACTCTTACTGTATTCTGTGCTACTGAGCGAAATATTTCCACAAAAAGTAAATAAAAATGGCGCTTTTATTATGTTTTGTACAATCCTGAAACCTCAAATACCGATCATCGATTATCCTATAAATTGCAAGTCCCTTTATTGATATACCGGTACTTGCAATGTACTTAAATCGATACGCCAATGCAATGTTAATATCATATCGACATCAGTTGCATCCCTTTCAGTCTTACTAGTAATCCAGTAATATCATGCCAGGGAAAAGACATAATTAATATACTCGTGGTTTTCAATTTGAATAATAAGGCCTCGGACGTGAATGAAATCAATCACTAGCGTAATGAATAGTGTATCTGGCATTACGGATTATTTAATAAATACTCAGTTATTAGTAGCGAGTTGGCAGAATACTAATTTGATGGAGTAGATGTGATCTTAATCTTATTACAATGTAAACTTGATTCATTTTAAATAAGTACTTTCCTTAAGCCTTTAGTTTAATGCGATTAATAGATGAATTTGGATCATGGTGTGTAAAGAAAACTTTTGGATTTAGTGGCCCGTTTTCGAAATATTAAACTAAATAATTCTTGGTCGGGCAAAGCATACCCCGCTCTAAAAGCTACACTGTTAGCTTTAAAAAAAATCACTTTCACAGATTTCCCGCTTTCTTGCGAATTATATTGCGCTTATAATATTTATGTTTTTAATCATTTAAGAAGACATTGTATTAATTCCGTTATTAACCTATGCAGGTAGGTAATTAATTATTTTAATCGTCATTTGACTTTTATTGTTTGCAAAATTTATGCGTGATTTTACTTATATTTACCTAATTTCAGGAAAATAGTGATTATATAACTACTTACATGTACCTACATACAATATAACTACATATTGATATTTAATAATAAATTGTTTCCTTGTTGCAGAATGTCAATTCGGCAAGCAACCGAAAGAGCTTGGCAGTATGTGGTATGCTGACCTGGGTCCACCATTTGGCGTTATGTACTGCATTATCTGCGAATGTGCACCGGTATGTACAAAAAAAAATCTTCGCCATCATTGCCATAAACATGCTTACTTACATTTTTATATTAGTAATCCCCAGAAGTAAAAATCGCACTAAAAGTAGTCGAGTGGTTTGTAAATAAACTGATAGCTAAACGGTCAAACGCGACTTTAATTTTATTTCGCAATTACGACAAGCAAATATATACTTGATGATGACTCATCGCGTGTTTCCGAATGCTTCTTCGACTTAATACTTGTATAGCGTTGGGCTAAAGAAGCTTTCGGACAGACAAATTGAGCGGAGTGTTTCCGAATGCTTCTTGGAGTCAACACTTGTATAGCGTTTGGATAAAGAAGCTTTCAGGAAAAAAAATTGTACAAATGGGCTGCTTATCCTTCTATAGTACAACATACGCACCGCGTTGTGGCAAAGAAGGGATTGCGTTCTGTTGGAAAACTAACTGGTTTGATAACAGGGTAGACCATGTCTCAGTATCTGTATGAAATGCAAGGCTATAGACTTATTATATAATTAAATTAGATTGGATTAGATTAGATAAGATAAGATTAAATTAATTTTATTTTTTATTAAATTACAAAACTCAAAATATTTCTCTTTGGCTAAATCAAATCAAATAAAAAGTCAAAGAATCAAACAAAAAGTCAAACAAAAAATCAAACAAAACATGAAACTATTTTTTGATTTTTCGTCATATACAAAAAATAAAACAAAATATCAAACTTCTGCTTTGGATTGGACAAATTATCTATACAAGTGTTGACTCGAAGAAGCATTCGGAAACACGTACAAATAATTTGCCTGCCCGAAAGCTTCTTTAGCCCAACGCTATACAAGTGTTGAGTCGAAGAAGCATTCGGAAACACGCTGACTCATCACCATAGATAAATTTACAACTGGTTTATTGACGTAAGATTTAAAAAATATATTTTGTCCTCCGGGCTAGGGAAGACGTAAATTCTATACATAACACCGGTGGTAATAAAAAAACCTCTAAACTGATATTAATCACCCGCATCCCCGGCTAATTCCTACGAACTGAGACACCAATATTTCATCACCGAAGGTGTTTATTGTACTTCACCACCACCATTATCAGATTTTTCTAGTCTCCATTGCAGGAGCACGACCCTTTCTGTATTGCCAGAGCCATACTGGACCAGAGCAGCCAGAGGTCTCATTGATGTTTATAAGCTTTGTTTAGTTTGTGTTTCCTAAGTCACCTTCTACGACATCCACGGGAAGACTTCGAGTGGCCCTATTTTATTCTAACGGAAACCACTCTGCGGATTTATTGTACTTAATATTAATTTAGTTTCCTATTACCTAATATGCGAAAAAATGCCCTTCACGCTTCCATAAACTTAAAAATCTTGTAATCAAAGCTGTTGGTCGTCTAAAATCTATGAAAATAATTATATGCAGATAACTTTTTATAAAATCTCCATCGGGTGTCAGGAAATTTTATCAGTTTAGTTTTTATACCTATATAATAACAACAAACTGTAATATTTACTACAGCTGTATCACTCAACACATTAAAAAGGGGCATAAACCCGCACATTTCAATAAAAGCTTTTGTGTGTAGTTGATCTTCCCTTGTATCTGACTCATCTGTTGCACTCCATTTCCATTTAAAAATGTAACATGTGCTGTTCATTCAGGGCATATCGCGTAAGTAATTCATTTGTTTGTTTTGAACATTAATTGGAACAATGTTCCTAAGATTGCACTTTAATAAGGTCGATCGTTTAACGTCTCCTATAAATAAATAAATAAAGTACGCATTTGCAAGTGTTAGAAGATAAATCTCGCGATAACGCCAATTTATGAACAACTTGTTCAATTGAATGGATCGCGTACAATCGTGGCACAGTTTTTCTTGTACATACTTACTGAATATTTTTTGTAAATTTTTGTAACAAGTTCCGTCCATGATACTGATTAGGTGGTCCGTTTCTCAAAAACAAGTGCGAAATAGAAAAAAACTGTAACAATACAGATTTGAAATCAAATAAGTTTTCTTATAAGACGCTTACAAATTGAAATTGAGAGAGAGAGAACATGATTTTTCAATAAAGCCAAAAAAATAACCAATCAAGAAAAATGAAGCTCGTTTGTGTCTTTTCGTTAATTTTTAATTTTGTCACATTATATTTTGTCAGTAAATACACCAAATTCAAAGTCATTGACTATATCGTAATCTAAATAACAAACACAATAGATAAAAATTATTACTCTATCAGGTCGAATGCAACGATCAACATAATGTTAGTATAAATACCTACCTGTATTCATAAAAAAATGTTGCTAACCACAAACCAGTTTGATACATAATTAAATTCATTCATAAGAGATATTCGAGACAATTATTTTGAACATGAATATGTCACGCAGGTGCAAAAGAAGCGGCGATTGGTGGCGAAGGTCCATTGCCGGAATATCAAGAAGGAGTGCCCAGTGCCCTCGTGTGATGAGCCGGTGCTCCTGCCGGGGAGATGCTGCAAGGTGTGCCCGGGGGACCTTGCCAACTGTAAGTATTTTCTCTATTTGTATCGCCAGGTCTTTTACTAAACGAATCCACAGCACTAAAAAGGACAGTGTATGCACTGCCAACATATCTTGCTTAGAATAAATATTCTTATCGAAGTAATTGAAGGAAAAGCACACAATGCTTTCTTAGTGATTTCATTAAGTTTTTTTACAACGGAACGGAAACAAATAAGTAGTGGCTGATGAAGTACGCCTTAACAATAATACGCACAAGGGAGAGGATGGTGTAAAAACTCAAAGGTATGAGTCGGGCTGTATGGAGGTGACTCCAATTTATTTAATTTTTGATAAAACTCGTACTATTAAACTATACATCCGTAAAAATGACGGAGCTAACTGCAATATTTTAATTTTTAGGGTTCGTACCTCAAAAGGAAAAAACGGAACCCTTATAGGATCACTTTGTTGTCCGTCTGTCCGTCCGTCCGTCCGTCTGTCAAGACCCTTTTTCTCAGGAACGCGTGGAGGTATGAAGCTGAAATTTATATCAATTACTCAGGTCTACTGTCCCTTGAAGCTGTGAAAAAATCAAACTTCTAAGCCAACGCAATCAAAAGATACAGCCGTTTATGCCGCAAATTTTCGACACTTGCAAGGGAATCAAAACCTACAGGGTGCTTCCCGTGAACTCAGAATCTTGAAATTTGGTACGAAGCAACGTCTTATAGCATAGATAAAGGAAAAATTACGAAAACCATAAATTTTTAGTTACATCACATAATATATTTTACGGAACCCTCGGTGCGCGAGTCCGACTCGCACTTGGCCGGTTTTTTTTACTCTTATACACTAAATACAAATAGATTGAGCTGTTACTTGTCAAAACGACAACTTTTCAATGTTGTAATCCGGGAGATAAATAACACCGATATTAAAACTGACAATTTAATAGGACTGGTAACTAGCATATCAATGCAAAAATGCATCGCTCTACATATTATTTTGAGTTATATCATGACATGCGAATAAGAAAATTAAATAGAAAAGATTATCACGATAGTAGTTACGCAGCTCATCGTAGAGTTGAACAATATTAATGATTCGCTGGCGCAGCAGGATTGCGTATTCTACATTTAATTAGGTCCTGACTACCGCCGACCGATCTACTCGTATGTTTGCACTGGACAGAAACCTGATAATTTTATCGCAAACATGATAATGAAATAAGAGACAAGTGAGCTGATTGCCGCCAGCCACTTAACTCTTACAACAGAACCGATTCCCGCGCAACGTGATCTTCATTACGTACACATCAAAACCGTCATGATATACAATTTTATAAATTAATGATGTCACTTTTGTATTAGGGTTCATGTAAACTGATGTCATGCCTTTTTCGGCGGGATCGCGACACTTATTGCGGAGGAACGGTTTATTAGGAGCTAATTAATACGTCTATTTAGCGTTAGGAGTGTTTCGGCCATTTTGATGATATTAGCAAGCTATTATTTATATGTCGTTCTGTCGTCGCAACAAGTTAGTGACTCATGCACCATCTGTCGCGAAAACTATCCTCACGTGTGGAAATCACCGATTGGTATCCAATATTATCGACTTTTGGACGAACGTTCTCTTTGATGGCCAACATTAATATGCAATGTTGTGTTACCCGTTCGGATCATGTAATATGACACTTCCACTCCTCGCTGTTCAGCCAGTTAACATGATAGACAAGAATAAACGCGTTATTAATAGAATAAATTATTGTAGTCGCTTGATAAATTTATATTAAATTACTTATCTCTTTGGCATAAAAATATGACAACAGACAGAAAAATTTTATAACATAGGTACATTTGAGATAAGAGATAACACGTTTTACAAATTAATATCAATCTATCTTGACGTATCGCAAGAGTAAGTTTTTTGAATGTCATCGTCCATCATTCCATTAAGTAGGTGCGTGTTTTTTGCCGAATCGGCAATTTGCCGACTTTAAAAGGTAATTGCGGAATGTAAGAAAGTATGCGTATGTGACAGGAACTGGCGATGACAAATGACAGCAGGGTGGCGAGCGGCGGCTCCCACGACACTCATCAATATACATTAGGTATACGAGTAGTACAGACTGCCCGAATGCCGTTTGCGCTGTGCTCCTGCTCCATGCTTTTTTTCTTTGGGAGATTATTTAAAACTATCTTTGGTCTACAACTAAACGCGTACTTTCCTAGACAACTGGCTATATTTTTGGTGCTATTTGTAAAGTAAAAAAATGGGCTCGTTTCTGTATTGGTTCGGACGTCTATTGGAGATAATCTTCAAAACACATTGAAAAAATCTGAAATTAATGAATAATTTATTTCTGGGATGTAAGCAGTTATCTCTTGATTTATATTTCCAAATTATACACAGTTACTTAAATTTTGTTCAAAGAACAGATTTAAATATTTTGAAGTCATTTCCTAATAGTAGAGCAAAGAAGCGGGGACGAGGCCGTTCGTTGGGGAGTCGCCGACGCCGCGTCTGCCTACCGCGTCCAGTCATTAGGACTATATCGAGAGCATTACAATGGCATTACTCAGATGCACCGGGAGTGGTGCAGAAATGGCACGCGCTGCTGTCCCCCCCTGCGCCCGCGCTGCTGCAAATATAGCTGCTGATGGTGGTTATTCCGGGCGCGGCCGTCGACCCGCCGCCGCGACGCCGTCTGCTCGCCTTTTTAGCGAACATCTTACAACATAAAATTTTTTGCGAACAAATATTGACGATGTCAACGTACTCGTACGCTCCTTACATTCTTCAGTTTCTGGAGACGGCGGGAGAAGCTCCGCGAATTAATTTCGTTGTACGCAATACGCGCGTGTGTATACACAATTAATTTAAATCTTTATTATATACGTGATATAGAGTTTTACAAATGGAAAACATGTTTAGTCTCCACGATCTAGTATTTTTCATGCGTGCCTCTGAGAGCACTTGGGGCAACAGAACGCGCGTCATATAATTTATGAGTATACTTCTGTATCAAAGATTTAGTTTTACACAAATAGTTTTATAATTTTTTTTAAACCACGATAATATTCCTTCGCACCCTGATCTTTACGTAAGTACTTGTATACTTTCCGGTTATTAATAGCCAAATAAATTTATTTAGCACTTTCTTCATCCTGCAGTCTAAGAAACTAGTAATAATTAATAATGAGATCAACTAATCTACAGGTCAAAGAATAGACAGAACTTTCAAATGTCTTATCTTATAATTTGAATGGATAAACTTAATGCGGCATAAAAGTTGAAGCAATGCACATCGGAGCTGTACTCGACAGTAAAGTCTATCAGGCTCGTAACTATAAAATGCATCAAATCTGATTCACTGTTGCCTTTGTGAGAACTCTAGTTGGCCGTCTGCCGGCCGTTGGAGTAAAAAAGGCTCTATAACACTGCTGCGATATTTCGGTTTGCAGTTTTTATTTTAACTCCTCTTGTAATTTAGTGTAGAAGCTACCATTTTCCACTAATAATGTATTTTACCTATATTCCCTATTATACCTATCTTTGTCTTGGTTATAAGTGGGCGTTAGTTGCATGCAATTGTATCGTACACACATACATGTTGAATATAGCAAATAAATACATGAAACAATTTCAGATGTACAGAGGAATGATAAGATACCTGTGCCACCTCACGTAGTGTGCGAAGCGCGCGTTGGCACAGGTATTTGATTAACCGTCTGTACAATTCGTGCCTAGTGGGGATAAAACTCGTGGCTCACAGACGCACAGCCGCTTGGCTATCACCGCTTCTTGAATAATGTACGCGATCAAGAAGCGACCGATACACCGCAGCAGGGTGGAAGAGTCTTTACAATAGTTTATAGTATTTTTTGTAAATCTCTACCATCCAAAGACTGTAAAAAGGGTAATGTGTAATTGAATCTCGCCAGGTGTGTTGTAATAAAACATAATGAATTTCATGCTCGTATCAGTCTCGGATTGCAAAAGGTTGGGTGTAATAGTTTATCTTATAGTAGAAGCACTAAAAATATTATTTTCTTTGACTATTTTTATGTCTGTCTGTGAAATATGTCCTTTAGTCATATGTTAATAGACAGTTATATAAAGCTTTGATTTATTGAAGCCATAGTAAACCTTATTCCTAAACTGCGCCGTGGTGACGGTCTATAACACGTATTGTTATACATAAATTAAAAGCAGTGGGAGAGACTTTGGTCAAAAATTGAAGCAAAATATTGAAATATCTTTCTAACTAAACAATTGTTTAAATAAAATAAGTAGATATACTTAGGGATTGCTAACACATCTCTTCAAAACGTATATGAAACAATCATATTTAAATGGCTGATGTCTACTGTCAAAGCAATGAATTTTTCAAGTCACACATTCCTGCACATCTTTCAACTTATCTTCGCATTCAAGCTTTTACGAGCAAGGGTATGCTTAACTCGCCCTCAGACTATTGGGCATGGGCCTACAGCCGGAATTACGAATTTATTTACCTTTGTGTGTTTAGGCACGCACAGAAACGCTGACAACATTTCTAATTTTATATTTCCAAATCACTTTTTGTATCACTTGAGTGCATTCCCGACGATTATTACTCGTTGCATTGCCACGGAGGTTCTGCTTTTCTGCGTTTTCTTCTCCACTTCGTGGGGTCTGCGGTGCCTTTCAACATCAAGCTAGCGTTAAATTTAATCATAGTCTCTTTTGTTTAAAATTATCCGCTTTCGTATAATATAGCGTATCTGTCCGATGTCATTCAAGCTTTTGAAGGTGCGCCGCATGCTTTTCGGTCAATCGGGCCGGCGCTGATCGCCCAGTCGATCACGAGTGTGTCTAATTCAGTGTGCGCTTGCACAGGAATTTGTTTTGTGCACGCCGATGTGCGGACAATCGCCGTTTTATTTTCGTGAAATCTGTGTCTCTGCATTGCATTCCCAGTGCAATTACATTGCGATTTTGAAAAAAAATTGCTTTGATGTGAAATGATAATTTTTTAAGTTTCTTTTTATTTTGTGTTTTGATAATTCATGACATTGTTTTATAGAAAAACGACTGTGCAAAATCTCATACAAAAATGCGATTGAGTGTGCTTAATCGCATTTTTGTATGAGATTTTTAAAATAAATCTTTGTTTCTTTCTCTTATGATAAAGAAGAAAGTTATGGACTTGGATTAAATGTTATCAAAAGCTACATCGAAGCGATTCCTTAGGATTTTCATTGTATTCTGCAACTCCAATAGAAATCGCATGCTTACAATGTTAGCCATGTTTGGTAAAATTGCTCCACCAAACCCATTTTATAGAGGTACAGGGCTCATTCACCGCAAGGGTACTAATTATTTTAATATCGGCTAATGAGGGAGTTAGGTGAATGCGGTCAGTATGCAAGCCTATCGTGAGTAACAGCGTGGTTTGTGGTGTAAACTGTGCGTGACTCGGCGTGACCGTGCGGCATGCGCGGGCGCCGGCTGCCCGGTCCGATTTACCTTAAACATTAATCTTTCGACATAAATAGAGGCAATGCGACCTATGTAAGTGACGTTTGAATCTAGTTTGGCCAGCAATGCTTTGTATAGAAATAGGAAATAGATATATCATGACAGCTTCGGTTAGGTACAAATTATTATTGAGTTCACCTTATCGAATCAAACGATCTTACCATAAAAAATACAAATATTTATAAAGAAAGAATGAAGTAATTTACTCAAGTGGGATCATATTTAAAAAAAAACTTATATATAGCTTATGACTTTTCTCGTAACCCCTCTTTTTATAATTAAATCATGCTGATAAAGTCACAACTAACTATGGATTAAGGAAAGTATTGATGAGAGCGTTTTAGATGTCTAGACGACTTTAATTCCTCACTGAAATCATTTTATAAAAGCTGTTTAGATACTTTACATTATTTGATACTAATTTGCTAAATGAAGAAAACGCGATAAAATATGAAACTACATCTTTCATTGTTTCAAGTTACCTACAAAAACAATAGATTGTGCAACCGTTTTCCGAAGTGAATTTTTCAAATATCAAATATTTGATCAAAGTATCAAATAAATAAATTGTTCTATGCGTCGCCATGCTAACTTCTCCATAGTGTACATTTGACCCACATTTGTATATGGTCAAATGACTATGAACTCTGTTAGATGTGGGTGTAAATTCTACATTGCCAAAAGTAGGAACTAGTTCGTCTCATTGACGAATGTGAATAGTCCAAGATCTTTCTGTGTTTCTCTATTTCAATGAAGTTAGATTTCATAATATTTAGTCCAAACCTGCAAGGTCATCGTTACTTATGGTAAAAGCCGCCGGTAGGTATTGTAATAGATTGCAAATAATTTTGGCGTAACCATAAAAATGTTCTTTAAACCTACTTATACCGTTAATATCATTGCTATTATTAGGACTTTGCCTTTTGTTTATTGGTTATGAATGTCAACTCTCTTCATTTCTACATATTACTTACTATTTTCACACTAGCACCCCGTTTCGTATATCATGCATTATTTTCATATCTTTTTTGGTTTGCCGACATCCCAGCTCACGACATTAGCATACGATGTCAAATATTAGCATATCTTCTTCATCCTAGCACGTTCCTGGTTGCATCCTCAGCTGTGCTTAGGAGCACGGGGTGCACTTTCCCGCTTTTTCTTCTCCAAATATAATATGCATGTCAATGGGCATCCCATTGTGCTAAAGACTTTGAGAAGTAGAGAAGAAATAACCGAAACAGTTTAAATGATTTGGCTATATTTTTACAACCGGCCGCCTGCTTGACGTCAACCCTCTTCGGGATTGCAAATGTAGCATGAGATGTTTGTGCTTATTCCCTAAGTCGCCTCTTACGACATCCACAGGAAGAGATGGAGTGATCCTACTCTAGGCCGGAAGCCACATGGCTAAAAAATGTTAGTATATCATTCAATCTTGTTACAAAATATTGGTACTTAATAATGGTACATAGAAATAATGCAGTGGACTCTCGGACTAATAGATCTGTTAATGGTTTTCCACAGGAAGGAAGTGGTGGGTGAAAGCACGTGTCCATGTTTTATACTCAATATTCTTTCAGTTCCAAAACCTGTCACCGCAATTAATAGGTTTGGCATGTGTTAAGCGATCATTTCCTGTTGTTTTTTTGGGCCTGTATTTTTCCGTGATTAGTCATTAAAAAGAACAATGAAGTCACGTTACAAGCTTAGTCAATGAACCATTAAAATGAATATTTCATGTTAGTTTTACATTTTTTTTTTAAATTAATGGATATAAGTATAGTTTTAGCTAGTTTTCTTGTTTTTTTTATTAATTTGTCTTTAATCTTGCTCAATAAATGCATGCAATGCATATTATCAGATTAGACTTTTTTTGACTCTGATGCAAGTTGATATCGTTATTAATCGATTATCGTTATTAACAGTCTTAATTATGTCACTAGTAAGTACAAATATATACCTATGTTATGTAATGCAAATCGAGTACTTCCACGTGTGACCCTTGACATATCTTCCATATCCTGGACCTGACACATCTGTAGACTACATTGACAATATCTTAACTATAAGATTAGCCATTGATTTAAAGAAAAGACGTATATACTGACTAAGTCTTTTGACTGTAGAGTACTGCGATTCGGAAAGAAACGAACAGAGACGGTAAAATTCTACACAATTAATTTGCAAGAGTTTAAGGCGAAGGTACTTATAATTTCGTATTTATAAATTTCTGTTCTATGCAAGCTATTTCTTAAAATAAAGGAGCTTAAGAACTTAGCGGAGGACAGAGAGACATGGAAAGCACTCCACCTACAAAAACGCAGCCCTTAAATACAAGAAGGAGCAGGCTGTTAATATCAGGGTCAGAACATGCTTTTGAAGGACTATTTTGCCGTTCTTTAGTACCATGTGTACTACAAGTTGTAACGATGCTGCATGCATCCTCTTCAAACCTCCTTTCTTTATCTCATCTTGTCCGTTTTTCATTCTTCATTTCATTTCAAATTCCCTTTCATTCCATTTTCAAATCATGTAGGTACTCATCCCTTTTGACTCATTCCAACATCATCTCTTAAGCTGATCACTTGCTTCTCTCTATCTGTTGTACCTTAATAAATTAAATATTATTCTTTTATACTCGTATGTAACAGTCAGTACCAGATAATAAATTTCATATAATCCATCGTTTATCGCGTCTCTACTTCTCCTACTTTCTTCTATGTGGAAACTCGCCTAGAGTGCCGGGACAGGTCGAGGTCCCACAAAGTGAAGTATACGCTACGAACATAACTGGAATCTCATCACAAAAATCTACGAAAAATACCAAAGTAAAAATCTGCGGTAATTCCGACAATTTTCATAATTTAGCGGTGTTTAAAACAAAGTACTTGCGTAAATAGAGAGGCGAGCAAACAAGCGGCGGCGTCGCGGCGCTGGCGCCGGCGCCTGGCGAGGACACCCATATGCTGATATGAGAGTCGGTCTGTTTGTTAGTTCGGAAAATTGAAAATTTTGACGTATACATTAGTTTATTGGAGAGTTTATAACACGTCGATAGCATAAATTCAAATCTTTTTCAATATCATTTAAAAAAGCCACACATTGATTTTTTATTCAATGCGTATCTAGCCATCATTTGCGTATTTATTTTCTGGTAAGTTTGTCAATAGTCAAGAAACAAGTGACGACGATAGAAGGCAAAGTGTCGCGCGTTTGTGTAGGGTTTAACAAAAAATTCTATACCCATATCTTTCTTGAGGAATGCAATTATGCACTGACGGCTTTTGCCGTAAAAACCTCACTGTAAAGTTGACTTCTCATTATCACGTTTTCGTTTAGTATATGCTTTATTCTTTTAGAGATTGGTGAAAAGCTTTTCTTTATTATTATAATTGCCGTGAAAAAAAAATTAAGTATATTCAGCAATAATGTATGTATACGAAAACCGAGCGCGGCAGCCAGTGAATTCATCACCGATTAATAATGCTGATAACAGTAATTTATTCATGTAAATGTTTATATCATATAAATAATTATTACAACGCGTCATTACTCCAACAATTATATGCTAATTTCTCATGTCGTGCGATATGAAAGCATGACTACATACGTGCAAAAATCTGTTATTTTCTATCAAAAAATCAAAAGATCAAAACAATACGTAAAGGTCAGTAATGATAATTAATTACTTAAAGATAATGTTGTTATCTAAACAGAAACGTGTGTAGAAAAGTCAGTGCAAACATGTCTCATGTGGTGTGACACGAGTCCTTTAGTCTTAACCCCTCCTTCCAAGGCCAATTTTTTTTGTCAAGGAACCAAAATTTTTCTCTCGTCATAATCTCGTCTGTGTTCGAGCGGCCAAATCTGGTTTAGTCTAGTTAGACGAATGCAGCGATTCATGACGATTCGAGTTTTCTATTTTTGAGTTCTAGAATAGAAAAAGACTTATATCTACTTAGATACGAGTTGTCTTTTTCTATATATAAAACAGTTAATTAGCTATAATAGTAATATTACATTTTATGTTCGGTAAAAATTACTGAATATATTATTACCCTAATAATTTGTGTTTCATTGCTATTATTGAACCAAAAGCCGCGGAAGTACCAGACTTTACTTATTATCTCACTAATATTTAGTTTGCGATTAAGTAGTGTTAGTATCCATGTACTTTTAGCTATACACATACTTGTAGTTTAAAAACAGGGCCGATTTATTAGTACAGGTGCCCAAAACTTACATATTTTATAGTCTTAGGCTGATTTTTAGCGACTGGCAGGATGTTTGGCCCGTCCGATTGGTATGGCTACTTACAAAAAGTATTGAAACAGTTGCCAGAGTAATAATATAAAAATCAGCCTTGAGACCTCTCCTTAAGTTTGGGCTCATAAACCAGTAAATCGGCTCTGTTTTCAAACTTGCAAGTATGCATAAACTGAGATTACATACTAACACTACTTAATTATAATTAGTAAGAAAATAAGTAAGGTCCAGCACCTCCACGTCTCTTGGTCTATATTGTTGAGTTACAAAATACAAAACGTAAAGTAAGAAAATCTAAATACGTCTCGAAATGAAGTCTAAAGGATTCTGGTCTTCACAACACTAAGCGTCTGATACTGGCGCCACAAATATACGGGTTAATGTGAACAAATGGTAACGCAACTGAGTGCTCGCAGGGTTGTCCACTACATCATTAAAATAAAACAATTTATGACGTGTTCATGTTTTATGTCCGCAAGCTACAACCACAATTCACACTAGACAGATGCCAGCGTATAATGAGCGCCTTATTAAGCGGATGCGGGGCTGGTACTTGGGTTGGATTTATCAACTAGGGTGGTCTAACAGTATCTTAGATGTTACGGTTTCTTTTTTCTTGTAAAATCTTTGTAAACTTTTGGCAGATTCGCATATCTCAGATTTTTGTTTACGAATCATCAAATAATCTGTTAATTGCATTTGCAGTGTACGGTACGTAAACAAATAGTAATCGATATATTTGTAAAAAGCATTTGCAGGGTACGGTACGGTACGTATACGAGCACAAATAGTAATCAGTATATTTGTAAAAAGTTGCACCTAGGTCAGGCTCATGCGATTTCATATAGGTTTTGTAAAGATGAATCTGAATTTCTTTATCATTATACGGACAAGTTTGTTTTGCGTGTTATGTGTTTTGAGAAGTAATAAGTTCCAAGTTATACATTTTTTGGAATAATTCCAGATCTAGCTTAATTAAGGAGGGGTAGCCCTACAGCCTAAGCGTTTGTTTTTATTTCTCACATTGCGCACTGCAGGCGGTTATCTATAGCAGCTGAAATTAAGCTTGCGCCTGTGCATTATCACATCGTTCTGATGCATCTTAGCTATCGATGGATACTGCTCAACAATATATATGTTTAACTATATATTCTGAAAAGAGTAGGAGAGAAGAGGTGCATTCTTCTACAATAGATAATAGACAACATGTTAAGTCATAGGAAACATGTTAAGTCATCTGCTACGACACGATGTTTTTATAAAAACTATCATTGAAGGAAAGATAGAAGGGAACACAGGACCAGGAAGACCGAGGCATAGCTACATGAAACAGATAAAGGAGAAGCTAAAAGTCGTTTCGTACAGAGAAGTAAAACAGCTGGCGGATGACACGACACGAGCATAGCTCTTAAATATTGATAGATAGACTATGTATTGTACTTGTATATTTTATTGACTTTTGTTAAACCTAAATGTACAGGATTTTTATAGCAAGATCATTTCGTGATAAAGATTGCATTTCCGGCAAAATATGAAAATTCATTTTCGACTCCATAAAAACGCACGACATTCAACATTGGAAATAAATGTATAGGTATTGTATATTGGAAGAAGAAAACTAAAATAGGCTTAGATTCCTTTTTTATATCTTTATGCCCACCAATGCGCTAAACGTATTTTAGCAAAGTTCAGGTTTAATTTGCTATGTGTTGGTTTATTTTGTACCTATTTCTACTTTTCTTGCTAGTTCACAATCTTCTAACTTAATAGCAGTCGTGACATTTATCTTACATTCTTCGCCACCTATTCCTAACAATTACCAGCTAATTATTTATTCCATAAAAGTGATGTGTGGATTTCTGAACATTTTCGCTATGTCCACATAGAGTGAGTATTTAATAATCCAGTACCTAATTATAAAGTAACCTAATAGCGTAATGGCTGGTTACGGATTTGCAAGATTAGAGTCAAGTTACATCATTAGATCATACAAAATATGTAAATCAAATTTTTGTATCGTAGTATCGTTTGCAATTAAAGATTGTCGACTAGTACCTAGTACTAGTAGTACCTAGATCTGGAATGATGGCGCCACTGCATACCTATTTTTTTAGGGTTCTGTAGCCAAATGGCAAAAAACGGAACCCTTATGGATTCGTCATGTCTGTCTGTCTGTCTGTCCGTCCGTATGTCACAGCCACTTTTTTCCAAAACTATAAGAACTATACTGTTGAAACTTGGTTAGTAGATGTATGTAGTTAGATGTATTCTGCATTAAGATTTTCACACAAAAATAGAAAAAAAACAATACATTTTGGGGGTTCCCCATGTCGGGTATCGTATCGAGAGACACTTCCAAAGTGGTAAAATGTGTGTCCCCCTTGTAACTTCTAAAATAAAAGAATGATAAATATATATATATATATATATATATATATATGATGTACATTACCATGCAAACTCCCACCGAAAATTGGTTTGAACGAGATCTAGTATGTAGTTTTATTTCAATACGTCATAATTCGTAAACCGCAATTTACCTTTATATTATGTTACTTGCTGCTACGGAACCCTTCATGGGTGAGTCCGACTCGCACTTGGCCGCGTTTTTATCTGTGGTAAAAGTACGATGCCTCTGTAAGTTCCTACCAGTTTTAAGCTAGGTCTACTTATTTAGCAGTGTTTCTGTTAAGCTAATAAATATGACAATTTTTCCGTAATGTAGTATTTACTTCTTCGTCCCATTGAATCTACGTCAGTGCTTCATGCTAATCTTTCATGCTCAGAGTTCTGCGCTATAGAACACCTTCCTGTAACTGTACTGTATGAAATTTTTTTTATTTTTTTTATTATTTATTTAAAAATTAGCCAAAAGTGGCCGTTTTTTGCAAATGTGCGTAGTAAAGCTTAACGTTCTCACTTTAAACTGTAAACAGTAGTTCATAAAATACTTTGAAGGGTTATCTAGGACTTGGTAGTAGCAAAATTTTAAATGATGTCTCCGTTTTCTTTAAAATGATTTATTTTAAATGTGGGCAGCACTGGACCCCGAAAAATTCAGGTACGGTCTTAATAGCCACTAATGTGCAGGTTTCCTCACGATGTTTTCCTTTATTTAAAGCGGGTGGTGGCAGTTGAAAATGTACGTACAATACAAACTCAGAGGTACAAGTCGCGTCCAGTGTGGATCAAACTCGTCCCTCACACCACCATATCTGAATCATTATTTGCTTTACCGTGTGAAACCCGCCTAATGCGCAGTATAATCCGCCATTATGCAGATTAATGTAAGTCAGGCAGTTTTACCTAATTAGACTTTAGCGCTAATAGAAATGCAAAACTGTTTGACTTAAATTCGTTAATTATAGGTTTGTCGGCAATGTTTGATTGTCTTTTAAAAACATTAGCAAGATTTCTTCGATAGTGGTTACTATATTTGGAAACAAGAGGAAAATTGCCTGGAGAAAAAATATTATTTTTTTCCCTTTTTCTCAAAAAATAAAGGCAACAGTTAGGTACCTACGATTGTTTTAATTTGTCAGATCGGCAAGTTTTATAAACTCATATAGAAGATTAACAACCAATCCTACTTCAATAAGGTAAATGTGGTACAAAAAATGTTATTAGTAAAGAACTGTTCTCTATAAGTGTAGCACGTACGCGTGAAATTTTAAAATTCTGTACAGTCGCTCCGAGGGCGTTGTATTCAATTTTCTATACAAGATGAGAAAACAGTATTTGCATGCGTCGGATCATAAAATTACATATGAATGGGTGTCGACCGGCGCCACCTTTCTTTGTACAATGAAATGGCATGAAAATGGCGCCAAACGTGCGATCACTGGCTGCGCACGCGCACCTCGTAAAACTTCGAGCAGCCCTTACGTTTACGACCTCCCGATTGTATAGTGTCCTTGCCTTGCTTAATAAAAGATCTTTCTTGTTTTTTTCAGCCTCTTATTAAATAATATGATCTTGTTTTGACTCAAGGGTAATAAATAGCACTGCGAGTCGTAAAAATAATCATAAAAATAGTTTACACAATTCAAAAATACAGGTAGAGCCGGGAAATAAAATTTACGTTTAACGATAATGTTGAATAAATGGACTCAATAAAAGTTTTAATACTATTTGCTATTACGACTTTTATGTTTGTACGCATACTAATGTACATACTTAAAATTATACAGTGGTACTTATGGTCAAGCATTGTGTTTTTTTTTCTGTTCAAGTTTTAAGGCTTGATGCAATTCGAATATTATATAATTACTCTCGGTGAAGTAGTCTTTAAATTACCTCGTTTGACATTCCCTAACTCTATTTGGAAGAGCACGGCGACATTAAAAGAAAACTGCCTGCGAGCCTGTATTGTAAGTAAATTGTGCGCCTAAGAATATCAAAATTTGGTCTACAGGAAATGGGGCCAATGTAATCGAATTGTGCCATGTGCCGGTGCCCTTACACCTGCATAACTTTTTCTTTTACTAATAATGTATATCTACACTAGCCAAGCCTTAGCGATAGGGCAAAAATTTAACATAAACATATTTTTATAGGTCTACTTCTTCTTCGTCGTACGCATCCCCGGTTGCATCCTTAGCTGTGCTGCTTTGGAGCCTGGGTTGCGCTTTCCCGCTTTTTCTTCTCTAATTATAACATGCATATCAATCGTCACCCAAGAATGCCAAAGACCTTGCGAAGTGGAGAAGAAATAGCCGGAACAGTATACAGTAACAGTATATGATTTTGCTATAGTTTTACGACCGGCCGCCGCCCAATATCATCTCCTTGGGAATGCAGATGTAGCACAAGAAGTTTGTGCTTAGAGTCCTTTTATCATCTCTTACGAAATCCACAGGAAGAGATGGAGTGGTCCTATTCTAAGCTGGAAACCACACGGCTCTTTGAAAGATCTACACAAAAAGAAGGTGGATTTGCCACCTACCAGCTCTTATTGAGCATAGTAGAACAAAAACAGTAAAAAGCTTTCAGTCGACCATCCGTACCATACTTATTCAGATTATTCATCGTATTGCGCCAGAGCAAGGTAAATAGAAGCATTGTTTATAATTCCACTTGAAATGAAAGGCTGCTCATAGTAAATCTAGTGCAAACTTATTTGCTTTGTACAGGCCCGTCGCTGCCAAATTTGCTTAGAACAAGGCGCGCGGGCGGCGCCAGTCTACTTTCCAAATAGCCTCCAAGTCTCGCCTGTGACCTTTTACGTTTGACGCACGGAACATGCGTCTTAAAGCGTGCTGCATGCCTAGTTTGCGCTAATCGTTAGTAAATTTTGAATGAATGAAAATTACCACTTAGTAGTAATTTTCATTCATTCACAATTGTGTAGGCTATCTTTCACCCGTAATCACGGTCTCATAGATTCATTTTAGTTACTTACGATTGAAGAGTCTGAAAGAATTTTGCGACAAAAGTAGAGACGAATCCAATACATTAAATTGATGCAATATACTACAGTAGCTGATCTAGTTTACTGATAGCCTTTATCAAATCCAAGAATTGTGAAGTTGCAGCCACGCGCATGTGACAAGTCTTGCTTGAAATCGGTCTCATTATCGGCGCGGGCGCACAGTTTTCTCTGCTTTATAGTGCCTCAACTAAATATACTAAAGTCTTGTTGAGTGACGTTCTGTAAATATGAGTAATTTTCGGCATTCCCATGATCGTTTATTGAGACCGTCAATAAACATCTGGTTACCCAATCGAGTTCACGGCGTAAGTCAATAGTCATAATGTTTTCTCAAGATGTCGCACCACATTAAAAAAAGGTAAAAAGGATAAATCAGTGAAAGTATTTAGCAGCTGAGACTTGTGTTTCCCTACTCCAAAAGGCAACCTCATTCGTGTGATAATGATAACACGAATTTAAATGCTATTTAATACATCGGATAATCAAGTACTTGCCCATTTTAAATGGAGTGCAATGAGGAGATCTACGAGTATGGCCCGGCTAGTACGTTTTGCTAGCACTTTCGCAAGTTAAGCAACCGTGGGCGTGGTCCGGACTTGGATGGGTGAAAAGTGGTACAAGGCACGTAAGGCCGTTGGTCCCGGCTGTCATCATTGTAGACAGTCGTCAAGCTATGTCTGATACCTTTAGGCAGCATTTGCAGCAGTGTTGGCCACTAACAAACACAAAAAATTAATGCTTATCAAAAGATTGTTTGACCATGCTATATCTTTCGCTTTCTTTATCAAAAGCGTAAGTGCACCATCCGATCAGGAAGACAGTGATTCACGCGCCGTTTTGAATGGAAATTAGGTCGCATCGAGATTTTCTTAAGTCCAAAGTTTTTTTTTAATACTCCACGACTAATATCAGAATAAATTTGATTAATTTGATGGCCATTTATATTGTAGGAAATGAACTAAGCTAATTTGATTATAATAACCGTTTTAAAAAGGCAAAGTAGTTACTTCACTGCCAGAGTTAGTTTAGTAAAAAATTCAATCTTTTGTTCATTGGTTTTGGTTTGATTTGTGTACAAAATATGTTTTCGCCAGTATTTAAATTATACTAGCATCCGTGCTGATGATCTGGGAGAATAGAAAAAACTTAGAATGTACCAGCTGCTTTTCTGCCCGCGCAGATCGTAGAAGGCGATCGAGGGAATGGGCGAAAATGCAAATCATGTTAATAGGCGTTGCGGCTAGCAACCCATCACTATTTTGATTCCTCTTTTCACCTTATCGCCTACTAAAAGTGGCCTTCTGCTCCATAAGGGATAAAGACAGTATGTATGTATTTTATATTAAAAAACAAATGTTTGTGGATAACTTTTTGTTAAATCTTATAGTATGTGCCTAATCCATTAGGTATTATGGACTAAAATTGTTCTAAACATAACAAATTAGAAAAATAAGTCTTATTGTATACCTAATATTCCTTAATCATGAAGCAGTTATTGCTTCGACCTAGAAGATCAAACAGAGTTGTTCCCTTATTGGCATTATCTATATTGATATATTAATGACCTCTCTTGCATACTCTCAAAATCTCCTATAACCTCGCTAGAAATTAAAGCACCATTAATTTACGCCAAATTAGAAGACGCTAAGGAAATAAATGATATACAAGATTAAAATAAACGAAGGCATATGTTTATTGAATTACCTATGCTAGTGCGAAACGCCGATGAGTGGAATGTGTAAACATGAAAACACGCGTCCGGTATATACCGAGCCAGCGCTGAGAGATTTATCCTAAGCAGATGCTATCGCGGACTGCGATTTACCTAAACTACAAAATAAAGGTAATATGGAAGTAAAACTCGAGTATTTTTAGTACGCCAGACGCGGCACGCGTGGTTAAAGAGATAGATCGTTATTTGACTATTTCATAGAAACATTTTGAGATATACCATTTTTAGAGATAAAAACGTGTCGTATGTAGGTATTAGTTGAGGTAGTAGGATGTATGTAGATGCATTGAAAAATTCTTTTTAATCCTTGTAGCCATTTGGGCTTCAAAGTGTAACATCCGTAAAAATAATAATAATCCTAACAAAATTTCGCATTTACAATATTAAGAAAGAAACTTTTATAATATAAACTAGAAACATACTTTAAGCTCTATAACAACCGAAAGGTTGGCTTTTAGATATTATTTAATGCTTTCAGCATTAAGTCCGTCTGTGAAATGCAGATTGTATTTGTACAAAAATGGTGAAATAAACAAAAAAATAACTACTAGTGCAAATAGTTCATGAATTTGAATGACGCATTCTTGTTTGTATCAATCCAGCGTTGAGAGATTAATCTCAAACAGATGCTATCGTCGACTTCAGTTTACTTAAACCAAAAAAATAAAAGAGATTACAAGTAAAACTTGTATAACTTTTTATAATTGCAAATCGTCTGTGAACGCGATCGATGTTTCATGTTTGTATTGCTAGTCGAGAAATTATTCCGCTTGAGGTAAAGTCCTACCAAGACATTAAAAAGATGGCAAAGATAAGAGAAGAATGGAGGCATCTCCACTTAACTCCACCGATAAGAGCAAGCTCCTAAGTAAAAAGAAGAAGACAATGGACAGAGAGGAGTTTGGGAAGTTGACGACTAACAATCCTCATCCAGTAATGGAATGGCCCAAGAAAAAGAAGTTGCCAGATAGAAGGCATTATGCAGATGTTACATTTCTACACTCTATCTTGTAATTCAGTTTGCATGTAAAATAATTTTGGACATGATTTCTGTTAAAATATAGGGAGAGGAAGTCAATTAATTCGTTATAAATTTATTTCATTCGATCAACATTATTTAATTTATTTAATTCTAATAATTTCCTATTTGAATTTAATATTCATCAATCGATTACATCAATAGATAAAATATTGTAATTATAAATTTTCATTAAATTTTATCGATAAACAACTTTATTCATACCTATTATGATTCTTGATCATAAACTTGGTAATTATGACTAGTGTAATTAGTATCTATTATAAGCTTCAAATGTAATGTAAAAGTATATCTTTGTGTATCAGCTAAGTAGTTACTTAAACGGATATACTGTTATAGTTCAAATGCTAAAAGGTAATATATTTTTTTAAATGGTTAGAGCAAAGGAAACTAGCTGACGAGCGTGAAATGATTACCACACTTGGTCTATAATACATATCTTTAAGGGTGACTATACAGGCCTGTGTAGATAGGTACCTATTTAAGATATCCAAACTCAAATATAATTTTTAACATTTGAATTCCTCAAACTAAAATACCAGTACTTGTAGTAGATAATTTTATGATCTTGACCGACAAAGATTTGATATCAAGGCAGGTGTTAAAACCAGCCATTAATTAAATTCCTTCGAAGTTAACGTAAGGATCTACATAGAAAATAGATTAAATGTAATAAATGTATTATATTCCTTTAAAGTTTCCGTAGAGAACCATAATAGTTATTTCATAGTCACACTTTCCGTGTAGCGGAGTTTCACGATCAGATTTCTATAGATAACGACCATAATAGGATTACTGCGCCCGCGCATGTAACATAATACAAAATGTACGACATAAGCCGCGGCATTAGTAGAATGCGCGGGCTAAAGGTTTCTAGTACATACCATAGCTCTTAAAGCCTAAGTTGGTAGAAATTCCCACGTAAGCCCATACAATGGTTAGAATATAAAATAATCTAAAATTGTATTTTTTTTACCGACTTAAAAAAAAGGAGGAGGTTTACAATTCGTCGGAATCTTTTATTTTTTTATGTATGTGCCCCGATTACTCGAAGACGCTTATACCCATTTGGAAAATTCTTTTTTTGTTTGAAAGTGTATATTTTTCAGGTGGTAGATTATAGGAATTTAATTAAAATCGCTTATGTGGATTGCTTTTTTTAAAGGAAAATAACTAGAAAAAATATGTCGTCTAAATATACTATTCTTTGAATTTTCTAGTATCTGGTCTGGTAACCGACTTAAGAGAAGGAAAGATAAAAGGTAGAAGAGGTCCAGGACGACTAAGAAAGAGCTATGTAGATTTACTGAAAGAAAAAGCACTAAAGTGTAAGGCAGAGAACCGAGAAGTTTGGCGCATACTCCACCGACAAAAGCCACTAAGCTATTAAATAAATAGAAGAAGAATCATATAAGTCGACGATTTAGCCAAATAGCATGATCAGATTCTTTAGACAAAAAATGTTTATTTTTTAGAAAATGTTTAGTATCTGCTTTTTGGATCTTTCATCTTTTTGATTAGAACTTTTTTTAAAAAAGGTGTTATGTCACACCAAGCTGTAGTAGAAGCGTTTAATTGTATTACTGAATAGAGGAAATAAAGAGTTTTGTTTTTCTTAGAATCAGTTATTATACTCGACTTAATTGTAGACTGTAGGAAATTGCTTTATAAGCCTGACCCTTATGCAGTTGGATTGTGGCATATATAAAACAACCGCATGCATGCGGGAAGGGTGATAGCCGCATTCAACCGACTACCAGCTAACCACAATGCCACAAGCTGTAGTTTTAACGTGATTAAGTTTAGATATAGGTACTTTTATCCCTGAACTTATACTAGCTTTTTGGGCACCTGCTGCAGTTGGGTAAATTCCATTTTTAGTTGAGCAAAAGGGTAAAAAACTACAGTCAGTAAAAGAAACATCAAAAAATGTGTGGGTGGCCATCTTGGATCCAAAACCTGATTACAGTTTCGAGTTTTGTGGGGTGCTATACCCCAATATACAAAATTTCAGACCCGTGGGAGGTCCCAGTGAGACGTTATGAAGGAATTAAGTTAAAATTTTAAAATCCAGACGTCATCTTGGATTTAAAAAAAGTTACAGATTTTGATTTTACGATGCAAAAACCTCTTGAATACTGAATCGGATGCAGTTGACTACTGGCAGCTAGGTATCTTGGAAAAATAAAAAAATTTACGCTTAGCGTTTGGCGGGAATGGCTCGGTCTTGCGAAGGAGCTCAGCTTCGCTTACTATTACTTGAGGGGGAGTTAGGTGGTGACAGGGAGGCCCCATCAGGAGAGGTTCGGGCTTCGCCCTCGCCACGCAGCTCGGCCTTCGGTCTCGCGATATACATTCAAAAATTGTCCTAGTGCGGCGGTTATCTTAAATTTTGAAAAAAATAAAAACCATGGCAGTCTTCAAATTGCTTACTACATTTTGAAAAAAAAATCAAGCTCTTAACCCCTACCATTTTTGCAGGCCGTAGGTACCCTTTCCATACGAGGATCTGGTGAAATAAATTGTTTAGGTGAGAAATCAAAATATTATTTACTATTTTTCTATTACTTCATTGTATCTACTTATCCCACATAAGGTAGGAACTTTATGTGGGAATTAATTAGAAAATAAAGATAAATAGATTCTTGATCACGTAAAACAAACATACTCGTAAATAAAACTCTCGCCACAATAAGTTCGTTTTTTTTCTTTTTGCTTGATTCCTTCTTTCATTACCACAAAACAAAGAAACATTCCGAGCAATTATTTAAATTATTTCTGGCATATACTATATCTGGTATTTTATAATCATTTAATTATTTCAATTGAAAATGTTTTATTACCTAGAAATTAATCGACTGGTTTTAATTTTCCAATAAATCCGATTAATTGACCTGAGACGCATAATTCTCAATGATATACAAGACAGTTTCATAAATGAGAATTAAAATATTATCATCGATAAATAACTCATAAATCAAATAGATCATAATTTACAAAATTACATACTATTGTAGATGCATTAGTCTTATAATTATTATCTTGCGCCAGGAATAAGTTAACCTATAAATATAGCTGACTTCGAAGCAATTAAAACATGCAGAGCCACTATACTCGTATACCTACCCTGCCCAGAAAAACTGGGAATTTTTTGAATTTATATAATAAATTAAAAAAAAACAGCAATTGGAGATGGTATTGGATAAAGAGAAATAAATGGTTAGCCGTATGGTTCCCGTGTGGTAGCAGGTGGATAAAAAGTCAGCCTGTATATGGCTCTGGTAGTACAGAGAGGGTCGTTCTACTCCAGTGGAGACTAAAAAAACCCTGATGATGATGATGATGAAATGTATATAAAAGGAAACCTTTGCCCAATGGCACAACATGGGTTAAAAAACATAAAAATGGTTAAATAAATATTCAGATATTTCTTTAGTAACAAATTTGGAATTTCGACAGTATAATTATAAATGAACAGTCTTAGCTAATCTGTATACTTAAACAAGAACTTGTACTTACCTGGTGCATATCAATAATATTAGAACGTAACCCGAATACTCGTACATTTAACAGATTCTGTACCTAATAAAATGTATCTAGTTGAGACTAGCTAGTAAAATGTTGGCTCAATATTATTTTACGATCAAATTTATAATTGTCGAGCAAAATATAATAAATTTGCATTCCTCCAAATTTGCATTAACATTATTGACGTATTTGTTTCCCTTCACATTTAACCCTGTCTATGCAAACATAATCAAAGCTATGGCTTTGATTGTTTACAAACGTACATGCATGCTAATCAATCGATTTCATTAAAACAAAGGATTGATCTATGACTTTGAATATGATCTGTAATACACGAATTCATCTTTAGATGTTTGCCAATACTTTTTTATGTCCCTATAATAATTTTATAGCATGTTAGATTACTTTAACCTTAAAATTGTTAAAATAAAAATTCGCCCTTATTCATAAACTCTATTATAATAAGTTCTACTACTCGTAAATCATACTGAATTCAGTCCATGGTTCTTATCAACCTGAAATCCTTAAATATGGGTTACGTTGATGTCTTTTCATACACTATTTACAATGCTACGTCATTCGTAGACCCTCGTAGAAGGCAATTTTTTGGCGTAGCAAATTACGAATTCAAAAATAATATTTACTTGTGTTAAGTTGTTCAATTTTGTAATCATACGGATTAATTCTCATCATCGTCTTGTTGCGGCGTATGAAGTGAATCATCTAATTTTGACTTTAAATTTCAATTAAATTAACGTAGCTATTTACCCAGCACTACGTAATTTTCCATAATTTTTTCTATTTGAGCGAGGTTGTCTGGAAGAAACTGCTTAGCGATAAGGCCGCCTTTTGCGCATTTTCTAGTTTTTAAGATAATTATGTTCTGTATTTTTCTTTTGTGCAATAAACGGTATTGTATTGTGTATTGTAACCTCATTGTGGTAATTTTAAGGGGGTGGTAACAGATAGTAAACATGCAAAGCGCACTGAATAAAAAGTACATGTAGGGTATAAACCTACAATTCACAATGCACATTGAACATTGATCTTGACACGAACAATATAAGTCAGACGGATAGATCGAGATCTGGTTCATGACGCCTGAATGCGGCCCTTTGTGCGGAAGCGGCGCTGCGCGGGCGCCGGCGCCGGCCGCTGGCCATGAAACGTGGGACACAAGGGTCAAAGTTCTCACTCCGTGACCTCCATTCTGAACACTATTCCTAGATATTTCAGTACGCGCGCAGAATGCCGAACTAGTCACCGATACAAACAGGAAAACTGATTTTGATTGACCAAGGCGATTACGCGAATAGTGACGCATCGGGAAGGAAATTGTGTATTTAGTGATTGTAGTACTACCTAAATATTTTATTGAAAGTAAACAATAGTAAAACTAGCCTTGAAAGGAGAAATGGGGAAGGTATATAGTTCATTATAGTGATATTTTTTTTACTATTTTTTCTTTTCTTAACAATTTTTCTGATAATGTATGAAAGTAGCAGTGTAGGCTGTTTTTCTAAAATCTTAGTATTGTAGGATTCTTAAATATTTTATATGTTAAAAAGTTTATATTTTTTAATAATAGATAATATAAAAAAATTAATAGTATAATTTCTTGTTCTTTTTCTTTAATAGTATAATATTGTTTCTGCCTGAACGTAAGAGAGGTCCAGGTCGCCTAACCAGCATGACGAAGCTGTTAAAAGTGGAGAACCTACCCGACCCGATAATCCAGCACAGATTGTCCTGGCACCGATTAACTAGGAGAGCAGACCCCGCATAAAGCGGGATAGTGAAAAGACAAAGAATAAGTTTTGTATTGTATTGTACTTATTTATTTCAAACAATTGTCTTTACAGGCCTCAAGACCCAATGCGACATGCTTGCCTTACTACTACTACTACCTAATTACATAATACAAATTATTCTCAAAGATATCCTTGTGAACTCACTCAGACTGCAACAAAATAGGTCGATCTCATTCGCTACTTGGTTCAGCGTGTGCAACGCCCGCGTCAGCGGAGCCTTCTGCAGCAGATGGTAGTTAGTATAATTAGTAGATTAAGTATCGTTTATTGTCATGAAATACTTTGTAAATCTGTAAAATTACGATTAATTTAAATAAATATTTAATTGAAATCAACCGAGTGAAACTACGTACATTAAATAAACATGGACAAGTAGCTCTGTTACAGATTTTAATTGGTACTAGAATGTACTTATAGTTGTGATTTACAAACTGCTCTTAAGATATCAAGATTATAATTCATTTCAGATTATAACAAGTATTAAGATTGTTTTATACTGACTATCAAAATATAAAAATGTTTTTAATTTATTATTTTAAAGAACGAAAAATCGATATTCCTTGAGAAAAAGTAGTTATCATGGGGTAAACTTTACAATTTTGGCATTTAAAAAAAGTATAAGTAACGTTTATTTACGACAGGAATAGGAAGGCACGCAAAGGATAATAAACTTAATGTCACAATAATTCATCCGATTTCATTGGCACAACAGTACTCGTAAAATTTATAGCATAGGAATTATTGCGTCTCCTCAACTGAATAGGTAATCTCTAGGTACAGACTAACATACAAGTGATAGAGGTTATGGTTGGCCTACTCCCGACAATAAAGAGGAAGTGGTGTCAATAAAAATAAAACTATAAATGGTCACGGATTTTGAATGCAGATTACTTGATGGATCTAACGAATGGGTTTAGATTGTCAAGACAGTCTATTGTGTGTTCGCAATTTGAAATCATGTAAAATATAGACACTATCAGCGATATATACTGTGGTAGCTCTGCAAACCTAACTAAACTTAAATATCTTTAAACACTGAAGTTATAAGTTAATAAATGTACATCAGTATATTAAAAATATGTTGACAAAATTGATACTTTAGAATATCGTAATTTTTTAAAAAAGGTTATCAATTCGACCTGTATTTTTTTGTTTATTGCGCGATATATTCGCCAATAGTGAACCGATTTTGATATATTTTTTTTAATAGCCTACCAAGTAAGTTCTATATTAATTTTGATGAAGACATGGTGAAACACTTTGGAGATATGAAGAAAGTCCTTAAATAAAAAGAGGTAGGTTTTTTTTTTGTAAAAAATAATAAGTATTTGAAATGTTAGTTTAATTCAAAAAATTGTAGCTTACGTACTTCGATCAAATAAAATTAGATATTGTCATTCTAAAGTGTTCAGTTTGAAGTAAATAAGCAAGCTTGAATGATTTTTCTGTTAATTCATCATTTAAAATCGTGACGGGACAGAAGTGTCTCGCTACTTTGATTTGTTTCAAAATTAAAGCGGGACACCTCTGTCACTGATTGTACGTCTGGCGGCTGCTTTAATCTCACGACCTTTGCATAGTAGGATAGGCTCGAGACATTTTTGCACCGTGCTGATTCATACGCTTAATATCATATACATCATTTGTATAAGTGAGTCACGACACATTCTCATAATGTGGTCATCACGTTTTGGTTTAGGTAAATAGGCATATAACGAATGATTTGCATAATGTACAATTAGCAAAATGCCATGAGCGTAAGCTGCCTTCTTTGCAGATACTGCAACTTATCATTAAATGAAAAATGGTTTTAGATTAGACCAGTATTTGACCACGTCAACCGCTTGACATAATATCTACATTTGTGGACTTAATGCTTTAACATTAATAGATTTTATTCATTGCAATTTATCTTCTTTAAGGTTGGCCCCTTATTTTGGCTTAAATGACTGGACTATATTCTCGGCCGCAATATTGTTTATTTTCTATTACATCATAGAAAGTTGAAATCTGCGAATAAATAATTCAATGGTTGACATACATTTTTGAGACTCAAAATTATTTAAAAAAACATTAGGTGAAACTATGGTAATTACAAAAAAACATATGACAAAAAAATTATGAAGAAACAATATTATGAAAAAATAGGATAATCATGATTGATTATCCTATTTTTTCATAATATTGTTGCCGCTAGTATACAATAAATAGAAAGATGTGATCATCTTTCTATTTATTGTATACTAGCGGCCCGCCCCGGCTTCGCACGGGTATGTATTATACATATAAACTTTTCTCATGAATCACTTTATCTATTAAAAAAAAACCGCATCAAAATCCGTTGCGTAGTTTTAAAGATCTAAGCATACATAGGGACAGACAGTGGGAAGCGACTTTGTTTTATACTATGTAGTGATGAATCGAATTCATAGAAATATATTATTAATCAAACACTATTAACTTAAATATCATCAAGTTCGCAATGCAATCGACTTGTCCAAGTTTATAGCTCTATCGATGAGGCGCCACATTATGTAAAGGTACTAGTTCATTCAATAAATTCCTTTAATCCTAATTTTATTGCGTCGTCTTACCACAGAAGTGATTGCCTTTGCATAAATAACTTGAAAACTTAAACTTACTTAAGAACGATTTGCTTGGAGCCATGACAAGTCTTGTAGCAGTAGCAACCATTTTAAGTTTGTTATTTCCAATTAAAAACAAGAAGAAAATAAATAATTAGATAAAGACAAATTGCACAGATAAAGTAAGTTGTTAAATAGTATTTTTTCTTAAAATTATCAAAGTAAATGACACGCTCCCGTGTCGTGTGTCTAGATTAAGTAAGTCTACTTTTGTGAAGTTTAAATACTTATAGCTTGAGAATTTTTAAACTGCCTTATTGATCTCAAAAATAATTTTGATCTATAACTATAATCACCGACCGTCCAATCAATTCAAAGCGGATTTATTGTTGTCCATTAAATAATTGGTATGCAATCAGAATGGCTGGTGGATTCGAGACAGTAAAAAAAAAGGGTGCGCCTTAGGTTAATTAGTGCAAAATGTATTCAGACATAATATTAGGGGCGATCCCTAAAATAAACAGGCTAATGAAGATGGATGTTTGCCTATACCGCGGGTGGCCATTGGTCCTTGTTTTACAGTTTCCTCAAACGGCGGAATTCCTTACCTAATAAATAAGTTCCTTAATTATTTTTCAAATGTTAACAAGAGAAGCTATTTAGTAATTTTGAATATGCTTTAGTGAATTTATTATTATTATTATTATTATTTTACTCTTTATTGCACACAATTTAACAAATTATACATAAAAAATAGAGATAAATGTTAGCATACAAAAGGCGGCCTTATCGCAAAGCAATCTCTTCCAGGCAACCTTAGGGTAGTATGGATACTAAAGAAATTTAGATATGTTACAGGTGAGGTGCAATATTTCAAAGGAGATATACAAATAAAATGTTATAGAATATATATAATTCATTCTTATATGAAAAATATTTACATATATATATATATATATATAATATAAATAAGATAGTGTACACGAAAGAAAGTAAGAACCTAAACAAGATGCGAAAGGAAAAGAGTGACTTACAAAGAAGAAAGGAAGTGTGATTTGACTTGTGATTTAAAGCTGGCTAGCGTTCGAGCCTGTCGGATGGACAGTGGCAGTGCGTTCCAAAGCCGAACAGCTTCTACAGTGAAGGACTGAGAATAAAACCGGGTGGAATGATCAGGAATGATTAGTCGCAAATTTTCGGAGCTGCGTAATTTACGAGTTGCAATTTCACTGTAAAAAACGAAACGTTCCCTTAAGTACCTAGGGGATGCAGGATTGAATAATATGGAAAACAGGAGTGAAAGAATATGCCATTCCCGGCGACGTTTGAAAGGTAGCCACTTGAGCTGGGAGCGAAAATGGGAGACATGATCGTATTTCCGGAGACCGAAAATAAACCGAATACAAAGATTTTGGAGGCGCTCAAGCTTGGTAAGTTGCTCTACAGTAAGATTAAGGTAACAGGTATCGGCATAGTCAAGGATAGGAAGTAGGAGGGAATTTGCAAGCATAATTTTGGTATCTACAGGAAGGAACTTAGATTTATTATAGATTTTAGAAGATATGTGGGATTTATTTACATATGTAAATGGCAAGGTCAGCGTGATGGTTTTTTGTCAACACTTATTTATACTCGTAAGCTTCTTTTTTAAGAAATCAACTGCATTCGATTAGTACTTTGGTACGAAGTCATTTTGCTTTTGCCCAGCTGTGGGCCGTTGTAAGTCAGGTAAGCTGACGATGATGATGAAACTTATATCTACTGAGAAAAGACCATTGAAAATATTAAATTTCCTAGTTGAAAAATTAAAGTGAGCATGTAATCGATAAGTGTTGCCTACGAGTATGTTCAGTGAAATCATTGCGTGATTCAGAACCTTTCAAGAACTATAGCAGTTCTGAATACCTATTGAAAGGGTTTCCATAAAGATGTCTTGTTATTTTAAGCACATAAGATGAGATCATTAACAATGTTAATAAATAATAACACACATGCTTTAATTAAAGACCGTATGTTGTTTGTAATTAAAATTAATTAATTTGTGTTTACAACGCCATGACTACACAGACACCGTGACATATCTTCGATGTGAGTGATAAATCTATTAGGATCCACCGAGTTAAAATTAGCATGTTTTATGTATAGAGCAGACACTAAAATAATTTTAGTAGCTTTAAGCACTCATTATCATCAGGTCTTTTTTAGTCTCCACTGCAGGAGTACGACCCTCTCTGTACTACCAGAGCCATGCTTGGCCAGAGTAATCACAGAATTTGGCCTATCCCCTACGCTGGCCAGAGGGGTCGGAGAGGTCTCATTGATGTTTATAAGCTTTGTTTAGCTTGTGTTTCCTAAGTCGCCTTCTACGACATCCACGGGAAGACTTGGAGTGGTCCTATTCTACTCTGCCGGGACCCACACGGCTTCCAGCACTATTCATTAGGAATTTAAGGCAAAATGATTCAAAACACTAAAACGAAATAAAAAAATCCCTTTAGATAAGTAGAAACCACGTATCTCATTGAAACCTAGAATAAGATTTTTTAATAAAAAAAGAAAAAATAACCATGAAAACATATAAAGAGGTTATATAAGAACTTAGCGGAGGAAAAGGAGATACTGAAAGCACTCCGCCGACAAGAGCGCAGCTCTTAAACACAAGAAGAAGGTATCTCATTTACGAAAGATTCGGATTCTTAAGTTTGTTGAAGGATTTTTCAAAGTGAAAACATTTTACGGATATAGGTGAATCATTCGACGCCGGAAGAAAAGATTATTTTGTTTACTTAGCGGAGAGCAAAAACGAACATACAAGTTATATCTCATAATTACAATAACAATTTTCTCATTGAACATGTCAACTCTGTACATTAATTTCACTTTTTAAATCGTCGATTAATAAATCAAGGAAATGAGGCGTCGTTATACAATTTAAGTGGATATTCGTGATGCTGTATGATTTGTCGGAAAATTACAGCTGATGATGTGCAAGTGATGAATGTATTATTTATTTTCCTGATTTATTGCATTCATTTGCGATTGATGTCGCGTACGTGCGTTTACGCATGCGTCGGTGGTTTTTAAATATGTACTTAATTCATTACACACATTATTTTGAGATTGCAAGGGACAAACGTATGATAATACAGATATAATACCTCTAGAAGTCGTTTCTGCTACGTTTTTAAATTGTTTCCATAATCCAGATTTGGGACCTTAGGTACTGTTGTAATTTGGGATTGAGAAACTTGTTTTAGCGCAGCGTAGGACACTCAACTGCTCGGTGGGTCGGATGACATGAAAAAGGTTGCAGGAAAACGCGTCCTGCGTTTTTCTGGACGCTGGACATACGCAGGCCGCTTCCGATCGATCGTTTTTTAAGATCCTTGGGAGAGGCCTATGTCCATCTGTGGACTTCTATGGCTGATATGATGATGAACTTGTTTTAATTTAGTTTCAACTTAATTGCTTTTGAAAAAAGTATTTCTGGGACGTTATTGGTATTGCCAAGACGGTTTTATGTTTTTACGTATTGCACATGGCTTCAAAATAAGCTGCAATTGATTGATAATATCAGGAAGCTAGAGACAATAATAAAAATTGTAACAGAAGTATAACCCATTTTCTTTTTCTTAAACTAAATACGATACAGTAACGCGGCATAGCTGCCACCATGTTGCCATTTTTTTTAATTTATTTTTTTAACAAAAACAAGAAATAACTCTGATCTAACATTTCTATAAGCATTGAAATGTTAGAATGATGGAAATAAGGAAAGATGTTGTGTTATTTTAATTATAATAACGAGAAGCTATCACCAAAGGTTCAGGCCGATATCCTCAGTTGCAGATTATGTAAGATCATGCTTTGTGATATCAATATGTGTTACTAGATCACACTATCAAACATTGTCTGTTACACACTTTAATTTATGGGCTTGATATCTGTCGATGAATCTCCATTCGTCAATCGCCATTCGTAGCTGCATTTCTAAATAAATGCCATCAACTCGACAAGTTTGCTTCATAACACGGCTGAGAATAAAGCACGCTACCAAAACAGTATTTATATTATAGTGACGTCAATTGAAATGTGATATGTTTCTTATGCCTTACTTGTCTGTTTTTGTTTAAATTCTGGCACAAAATTTATTTATGAATTAAAAACATATACTAATAAGAATAGCTGCGAATAATTACTGTGTAATCATGAATTATTATCTAAGAAAATTTGAAAATTCTTCAATTTCTTTCTAATTACTGTTGGTCGTAAGAAAGACATACTTGTAAGAATAGAGTGTTTTGTACACACACATGACATCGTTTACAGTGGTTTCGTGTCTTCTTGAATAAGTGTATTTATTTAGTTAAAAGGACAAATATAATTTGATCCTAGTTTCTTCCGAACTGTCTGTTTGTCGTATTCATTTACACCTTATTATCTTGAGTGTCGGTAATCTAACAAACGGAAGTAATCAACTCGGACGCCAGAACAGACCCATTCATTATGTACAAACTCCTTGTTCTTTTATTTCTGCGATAAGGTTATTTGCATATTATTTTGTGAGAGAAATGCTAAACATACGCATGCCACGGGCGGCGTCTGTAGGCGTTAAATGCAAATCGCGTTTCACCGCAGGACAATGCAGCCGAAGTGTTGCACGTCTTGTAAACAGCGCGAACGTGGTTAGTTGTTCTACTTTTTTGGGTAAACGGTTGTCCGTAAACGGTGTTGTATAGGCCGCCGCAGAAATACTGCGGGCGGTACAATGCCTCATTCGCAGCCGCCGTACAAGGCTTGTGGTGTGGCGTCGCGCCGCATCTCGCTTCTTCGATATCCCCGATTACTCGTTCACACCATTTTAGCTGACTTCAAAATCACACTTTATATTTTGTACAAACGTGGAAGATATAAGTAGGCGGTATGTAACGCATCCCATACAGAGAGTAATTTACGGCATGCTACAATGACTTTCACAATCGAATACCCTAATGGTTATCGCCGCAATGAAACATTCATCGGGATGCGCCGAGAGCATCGAAACAAAATTATATTTTATGGAAATGACCGTTGAATCGACGCCAATACCCGCTGCATTCTCGCGGTGCGACAGTTATTCGGGCGTGTGTGCAAGCACGAACAGCGCGTCGTGCCTATCGACAACAATAAGACCGCGCCTTGTGCCATAAACATTCTTTGCCACAATCATTTCGAATATAACCTATAAATTAGCACACAGCCGACTGCGAACAAGCGGTTCGTCGCCCGCGAGAATTCGCAATGAGGGCCGGGCCGGGCCGGCGGGCCGCATCGCCGTTGCACTGCGCCCCCCGAGGAATATGCATGCGACTGCAGCGGCCACGGCGTCTTTGGCCACGGCTTTGCCAATTAGACTTTGAGCTGCGTTGTGCCCATACTGCCCTACTAATAAATAACAAATACATATTTGTAACTGAGACATACTAAAAGCTCATTATTAATTCCTACGCATTTGCAATGATTTCTATAGGTGTTGACATAGAATTTATTATTACGACCGTTCGCAGACTACCGAGAGCCATATTTGATGTAATTGAGCGTGAAGTTAATCGATTTGCTTACGACAAATAAGTTTGATTGTCATTCTGTCCATGTTTTACTTTTTACGAGCGAACATTAATTTAAATTATGCAAAATACGGCGATAAAATCACTAAACGGAGATCAGTATCTTATTCAGCAATTTACGTCAGTATGTATTGACTATATAAGATACAAAGCCGGTAGTTACGTTGATTTCTGAGGTAGGCCTGACCCACGTTAATTAGATTTATCATAATGGTTCCCAGTTAATGGCTAACCATTCCAGTTGCCATATTACGTTAAACTGTTTATTTTCACACATGCAGGAATACGAAAGTGCCAATACTAAAATTTGACTAAAAATTCCCGAGAAAAATTTAAATTTTGTTAGATAACATATTTATTTAGCCGCAGGAAGCCCACTGCTGGACATACTTGTATATTATTCATTCCTAGCAGTTTCCGCAATGGCGAATGTCTCTGCGATTAATTACTTATTCAGGCTTCCATGAAGGCCACTCGTCGGCGTATAACAATATAATGTCTACTTGAAATTTCCCAAATGACCAAAATAGCACTGAAGAATAAATCCCCTATGAGTAGTTCATTTGTACGATAACTTTTAGCCGACCAGCAGTAACGACTCCAACATTTATAAAATCAAGGGGGGTTTAATGTTGGACACATTGTGAATATTGTAATATGAAAACCTGTTCCCGATATATGGTAGTTCTTATTCTTTATTGTAAGAACGTCGTATTGACACTGTCGTTCATACGAGCGTTATATAAGTTTGATATAAAGATAACAAAATCGCATGTATTAAACAATAGGCCGCGTTATCAGTTTATCTTTGAGTTTGTATGATCAGCATGTAGGTAAATGGTTAATTAGGTCGAACACTCGCGATCGAGAGTTGATTAGGAATACGAGGTAGTGATATGCAAACACGTGTTATCAAGATATCGTATTGTGATTTTTATAAGGGTTAGATAAGTTTCTAGCAAAAAAAAATAGTGTTTTGGTATATTTTGCGACGTAATATTACTTTTACGTTTATTTAAAATTATCTAATCATTGTGTTTTTGCGTAGATGTGTTTTCTCAAGTTTTCTGCATTAACGGAAATAATAATTATAACCACTTAATACAAATAACTAAGTACGTTCTCTACCTTATACAAGTAAGGAAAGTTGACAACGTTCTTCGGAATTTCGGGTCTCTACTTACATATATTCGCAAAACTTACAGGAGAATAAAATAAAAAATTATGTACAAAATATTAACAATTCAATAAATATCTAGATTGATTGATGATTTTTTTATTAGTATTTTTTTTCTTCTATCTCGCCAAGGAGTAGTAGATATTGTTTCACTTATTTAACGTCTAACAAAATATACTGAAACTATTCAGTCCATTATACTGAACAACTTTCCCCAAGGAACATAAATTGAAATATGAAAAATATAATTTTTTATTTTCTTTACAAACTAGAATCAACTGGTCGGTTAACTTGTATGGGAGGCCAAACATATTCATTCCTATTTCGATATATGTTCCTTGGGAAAAGTTGTTCAGTATCATGGACTGAATCCACCCTTAAAATAGTTTTAGTAGGTACCTATATTTTGTTAGATCCTGTATAGGACAAGTAGTAAGTATATTTACTTTTTTTTGTATACTACACTCTGATAAAACTACATGTACTGACAATCAACGTCTCGCTTTCTGGCATACTTACAGCTAATGACATAAAAGTGACATGAGACGCGCGTTTTCAGTTTTCGCCCGTTACGTCACGCCGGACCAGACGTCGCGTCATGCGTTCAGAATAGTTCGCGACGAATTCACAGTTTTTCAGCCGACCGAGGTCAAGGTGTGGTGCATTGTCTATTGTTTCTACTGTGGAAAATAAGGCGTATTTTGATAGAGTTTAATTTAGATGTTTTTTTACAAACAACTTGATTAGTTCATAAGTTTCCGTACTCTAAGGACACCGGTTGCATTATTGGGTGATTATTTCCGTCCTTGAATGTATCTTTATGTATTTGGAACTTGTTAGGTCCACCCTTAGGTCACGGAGAAAAACGCGACTATCCCACAGGAGAGAATGTGCAGCAAAGCAAAATGAATTATCTGACTTAAGTGTGGTCTGGCGTTAATTTCAAGTACACACATAAATCATGTAACCAATAGGTATGTTATTTATAGACTTACTTGATACCATCGCCATCGATACTTATGCCTAGCTTAAAGTCGATATTATAAGATATACCTAATTTATTGAAATGTTTACTCTATAAATTACTTATTTGTACTAGATACAGCTATCATTTATACAGCCTTTCTCAAATGTCTCATAAATATGCAGAGTGGTCAGGATAGGAAGTACTAAACACCTCAAGAAGTCGTATATTTCACTTCGATTGATTGCGCAATCGAGTTCTTGGTACATCGCTATGCATGTACGAATGACTTGCCCGTGTACGAGAGGCCAGCCAGACTTGTTCCGTCTCGCTGGCGCCAAGACAATATTCGACCCTATCTCATGCGCCTGATACTCTCTGCTTAGATGCTGTGACACTATGATCTGCCCGACCGTTAACTGTCGCGACATAAACACTAAACTTGCTATGCTAACAACTATACTCGAGCTTGCGGGCGCACATTTCCATAACACAACGAATTTCACGACGACAAAAAGACAAGATCAGTTTTCATATTCTGAGAAATTTAATTTAGTTTTCATTCTAGCCTTCAGTTACAGTAGAACAACTAAAATATAAATAGACTCTGACAACCTGTAAATTATCGTACACCTGACAGTTTATTCATGGTAATCATGAGCATCGTCTACCCGGCGCCTTATTACATCATGCCATTGGAAAACTCGCCGCGTCGGTGAGGCCGAAAGACGTTAGGGCGCGACTAGACTCGGAATGAATACGAGATGGCTCTAGTCACATCACGTTGTCGCTCTCGAGGTTGCTTTCAAAAGTTTAAATTTACGCTAAATTACATTAATGAGTGGTTTTGGCCAAAGAGGCGCCGCGGAGGGATCGCGAGTACGGTGTAAACGTGCACAAATATTCATCACACACACAAGAGTGAGCCGGCGCGGGCGCCGAGTACAGCTCGCGAAGTCAAAGGTGTCCCGGCGCCGCGCCGCAGTCCGCACCGCTCAGGCACAGGCTCAGGGTTGCCAGATTAAACTACCATTGCTGACATCAACAATCTCATTTAAAGCTCATTAATACTGTTACATCATGTAATTTCTACTACTTTACTAATGTCATTAATTCGACTGTACGTCTCATTCCACGCATTGTTGTTGTTCCAAGTTTCTTAAACCAAGTCATCGCCTCACTGGCGCCATTTGCCAATAAATTTAGGGCTGTCTCGTGTATTAAATGAATTTACAGAGTGAATTATGAATACTGGCGCCGGTCCGTGCTAGATCACTATCTGCCTTCGGATATATCTAGGCGCGTAAACAGGTCTGCTCATCATACTGTTTACTGGAGATTCTGTTTTCTTGTTTCTCATGTCAATTTTCTGCCTGGTACTGGTACCAATAATCAGATAAAACGATTTATTAGGTTCGCTCGTTTGGTGTACTGTATCACTATTATTTATAGCAAGTCACTTCTGGTCGCAATGTATAAGTTAAAATGAGTTAATGAATTCATTACTGTTTGGTGACACTGGTTAATTTACGACTTATCCCGATGGCTATAAAGTCACCGAAGTAAGATGGTCATTAAGAAAATTTATTCACTTATAGAACAAAATGATGATATAATGTATATACGATAGATTTATTTAATCGTACATTTTTACGAGCATGTTAAATGCTCGTAAAAATGTAATGAGCGCATCAACAAATCTCGTACAATCAAATTGTCGCGCGAAATGTCAGTGCTCCCTCTATTTCAGTACAGAGCAGACCCAACAAGAAAGCTATGCAAAGCGCAAATTCTGCCGTCGCCGTCTAGACGCGGCCGATCCTATTACGATTGAATAACATTTGATCCAATCAACCAGAATGGAAGGGTCGCGAGGTCTTGCGAACACTCCGTGGACCAGCGGCCGCACTCATAATTTGCGACCAATTGATTGAAAGACCCCTTTTTATGAGTCCATGTATTGGACGGAGAAAGAGGCAGAAGTATTTATTAATACTGAAACAGTCACAAGAGGAAACATTTTTTCTATTCACCTGAATGACTACTACAAAATCAATGTAATTTTCTATAGATATATGACACATTTATTCCTACAATACAAGCAATCACCTTTCACCGATTGGTCATGAAATGGACACTGATTAATTGAAATATATCGTTGTTTCAGCGCCCGATATAGTGCAGCAGGACAGCCCAGTGATGATTGTCACCGATAACGAAGAAAACCTAAGTATGAAACGTAAGTTTTGATGAGAATATTAAAACGCCAATAAAAGTAGTCATTATGAAAAAAAGTTATGCATGTCTGGATTTTTTAATGCATGGCTTAGGTAACTCAATTGTGTTTTAACGAAGCTACAATTTCATATGACTAGAAATCTAAAACCAAACTATTTCAGAATGACTTGACTCGACCCCCAATCTTGGATACAGGGTATCCGCAATGATTCGCCATCCTGATTATATGCTTTGCATTTTATTTGTATTTTTAAGAGTTACCTTACCCGAGACAGAATCAGACTTTCCCATACAAACGTAGTCTACGTTTTATTTTGAAACGACTTGTCAGATTTCGGAAAAAAATTGTAATTTCAAAGAAATCGCATATAAATGTTTTCACAGTCAAAATATGAACTTGAAAGAGAATATAGTGCATTATATCATTTTTGACCATCAGTATGGAAAACGTTTACACTCTTATATTTTCTTTCAAGTTTATATTTTAACTGTGAAAACCAATCATATGCCTAGTTTGTCACTATTTTAATACGTTTTTACGAAATAATGAAATATTACCCTTTTATCATATATAAATAAATAAATAAATAAATATATAGGGACAAATCACACTGATTAAGCTAGCCCTAAAGTAAGTTTTAAACTTGTGTTATGGGATACTAACTTAACGATACTATATTTTATGATAAATACATATATAATTAAACACCCAAGACCCAGGATAATTTGAAAAAGGCCATTTTCCAACTTGCCCTGGCTGGGGATATGCGATTTCTTTGAAATTACAAAATTTTGCCGATATCTGACATGTCGTTTCAAAATAAAACGTAGATTACGTTTGTATGGGAAACTCTGATTCTGTCTCGGGTAAGGGCACTCTTGAATCCCTACCCTAGACTTTCCCATACAAACGTAGTCTACGTTTTATTTTGAAACGACATGTCAGATTTCGGTAAAAATTTGGTTCTTTAAAGATATTGCATATATCCAGGGTTATAATTGGTTTTCACAGTCAAAATATGAACTTGAAAGAGAATATAGTGTATTATATCATTTTTGACCATCAGTATGGAAATTTTTACACCCTTATATTTTCTTTCAAGTTTTCACGACGTGAAGTGACGAGTAATTAGTTATTTTCAGCTAGATTTATTGTTTTTTTCTGGTTTTTGTCATATCTTTGTATTGTTACCAGATTTCGGTGCTTTACTGACCGGCCGCTCGCCCCTGTGCATCAGAAGGGACGACATGACAGGCGTGCCAGTCGCCCCGGGAGTGGCCACAGCTCGCTTCATCTTTCGCCGCCGCCACCTCTACTGGTCTGTCATATTGGGATCCTCAATCACAGCCCAGCCTCGTGCTCTCTCCTTCTTAGATAGAGAAGGGAGAATGCTCATTGAGCATCCTTTAGCAAAGGCTCCTGGAATACACGCGACTTATGAGGAAAAAACCGACAAGGTTAGTGTCTACGCCAAGAGGACGGTGTGGAAATTTGTACACGAGATGATAAACTCCTGTACTTGCTATTTATATTAATTCAATGACTTGTTAGAGTACTCTAAATTTCTGTGATTTTTGCGTTGATTCGTGTTTATATTGTGATTTTGTACAAAAATAAAGCTACTAACATTCATTGCATTCGGCACTGTTATCGCTCAAGAAAGGTGCGTAACCTACCTTAAACTGCTGCTGACTGTACTATCCCTGAATGCGCAATCTGTACAGTAAAGATTTGGTTATGCAGGGTCTAACACAATATACTAAATAACTTTTCCCAAGAAATATATAGCGAAATACAAAAAAAATATTGGCGTCTTATACAAGTTGCCCGCCCGATCAGCTGCTCCGAGTTTATACAACGTGGATGGGACATACCCGTAATAAATCGAACCATGGTCTATAATTTCTACAGACCTAAATTTCGGCATTCCCATACGAGTACTAATTGCCCGGGCGGCTGCACACTTTTGTATGGAAATGTCGAATTTTTTTTTTGTTCTTTGGCTGTTTTTTTTTTATTATACTATAATGATCTATTATAGACCGTGGTTCGATTTATTATGGGTATGTCCCTTCCACTTTGTATAGGAATCTAAAATTGTTTTGTTTTTTTCATATTTCAGTATACATATGAGTCATGGGGAAGTTGTTCAGTATCATTGACTGAATGTAAGACCTATATAGTTTCAGTATATTTTGTTAGTCGTTATACATAATTTGCTCGTATGTCATTGTCGACAAACCACCAGCTAATTAAAAACCTGTAAGGTTAAAACTCTTGTGTTCTTGCATAAAAATAAAAACAATGTTTTTTTGTCCAGCTACGTTTGTATTACTTGATGATGATGATTACTACCTACTTGAACAAAATGATGATCACCTTTTTCTTACGTTAAATGTTTTCTATTTTAGTTGTGCGGAGTCTGGCGCCGAGTTCCTCGAGAATATAAAAGATTACTTAGAGACGGATCACTATTTGTTGCGCTCATATGGGGAGATGCACAAAATAATACCATGGACAGCGCACTGAGTGGACGAATCGATAGGTAGGTACGAACTTAATAGTCCAATAAAACGTTTAATCGTATTTATAAAATCGTGTTTTATTGCAGCAATATATCTTATGTTCTGTGAATCAAATACTATTAGATTGATGCAATAGATTTATCCTTGGACCGGTGTTCCTTGGAAATAGCAGTGGTATTGTTCAGAGCAGATTGCAAATTTAATTAGCCGTGTGATTAGTAACGGAAAGTCCCTCGACTCCACGGAGTTGACTTCATGTTGTCTAGGAAAATACCGACAGTCTGATTTATTCGCTTACTCAACCGATTTTTGCTAAGCGTTTTAATTACAGCTGAATAAAGACGATATTGTTTGAATAATGGTTCGACCACATGCACAGTCCCTTTTAATTTTAAAGATAAACCTTTAGTTTCTACGGGTATGTTATAAAGACGAAAATTGGTTTGATCAAAAGGATATTTTAAATTGATTCGTAATGACATCATTTCTTTTTTTTATGTATTTTGTCTTACATGCAAATTTTACTTGTCTATAAAATTTTGACTGTAAAAATCGGTTAATACTTTTTTTTTAGTGTACCTAGAATCAACTCTTATAGTTTCGGTATGTCTGTCTGTCCGTCCACGGCTTAGCTCAAAGACTGTTAGTACTAGAAAGCTGTAATTTTGTATGGGTATATTACGTATGCTGACAAAACGTCAAAATAAAATGTTGAAAAAACACTTTTTTTGTAGCTCACGTAAAGTGAGGTTAATATTTTTTCTCGCGTGTATCCCATAGTGATAGGGTTATCGTAAGATAGGTCTTTTAAAACCATTGAAAATTGCAGTGTGTAACTTTGTGAACTATACTCTGAGCGTGGCCAGGACACGCACTTGGTCATTTATTTATAAACATGTAATTTTTAAGCTAACTTCGATAACATATAAAACAAAGTTTTGCCATGAGTTTTCTTGTTACTACAGACCTAGATTTTTTTTAACTGTCTTATACTACGAAATGAATGTCAAATTTTGTTCTGCACTGTGTCGTAGCAGGAGTCAGAACTCCTGACTCAGGAGTCGACGCAGACGTCGTAAAGTTGATCGTTTTTATGTTAAACATCAGAATTGCACTCCGTATGTTAAATTTCAAAATTTTTCAGATACCCAGCGTTAGCATCTGAAATGTTCACATCGCTCCTCGAACCAGAACATCCCCCTGACCCATCAGGAAACAGCGCTTGCAATGACCACTACAGGCCTGGCCAGCAAGAGGGCTGGGGAGGAACTGCTGTGGTGACTGGCGTGGCTGGTGCAGCCCCGAGTTTGCACATAGCTGTCGCGTATAATGGAATCTTCCCACCATCTCAAGGGAAAGAACAGCTTGTCAGGATACTGCTTTCGCTGCCTGAAAAAAATGAGACTATAATCGATGAGGTAAGTTGAGTAATAGCCGTGTGGTATCCGGCAGAGTAGAATAGGATCACTTCAAGTCTTCCCGTGGATGTCGTAGAAAGCGACTTAGGAAATACAAGCTAAACAAAGCTTATAAATATCAGTGAGACCTCTCCAACCCGTTTGGCCAGTGTGGAGAGTGTAGGCCAAATCCACTAGCTGCTCTGCCCAAGTAAGGCTCTGGTATTACAGAGGGTCGTGCTCCTGCAGTGGACACTAAAAAAATACCTGTTCATGATGATGACCAAGTTGACTGGGGGTTGTTTTACTGTAAATTTGTTGTGACAGTCTATTACCTATATAGTTTGCCTTCAAGTATTTTCAGAGCAGAAATCGTTACCTGAACGTTGCTACAAAAAATCTGTTAACAGCTACAGGACGCTAAAGCTAGAGAATTATTATTATTAAGTTATGGCCTTCTCTTCCTGCCTGCCTCCGTGGGCCAGTGGTCAAGGGGTTTGCCTTGTGATCCGGAGGTCGTGGCTTCAAATCCCACTCAGAAGCATACTTTGTAAAAAGTTGTTTCCAATCTGGTTAGGATATTGCAGGTTTGAATCACCTGATTATCCGAAGAGAAAGATGATTCCGTGCTAAAGATATCAATAAGATTGAGACCTATAATAAATAGTTTGCTTTTGACACTATTTTAAAATTGGGTATCTATTTAACAAGTAATATGTTTTTTTAGGTCCAAAAGTTAAACAAAGCTAACTACGAGCTGAACGTTCTAGAAGTATCTACTCCCGTGTCTGCAGCTGAACTGAGATCCTTATCAAGAGGTCGTCTCCTGCTGTCCGTCGAAGAGATGAATACGCCTGAGCGCCGCATATCAGGGAAGATCCGGCAGAGAGCCGCCTGTGAGGTGTACCACGCGCCGCTCGTGGCGGAGAGGCTGCCAGCCACGGTTGTGCCTGAGGGGCTCGCTATGCTGTACATTGATAAGGAAGGCTCGCTTGTTTACGATATACAGGTAGGTAATTGATGATTAGTATTCTTCTCATATCCTTTCCCGTCTATCTCGATGTCGTCACCTATTACTTTTATTTTTTTATCGAAGACCTCCGTGGCCTAATGGTTAACACTCTAGTCCGCTAATCCGGAGGTTCTAGGTTCGATTCCTAAATCGAACCTAGAACTTCCTGATTAGGGAACCATTTTCCAACTTGCCCTGGCTGGGGCCATTTTAAAATTGTCCTGGGTCTTTAGTGTTTATATATATACTCGTATGTATTTATTACCTATAAAATATAGTATGTAACACAAGTTTAAAAAAAAAACTTACTTGGAGCTTGGCCCAGTCAGTGTTATTTGTCCATATATGTTTTTTTATTTATTATCCGTCGAAGAGATCTAAGTATAATCACAGAATAGGAACTAGTACTCACGTAGTATTATTTATTAATATAGTAATAAAAATAAAAAAGTAAATTTATTTTCTGAGGTGGAAGGGTTTTTGAATAAATCCAAATTTTTTTAATTTTTGTCTGAATAAATTTTTTTATAGTTTTGATCTTTAATATTATAGTTTTATGAATATGGAAATTATTGCGCATTGAAGGGTTGATGGTGTACAAAAAAGGGTGTAAGAGCCATAGAGAAACCTAGTTGTGATTAAAATAAATACTTACTGATAGCATTTTCCTTTCTCTTATAGGCTTACAACTTGAACATAGTGGACCCGAAAATAACATTGGTAGAAGAGCAAGGCAAGCGGCATTCGCAAGTGGAGATTTTGGACACCAGGACAGGAGTGCTGGCCAGGCCAAGCGCTCGGATCTTCCCGCCCTTATATGACGATCAGCTTGCCGTTCATATCAGTGGAGACATGGGTGAGTTTAAAAATAACTTTATAAAGATGTACTTCTAACGAAAGAGGTGAAGATCATCCAATAGTTTTTCGGAAACGAAAAATGATGGCCAGACCAAACGCACAGAATCAATGGCAAAAAAGTCAGATACAAATACAAAATAATTTGCTTAAATTTTTTATTAGAAGATTTCGTGCCGAAATGCATTACAATAATATTAAACAGGAGGGGACTCGCAAAACTATATCCCCTCTCTCGCTCCCCGCCACGGAAGCGGATGAGCTTAATTTTTTAGGACGCCTCACATCTGGAATCTTTTATTCTTCTAGCCAAAGGGCCTCGCCAAAACTATTTCGCCCACTTAAAACTTTGATCTTACTACGTCTCTGTAGGAGTATTTCTGGATGAGATATTATGGTTTTATAAACCATGTTTCTTTTTAATTAAAAAATGTACCTATGATGTGATTTGCCTCGTATGAACTATTAATGTCCTGGCTAGAATTAATTAAAAGCTGGCTTCTCTTGATGATACCTTATAAAATGGTCTAACTTTATGGCTCTGTCAGTCGTAGGTACATACATGCTTGTTAGGGAAAGGTACTCAGGATATGAATCAATTGTAGATACTACTTTTAATAAGTATACGAGTATACCTAATCTTATCGACTTAGCTATTCAGCCGCTAGTTCAGGTTTAGGGTCCAATGATCAGACCTTTAGCGAGACCTTCAGAGTAAACAAAAACAACAGCTGCGTAATTAATCATCTCGTATCGTTTATATTACTCATATACGAGCATTCTCATTACAAGTGACAGTTAGGAAGTGTAAAGCTCGCATACTACCTACCGTGACCAGATAATAAGCCTATTTGTACCGAATGGATGCCTAAAAAAAAAAGATCTGATGATGATAGATTGCCTATGATATGCTTTCAACACCAGGTTTTCGTGGCGCGAAGACGTAAACGACGTAAAGAACGTTTATTCGATGCATTACTTTTTAATAATAATTTTAAGTGGTTTTTTTTTTCGTTTGGAAAATTGTGACTAAACGTGTAGGTACCTAAATACAACAATTCGTAAAGCACGGGTTGCGTATCTGGATTAACCTTAACCATTTAGTTCCAAGGAATAATTAAGAAAAGAGAAGTTATTTGAAGCGAGTTTGGCTAATAGAAAATGGTTTCTACGAGTATTTTAATTTGAGTGAACACTGCATCTCAAAGACTGTCAGCTCGCACTAGCCTCTCAGTAGTTTACCTTGGACTAAATTAATTTTAGTTCTTTCTTCAATTTCAGGGCCTCCTCTACTCCGAGGTAGGCTGGTCTCCAGGCCGATGCCAGATGCTGCCGGCGCCGGACCAGCTCTGCTGCGACGCACGGACACCGCTACACCAGCTGTTGAGAACCCACCCGCTGGTTTAGCATGGATTTCAGTAGACGCTTTATGTGGACTGCATTATGAGGTTAGTAAGATATGCTCTCCACTATTATTAGGCTGGCTGGTCTCCCGGTGCCAGACGCCGCCAGAGCAAACTCAGCCCTGCTACGACGCATGGACATCGCTAAACTATCTAAGGATTTTTTTTAAGGAGAGTTCTGAGGTAACTTTCAAGGAATTATTACATGAAAACTTCTCTTAGTAAAACAACGTAGATAATTTATAAAAATATCTTCATTTCAGGTGGTGATCACCGGTAATGCTGGTACCTGGACGGCATGGCTGGACACCCATGCCGTCGAAGGTGGCACCATTCGTCCTCTGGTGGGTGCCGAGGGCTGTGTGTTGGAACCTTCAGCAGCAGAGCTGGGGTCTCTCTACATCGGCTCCGCTTTCCTTGGCATTAGAGGAACGGATAACTACACTGTGGTCATGAACTCGCTATTACCAAAGGTAAGAGTTTTTAACAACCATTTCCACATATTAACGATAGCAACATAGGCATCTAGACATGACTTCCACAGTCACAATTACTTAAATCACTCGGGAAACTTTGATGTTTCTGAGACCTTTTGATGAACCGTTTTATTTCACATATTCATTGTTTTTATTGACAACTAAATAATGATTTAATTTTGTTTTTGCTTACATTGGATAGATCATGAGGTATGTAACTACTAATCAACTAACCTTAATCATGATACTTTAAAAACTACCATTAAGTCTTATTTCTTTCCTTATTTCTTTTACAGATAAGCGTACCAGTATCCTGCCTGGATAATTCTTATGTGAACACGAAGTATACCAACTCGATTGTGAAGATTTACCAACCAGACAGACGGCTGAGTGACATGAACTCTTTGTTGAAGACTACCTCGTGCTTTTATAAAGGACAGTTGTACACAGACGGGTCTCAATGGACTGTCCCTGAGGTAATTTGAGAAAAAAATTGCAAGTAATGAGTTACTGTTACAAGTTTAACATGCCTTGTACTTCCTAGAAAGATGTATGCACGCTGCCTAGTCTTCCTTGCATCTCCTATCCATAGATTTAATTTATGTTCAATAAACTTAACATTCATGGAGATAGCAGTAACCAGTAACTATCGATATGATAAATGTACAACATTCCATATTAAAGTGCTTTTGAACACCTGAAAAACCTCAACATGTCCTCCCCACCGATGGAAGACTGATCCCCACTTGTACCAGTAGAGCTACCAAATTAGGCCTAACAAGGGTTTTTGTCCCATTATAGATTATTTTGGGATGTGTGTTAAAGTTCGAAGTAACATAATGGATCTCTATCTGACTTTAATCTGTTTACATTGAGACGATACTGTACAAAACGAAGGAGCCCAAAATGTCTCAATTAGACATAAACTTCTCAATTAGTCATAGAATTCGTCTGAACGTAATATTCACATCATCATCATTGGCAATATATTTAAGAACTATGTTCTTGTCGGTAGAGTATTTTCCATGTCTCCCGATCTTCAGTCAAATGCTTGACTTTCTTATATATGTTGTTTAGAAAAGTCAAGCATTTGACTTCTGCCTTTCCCTTTAGTTCATCCATTATATTATACAATTATAATTTTGTAATAATCATTATAATTTGTGCATTTCAGTCCTGCCTTATCTGTAGCTGTGTCCACGGTGATTTGAGATGCGATGCCGTGCGCTGTCCAGCAGTAGACTGCACGGTACCGACCATCACTCCTCCAGGGCAGTGCTGTCCTATATGTACTAGTAAGTGTTCCAATTTACCTTAGGGAACCATTATCTTCTACGTTGAAATATTTAGTAGATCAGAACAGATATCCATCGTGGATAACCCTTTTATGTCAACTGATTGCTAACTGATTGGGAACATTTCCAATCAGATGACATTAAGGGTTATCACATACAATCACATAATTATGAAGGGCTCATCACAGGGACAGCCCTATCACTCTTGGAAGAGTGGTCTCTTTGAAGTCTTGGTATTCTTGGAACCGATTACTTAGCTATATAGCCCAGTTTTACTAATATCTACTAATTGAATTTTTATCGCAAGTAACTAAGCTAAGTTTAATGACAATATCCTACCGACCTATTTAGTTCTCTCACATCTCCCTAATAATTCGAGAATGCATTTTATCAGTAGAACACCAATAGTTATGTCTTTTGACATGAGTTATTCATATATTTAAGAAATTTATTAATCATGTTTATTTAATTTCCTCAGATTCGACGACAGCAGTTTGGAACGAGTCTCATGGTTGTCACCTCGCCGGGCAATACCACGCTCCAGGATCGTCATGGCATCCATATTTAGTTCCCGAGGGTTACGATACCTGCGCAGTTTGCACCTGCGAGTTCTCGACGCGGCAAGTGCGCTGTCCAAGAGTCAGGTGCCCACCTCTGAGGTGTGCTGAGAAGGACGCCTACCGACCTGATAAGAAGGCCTGTTGCCGTGTTTGTCCAGAGGTGAGAATTTCTAAAATCGAACGTGAGCTTCCGCGGCCGGCTCTGTCGGCCTCATCGCGTCGCTGCCGATCGCTGAGTGAATCGACTATTACAGCCATAAAGCTAATAATGCTTGCTTTCCAACTCCCAAGTGATTGACTGCTGTGAGGTTTGCACCTGGATTTATAAAGCAATTATTTCAAGTTTCAAAAATATGTAGGTGAGCTTTGGTAAATACCAGCCTAATAAGAAAATTAAATACTGTAGTTTAGCCTATAAGAAGTGAGAATTTGTTTTTATTCTGTAGAAATGACCGTACTCCAAAGTAGTCCTAGTATTGGCACTTGATTTTGAAGGCAACTACGAGTATATCTGCATCGTGTTCTAGAAGTAAGGCAATTTTGAGAACATTGAACTTTAGTGTTCCATTCTTTCTATTACATTTACAGGTAAAAGCAAAGAAACCGGACGAACTAACGCCAAAAGATCAAGGCGCACCGCGAACTGCGGAGGAAATCCTCGCAGAGGGCGGCTGCAAGTTCCCCGACGGGCCTCTCATGAACGGCATGGAGGTGCACCCCTCCATACACTCACACGGCGAGCAGAGATGTGTCACTTGCAGATGCAAGGTAAATACTTCAACGTATTTTGTTTTAACTATTAGAAATGTTCTTAAGGGTAAGTTTTGTCTTGCTTATTTATCCAATAGCTGCAGTATACCCCACTTGTTTATGACTTCTCAGGACCTTAAAACGTACGTAATCTTAGTTTCTTGGACTTTCTCATGATTCAGAATCCAGTTATGCAGTGGTTCTTAACTTCTTCTTATCCTTGTTGTTATTCTTTAGGACGGCGAAGTAACGTGCGTGCGCAAGCGGTGCAGTCGAGTGGCGTGTGCGCGGCGGAAGCGCGGCGACGCGTGCTGCGCGTGCACGCGGCACCGGCGCCAGCGGCCGGCGCGCGCGCTTCCGCCGCCCCCGCGCGCCGCGCCCGCCCCACACCCACCAAGCTGAGCGCCCGCAAGCGCCGGACACAGTATTACTGCGCCCGACCCCGTCTATACCCCAGACTGCTGTAGGCTAAGTGAGTGAACGCGAGCTCTATAGACTGATATATTTTTATGTACTCGTGCGATTCGAATGTGTATAGATTAAGGCTGCGTCCTAGTTAACGATTGATCGCCCGATTGTAGGTCTATGCTGTCCCAGTCTAATGTAGATAATTTTATAACAGCTCCCTTATGGTGCCTAGACGTTTTGTTTGAGTCATGTGAAAGAAAGAAAGAAAGAAAGAAAATTCGTTTATTTGGTAAACATATGTTGTTAAGGCGAGAATGTTTGGTTATAGAAAGCCAAAGCCATGACATCGCAATGCGAGTGAGTACTGGGTTTTCTTTTGTCATCTAAATTTTTAGTTAGGTACACTAAGTACCTATGTGAGCAGTGAATGCTGAAAATGCTGGTTGCTTCCGTGACGCGTATTGGAGAGGCCTTTATTCTTAGGTAATAACAGTTAAATCAGTCCGTGCGATGTCGTTGCGTCTTGGGCTGTTTGTTAGTGAGAATGTAAGGAATTGTAAGATCGGGCGGTTTAGTCGCTGTGTAGGGTGACTACACGTTAGGACGCGACGGCGGCGAGCGGCGGTCGGCCGCGCGGGGGGATCGGCATGACGACGGAGGTAGCTTTACTCACACTGATGAATATACTTACCCACCGGTATTTTAATTGGTATTATGAGATGTCCCGAAATTTTATAGGCGCATAACCCGATACAGATTTAGTATTATATTAGTCGTACGGCTCGAATGCTCGGAAAATGTCAGGACAGGTGCGAGCGCGGTCGAAAGATGTGCCATATTTTCGTAATGTAAATATAAATTATTACTTTAATATTACTTATGTGCATATTTATTTACGTTTGTAATGTTGATACGGGATCATGTTCAAGTACTCGCGTTTGAACCATCACAAACTCTTGTTATTTGATCGCCTTGTTTGTGCATTTGCTTTTAGTGTATTATTATAATTGTACCAGATGAATTTACAAAAACGAAATCAGTAAACTGGTATTGCCTTTCTGTTTAGTGAATCCTGTGTCAAAATAGAAGTATACCTTATAACTGTTACTTGTATGCCTGATATTCATAGAAATTATGTGATACTGTCACATAAAAAATTGACAATAATATTTACAAGCCCTTTTGATTTGTGGATTCCCTACAGCCTAAAATATTGAAGTGATTAGTTGATTGGATTTTTCTACGAGTTCCTTGGGAAAAGATAAATAAAACATATTCGTCTTGTTCTTAATTAAGTAAAAAAAACAGTCAGCCTATTCTTATATTACCTTAATATAAACATAAAACCACTAAATCCACCATTGACTTTGTGATGAATTTGCATTATTTCTATGTTTTCAGCCTATTGTATAAGATATGTTTTTACATAGTAAGGCATGAGTGATGAATGTCTCAAGGGAGTGTCATCAACGAACATTTTATACGAATGCCTGCAATGTCAACACACGGTTTTAGAAATGTCAACCACAAAATAAAAATAAAAGCTGTTGAAAAAACTTTTATTTTGGTGGTTGTCATCCTGGTGATAATATAATTGTCATCCAATATACCTTGTAAATACGAAATAATATTTGTTCTAGACATCATAATTTTAACATTGTATACTATTTTATACCTATTGTTAGTGGATTATACCGATTTCAATCATTTTAATTAAGCATTAAATTAAGCTTTACGCGAATTTCATGACTAGTTTTGTTTAATTACTAGGTTAACGTTAGTTCGGTTTTGTAATTAAGAAAGCTAGTCCAAATGTTTTGATGTGATGGAAACGAATGCCATGTAGGTAGATAGTGTTATATCTGTCTTGAACACTGATTAGGATTATGGTAAGTGCGATGAGGGTGCTATCTCCACTGGGATTATTTCATGAAATTGACACTTGTTAATTAAAAAGTGGCTACACAAAAACATGCAAAGGTAAATTTAGATAAGAACTGTGCAGTTTTGTTGAACAATCATGAACACGTTTAGTTTATTTGCGTAGATCGGTTTGCGAAGTTAAATATCTACAAAGTATCATAACATGTGTAGAATCTGTAAGAAAATTCGTTCGATGTACGAACGAGTTACCTCACGAGGCCACACGAGGTTTGGCTGTGTCTTTTGATACCAGCTGAATAAATGTGGGCGACTATATTGCTTTAAAAAGACTATCCATCCATTTGATTTCCTTAAGTTCGATATGATACAGTAGACGACACGAAAGTAATCGACTTGTTTAATGTTATTTTAAAAATAATATTTGAACTTAAGTCCTTGTTTACCAATATGGTTCATCCCAACCTTAATTAGTTTCAGCTGTATCCTGTAATATTCCTCATTTTAGAGATAAATATATTGCAATAGATGAAACAAATTATTCCTCAAATAAGTTAACTTTACTCAGTGGATGTAGAGCCTTAATATTTTGCTTGATAGCAACATAAAATACTTAATTGGGAATATTGGAGAGGTGTTGCCAAAAATGTGTAAAGTTTGTATAAATTCGACTTTTGTTGTGGGTTCTAGTCCATCAAAATTGTGAGGAGTATGTATAGTGTATTGGCTATATTTTTACGTTTTCAACATAATGGGAATTCGATTTTAAACAAGAGTTATCTTGGTTTTAATATTTTTGTATTATCTAACAATAGAAAAGTAGTCATCTATGGCTTGCAAATAACATGACTAATAGCCATAAAAGATACTCTGAATTCGCTTGTATTGCATTGTTTTCTATTTAATAATCATTAGTGTTATTCCCGTTGGCCTTCGAAGGGATATTTAACTCTTGAAATCGATAAAAGTTTACACAAACATACCCTTTTTGATATAAACCTTGATTGTTGTATAATTTGGGTTTCAGTCAATAGTTTGTAAAACAGCGTACAGTTTAATTATGAAATAAATTACCTGTGAACACAATATAATTAGTAATTTTACTATCCTATTTCTTATTTAACCACACAGTTAAACCCTTATTTAACGTCCTTACGTTTGATCACAAATGCTTGTGAGGGAATAATCGACAGCAGCATACAGCAACAGCAGCATATGTATTATATTTTATCAAACATACATAGTTACACATCTACGCGTTTCACCAGATATATCTAGGCATATATTTACAAAGTTCCCTAAGCTAGCTTCTGGCGAAAACGCAATATAAACTTTGTCGACCGAGTTTAGTTCGAAAAAACAAGAGAGATTTCAATTTAAGAGATTAATTTATAATAGCTAGATAGCTATTATAGAGTTTTCGGCCTTCATACTACCTAAAAATGAGTTACATCGAAATGGCTAGAACAGTTTCTGAGATAGGTAGGTACTTATTATATACATACATACAAATAAAAAATTTAAGAGCAAGTTCATGGATACTGAACTTCTTACCATAAAAACAACGAAAAACGTAAATAAAATTTCGCCTTCCCATACAATTCAGCACTCAGCCAAACGTATTTTGTATGGGAGAACTACATTTTTTATCGATTTTAAATAATTTATTTCATAGTAAGTAGTTCAGTATATGGACTAAAGTTTGCTCTAAAAATTTTGCCGGTGTTTAAAAGGTAGTAATATAGAAAAAGGTAAAAATATAGAAAATAATGGAAAATATGGTTGACTGGAAGAGAACGCTATTAGCGTTAACTCCGCCAATTGTAAACAATTATTATTAATGTGGATCAATAAAGTTTTAATAAATAAAATAATGGCCAAAATAAGCAATTAAAGAAAAAGTAAATGGAGATAATATCTAATAATCAGGTTCCTTTAGAGCATTGAGTGTGTCGGCCATGGCGTCGGCGATGGCGTTGGCCACGGTCATTGTAAAGTTGACGCCCATGATGCCGATGCGCAGAGACTTGCCCACTGTTGGGCCCAGCCCAGGGAGGATCAGGATGTCATGACTGTAAGGTTAAAATTATATTAAATAGCAGAATCTATAAAAAAATTCAAACAAAAGAATAAAAAAATCTGGTAATTATTGTTATCATCGGAAATTGTCAAACTATGTATGAATTTTTTTTTTGCTTCTAATTGTCCCAAAAGAGAGCATAGACAAAAAACATAGATGTACCAGGTGCTTCTCAATTTATGCAAGTTAATGGAATCAGCGTAAATCTGGGGATCAAAAATATTGATTTGTAAACATATAAACGATGTTGGTAGATTTCGAATCACACATAAGAGTGTAAATTTAATATTTTGTGCTATCGCTTTGTATTAAAAGTTATATTGATAGTGAATTAAAAATGTGAAAATTTACAAAATAAAACTTACCGGTGAAAAGAAAATTTTGTTACTTTGCAGCCGGGCACTAATACGTGCTAATACAAATAAATCAAAAACTTTTTAATAAAAAAAAAACAAAATTATTTTTTTAGTAATTTGTGATTATATTTTGTTTCCCAACCACAGCCCGACATTTAAAGTTTCTCCACAGACAAGTGGTCTCATGCTTTTTCGGTTCTTACATAGGCAATTTCCACTGTAGAGTATACTCTAGAGGTAGAGTGGTGATTTATAAAGTAAGAACCTAGGTATACGTAGCACAAACAATACTATCTCTATAATCTTGAACTATTTAACTAGGTCAAAGGTATGTCAAAGGTACATGCGTGATAGTCTTTATCTACCTCTATAAATAAGTAGGTATGTACTTATGTTTTCATGTCACGTCCGTATGAAGTATTAATTATGAATACTTACTGGTTCCTCATATAGTCCATAAACTCCAAATAGTCATAGTCTTTCGGTAAAACAACAGTAGTTGCAGTGGCAAGTCGTTGCTCCGGGATTGGAACAAGTAGTTCTAAGGATAACTGCTGAATTCGCTGGTGGAAGTGCCTGGTGATAGCCGCATGCCTTTTCCAGCATTTTGGGAGTATTTCCTTGATGATCTCCTGCAAGCAACATCTTAACGCCCACAGCAGAGGAGGACACATGGTGTGGTGGTACCTTAATTTAAATAAAATTTTGCTATATTACGTGTCGAAACCCTATGTATTTTAACTCACTGCTAAGAATCATCATCATCGTAATATCAGCCACAGGAAGTCCACTGCTAAGAATACTTTTGACAAAATTTTTATTTATTTAAAAAATAATATAGTTAGCCAGTAACTATACCTACTTTACATTTTTAACGAGACCATTTTAACTTGGAGGTATGATGAGACTACGATGACACAGACAAGCGCAAAGACATACAGGTCCACAAATACCTAATACAAGGGGATTAAAACTTCTGAATAGTATTTTATAATTTTAAAAACTGTGTGTGTGAGTTCTGAAGGTTCTTATCTAAGAAAAAAGAAGGTATCTACCTAGACGAAGCTTTCAAAGGTCTTACTTTCTTGTGTTCCCAAAGCAGTTCCATTGGTCGGCCAAAAATTTTGCTTCGAAGTAAAATGGTGGCTTAAAAGATCTATTTTGAATTCTCTGTCTGAAAATAGTAGGTACTTTTATAAAAGGCTTTTTAAAAAGAAAGATTTTTAAGAAAGGTTCTCCACCAATAGATAAACGGTATCAACTAACAGAAGAGTACCATACCTAAAATTATAAAAGTAAATCGATTTATTTGTTCATTTAGATTTCTTTACTCTTTCTAATTACCTATGTTGAAGCTATGCTCTTTTCGGTGGAGTATGAACTGTGAATAAAATATGAATTTTTTCTTTACCCTATATAAGACAAATTAATGGAAAGGCAGTTACTAGTATTACATTCAGCGATTGTTTTAGGCTGCGTCTTTACTGAAGCGGAGATAGACCAATCATAATGCTCAAAATCTTCGCTTGAGCATTATGATTGGTCAATTCAGACACCGCCAACCTCCTCTCCGCTCCGCTCCACTTCAGTGGAAATGCGGCCTCATAGTGATTATTTTTGGCAACTTTGGCAACAAAAAAATCACTCCTTATAAAATAAATTTATCACAAAAAATAATACTTAAACAAAGAAGATAGAAGAAAACACCTTTAAATGAACTAACAACACGATGATGAAGAGACTTTCAAAAGCTGTTACTTACTGGTGACGAAGTTTACCAAGTCCTTCGAGTAGCTGGACGGTGCCCGTGGACCCGTCACTGTGAGTGATAAACAAAGCAGCTGGACGTATTTTCTCCAGACTAGCTTTAAGGTGAATATATAAGCAAATGGCCTTGAAGTGTGAAATAAATTGTTAACTCGTAAATATGGTGATATTCCATATTGCTCTTCGTCTTGCACTAGATAGCCCTTTAAATTATTTTATGAACCACCGTTGAAAGTATTTACATAAGTCCGTCTAGCTTTAAAACTTGCCTCCGCCAAAAGTGGCCACGGCAAGTTTTAAAGCTAGACGAATCACCAATAATAGTTTCAACGGCAGTTCATAAAATAATTTAAAAGGATATCTAGTATCTAGTGCATGATGAAGAGCAATATGGAAATTATCACCATATTTACGAGTTAACAATTTATTTCACACTTCAAGGCCATTTGCTTATATGTTCACCTTAACACTGAAGTATGCAGAGCTCCCATGAATTCTACGTTTAGTTTGGAAACTCTTAAGGTGACTATATAAGCAAATGGCCTTGAAGTGTGAAATAAATTGTTAACTCGTAAATATGGTGATAATTTCCATATTGCTCTACGTCATGCACTAAAACTTGCAGTGGCCACTTTTGGCGGAGGTAAGTTTTAAAGCTAGACGGACTAATGTAAATACTATCAACGGTGGTTATATGGAAATATATATATATATATATATACATATCGGTACAATCAAACTTTTTGATAAAGGACTGTTTGTGTTCTTTATGATTGTGAACACCGATAGTTCCCAAACTATGGCGCGAGATTGTAAACTCTCGATAAATTATGAACTGTACCGTAACCGTCCCTCATTGGTCGGTCTTGGCAGTAGCTCGTTCTGCGTCTTGCATATTTATTACTAGTATTTCTTACTTATTCAAGTACTATATAACCCAAAGGTTCGTCGTGCTTCCCATTGTGGGCCCTAATGCAAGATAAGATACTTATTGAAAAGAGGTCGTCCTTCAAGAGATATTGATGATATTTAAGACCAAATGCGTACAGTTCACAATTTATCGAGAGTTTACAATCTCGGTGCTTACAATCATACGGTGATATACGGTGAGACAAACAATCGTAAGAGGCGACTCAGTAAACCGGCATCAGCGTCTTCCGTGCAACGACTATATAGAATCTAATGTGATCAGAAACCCGCCTATCGAGTGTGGTGATTACAGGAAAATCCTCTCTTTACTGTGAGAGGTCTTCAGTCCAAAACTGGACTGAAATTCCATATGGCTATTTATTGTTCAAAAGACGGACAGACAGCATAGTATTATTAAGTCTTATTATACTATGCAAACTAACTTATCCGCCCAAAAAAAGACCTCCCGCAATATTTATTTATTTATGTATTAAATCTTTTTTGACCACAATGGTACAAAAGGTGGACTTAATGCTAATGCAATGTCACCTTTGTAACTGTGAACTTCATGTTGGTTTTATAATAAGACTGATAGGCTCAAAGAACAATAACAATATCCCTTATCTCAGTATAGGCTCATGTCGGCTGGCGAGGGTCGCAGAAGCCGAGGTAGATCAAGGCGCAGAAGGGTGGATGGCGTCGAACAAGATCTTAATAAAGTCGGCGTCAAAAGCTGCAGACAGAAAGTCTAAAACCGTTCTATCTCGAACAAATTACTTGACCAAGCCCAAGCCCACCCGCGGCTGTAGATCCTTAGATGATGATGATAAAGGAAGGACTGAAGGAAATTACTGTAGTTTCATTTTACTGTGCAAAATGAAAAAAAAAAGTCGGAGGCCCATTGCCAATGTGGTCACACCGATCAGACCATGCCTTTTGTGCCCCAATCAGCTGTACAAAATACCTACGACCTGTAATATCCGAAAGTGGCATAAGAGTAGCAAATCACTGGGACAAAATATGCACTAAAAGAAGAAAAAAATCAAAACATATTATAATAACTTTATTTAAAGCTTAGATTTCTTTAAAGCCTTCAGCGTGTTGGCCATGGCGTCAGCTATAGCGTTGGCCACGGTCATTGTAGAGTTGACGCCCATGATGCCGATGCGCAGAGACTTGCCCACTGTTGGGCCCAAACCAGGGAAGATCAGGATGTTATGACTGTAAAAATATAATGGAAAATAAGAATGTTTTTTTCTAAAATTTTGGGCCCAAAGACTTCAAAGATACCCCAGAACTTCTAATAAGATACGATTATACAATAATTCTAATAGATAACTTAAAATTATTAAAAAAATATATATGTTTGAGATTCCCACAACAAGCCCTTTAATTTGAAATGCCACACAATATACTCGTAGTTTGCAAAACTTAAAAAAAACATCTAATTTAGCCCGGAAACGTGGCCCTATGTTTTAAATTAATTTATTTACGACGTGTAAACGTCGTCTGTCTATATGTGTACCGAATGTGAACTGAATCGGTGCAGTAGTTTTAGAGCAAATTGGCTGTGAAAGACGGACAGATAGACAAATAAATATATCTATAGATCGATTTTCGAACTAAATGAAAGTACCTAGTATTCATTTTTAAAAATCTCCAAAATCACAAGCTATGCAATTCATTGTTAAATCGGAACAAAAAAAAAACTAATTAGCAGTAACCTGCTTGATATCAACAACAGCTCGTGCAACAACTGCATTCCAAGGGGGGGGCCCTTGGAATGCAGTTGTTGCACGAGATGTGTGTGCTTAGTCTTTTAGTTGCCTCTTACGTCATCTGTGGATGACGTAAGAGGCAATGGGATGGCAATGGAGCAGTCCTATTGTAGGAAACCAAACAGTGCGTCAAAGTCAAAGTCAAAGTCAAAATTATTTATTGCTTAACTGTGTATAAAAAGATGATACATAATGTGGTATGTTTCAACAGTTTGCCCTTTCAGGCATGCAATAGTTATACCTATAACAATAAAATCGTAATAATTGGAAGCAAAACAGTTTACACTTATAACCAATACTAAATTGCTACCTTAATATTATTTATATACCGACTTTCACTATTTTTAAAATAAAAAAATACAATGTGTATATTTTAATAATAATTTACACCAAGTAATTACTTATTTAACCTAAACTATATGTTTCTTCCTCTTTGAGTATTAAAATTAAAATATTCTCTTAAGTCATAAAATATATGCTCAAGTAGCCATGTCTTTAATTTTTTCTTAAATAGCTTACAGTTATATATGCTTTTAATCTCAGTCGGTAAGTGGTTAAATACTTTTATGCCAGAAATAAAAGCGCTTTTGTTAAACATTTCATTATTTACAGTTGGTAAGAACAAATCATGCAAATATATTTCTCTTAGGTTACTTCTAAATTCTACTTTTCTTTGAAAGTAGAACATATTATTTTTAACAAATACACAGAGTTCAAGAATATAAATATTAGTCAGTAAGAAGAAGCGTAAGAAGTATGTAATACTGACTGTTTTCTCATATATCTGACAAACTCCACATAATCGTAGGATTTTGGTAAAACCACAGTGGTGACAGTGACGAGCCGTTGTTCCGGGACTGGAACCAGGAACTCCAAGGACAGCTCCTTCACCCGCTTCTGGAAGTGCGCAGTGACTGCCGCGTGCCGCTTCCAGCTCCTCGGGAGGGTTTCTTTAATGACCTCCATCAAGCAGCACCTTAGCGCCCACAGTAACGGAGGACTCATTGTGTGATGGTACCTTAAATTAAATGTTACATTATGTTTATTAACGGGGTAGTCAGAGCCTAAGGTCGCAAGTCCCATAGGCGACGTTTTGCACGGTAGTGGGCGTGAAGGTGGAAAAAGGAAATTAAAATAGTGATGGGTTGCTTGCCAGCTGCATCTTTAGATTGCCTTAAGCATTTTATGATCTGCGCGGGAAGAGAGAGAGAGAAACCGCTGGTACATTCTAAGGTTTCTAATATTTATTGGCAAATTGATAACGAAGGCTAGCAGCAGAATGGATGGACTATCTATGGACGGATTATATTAATTCCAGTGAGTCCAGAATTTACTTTCTGGAGCTGGAATTTCAAAAATGGATTTCTACAATGGCCGTAGAATTGGGTCCAAGTTGACCAACACGTATTTTTTATTATGAATAAATTGAAAGACCAAACCATAGCGCGTTTTACGGCGTTTTACTTTTGCACAACGCCATCTAGATTTCATTGCGAAAACGAATGCTGACATTATTGCCAATAATAATGGTGGGATCGGCAAGTAGTTTAAAGTTAGGATCGGATACTGAAAAAAAAAAATAAAGGTCCAAAAAAATCAAGAACAAGAACGAAATTCTGTAAAGGAACGTTAAGAAAATAATATTTCAGCAATTTCGAAAAAAAATCAAATACTTATGTTATAAAACTTTTTTGTAACGCAACTTTTTTGTCTGAACAACTTTTTTATCCGATAAACTTCAACGGGTTGAGGGTGAGTCGCAAGGTTTACAGCTTACGGCTAAAAACGGCCACTTTTGGCAAATGTGCGAAGAAAAGCTTCACGTTCTCACTTTAAACTGTAAACAGTAGTTCATATAATACTTTTAAGGGTTATCTAGGACTTGGTAGTAGCAAAATTTTAAATGATGTCTCCAATTTATTTGCAATGATTTATTTAAAATGGGGGCAGCACTGGACCCCGGAAAATTTAGGTACGGCCTTAAACTGTAAATAGTAGCTCATAAAATAGTTTGAAGGGTTAGCTAAGGCTTACTAGAACAAAATTTTAAATTATAATTTCGTTTCCTTTCAAATAATTTTAAATTGGGCAACACTGGACCTTGGAAAATTCATGTAGGTAGTACACTAGGGAGTAACAGCGAATAAAGAATATATTTTTGAAAGTAATTTAATTTGATATCTTACCTGGTAGGATTAGACAAATTTTATTTTTAGTTTAGTATTACTTTAGGCATGTATATCTACATATTGTACTTACTGTGACGTCACATAGCCTACCTAACCCCGGTTAGGTTAGGTCCACCAGGACAAGACACTTCCACCTACCTAACCGGCGGACAAGGCAGCCTAGACACTTCCACCTACCTAGCCGGCGGACAAGGTAGCCTAGACACTTCCAACGATACCTCATTTGTCAAAATACTTATCATGGATATCATCGAAGATACGATCAGATGAACATCAGACATAGCGGCAAAACACATAACTTTCTTTTTGGTTTTGCCGTAGTAGGGTAATGACTAGAACTACTTACTTTCTCGTGTTTCCAAAGCAGTTCCATTGGTCGGCCAACCATTTAGCATCGAAGTAAAACGGCGGTTCAAAAGTCCTGTTTTGCATTTTCTGCCTGAAAATTTATTATTGAAGAAGAGAAATATGTATTCCATTATTTTTAAATAGTATTCAAAATTGCACGTATTATGTATATCGGGGCGACTGAAATCCGTTTTCGTACTTTTCGCCTTTGGGGAAAAATTAAACTATTATCTAAATAGAAAAATCTTGACTATTTCCATTGAATTATATTCGTGGACTACTTAAAATTTAAAGGTTTTTTTAAAACTCCTCATCCATCCCCCACTAATTGTTAAAATTAAACCACATGTAGGTATGTAGAAAGTTTTAAAATGATGCCTTTAATGCCTTGTTGTTAACTTGTATGCAATTTAATTTCATGATTTATTTCCCATTCCTTCAACTTACGTTGGGAGGGATTTTCAAAAAATGGATTTCCAAATGACCGTGGAAGTTTTCAAGAAGATACATCAATAGGTTGTAGATTCTTACCAAAGTAGGAATGAAAAAAAAACCATATCGAGTTTTAAAATTGTACAACGCCATCTAGATTTGACTATGTAAACTAAGTCGGTGTAAACGCGGAGCAAGTGTTGTTGCAATGTGGTTGTAAATGTACATAAATGAGATGAGATAATTGACATGTTTAGTACATAAAAATAAATTTTAATAGCAGATAAAACATGTATTTTATATACAGATGGGTGGTTATATGATTTTTGGACTAGATTACTTATTTGAAATAATTCAATAAGTTACGCGGGTAACACAGATCGGCCACCTTTGTGTACATTATGAATTTTTTTGTCAATTTTAATTTCTATTTCTTTTTTAGTTTTTAACCTTTAAAAATTACTGAAATGCCTAGTAAGTACCTGTAGTAAGTAGTATTATTATGATAGCAAAACTTACTGTGCTCGCTCACTGAAGGCCACAGGAGATATGCCAGCTGGCCCACTAAGTGCCTTCTGAGTAGATGAGTAGACTGCATCTACTTCCCACTCGTCCATGAAGAAAGGTTCCCCAACTAGAGACACAACAGTGTCAACTATGAGAAGAGCACCGTATCTGTAATTGAAAAAGAAAAATATAGTTTTTTTTAATTCGTAAAATTACAGCCAAATTATTTTAACTGATCCGACAATTTCTTCTCCACTTCGCAAGGTCTTTGGCATCCTTGGGTGACCATTGACGTGCATGTTGCATTGGGAGATGAAAGAGTGGGAAGGCGCAGCCCGGGCTCCGAAGCAGCGCAGCTGGGAATGCAACCGGTAACGTATTTCGATTAGATGAAGAAGAAATAAATGAATGTAGTGAAATTTATCATACTGATTACATTAAAGACAAAAGTTTTGCGCCGCACAATTTTCTCTGCTTATCCCTATGGTTGACTGCGAAAAAATGCTTTTAGCATTAAGGCCGTACCTGAATTTTCCGGGGTCCAGTGCTGCCCCCATTTAAAATAAATCATTTCAAAGAAAACGGAGACATAATTTAAAATTTTGCAACTATCAAGTCCTAGATAATCCTTCAAAGTATTTTATGAACTACTGTTTACTGTTTATAATGAGAACGTTAAGCTTTACTACGCACATTTGCGAAAAACGGCCACTTTTGGAAAATGTGCCTAGTAAAGCTTAACGTTCTCATTAAAAACTGTAAACAGTAGTTCACAAAATACTTTGAAGGAATTTGGTAGTAGCAAAATTTTAAATAATGTCTCCGTTTTCTTTGAAATGATTTATTTTAAATGGGGGCGGCACTGGACCCCGGAAAATTCAGGTACGGCCTTAAGTCCGCCATTGGAATAATAAAGTTTGATAAATAAATAAAAAAATTAAAGTAGTGAAATACGATAAAAATGAAAACTTCCCATACAAAACAAGTTTTCATTAAGTTTTTATTTATCCCGGGGTGGGTGCCCTGGTTTGCCCCCGGCCCCTGCTCTAGATCCGATTCAAAATAAAAGAAAGAATATCTTATTTCGAAGAGAGCAGTACGAACTAGTGGAACTCACTGGTGACACAACTTGCCAAGTCCTTTGATCTGCTGCACGGTGCCAGTGGAAGAATCCCCATGGGTGATGAATAGCCCGGCGGGCCGTGTTTTTTCCAAGTGCGACTTCAGGATCTCCAAACTAAACGTGGCGCTGAAGGGAACTCTGCATATTTCAGTTTTGATTCCTGTTATAAATTGATGGACAATATGAAGAAAAACTGCAGAAAATGATAAAATTATATGAAGATAAATGCAGAGGAAGATATTTTCAGTAAATATTTCATTGCAATAAGTATAAATTCGAAACTAAAAAGTGTTTCAAAAAAATAAGTTTAATACGTAAGCTAGACAGAGAAAAAAAAAAAGAGAATAGAACGTTGACTGGGAGACCCTCTGGTTGACTGGGAGAGAATGCTTTTAGCGTTAAGTTCACCAACTGATATTTTTTTTATTGTGGAACAATAAAGTTTTTATAAATAAACGTTAATGCATACAATATACAAGATGAGGAAATATGTTTGGACACCTTATATGGTACGACTTAATTAAAACATCATGGAAATAAAGGTGAAAACTAGGAGAGGAAAAGGATAACTAAAGAGGTCAAAAATTTAGACGAAAATAGGGAGAAATGAAAAATATTCCACCGACAAAAACCTACCTATAAATCTATATTATTTACGGAATAAATGCTTTTGAAAAATTAAAAAAAATAAAAGTACAATTAAAAAAAAAAGCTTTAAAAGCCATTGCAATACAAGAAACATCTTGGAATTAAGGTACCTATAGTCGATATTGAGTCAGTAGATCTTCCGTGTGAGGTTTGAGGTTTATTTATTTTTCGCTTCATCTACACTCCCTACTCCCTCTTTAATAAATAGGTGTGATAGTACGAATATATGAGGAGACAGGAAAACAACGTTGTGAAGAAAGCACTAAATATGGACTTCCATATTCACTTGAATGGGAACAGAAATAGAGGGAGAAATGAGAACAAAATAGAAACAACTAACAAAGTGTGGACCCCACTTAGAGTAGGAAAAGGGAAGGAAAAAGAAGAATGCACGTACCATATCTGGTGGCTATTCCAAGGGCCCTTTCGTCCCAGATGCCTCTGCTGGCGATGAGGAGAGTCTCCTTTGGGCCCACGACATTGCTGATGACCGCCTCCATGCCGGAGTGACCGGCGCCGCTCATGGCAAACACCATCTTGCTCCGGGTTTGAAAAATGTATTGGAGACCAGCTCGGATGTCGTCTAACACCTGAAAATGCATAAATAAAAAAAAGAATTTGAAAGGCTGATCGTATAAAAACTGTTGGATATATTTAGATTAAATAGCACACAGGCCGATACTATTTATTACTGAAGTGTTTGGTAGACAGTAGATCAATGACTATTTTACAAGCATTTATTTAGTTTTACCTGTCCCGTTGTCTGTGTCCGCAATGAAATCTTGCAAGCTAAATAAGACCCATTTCTCATTATTGAATCCTTCAAGACCCCAAATACAAGACACAATAAATAAACAATGCATTTTTGCATCAATTGATGCCATCGGGTCTTGATGTCTTTCAACTCGACCTAAGTTGACACTTACGTGCTTATGTAAGTTGGGTGACAGTACAATATTATAGTACCAATGACCTGATCTCATGATGAAGGCGGTAGGTGGCCACGGAATCTCTGCGATAAAACAACTCTACCGAGTTTGAGTTCAATTGTTTCGTCTTGACGAACAAACAATGAACTAAAATGTCTAAAGTGCTCCACTTTAGACATTTTAGTTCATTGTTTTAGATAAAAGCTTTTTTTTTAAAATTAAGTACTTGTTTAATTGTGCTTTATAAAAGTAAGCATGTGAATGAGACGAATGCTGTGGTCCTGATTTAAATGACTCGTATGACACAGATAAACTGTAACTATGTCATTTTTATCGCTTACAGAGTCGATGAAATGGAATGGTAGAGTCACAACACCTCAAAAGCTTTCATCATCATCAAGTTTTTTTAGTCTCCACTACAGGAGCACAACCCTCTCTGTACTACCAGAGCCATTGAAAGCCATATTAGCCAAAATAGTCAGAGGATATGGCCTACACTCTCCACGCTAGCAAGTCGGGTTGGTTGGAGAGGTGTCATTGATGTTTATACGCTTTGTTTCCTAAGTCGCCTTCTACGACATTCTCGGGAGGAGTGGTCCTATTCTACTCTGCTGGGAACCAAACGGCTAAAACTATGCACACTATGCAGCTGTGTAGAAGCATCAGTATCAGATATTTTTGTAAAATTAAAAATTATTGATATTTCTGGAGTGATAAGGTGTAGCCTCACTCGTGTGATGAAACCTTATAATTTATTTGGCAAGACATGATAAGGAATAGAAAACTTTGGAGCACTCTCGTCTCGGAGGCCAAAATTCACTTCGGAACCTTTACCCAGCGGAGTAAGTAGGCAAGTAAGAACATAAAGATTGTTTCTAAGATGTAAAATTAAACTTACATGAAACGTTTCATCACAAAGTGGCGTGAGGACAGGCCTAGACAGAGCCTCTTTGACGGACGGCCAGTAGTCACAGGGCCCTGGGCCACAGAGTAAAGGCTTCGTGAACTGACGGTCCTCTATCGTAGGGGCAGATACTGTCAACTGCGTAGCACTCATCTTGTTTGTAAACTGTGAAACAAATAACAAACAAATTAGTAAAATCGATTCGAGTTATTACAGGTAAACTAAACGCCATTGAAATAATTGCTAGATAAGGGTTGGACTGCATTTGGCCACACGGAACAGCCCTTTCCTTTTCTGTCGCTCAGAACCGTCATTTGCTAGAGAGAGAAACAGAGCGGGAATGCGGCCGTATCGCCGATTCCGCGGCGTTTTTCTCGCGGCCTGATGTAATGTAGCCCGACTCAACCCTAAGCGTGACTTCAAGAAGACCATAAAATATTACATATTTACGCAAGTGCAAATATTGTAGATAGAAAAAAATATATTTAGTATATCAGAGAATACATTATAATGTCCATGATTAATGGTTTTTAAGAGTCCCCTTACCCGAGACAGAATCAGAGATTCCCATACAAACGTAGTCTACGTTTGTATGGGAATGTCTAGGGTAAGGGGATTCTTAAGGTACTAGAGATAGAAGCCTATTTACATCGTGAGAACGTTGAAAAAAGCAAATACCTAATTGCTTTTTTCAATTTTCGTAATTTCTGTTAACTTGCACGAATTATGTCCTTTTGTAACTCTAATTGCCATTACCGTGTCATTAATAAGTCCATCGGTACGGTAAACACGTCCTATAATGATTATATGATTGCAGATATTTGCTAATGGTTTTATAAATCTTTCTTGATTTCGTGGCGAAATGTACAGGCAACCTGCAATATCAGTTGTCTGTCGTCGCAGATTACTTAGTTCATAAATGTAGACTATGTTGATCACTTACCATCGTATTTATGAGCCGTATGTATGTTTCGTAAAAGGTTATATTTTTATTAATATACATCTAAATAATTGTAGAGCTGCGATGTCAATGCCAACAAACTTTTTTCCTGTTATGTATTATTATGTATATCACCTATTTATTAGCTCGATGAACTGGCGAAGACATAATTAGCGCTTACGCAGGTTTAGCAACTGGGTCTGGTTTACACTAGGATTGGTGACCAAGGTTAACAAGTGGCATAAAATATCTAGATATCCCACTTGAAAGGCACGTTAGGCTATTGGCCTCGGCTATCATTTAGATGGTATGTCTAAGGACAATCACACTGATTGAGCTAGCCCCAAAGTAAGTTTAAACTTGTATTATGGGATACTAACCCAACGATACAGTTTGAAAATGATCAATTTCCTGCATCTTGACCTGGCTGGGGATCGAACCCAGAACCTCCGGAGTAGCAGACTAGCGTGTTAACCATTACGCCACGGAGGTCGTCACTACAAAAGACGTGTTTGACAACATGAAAAATATGACTCTAGCTTTAGCCACTAGCACACACTTAAATCCCAAAACAGCTTATATATAATTTAGCTAAATATTATATTTAATGCAGTAAATTGTATGTAATACTCCACCACTAATAAACCTAAAACTTACTCCAAAACAACTGACTAGACACTTACATCAGAATCATACTTCCACCAGATGTTACCCACTCTAAAATTAACGGTCAGTAAAATCGATACATTGCCTAATTAACACATTACCATAGTTATTGTTGCCAGCAGTGACGCGTCAGCCGATAATGCTATTAATTTGCCGTTGTTCGCATCGTAATGTTGGGTTATTCACTATCAAATGTTGGTTTTAACAGTTCTGAAGTCCCTATATGTAACTATAGTTCCAGTATACTTATCCGTCTGTCCTTCAACGGCTTAGCTCAGAGACTGTTAGTACAAAAAAAGCTGTAATTTTGCATGGGTACGTAATATACAGGCTGACTTTTTAAACACTGTCCAAATTTTTGGAGCACATTCAGTTCATGATACTGAACTACCTTCTATAAAAAAAGTTATTAAAAATCGATAAAAAATTTACGTCCACCCATACAAATCAGCACTCAGACAGACGGATTTTGTATGGGACGACGAAAAATTTTTATCGATTTTAAATAACTTTTTTTGTAGAAAGTAGTTTAGTATTATGGACTGAACTTGCTCAAAAAAATTGAACAGTGTTTAAAAAGTCATCTGGTATTATACTTGAGTACTTTATTTTATTTATTTAGTACAAAAATTGTAAACGGCCGACTTAAAGCCTTTTGTATCCAATGGTGTATCTTTTAAAAATATTAAAGGTATTTAAAGACAATGATACTACTGCACTTAAACCGTTTGCAAAATATTAAACTAATTATTTTTGAGTAAAACGTTAAGCTCTTAAAAATAAAAAGTGATAGTAATGACATCTATATCTCCTAAGAGATACATCCTCTGTTACTTTAAACGAGCAATTCTTGTATGTGTGTATTTATGTATAAATAATATGGATCTGGGAAACTGCTACAACTACAACGATTTCGATGAATTTTAGTACGCAATGGGGTTTTGAGGCTGAAAAATCAATTTAGCTAGGTTTCATTTTTAAAGAACCTCGTTTTCTTGGTGTGTCCATCGAGCGAAGCTCTTTCGCCCAGGATCTCTAAAGGCAAACTATCACGGCTAAGTTAGCTTTGTTAAGAGTTACAGTCGCCAGTTTATATAATATACCTAACTTATTGAAAAATTTCGTACAAAATGGTATCGAAAAAAATTTGAAAAATATTACTATGATGAAGTTGTTACTTATTTAAAATGGTAAAAAGTAAACATGTAAAATTATGAAAAATAAAGTTCCCATGTTGTAACGTGTAACTTTGGAACTCTATTCTAAACGTTGTACGACTCGCACTTGGCCAGTTATTTATTTGTTTTTGTCACTAGTTGGCAATACATTTTGAGTGTGTTGTATTTGCCATATTAATATCGTCAAATGTTGATTTTTAGTTATTCTGGCCAGTTGGCTATACATTTTTGTGTATGGTAATTAGGTCTAGTAAAATCGATACATTACCTAATTAACACATTACCATAGTTATTGTTACCAGCAGAGCAGAGACGCATCAGCCGATAACGCTATTAATTGGCCCGTTGTTCGCATTGTAACGTAGGTTGCTTCGTTATCGAATAAATTTTTGTCACTAAAGAAAAAAAACACGAGATTATTGATCTAGAAAAATATAATGTTTATTCTTAACATTTTATGTTATTGTTAACAAACAATAGCAATTTTGGTTTTGTTTGTTAACAATAACCGTTAACGTTATTATTTTGCCTATTGTTTTGTTATACTATTTTATTTTGTTTATACCAAAATCTTAGATTATTTATTATACACTAGTTATTTAAGCATGTACAATTGTACACCTCTCATGGTTAAGTGACCAAAGCCATCTATAAGTATGTAAGTATATACAGGGTCCAACAAAATATACTGAAACTATTTTAAGGGTGAATTCAGTCCATGATACTGAACAACTTTCTCCAAGAAACAAATATCGAAAAAACAGTTAATTTATCTTTAAAATAGTTTTAGTATATTTTGTTACACGTTATATAATAATATGTAAATTGTAATATGTATGTATCTATATTAATAATTTTGTTTGATCTTAGATTTGCTACAAAAATGCTTGTGGTGATCACAATAATTTTTGTAAGCCGTATTCAATGACTAATAAAAAAAAATCTTTCGTCATGACCTACAACTAATTACACCAAATAATTTATTTCAAATATCATAATTTGACAACACATTTGGCCATTTTATATCGTGAATAACCCTGTTTATTGGTCGGATTCCGTGGCCAAGAGCGTCGTGTGATCGTGTAAAATTATCCGCTCCCGTGACCGATATTTCGGGCAAGTAACCGTGAAGTTTGGTTAGCAGAATCGGGTTAATGTTTAGATTTAGTGCTAATAGGGTAGTTGTAAATTTGCTGCGATGTTCTGGCGCTATCCGATGGCACATTTGGCAAGAGGTTCTCGCCTGGGGCGGGTGACGCGTGCCAGCCTCGTATTTGTTCCGGCCCGTATCGTCCGTTGTTCGCAACCGCGGTTTCACAATTGTTTTAATATCCCTTTTTAAAGTTTATCGAGTTTAAATGGATGTATAATGCCTGAGATGCCTGGAATACTGCATTTCTCTTTCTCTCTCTCTTTCTCATCTCAGTGTATTCCCAGTTGCATCCTCAGCTGTAATGCTAGGGAGCCTGGGGTCTGCTTTCCGGATTTTTCTTCTTCTGATTCTGTCTTCAGCATCCTTGGTTGTAAGACCATTGGCACGCATGTCATCCTTGACGACGTCAAGCCAGCATTTCTTGGGTCTACCACGTCTGCCGGGCCCCGGCGAAGGCGTAATGACTAATGAAATATTGTATTTGTCATTAGCATTTCTAGTGTCTTAGTAGAATCACTTGTGGAGTTGAGGCTATAAGGTGGTACTTTAGTGATAGTTATTGGGTTCTATTACTCTTCCGTTATCCTAACTACCCTAATCCTAACTAATATTATAAATGCGAAAGTGAGTTTGTATATTTGTTTGTTTGTTTGTTAACTCTTCACGCTTTATCTACTAAACCAATCTATTTGAAATTTCGCATACACATAGTTAGGAGTCCTTTCATCCCGGAAAAATGTATTGTTCCCGTAGGGCTTGGGATACGCGAGCGAAGTCGTGGGTAAAAGTTAAGTAATAAAAATGTAAGTAAAACTTCAACTACAAGACATTTTAAAGCAATCCCAAAATATGTTGATTTCGTATTCTACTCGTAATAGGATTCAAGCGTTGATGCGAGAATGCAAGTGTAGAGTCTGCCTAAGTGCATGTAACAATAAGACCCATCCAGCCCGAACAAGACAGTGCTCTCTTGAGAAGTGTTTTGTCTAAATTGATAGTATGGACGAAACATTTCTCAACAGAGCACGATTGCTCCTCGGTGCATAGCTGGGTCATCACCCAGCACTGCTTTATGTGCCAAAAAAAGCACGTGTGCCCACACGTGCTTTTTTTGGCACATAAAGCAGTCTTGATTTATAAACATTTATGATTAGATAAACTATGTCAGATGCCATAAATCAACGTGAAAAGACACTAATGTTGTTCACTAACATATTCGATAAAGAAAGACATTTTACAAAACCAGAGGTTAGTTGGAGTACTACTGCAATTTCCTTAGTTATGTTTGGTTATGTTTACTAAACTAGTCAACACGGCATTATAGATAAATAGGTCAAAAGTGCAAGATGGGCACGACCTACGTATCTACGTACGAGTAGATAAGAATTTATTCACGGAGATTGAAACGAAGATTGAACTGCGATGTAGCTGTACAAATTGATTTGATTTCGGCGAGGGCCGTCCCTATACGAGGTTTCGCGGGACACATGGGAACGTTCGTTGAAAACTTCACATTTATTGACAACCCTATGGTTATTTCGATACAACCGGTGTTAGAAGTATTATTTATTAATTAAAAAAACTGTATTGTACATCAACGATAGTTGCACATAATAAAATAACAAAGGTAATTTTACAAAGTTTTTTCTAAATCAAAGTCAAAATTATTTATCTATGTTTGGATGTTTGTATCTCTTGATAATTGTCGATTTTATCTTTTGATTTTATAAAAGTTGTTGACGTCGTATTATTTACTTACAACTAAGTTTAGTGCCGCTTCCTAGGCGCTAGTGCAGAAGAAGAGGCATCAAACTGCACTGCAACATTTTCTCCAAATACGTCAACTTACAATTTAACTGATATTAAAATTAAATATGTGGACTGATAATACACTTAAGTCAAGCTGCTAAGTGTTCTTTCTACCGATATAAGATTTTTTCGGGAACTTCATTCCGGGTTAAAATACCTTTGTCAATTCCCGGTGTTTCTTAGTTGATCCGTTGCTTTGACTTTACCTAATGGATAAATAAACACCCTTTCACAAAAACTAGTACGGATAAGTACCTACGTTACGTACCTTTTAAGTCTGCAAAAACAAAAACTGCTAGATTTTAGTATTTACGAGTATTAGATTAGTATTGGAATACTTAATGAATGACACAATATTTAATGAGCACTTCACCACACCAGTTCTCTCAAAGCACTGAGTGATAACTCCATTTACTGCTACATAGTTTTGTACTTAAATATCTTATACCATGATAAGCTTAAGTAAGTAATTAGCGATATGGAAATATTATGGCATAATTGAGGATGCCTAAGTGTCAACTATTGACCTAATGAAAGTTTGAAAAAGTAAATAAGTATTTAAATATTTATTAAAAGTTTTATATGTTTCATACAACGTGGAAGGGACATACTTGTAATAAATTGAACCATGGTCTGTAATAGATCATTATAGTACTAGCACAGAATAAATAATATTAACGTACAGAAGTCTCACTCAGCAAAGAAGTTCAAAGAAATATCTACTCAATGTGGCTAGCGATATGGTTTAATTTAGCTCACGTCAGAATTCAGCACCTTTTCGTATAGATACCTAGACATCCATTGCAAGTCAATTTCATTCTTATTACCTACTTTCGACAAACGATTCGTATAACTGAATTTACCACCCGGAGGGGCCGCCTGCGCGCATAGTAATAATGTAGGTACATTTTTGATACCTAAACGGGGAGTGACACAAGCCTGGTACTAGTAGATCTGTGAGCTGTAAACTTCGCGACTTACTCCCAACCCGTTGAAGTTTATCGGATAAAAAAGTTAGTAAAAAATTTCACGAGAAAATCCGGTCAGTCAGACAGACAGACTGACGGACAAAAGCATTTTTGGCCAATCTCGAAACTGAGACGCTTCACTCGCTTTGCTCGCTTGGTCAATAATGAAATTAAAATAACAGCCAAAGAACAAAAAGAAAATTTCTATACAAAAGTGTGCAGCCACCCGGGGTATTGTATGGGAATGTCGAATTGCTTTTTGGTTTTTTGACGGTTATTTTAATTTCATTATACTTTAGTGATCTAGTATAGCCCGTGGTTAGATTTTATGAGGACACAAATTTTAGGAGTACAGTCTAGAGCATAAATATGAATGTGGTATTAGGGTCATGTTCACGATTGTATTCTGTTTTTAATAAAATAAAAATATGGAGTCAAGTCAGTCAAAGCTCTAAATATAAATTAGTGGTAGTACAGTAGACCTCGCGAGCTCTTATAACCATGCAATATAATCGACTTTTCCCCTTTACCCTGGCTTAGCAAAGCCATTTTAGTGAAAATCATCCATGTATAAAGTATTTAATTTTTATTTATTTACAAAATTCATGTACACAAAATACAAACAAAGTAAGAAAATATAGTACATAGGTACTGCTTATTTTATAAGAAATCTTTTCCAGCAGACCCAGGAAAGGAAAATTTAAGAAAACTGTTTCAGAAACTTTTATAGAGGATTTATAGCATGGGTGTAGATAAATTGAGTTTATACAACTGAAATGATGATAACATAACTGAAACTATTCATTTAAGGAGTGGTTGGTCATCACAATTAAAGTCGCAGCGTAAAGCAAAAGTAGGTCAGTGAGAACCGCCGCAGTAACTCCAAACAATAATTTAGAAAGAGCGCTCCAATATAACATTCTGAATTCAAATTGACGCTGAAACCGAGTACGTTCTAAAGTTAGCGTGTAAACTTTTAACTTCAGTCATGGCACTGGTTTCATTGCATACGATACATTGACATTTAAAAAATGGATTGCAAAAAGAATCATAAAGTAAAAAGGTTCATTGATAAATCACCTATTTAGCGTTGGCTGTCTTATTGAGTATAAGTACTTACACTAGATACTAATACTTAAGTTGGCAGTGAATAGTGATCCCAAATAGGACTCTAATTCATCATCATCCGAGCGTATTCCCGGTTGCATCATCAGCGGTTACGCTTCAGAGCCCGGGGTCCGCTACCGTACCTAGGTGATTTGACAAGGTTACTGGTTTTTCCACAGAGCGACTGCCGTCTGACCTCCGCAACCCAAAGGGTAGACCAGAACCAATCCTAGGATAGGTACAAACGCTAGATGGCGTTCGGGACCAACAGCTTTACGTGCCTTCCGAAGTACGGAATCATCTTTATTTTCGGATAATCAGGTGATTTAAGCCTGCAATATCCTAACCAGACTGGAAACAACTTTTTCACAAAGAATGCTTCCCACTGGGATTTGATCCGATTTGTTAGAAAAACTGACGTTAATTATAAGTATTCCAATTTTAATTTATTTATTCATAAAAACAATAAAAATTGTGTCTGAATATGAAGGTACCTATAAAAATACAATAAAAAATAATAACTTAAGTAAGTAAAACTATTAAAGAAAGTTACGAATTATGCATTCCAAGGGGTAAACTAACGGACATACATGTTTATTTGTTCAGTAGGCTAATTATATTACACATAGTAGGTATTAATAATAGGTACATTAAAATATTATAAGCTATTTGTCTGTCACCTGAATAGTAAAAGCGAATCATAAAGTAAATTAATAAAGCCAATTAAATTACATTTTATAATAAACATTTAAAATATTTAATTTTATACGAATAATTACTTATGTCTTTTATCTAGAATGTGTTAAGATCGGTGTTACGACGCCACTGTTCTACAGATGCAATTAAAAGAGTTTTTGTCTTCTAGGACCAAGATAAAGGCAAGAGAGAAAGAGACAAAAGATGTAATTAAATTGTTCGGTTTTCCATGTCTCCTCGTGAAATCAAATAGATAGCTTGACTAAAATTAACTGCATTGTTGGCTGCAATTAGAAATTCGGGGAAAAGATCAGTACATTTTCTAATTTAAGATTCAACGACTCAATACTTAGTCAATAGAATCGCTATCATATAATAATACCTAATACAATATATTTCAATAAATGCTATAACATAAACAGTCATTTAGTGACCCAATACTTAGTCAATAAAATACACTTTCATATACCTGTAAGACCTCATATAACAATTTCAATAAATTTTATGTCAAAAATACCTAGTAAAGTATAATTGTTAAACTTAATTACTATTAAACTATGTAACAAAATTAACTTAAGTACTAAGTAATTAAAGAACTGAACTCTATATACCTAGATCGCCTGATCTAGTCTATAGGTATATAAACTATATATGCTATATATATAATATTACTTTATTATGACTAGGTATGAATGAAGAAAAAGGAGAAGGTCGAGACCTGAGAATCCTGAGGTAGATATCAAAAAGGCCATAGTGTTAAAAATACTAAACAGTACTCTACAGGTAAGCTGGCATTGCAAAGCTTCGTGTAACAACAAACATCCATATATGTACATACCTAATTGAAAAGTTATCTTTATTAAAGAAAAAATAACACGAGTGCCCAAAAATTTAATAAAATATAATATACAGCCTATGTCACTAGGAGTGATGTAAGAATTCAAGAAGGATTCTAATGATACCACATGTATCCAAATCTGTTCAAGCATTTCAAAGTTATGGTCGACGTTTAACGGATACAAAACATATAATATAAAACGCCCGGATAATTTAAACGCCTTCAAAAGGCTGCATGTGTGTAAAACACGAGTACAGTAATAAAACAGGTTCACCAAATTAAATTGAGAGCCAAACTATTCAAATAAAGTCTGTAGCTTATCGACTAAGCAGATTTCACGTCCTGTATCAACAGATACTGTAGTTTCCCAGCAAACTATTTCCTCGGTGAAAACTCCGGAAATTAAAACCAGAGAAAAGTCTCCCGGGACATTAGCCGGGGAGAAAGGGATTTAATTTAAAATTTGTTTTCGTGGCTATATTTGTTTGAACATGAATAAGTGCGCCGCTTTCCGGCTACAGCAAATAAATGTTCTCAAGTGCAAAAGCGTTTAGTAAAGCAATGAGAAAAATGCTGTTGAAAATTGTATTGTTTTATTCTTTGTTTAAAATTATATGTGTAAGTAAGTTTTAACGTTGGAAAATTGTTCTCAGTATGATATAGCATTTCATCTTCACTTGTTGTTATCATGTTACAATATCCGTGTATCTTTAGAAATATCTTTCAGTTTTGAAAGAGGATCCGTAATCCATATTTTATTTTAAAGCAAGTCCTCGGATTAAGATATTTTATTAATTATTGTTTATATGCATTCCAGTTACTTATTTAATATATGTAGAGATTTTAAAGGGATATATATCTGTTTTAGTGACTAACTCATGTATTAGTTTTAGTTTTTTAAACAATTTAAAACATACAGTCATGTTTATACACTTGCCTTAATTTCTACTGTAAGGCTCTAGACAGAAAGCATTTTGACTGCATCACGACTGCCAAAATGCAATTTGATTGCAGTTGGCACGACTGGAATCAAACTGCAAACTAACTGTAGAGCGGCTGAAGTCGGACTGCACGCCGACTGAAAAAACCGTGCAATCCGTTCAGTTGGAATACAGTCAAAATACGGTCCGTCTGTCTAGAGCCTAGCCAAAGGTCACAATATTGAACTTGACATTAACAGTACATTTACCTATCCGACACGAAAAATAAAGTTGCATTTACTTTATTAGACATGCAACCCTTTGAATTGAAAACTTCGCAGACAAATGCCTAGACAGCAATAATACCCGTAGATATATTTTTTGCAGACAATTTATCTCCAACTCCTGAAGAAATATTTTTATACTTCGGTTATTTTTTTTGCAGTACTTGTCATTGATGTAAAAAATAGACAAGTTTCATGAAAATTACGTCTAAATCTTAAATAGTAAAAAAGAGGAGTAACAAAAGAAGAAAATTCAATCTATGTTATACGAGTACCTACTATACCTAATATTTTTATCAAAAAATTAAAAAACTGTTTTGTTTGGACTCTACGAAATATATGTTTTTATTTAACAAAATATAAACAAATGAGTTCGCCATCCGTGCTGTTATCTCGACTTCGTGAGACAAATAAATCCGCTTTGTTAATCTGACAGGCACAGTCGCAGCCGTAACTGCAATAGTCTCCGCTGCAAGCCTATTACCACTATTACGAGTACATACAGTGACTATTGTAATTAACCCAAGTTAGTGCTGCATTAATTTCATACAAATTACTTATAAATTTAAGAGTCAAGTTATTATTTTTTTTATTTTTTTTTATTTAAGTTTATTGCACACAATCTCATATTTGATTGATTACAATGGGTCAAACTTAACGCTATGCATTATCTACCAGTTTGCCTTTGGGACACATCGAGAAGTTGGTAGAAGGGGTGCAAGTTTTAGCACTATTACAATACAACATTATTACATAATATTACACAACAAATACATATACCTAATATAAATATTATTAATTTCAACATAATTTTATTACATAATACATGAAAAGATTTATAACAATACATACATACATATATATCCACAGAAACATTAAATAAATACCATACATATATACTAAACTATATACATACATACATACACATATCTATATATTATATACAGCAGAGAGAGTTTAATTTGATTCCAGATAATATTTCTTGACCAGCATTTTGAAATAATCACGATTGTGTGATCTCGTAATGCTATTAGGGAGGGCATTCCAGAGCCGAACAGCCGTCACGGCAAATGAATTAGAAAAGAAACCAGTACGGTGAGAAGGAACAGCAAGTTGCATTGTGTTAGAGGAGCGTAGATTTCTATCATGAGTTGAGCTAAGGAGATGAAATTTAGATATCATGTAACTGGGAGCAGAAGGATTATAGATAACACTATGAAGATAACAAAGAATATGTAGATTTCTACGCTGTTTGATAGTGAGCCATTTAAGCTGAGAACGATAAGCGGATATGTGATCATACTTGCGAAGACAAAATATAAATCTAATACAATTGTTTAAGAGGCGTTCAAGCTTTCTGAGCTGATCCTCAGTTATGTCCAAATAACACACATCAGCATAATCGATAATGGGGAGAACCAGAGATTGGACCAGCATAATTTTGGTTTTGATAGGAAGAAAGTTTTTGAGGTTATTGAGGTAATGCATTGTTGCAAAGACTTTCCGACTGACCTCAGCAAGATGTGGGATCCAATTAAGTTTAGTGTCAATAACTAGGCCAAGATCTTTAATAGAGGTTGAAAACGGTACAATGTTACCATTATACTTAATTGGTGTCAAAACATCTAAATTGATGTTTGGCAGTTGTCGTCCACTACCCGCAATAATTGCTTGGCATTTCTTCGGGTTAACTGTAATACCAAAGTTGTTAGACCATTGCAGTATATTATTTAAGTTACTATTTAGTGTAGCAATGGCATCATTGAGGTCAGCAACATCGGTTTGTACATAAAGCTGCAAGTCATCGGCATAAAAATGGTAGGAGCAAGTGAGAATATGGGAAAGAGTATTTATAAAAATAGAAAATAATATGGGAGATAGCACACCGCCCTGCGGTACACCAGCAATAACGTCCCTCCAATCCGATTCTGATTGCTCAGAACGAACAGATTGTCGGCGTCCGCGAAGATATGAATCAAACCAATCGATTACTGAGGATGACATATTAAGGGATGATAATATTGCAAGAAGTATGTCAGTGTCAACCGTGTTAAAAACATTCGAAAAATCTATTAGAACAATAACAGTAACCATGGTACCCTCCATGCCATATCTGACATCATCAGTGATTTTAAGCAATGCGGTAGTGGTACTGTGTCCTTGTCTAAAACCTGACTGAAAGGGGTCAAAGAGATTAAATTTGTGCATATAGTCCGAAAGTTGTTTTTGAACAGTGGCTTCTAAAAGCTTTGAAAGGAAAGGTAAAATGGAAATTGGACGTATGTCATTCAAGCACAGCGGGACGGAAATTTTTGGCAGCGGACGCACAAAGGCATTACGCCAAGCAGAAGGAAAGGCATGTTGGGACAAGCTAGAGTTGACAATGTGGGTGATAGCAGAAAGGGCATAGTTCAAAATATGCATGATCATAGCTCTGCTTATATTGTCGTATCCAACAGCATTCGAATGGATGGAATTAATCGTTTTCCTTATATAATCCTCAGTGACCGGTGTGAAAACAAAAACTTCGGTATCAAGTGCAGGTAAGGTAGAGATGGAAGCAATTGTATTGTGTTTGAGATTAGTCTCAATAGTTGTAACATTCGTAAAATGCTGATTTAGATCATTTAAGCTAAAAGGGATATTAGCAACAGAATTCTTGACCTTACCGATACCGATAGAATTAAGGAACTTCCAAATATTTGAGGATGAAGAATTTTCTAAGTTGTGAAATATTGGCGTTTGGCGTTTCTACACATATGATTACACAGATTCCTTGCAGCCTTATAGTAGCTCCAATTTTCAGGAGAACGATCTTTTTTGAACTTACGAAATGCACGATCCCTCTTCCTCATTGCCATCCGTATACCATCTGAGATCCACGGAGCAGGTGGACGCTTTACCTTAATTTTACGTACAGGCGCGTGTACATCATACAGTGTCAGAACTATTTTATTAAATTGAGAGACTTTATCATCCACTGTTGACGCACTATATACTGGCGTCCAGTCTATTTTTGACGCGTCCTCCTGGAGTGCTGAGGTGTCCATACGTGAAAAACAACGTATATTCAGAGTCACAGGCTTAACTTTTGGAGTTTTCAACTTATAAGAAGCATATATGAGGTCATGATGAGAAAAACATGGGGCAGAGAATTGACCATGGCTGGCGATAAGATTATCCGAAGATGTGAGGATCAAGTCAATTAATGTGTCACCGAAGCTAGTATGATGAGTGGTCCCAGAAGGAAGAATTGAGAGATTGACTGACTTGACAATATTTTGAAGTTTTTTGGATCGACTGTCGTCTTTCAACAGACATGTATTTATATCACCCATTATCAACTGATGCGTGTAATCCGCACAAACCGAGTCAAGAACGGTTTCAAATTCCGTAAAATAATTTATATCCGGAGGACAGTACACCACGCCTACCAGTGTTTTTGCACCATTCACTGTTATTTCTAAGAATATATATTCAGCAGAAGCGCTATATTGAGAGGGAGATTGAGATAAAACCTTATATGGTATGGAACTACGTAAATATATAGCTACACCTCCGGATCCCTTGCCAATCCGATCATTTCGTATCAACACGAAGCCCGGGAGTGCAACACTAGTGGACGGGAGACTCGGTTTAAGCCAACTCTCTGAAACCAAAACAACACTTATGAGATCACATGAAAATGCCTCAAGAAGGCTTGTGTAATGTGCCGATAAGCTTTGCGCATTTATATGGCATACATTTAGATTTTTAGCACATCCACTGAAAGCTTCACGAACCTTATCACCCACCGTCAACATAGAACTTTCTGAAGTACAAGATTCAAAACTGGAATCACACCCATCTGATGCTGTAATAAAAGAAACATTGACATCGTCTTGCTGCATACTAAGTATAAATATCAATAAATATAATATAAGTAATAATATATAGGCTTTAATACTATTTTATAAATTTAATCTATTAAATGTGTTGTCCTGCCGGCAAAAAAGAACAAAATATTTTATTACTATTTAAGAAAGTTAAGAAAGAAACGAAACGGAACGTATTTCTAGTGTCAACGACAACAAAGAGAAATAAATGTGACAAATGACATTTGACATTGACAGAATGCATATCTGCATTCTGCAAGCAAACAAAGAACAAACAAAAAAAAACAAGTAAATCTAATGAATTATAAGTTATGAGATTTAACAGTAGGTACCTACTTATTTGTGAACTTTAAACAAAAGTGAAATAAAATTAATCTACCTACAAATACACGTCCACAATGATGGCATACTAGAAAAGTTATTAGGTAACTACTAGATCACTAATAAGTAACATTACTTCGGCTTGGATGTCTGCGCTTGCGCTTGTCTCCTCGTCAGCAGTTTCTTGTCAGTCGCCGAGGCAACTACTTCCACTGAGGGGCCGGCCTTTGACTGATGAGGCGCCGGTCGCATCGCGCCTGTAGACTTGCCTTGATTACTGCTGGGAAACTCCTCTGTCAAGGCAAGAAGCTCTGCCTTGGTGGTCACCTTAGCTCTATTGCCAGATGGCAGCTTAATATTAATGACGCCGTCCGTGGTCCAGCACCGCTTCATACCAAAATGCGCCTTAGCCTCGGTGAACAAAGTTTGTCGCAGTCGTGTAAGGAACTCCTTCAGAGTATGCGGAGTACCCTTGAACATAGCCTTCTTGTGCCACACAGAGTTCCTCAACTGAAGTGAGTGGAAACGCACCAACACAGGCCTGCTTCGCTCGCCCATCTGTCCCAGCCGATGACACAAGTTCAGATCCCCAGGGCCAACATCAATTTGAAGCCTATCACTAAGAAGTGTGGCAACTATATCAACTAGGCATTCCCCCTTACTCTCCGTAATGCCCGAAACCATGAGAGCCTTTCTACGACTTCTCATATCCAGCGAGTCCACAGAATATGTGAGAACACTGATTTGATGCTGGCAGAGTTTAAGTATATTCAAAACCAACTCCTTGAAGGAAAGATATTCTTGATGAAGCTTGTGTATAGTAACTTCTGGAGCACCTGCTGATGCAGTAAAACGGGACTCAAAGTCAGCCATCCTCTTCGCCACAGCATCTTCTAGAGACTTCTGGGTGTCCAACACTTCTTGCAACTGTGTTTGTGCCATGTTATTGTTTACTTTATATAGTAATGTGAAGTGAAAGATAGTAGACCGGCAGGTAGGAGTAATTACTTAATTTATACCATAAGTTATGTTTATTTATTTAATATTTAGCACTACTAAGTGGAATATAAATATATTTTATGTATATAGTTTTAAAACACTTATATTTATAATTTATTTCAATTAAATTATCAAGAGCTTTATATAACAGTGTTTCTTTCAAGACTACCCTCGGTGAAAAAAAAGTTATTGTGGGTGTCATTATGTGGAAAGAAGCGCACACAATGTAAATTTTTGTCAAAAATAATGTTACTTGTATGAATTAATCAAATTTAATATATGTAATAAAATTTAAGTGTGTTCAAATGTTACAATACAATAAGTTTCATGTGTTTTTTAAACTAATTGATATTTTGGATAGTCCGTTAGTTTCTGAGCTTAATATTTCGCTATGTTAAAGCTGACAGGCACAGACGCATCTTGTAGCTTATTTAAAGACTCTACACACCCTAACTTTGGCAAATAGAACAACATTTGCTTGAATTAATTTAATACAAAACATGCGTTGGAACAACAGCCTCATTTTAGATACCTACTAATATTTTCACTAGTATCTATAATAAGGCTGTAAATAAGGTAAAAGTTTGCTTAAGGTATTCCAAAGTCCTAAAAAATCTGTAACATAATATATTTTTGGAAGACCACTAATAATCTTTTTTTTACTTTTTTTCATACTGAAGAATATTCATGATAGTTCAGCAGTTTTTGATATAATTAATGGCACAGACCAAGCAATGTTGTAACTGCATTAGTCTCTACTGTGACCTCATTACGTACTTCCTAACTATGAGCAAAATATTTGTTTGAATTAGTGCAAAATAGTCACAATACAGTACCTACTGTTTATTCATAACATGATAACATAAAAAACATAACACATCCGGATCTACTAATATAAATATAAAAGTTTAGAAGTTACAAAATGTAAAAGTTTAGTTTGGATGTTTGTTAAAAAACAAGTAATTATTTAAAAAAACAAAAAAATCCGACTGCCAACATATAAGTTGTATATATTTTTGTAATACTTGTATAAAATCCTTTAATTTGATATCCCAATCGATAGGTTTTGAATAAAAAAAAATTCAAAGACATAATTTTGCGCGAAAATCCGTCAATTTGGATTATTTCAATTTTTGATATACCTACCAGCCGTTCAGGCTGTAGAGCGTACAAAAAAAAATTACATACAAACAAACATAAATACATACACTCGAAAAACATAACCCTCCTTCTGGCGTAGTCGGGTAAAACCGCATAAACGGCTGAAAAAATTGGAAGTGAAGTTTATTTTCTCAGTCTGCTAGCGACCATGACAACGTAGGGTCGACGAAATATCTAGCTCAAAATGATATTAATATAATAGTCATTGTGACCGCGAAAGTCTTAAATCATATAGGTACTCGTATACACTGACATTGTTTAAAAACAAATTGACGTTATCTAAAAAACTACCAGACAAATTGGTCTGTACTTGGATAATTACATGATTTTAACATGTATAAAATCCTCATGCCGTTCCAATTTTTTTTGCAATCAGGGTTCATGTTGTACCTACTCACTAATGAATTAACTATTTTTATTACTATGATATTTTTATCTAAAAATTCTGAACGCATGTAGATAAGTCCAATTTTTCAGAAGTAAAGTAACATTTGAAAGCACCTTCAACTGTCTACAAATATCTAGCTTCCGTAGGGTATGCAGGGACATGTCCGTCGCTTCATGTCATGAACCTTGAAACACGAGGTCACGTCGTGCCGTCCTGCCCTGCATGACAACACTGTGACCCGCTCGCTCAAGTTCCCAAACGAATTCTCATTTTAAATTATTCTTCTTGAAACATAAAAATATACAAGTTATATCTACGTTCGCATTTTTAAAATACTTACTGCCTTGTAAGAAATTGTCAATTCTACGTAGGCAGGTATAACCATTGGCAAAAAACTGTACCTCTTATATGAGTTCACCATGATTTCTGAAAAGTGTATCTCTCTATCTGAACTCAAACCAAAATATAACGCAACGTCTACAGTCTTGCTCGAAGTGGGTATCTCCGGTTTTAGTTTTTTTTTTGAGAATTATTTTACGGCCCTAGTTACGAGGTCCTTTAGAGTCTATCTTTAGTTTCTTTTCGTTTTTTAATTCTTTAACCTAACAAATTTCAACCAAAGGGTGGTGTAGGCCCTTTGATTGCTTCAAGGGAACTTCTGGCGACAAATCTATACGAGTCCACTGGTTTTCATAGCCGATTGTGTGGCGGACGGCGCCTAAAGACCGCAGTCCGGTAGTCTACTAAACAATTATCACTACAGCTGTGCTATGACTGTCCACTTTATTTCACATATTTTCCATGATTATGATTATTTATGACAAACTATACCTAATAAATACATTATACTTAAAGTCTACTAGAATCAATTTGCAAAAAAAATTAAACCCTGACTATACCCCTTGACTTCCTGCCAAAAACTCCCGTTTTAGTCACAGGCAATGCTATCCTTATCCTTACTTCCTTACTAATATTATAAATGTGAAAGCGTGGATGTTTGTTACCTTTTCACGCAAAAACTACTTGACGAATCATCATGAAACTTTGTACACATATCCTGAGAGGTACTAGAAGTAACATAGGGTACCTTTCATCCCGGAAAAAAGTAATGTTCCCGTGGGATACGCGAGCGAAGCCGCGGGAAAAAGCTATCCTTACTTCCTTACTTATATATATATATATATATATATATATATATATATATATTATATTATATATATATATATATATTATATTATATATATATATATATATATATATATATATAATATTATAAATGTGAAAGCGTGGATGTTTGTTACCTTTTCACGCAAAAACTACTTGACGAATCATCATGAAACTTTGTACACATATCCTGGGAGGTACTAGAAGTAACATAGGGTACCTTTCATCCCGGAAAAATGTAATGTTCCCGTGGGATAGTGGGATACGCGAGCGAAGCCGCGGGAAAAAGCTAGTATTATATAAACAAGAGGCAGATATGTTATAGGCGCGCGCACTGTGAAGACTCGAGTACGTCCCAATTGGGACGTCTTGTAATTAGTCTGCGCCGAGCGCCTCGTCGAGCGTACCGCACCGTAAGTTCCTGTGTCCTTACCAAAATATCTAAAAAATGCCATCGTGTGTGTTTCGAAAGTGTACCAATTATGACTCTAAAGTAAACAAGTACAAGGGATCTCTTACCACATGTAAGTATGCCAAAATACTTTGATTATTTAGTATATTTCAATTATTTTTCCAAACAATCTAATATCTGACGCCAAGGCGTCATGTTCACATGACAAAAGAGAGATTCTAGTCATTCTAGTTTTGACGCGAGATTGACAAGGATGCGTGCGCTGCGAACATAGATTAGTTAGTTACTCTATGCACAAGAAACATTTGACGAGGTATCATTAAAAATTATAGCTATCTCTTTCATTCGCATGCTTTTTTGTATCTTTTGTTTTACTTATCAGTAAAACTAGTCGATGTGTGCAGTTTTGGATTGCTCGGAACTCGGAACAGATTTAAAACGCAAATTACTATGAACGTAACATATCTGTTATATAATATATCATTGGTCACAGGCGATTCTAGTGTCAGTAATAAAATTCATTGATACATAGGTATTTATAAATAAATCTAGCATTATTAAAATGAAATGTAGGACCAATATATTAAATTCAGTGAATTATGGCTCGGATCGGTAAACGGCGAGTGCATTAGTCGATTTAAGACCACCGTCGGTTGCACCATTATTTTCACAGTTCGTTTGGCGACGCCGACGCATTTTGCAGGCGTTAGTTTTCCAGACTGGTTCATTTTTTATATTTGACAAACTATTTAAGTAGTACTTACTTAGTGTAATAAGGCTTTATTTACAGAAGACGAAGATTAAAATAATGCACATATTTACAAAAAAGGAAAAACTTAAAACTACCAATTTTCATTAAAATGCCTTACCTAGTTCATTTGATAAAATAATTATACATACCACATGCATGAACTAAAATCGACTTACTTCTATTTTTTAATTCTGAAAATTGTTTTATAAACCCGTACTATCCCACTGTTTGGCAAAGGGCTCTCCTGACTGTTTTTGAGACTTTGTTTTCATCGCTAAAATGCTTAATCAACTGTTGAAACACTAAACTATAAGAAATACTTTATTGGTAAATACGTGTATTTGCCTTTGTTATAACAAATAAATAAAATTAAGTAAAAAAAGATTTCAAGTTAAACGGTTATATTTAAGATCAAGACACTAAAGATGCTAGTAATGTACTAAAAGCTAAAAAATAATTCAGTCAATCAATCTAGGGCATTAATCAGACAAAAGAATAAAATCGTTAGGCGTAACGTAACCGGAGTAAATATGTAGATACTCGTAAATAGCATTTATTATGATATAACGGTTGACTTGATATAAATTTCACGCGCCTAATGATTTTATTTTTTTTGTCTGATTAATGCCCTAGATTGATGCGGAGAGTAGTGTGAAGAGTGGTACCTAGGACCTACTGAATTATTTTTTAGCTTTTAGTACATTACTAGCATGTTTAGTGTCTTGATCATAAATAAAACCGTTCAACATAAAAATCTTTTTTTACTTAATTTTATTTTCAAGTTTCAGTTTGTGGCGCGTGGCGGCCATATTGGATTTGTATATTTTTAACTGCGCTGTATTGTACTTGTCAAGCCCTTTCATTTGATACCCATATTGAGGGAGTTGTACAAAAATATGTCCGCCATGTTATGGCGGCGGCCAACTTGGATTTACAATAATACTGATCATACATTAAAACATGTCAACAAAACTAAAGGAGTGTACCAAATTTTAGGTCAATCGGTCAACAGAAAAGGGGTGAAATTTCAGTTACTAGATTTGACCCAAACAACCAAATAAAAAAATAAACGAACACGGTAAGCTATATAAAACCGTTAAAAAAACTGTGTATTATGTAAGTAGAAATATATTTTTCCGGTAAAATCTACAGAGCTTCGACTACCTGTGCCATTAACTCTAATACGAATGTTCTAAGTAAATTCATTCACAACATTGCATTTAAGCAGAGTGGCCGAGGTCAAATTTATAGCGAGGTCACCTAAGCAGGGTTGCAAGTCCTGCACATCTAGCGCAGTTTGTATGCGAAGTGCGCCCTGCGCGCCTCGTGCCGAGTATACTGCATTTTAAATGCAAATTATTCGAAAGTGCAATCGCAAATTGGGTAAATCTGGACGTAATGGTAATAAGAGAAGATGGACTTATTTTGCTTCCATGTGAGACTGTAATAATAAGGTAAACTTGTTTGTTTACTTTCACTTGTTATTCGAAATAACTGCGTTTTCCTCAAGTATTTACAAATCCCTGTCAAAATATTTACTAGGTCTATTTTTCTTGCTGACCAATTAATATCATCATCATCATCATCATCAGGTCTTTTTTAGTCTCCACTGCTGGAGCACGACCCTCTCAGTACTACCAGAGCCATATATTATATTAGCCAGAGCAGTAGGTATGAGAATTTGGCCTACGCTCTCCATGCTGGCCAAACGGGTTGGAGAGATCTCATTGATATTTGTTGCATTGATAAGCTTTGTTGAGCTTGTATTTCCTAAGTCGCCTTCTACGACATCCACGGGAAGACTTGGAGTGGTCTTATTCTCCTCTACCAGGACCCACACAAGTCAATTAATTTAATTTAATACTTGCTATTAATTTATGGACCTTTTGACACTGGACTTTTTAGGACACTTTAAATTCTGAGACACTTAACGTTTTGGGAAGTGGACCTTTTAACTTACCTTTTAACACAGGACGTTTTCAGACACTTGACATTGTGGGACTGTACGTAATAGGACACTGGACTCTTTAGTCCATTTGACATTTTATAAGAGACTAGACATTGTCAGCCGAAAGGATCCATGGAAGCAAATAATGTACAGTATACGGTAGATAGAAGATGTTACCTATACTGTAAGAAGGCTAGAATGGAAATTGATTGCTCATACTTTGAGAAGTTAGAGAAATAAATGTTCAAAAGACGTTACAGATTGATATCCTCGTGATGGAAAAAGAAGGAGAGGAGGATAAAAGAGGAGATGGTAGGAAGAAATCAAGAAAGTAGCAGCAGTTATGGAGAAGAAAAACAAGGAATTATGGAGACAGATGGGGAAGCCTTTGCCAATAGACAAGCTGACGAGCGACAGGAAAGCAGAGGACGCGACGTCAGCAAGTGAGGCTGCAATAAAGTATACGGTAGGTACAAGAAAGAATTATATATAATAAGTAAGATATGGTAATTATATCGATGGTACGCCGTACGGTACCTTTAGATAAGTACAAAAGTTATCCGTAAAGAGAAAACGTGACCCCGTTATCAGTTTTTTTTGTCATTTGATGATGTTATTATCTTGTTCCCCTTACCTATTTGCTTCGATATCCACTGTGCGTGAATCGGTTTTGCAAACCCATTGAGCAATCAATTGCTGCCATTTGTGATGACATAGAATCCCCATGATTTGTTATGTTATTGTGCTATATGTCCATAAGTATCCTGATTCTAAAATGTTAAATAAGAACATAGTTTACCTACTTCATTTTTAGTATCTTATTACAATAATCTTACGCACTGATTAATGTTTTGGGAGAAAATTCAAAACGTAGAATACGTTGCTTGTTTTTCTGTGCTGGCTAGCAACGCATCACTATTCAGATTATTTCCACCTTCTCGCATACCATGTTGCTAAACGGGCTTTGTCTATGCCGTTAGCATCGAAATATAATACTCTAGAAACCTAACGCTCCTACATTCACCACTTCGATTCTGATTCCATTTACGCAAACAAATGAACAGTAATTACAACGAAACATTAGAACGCACACATAGACAAAGATGCATGCGATTGGTCGCGACAAGGTCACGCGTCGTCGTCGGTCGGGTGGGGCAGTCAACGCAATGAGCGGTGAGATACAACACGCGGATGGTACCTATTATGCAGTACGCTACGCTAAAATAAATAACCTTGTTTACGTGTAACATTTTTTTTAATAACTAATTTCCATGTCTGTTTGGCTTCTACACCACTTTACGGCACATGACGGCATTTTTAATGAATCGATTATCGCAAAAACACAGCAATATTCTCAAAGGAAACTTCTTGCGACGCAACCGCACGACTCGTGTGTCACGGCGAAATGTCGCGCCGCACTGTTCATATTTTATGCCCCGCCCGCCGCGATACATATCGCATGGAATGATTTTTCGGGGTTACTTACGATTCTAGAGAATTATTGTTCGTAGGCCGTTAGGGATAAAGACGTGATAGTATATTTCTAAAAACTGAAGCAGACGCAGCCAGTACAGCAAATATGCTATTAAAAAGCTATTTCTTATCTTTGGTGTATTATTAGACATAGACTAGACACTTTATACCACACGATAATTTTATCAAAAACATCATGGAAGGACAGGTCGAAGCAAGGAGAGGAAACGGAAGGTCAAGAAGGGCGTTCATGAATGAAGTAAAGAAAAAGGCAGAAGTCGTTTTGTATAGGGAAGTCAAGCAGGTTGAAGATCGGACATGGAAAATACTCCAATTACAAGAACACAGTGCTTAAATATACCTATTGATTGATGATTATCATAATACAATACAGTGTAAATACTTTTCATTGCACCATAAACAAAGATTATTACAAAAAACAGAGAAATGATATCATGCAATGATGCATGAGCAATCTGTTCCAGTCAACCTTTGGAGTGCTTTGGGTAAAAAGAGAAGATAATATTTAAGAGATAAGCGGCGCAGTGCATTATGTTACACATAAAAGCTAATATGTATACCTACCTACATTAACCCCACCTTATTTGTATCTATAACTCTGTGCGTACATCGATTTTTCAAACCCATTGAGCAATGTATGGCCGCCATTTGCGATGATCTATGCCCTCCATTAATGTTGTCTCATTGTAGTCCGCGTCATTAGGTAAAGGTAATCGGTGCGATCACGAAGCCTGGGGATAACTCTATCCAAGATTAGATGCGATTTGATAAATTGCGCTTTCATTCGCCTCTGTAAGGGAACTGAAAAAGGTTAAATTTAAAATTGATTAAATGATATTAAAAAAAGTTGCAGTTACCAGCTTCAATTATCGACAAGCTTTTTTTGCCGTATAAAGGACCCTGTAAAACTGTATTTAACAGATCTATTATGTACAAAAAGGCAACACTCTGCAGCTTTTCTGCCCGACCGGTCGGACTTGCCAAACATCCTGCCAGACACGTGTACACGTGTTTTCCACAACGTATACGTTTGGCAGGATGTTTGGCCCAATTGATCGGTCTGGCTGCTTACAAAAAGATGTTCAAATATGTACTTGTAGTTGGCAGAGTAGTATATAAAAATCTGCCCTGAGTTTGGGCCCCTGTACCAGTAAATCGGCCCTGTTTTCAAACTAGCGAGTATGCGTAAACTGAAAGTACAGGCGGTTAGGTGGCGCAGGTATCTGATTCACCATCTGTACATACTAACACTACTTAACCGTTCATAAATGATTAGTTAGAAAAAAAGGAAGATCTGGCACCTCTTCGGTTCTTGGTCTACATCGTTTATCATCATCCGAGCGTATTCCCGGTTGAGTCGTCAGCGGTTACGCTTCAGAGCCCAGGGTCCGCTACCTAACCTGGGTGATTCAACGAGGTTACTAGTTTTTACACAGAGCGACTGCCGTCTGACCTCCGCAACCCAAAGACCAGAACCAATCCTGGGATAGGTACAAACGCTAGATGGCGTTCGGGACCAACGGCTTTACGTGCCTTCCGAAGCACGGGATCATCTTTCTTTTCGGATAATCAGGTGATTTAAGCCTGCAATATCCTAACCAGACTGGAAACAACATTTCTCAAAGTGTGTTTCCCAGTGGGATTTGAACCCACGACCTCCGGATCACAAGGCAGACGCCTTGGCCAAGGGATCACTAAGGCAGTTCACGGAGGGAGTTGGTCCACATCGTTATATGCCGGATTTCGCTAACTTATTTGTGTGTGTCGCCAACTCGTGAGTCGTCGTATTATCGCGTGAAGTGTAGTTAAAACTTTTACAGTTACTACTTATAGTCCGAACAGACGGGATACTTTTGAAACCTCAGAGTAGAAATACAATATGTCACTACACTACCTATTACTCAACTTGCATAGCTTAGAGTGAGTGTCGTAAGAGTTATACTTGTAGGTAACAGAGTGTGGCGACCTCTACGCCACTACGAGGAACTAACCACAACAAAGAAACGACAACATAGTTCACAAGAAGAGTACGAGATGGCGCCAGCAGTATCCTACATCTCGAGCTCACAGTTCTGGCTTCAACTAACCATGTACATATATTCAATCTCCGACAGTACACAGTTGGAGTCGCGGTTTCCCACTCCCCAGGCGCAACACTATGCCTGGCGGGAGGATCTTCCCTTTGTGGCGGTCGATCGAGCATATCAGGAGCGTCCTCTATGTGCAATGATTTTATGCCATCTACTGAGATCACCGCTTGCCCAACATGGTAATCTGCCAACAGATTTTTTTTATTAAATAACTTTACGGCTCTAAATACAAGTTTAGAAGATTACCTTTAGAGCCTATCTTTAATTTTGTTCTTTATTCCTTATCCTAACCTAACCTAATCCTAATAAGTTAGAATCAAAGGGTGGTGTAGGCCTTTGACTGCTTCAAGGGAGCTTCTGGCGACAAATCTGTACGAGTCCACTGGTTTTCATAGAGGACTGAGTGGCGGACGACGCCCACACAGTCCGCAAAACAAATATCACTACAGCCGTACTATGACTGTCCACTTCAACTATTTTACACATTGTTCATGAGCATGAGCATTTATAACACCAAACAACACCAATTTCATATTATAAAGTCCACTAAAATCAATTTGCAAAATAATTTAAAGCAAACCCCAACCAAACCCCTTGACTTCCCGCCAAAAACTCTCTGCCAACAGACAGTTTTTTCAAAACGTCAAAACAAAAATTGTCCATCGCATTTGTATGAAAATCACAACCGTGACGACATAGTTTTTTTGGAGTCAAATAGCGCTCTTGATATCAGTTTTTCTGCATTAATAAATCGTAAATCATGTTGAAAATGGAAATGATCAATGACAAGTGACACTTTTTTGTGACTTTTATTCTCTTAACAGTACCATATAATTTATTTTTGGCCCAGTCATCTACCCAATTACGGGTATATCGTCCCTTTGTTGGTAGAGGTCTTTAGATTGGGCAGTGGACTGTGATATAGGCTGATAAAATTCTAATTGAGGAATCGCAATATAAAGTTCGTCATCATAGGTCGAGTAGATACGGCGGCGGCGGTGGCGAAGCTCCCATTTTCGTAGAAGGCCACCGTTTATAAAGATTTCGGAATCAGTTTTACAAATTTCTCCCTTTGATTATAACTTAGTTGATAACACATTTTGTATGTAAAGAATGAAGACATACAACTTTTGGTCACTGCCATAATGTTTTGATTGGATTAAAAATGTAAAATTGAAAAAAAAAAACCACAATAGCCAACATAAGATTAATAGACCTTCAAAGACCCTAAGAAGGTCTTCGGAGGTATTTCAATAAAATATTTTTTTTAATTTATTTTATTTATACATACTTTGGAAGACCTTTAGGCAGGCCTCCGTCACTCGCTCAAGGTCGCGCTATAAGCACCTACGGTCTAGCGGTGCATTCGAACACACAAGGAGCAGAGGGGCGGTTAGTCACGCGCGTGGAGTGGAACCTTACTGCGTATTGTTTCTTTACGACATAAACAAGCGTTTTAACAATGACGAATTCACGACATTATTGTGCGGTATACGAATGTCAAAATCAAAGAACCAATAAACAATTGTCGTTTTTCACATTGCCAAAAGACGAGAAAAGGTATGTACTTAAATAAAAAAAAAGTAAGTAGGTTAAGTTTGTACTCTTATGTATTCTGTGACTTAAGTGTTTCTTTTTCGGTATAATTTTCACTAGAATTAACTGTTTTGTTATAAAAAGTAATCGTATAGAATAGGGTTTGGTACTGTCTCGTCCAATCAGATTATTTTGTAGGTATGAGGTTTCTATGAAAATCACACGCTCTTAACTTACGTCACAACTTTTCAAGTCAACCGTGTGGTTCCGGGTCAGAATAGGACCACTCATCTCTTCCTGTGGATGTCGTAAAAGGCGACTTAAGGAAAAAGCATTTAAAGCTCGTGCTACAATAGCATTCCCAAGGAGGGTGGACGTCAGGCAGGCGGCCGGTCGTAAAACTATAGCCAAGTCGTTTAAATTTTTCCGGCTATTTCTTCTCCAATTCGCTAGATTTATGGCTACTTGGGTGACCATTGATATGCATATTATATTTTGAAAATAAAAAGCGGGAAACACACCTCGGGCTCCGAAGCAGCATAGCATAAAATTATAAATCATTATATAACTAAAACATATTTGATTGACTAATAAAAAATATGGTTGATTTGCAACATTCGTACAATAACAACAACAAAGATACTTTACATATCATGAATATCATTAGGCTCTTGATAAATAGTTTTTTCCACTTTTCGGTCGATAGTTAGACCCCTAATTTTTATAAAATGATAATTGTGAACTGAACGCAATTATACCTGTGACAGCCATTGGGACTTGACCATCATCTGTATCAATTAACGGTATTGGCAAATATAATCGGCCCATCAAAAGTGTAACAATAAAGCTCGATAAAGGCTAATTAAATAAACACCAATGCAAAACAGGGACGGATCGTTGTACCCCGTATGCCTGTTTACAGCATAAAAAATTGAGTCAATTCCACAACATGTCGATCGAGGTCAGGCCGTGAACTTCGCGAAAGCTGGCCAAACACGCCCCGCCACTTTTTTCTGAAATGTTAGACAAACTGGCAATCGCCCCCCAGGGCGCTTCAGTACAAATCCAATTATTTCCCGTGGCGCCGCCTGGCGGTGTGTAATTGATTTATTTGCTCATTTCTTGCACATACAACCTATCTCCGCGGAACACTCGTATTTTTCTTCGGTTCCGCTGTGGAGCATAAATATTTGGTTCAAGTTAAAATTGCTGTAACATTGTTCTCGGATCTTACAAGTCTCATATGAATGGCAAAATTTAAATATTTCTTAGTAAAGTTTTACAAATTGCGTCAAACATTGTAGTTTATAGGTCATGTCAGGTGTGCTCATTTAATAAAATAAAAATATTGGTGTTGAATATAATGCTAATTATTAAAGTAAGTTTTCATGCTCACTACAATCCAAACTGGTGGCGGCCTCGTGCGTGGGTCGTGTTGCTGGATTCTGATCCACACGTCAAGGGAGCGACTAGTCAGCTCGGCTCCGTTTTTTAAGACTTTATTACTTTATGGTAATACTTATTTAATTACTTGGATTTGGCACTCGTTCGCAAGCTTTACATGTTATATTGTGATAACGTTGTATTAGTCATATTATCTTTGTAAATTGGTTAGTAGAATTGTATTTTTTAGGTACCTTGTTTAGTTCTATACTGCACTGGACAGTGGCACTTTCATTTGAAATTAATTCTTCGCCTGTTTTATCGTGACTTTTATAACACGTTGGTACAAAAACTCTTTTTTTTTTAGCTACGTTATAGGTAGTGAGAAATATCGTGATATCTGAAACTGGCAAAGTAATCAATGCGATCCCACACTCATTCGCACTTTGATTGAATGTCTGATCTTTACACACTAACGTTTTTGCAGTCCATACACATTACATATTACAGGATGTTATCGATCGTGGGGAGCAGCCGAGTGGACAGCCGTGGGTGAACGCGGTTTCTGTCGCTTAAGAAACGTCTACAGGGGGCTTCAGCTCGACAGTGACGGATGGCCGCGACGGTCGCCGTTGGACATGACCACCGATCGTTATAAATTGATTCCTGATACCATCTTTCATTAGATCCTTTGATTGGAGATTAATTGGATGTCCTGAGGGATCTTCAATTGAAACCAAGTAAACCTAAGATGTATGGTATATGAAGAGATCTCTACGAAACTATACCTACGATAAACCTCTATTTTGCTTGAGATATGCACTATATCTTCTTTTTTTCTTTTTGTATGTACAAATGAATTCCCTAGGAGTGACTTCAGGTAAAACTACAGCCAAATCGATTGAATGAGTTAGTCTTTGGAATACTTGGGTGTCTATAACCATAAATGCATATCATCATTGGAGAAAAAAGATCAGAACAAAGTATTTCGGGCTCCGAAGCAGCACCACTAAGGACTTAACTGAAAAATATTTTTTAGGTATTGATAAAACAAATGAAATAAAAACTCACGTTACATTTTCGTAGTATACCATCAAATAATGTACAAGCGCTTCTATACAATCTGTTAAGTTAGGAATCACGTCAGAAAGCACACGAGACAATTTACTAAACACCTCGCCTCCCTAACCAGCAAATTAATAAATTACAAGGCTGCAATTTCCGCCGTTGTCGGTTGGAAGATCCTGGGGGAGGCGTCATGTAATGATTTATAACTGTGTTTTGAACATGTTTTGAATGATGACGATACATGGTAGTATTTGATTATTTTACATAGCTTTGACTTCTTCTTTTTTGTCGTTTCTTTTTGAGTGAGGGTTGTATATGTTGCACACTTATTCGGACCGGTATTAATCGGCACAGCCGGGCGGTAAAATCGAATATAATATGTATATATACTCGTATAATGCATAATTGATTAATTTAAAATGGATTAAACTCACGTGATATAGTCGGAAAAGGCCGACCAGGTTTTGATCGATTTAGACGATCATCTTCAGGGCGAGTTTCAGCGTCAGTTTCAGCGGCGACCCGACGATGTCGCTGTCCGCTGTCGATCGATCGAAACCTGGTCGGCCTTTTCCGACTATATCACGTGAGTCAACCGTTTTAAATTAATCAATTATGGATTTATCTCACATTAGTTTTAATAAAATAAATGTCGATGAATGTTCCGGAAAAAGCCGATATAAATGCTTTAGGTCGGTTTTGTTGTTCGACGACTGCCGAACCGACAATGCCGTCCCAAATTATTGTGTCGAAACCCTATCTGTGTTTGGAATCTTGCTGTGAGCTTACTTGCGTATTTTACAGTTTTTCGCTCGTCGTGGACTTGGGCATGTCGTAGGCATTGCTCAGCATCATTCCTGAAACCACTCTTATTTGGTCCGCCCAACGAGTTGCTAAGATGCTTTCTTGGCCTGTTTCCTGGTACGTTGCCTACTAATATTAGTCTCCCTGCGAGCTAAGTGGCTAGTAGTAAAGTACGTAACTCAATATACTTTGAAGGCAAATGGTGGACATTCTGATTTAATATGAAGCTCATTGAGAGTAGACAAATTGGTGCGTTATGTCGTCCAAGCAATGCGCAGCATTCGATGTCAGTATTACATTTATTTGCAATAGTTTTTGATACAGCAGCATATACCTATCCTATAGTCATAGATATTTTAATTTCAAGTCTGCAATTTCCGCCGTCATCGGCTGAAAGATCCTCAGGGACGCGTGATGATTTATAACTGTGTTTTGAACCCCGATGACGTGGTAAATTGTTGTAGATTACATACGTTAGTTTTAGATAAAATATCATGGTTAAGTGTAACTTGTTCTTTTAGTTCTGCGGGGTTCGTTAGTGTTCCTAGAAAGAAGAGCAAAGATGTAATATAAATGCATGTGAAAATGAGAGCCAGTAACAGTTACATAGCATTCAAAACTTTTTTCCACGAGAAATCAAGCAATTGGGTAGATGACTGGGTCAAAAATAAATTATCTGGTACTGTTATGAGAATAATACATCACAAAATACTGTCACTTGTCATTGATCATATCCATTTTCAACATGATTTTAGATTTATTAATGCAGAAAAACTGATATTAGGAGCGCTATTTGACTCCAAAAGTCTATGACGTCATGGTTTTGTTTTTTATACAAATCCCATAGAAAATGTTTGTTTTGACGTTTCGAAAAAAGTGTCTGATTTGACTTGTTGTCATCTAGCGGATTAATGTGTAGTGATCATAATCAGTTTTGATGACTTGCTTTTAAACGTAAGTAGTTAGTAAAAGTACTTTTCTTCCAACTACGCAGTAATGTTATCATTAATCACTAAAAAACCGATCACAAAGTGAGTGCTTATTGCATCAAACTAAAACAGTGCAATAATGGTTGTATGAAATCTCATTGTTGCACTGTTTTACTTTTTAATTTCTCATTATTGCACTGTTTTACTTTTGAATTTTTCATTATTGCACTGTTTTACTTTTAATGTACCATAGATGCCAGGTACAGATGTTTAAGTTTTAATAAAAATGTATGCATTCAATCAAAAACATACTGGCTGAAAAAAAAAATTGGCCGACGAAAAAAGACCTTGTTAAAAAAACAAAAATCGTGCATTCTGTACCATTGTTTTAAAGTCAAATTATTTTACAAAAGAAAATATTTTTAAAATGGAAAATGACAGCGAAAGTGATAAATTCGACTTTTACGACAAATTCAACTATAGAGAGCATATAAATAGCTGCAAATGATATTATTAATAACCTTTAACCGCAAAAGTTCCGGGTAAAATAAGTAAGTTAAGTTAGTTTTGTTTATAATTTGTATTTTTTTTCGTACGTATATTTTATACTCAAAGAATATAAGAAGTTGAAAGAAAAGTAGATTACGCACCTTGCTGAAGTGAGTAATTAATGCACTCGTGCTAATTTAATGCCCTCGCTATCGCTCGGGAAAAACATAGCACTCGTGCAATAATGACTCACTTTGTGCTCGGTGCAGTAATCTACTAGATTCATGTCTAAAAATTGTTTAAGTAGACTATTTACGTTGTCGATTTTATATACATTGTTTTTGTACTAAACCATCTAAATCTCATCTCTGCAAAACACGCAATGTACGTGACAACAGGCATTGGAGTAAGACTTGTGTAATAGCTGCTTTAGCTGCATGGCCGCGACTTCCTTTAAGCTGAACGAGTGCTGTGATTTATCAACCAATGACATTTGTAGTCATTTACTAGTCTCTTAGAAGGTTGAGTAGGTCCTATTCTAAGTCAAAATACCAACGGCACAATCAATACTATCGCAATGTAATTAATCATACCCTCCGTGGTGTAATGGTCAACGAATACCCTAGTCTGCTATTTCGGAGGTTCTGGGTTTAATCCCCAGCCAGGGCAAGTTGCAAAATGGCCGTTTTCAAATTGTCCTGGGTCTATGGATATTTATCTATATAATATATGTATACTCAACGATACTATATTTTGTAATAAATACATATATTATATGTATTTATTATAAATTTCATTTCATTTTAATTATTTATTTCCAGAAACATAAATCTATTTTACAATTTATTTTGCCAAACTGCCAGGCAGATTATCGGCAAAATATAGTATCGTTGAGTTAGTATCCCATGATACAAGTTTAAGCTTACTTTGGCCACTTACTTGGGCTAGCTCAATCTATTTATTTATTTCTACAAACAATTGACAGTCATTTTGCGCTAGTTGTGAATAGAATATATTAAAAGTATTTATACTCCTTATTTCGTAGACTGAATATTCGTTTTTGTCTTGTATTTTAAAACCTTATATACCAATTTTCAAATACGCGTAAAATTAAACCGTGCACACAGTTATTGTCATTTTCGACAATAAACCGTATATAACGAGACATTTGCGACGCTATGCTCTATTTAACTCACTTTGATTACGCCCGTCTCATATCCTGCCAGTGATTACTTATCTCTTTGATTATAATACACTTAATGTCAAGTGGGAGGATATATTAATGGTATGAGAGCCCCTTGGCAAATAGCGCTAGTTTACGTTAATTGGTTTGTTAGACTAAAAATTATTCTGTGACTTCACCTCACAAGTATTCATATTGATTTATTTTAGTTTTCATGTACAGAAAATTGTGAAACTTTATTCTAGTTAAAAAAAGCGGCCAAGTGCGAGTCGGACTCGCCCATTACCTATTATACTATATTACCTACGCGCTTAGAGAATTGAAAAATCCACTAACGAGAAAACGACAATAGCGGCATATTACGCGTATGCCTTTTCATGGTTAACCTATGGCATCATCCTCTGGGGAAAGAGCACTGATGCTGATAGACTACTCACCCTTCAAAAGAAGTGTATAAGAATAATTGTTAATATAGAAGGGACAGAGAGCTGCAAGCCTTATTTTAAGGATTAAGAAATATTAACTTTACCGTCCATTTATATTTTGGAAGTCTGTAAGTTTGTCCGTAAATATCGAAATGAAGAAAAAAATTCACTTTTCATAAAAAAATTAAACTTGATTTCAGCAAATAAAACGTATTATAAATTGACTGAGTACTTTAACGATAAAAAATTAATTGAAATTGACATCATAAACTATAGGTACCAAATAAACATTGACAGTCATTGATATTACTTTTTTTTACTTACATTAATTTACTTTAATTAACGATATTGCTGACAATAAATTAAAAAAGAACCTATTCTGTAAACACTTAGGTAAGGTTTATATTCATAAATTAACTGCATGTCATAAAACTCGCTTGCCGTTCCAATTTTTGTTTTGCGATACCCGACAGGGTTCATAGTATGCTATTTTAAGACAGTGACTTTAAGTAGTTAGAACTGATGTACATTATGAAATGCAAAAAATGAATTGAATTGAATTGAAGTGTTCCGTAGCAGCAAGTAACATTTTACGATTTATGATGTATTAAAAAAAACCCTACTTACTAGATCTCGTTCAAACCAATTTTCGGTGGAAGTTTGCATGGTAATGTACATCATATATTGTTTTTAGTTTTATTATTCTCTAATTTTAGAAGTTACAGGGGGGGGGACACATTTTACCAATTTGGAAGTGTCTCTCGCGCAAACTATTCAGTTTAGAAAAAAATGATATTAGAAACCTCAATATAATTTTTGAAGGCCTATCCAAAGATAACCCAAACGTACAGGTTTGATGAAAAAAAAATTTTGAGTTTCAGTTCTAAGTATGGGGAACCCACATTTTTTTTACTATTTTTGTGTGAAAATCTTAATGCGGTTCACAGAATACATCTACTTACCAAATTTCAACAGTATAGTTCTTATAGTTTCGGAAAAAAGTGGCTGTGACTTACGGATGGACAGACAGACAGATATGACGAATCTATAAGGGTTCCGTTTTTGGCTACGGAACCCTAAAAATGCACATGAGACCCTGGTATGGCGTTACATTTACTAAAGTTTTTATACTAAATAAGATCAGGAGCAATGAAATATCCTTAACAATTTAAAAGTACTAAAGTACTAAAAATATCTAAAATCTTTACGGGCAAATGTAGATTTGTTGTTTGTTCCTTTAACAGGTACATTTGCTAAAACTTGTTTATATACATATTTATTTATTTGCCTTATCCTCAAAGTATTCATTAATTGAATAATACCAAATATTTAAGGAATATTACAGAATTTTATAAAAAAAATATATTTCCGTTTCCGACAAAAATCTGTTTCCGACAATATATTATTAATCTAATCTATATATATAAAAGCGAAAAACTCGCGGGCAAAAGCTAGTTAGGTAATATTTCGAATTTATTCGGTATATTTTTTTAATTTCACCTACAATTTCTCTCAATTCTTTTAGGGAACTTCCTTGCAATAGAAACAGAAGTCGGTCCAATATTTCTCTCCAGTTTATTTTACGATGTTCGCGAGGACTCCCGGAAATAGATATCCGTATTAATTCTAAAGGAATAATGCATTTGCATTTGGTCCCGGGCACCTTTGCAACAACGGTTTTATTTGCATCAGTGCATTTCAAAAAGTCTATATCCGATGGAAATCAGCACTGGATTTGCATTACATCAATGCTAGAGGATTACATGGAACAGGTCAGTAATTTGATGGGTAAACCTAAATTAGTTTTAACAGATGTCTTGGTAGGTAAACGTTTATGTAACGTCTTTTCATACTGGTCTGGAAGAAAAGAAAAAACTTAGAGGCACCAGCTGCTTCTCTTCCCGAGCAGATCGTAAAATTCGATCGAGTTAATGGGCAAAAAAAATACGTTTATCGACGATGCGGTTACTAACCCATCACTATACTTTGATTTGTTTCCTATTTTCCATCTTCTCGGCCATCATCACGCTAAAAGAGGCCTTTGGATCTGGTGGCCCTGGGTTCTGTATGCTCAGGACCGTAAGACCTATATTAGGGCTCTACCTGCCCCTTTAGGGATAAAGACGTGATAGTGTATGTATAATGTAACGTGGATATTAATAAAAAAAATCACAGGTTACTGCTGAAATTTATTTATACCATACCTACATAATGGGGCCGAGATCCCATTGAAGGCGAGTGAGGATATGCTGTATATTTGACCAAACAATTACAGTTTGGTATTGACACATCGTAAGAAATAGAGATAGTATATAATATATGTCTAGTGATATTGCATTTTTACCAAAACACAGCACATTTGTGTGAATGTTAAAATGACTTTTTATGCAGGTTTGAAAAAACAAGTTGCCAGCATAATTTATAACATAATACTGACTGTGCCGTTGGAATTGTGAATAGGACCTCCTAAAAGACTTCTCAAAACTGTTTAGCGCTACATATTCACTTCTGAAGAGTACATAGATAGGTATATATACTCGTACTTACTAGCTCTTACCCGCGGCTTTGCTTGCGTATCCCAAATCCTACGGAAACAGTAATTTTTTTTGGGATGAAAGGTACCCTATGTCCTTCTCAGGACTCCTAAATATGTGAATGCGAAATGTCAAGAAGATTGGTTGAATAGATAAAGGGTGTGGAGGTAACAAACAAATATACAAACTCATTTTACATTTTACTCAATGGTATCTGGTTCTATATCCTAGGTTGGAATTTTTGATTCCTTTTAGTTTATTTATATAGTTTAATTTTAGTTTTGTTTATTTTGTCATTATTATTTTTTTCCTAACATCTACTGTATTACTTATATGTTTTTATTATGAATAAATGAATATTTAACTCATTATCGTATTTATAATATTAGTTGGGATTATACCTAATTTAATAGTTGTTATTCAACGCAATACGCATAGGGCAACCATAAAAATATTAGTAACACTACCATTTTGTACCACACCAATATACTAACTCATACAGCACCACTGCAAGCATCCATCCATGAGAACAAAGAAGTGGCTTTTCAAGAGGAGGCGGCTACATGATCAATTGATCATCGATGAAGAACAAAAATCTAAAAAGCGGATGCATAAAAAAATCGTATATAATCGTAGCTGCGTGTCCCAGTAAATAGTTTAACTGTGATAAAATATAAAGCCGCTGAAATTTTTAGTTTTTATTTTATTTTAAAACTTATACATATAGTATCGTTATAAATATAGTATCGTTGAGTTAGTATCCTATAACACAAGTTTAAAACTTACTTTGGGGCTAGCACAGTCAGTGTGATTTGTCCTTACATACTTATACAGGCTGACTTTTTAACCACCAACCAAATTTTTGGAGCAAGTTTAGTCCATGATACTGAACTACTTTCCATAAAAACAATTAACGAAAAACGATAAAAAAATTTCGCCTTCCCATACAGATTGGCGCTTAGCCCAACTGATTTTGTATGGGAGGACGAAAAATTTTTATCTATTTTCAATACATTTTTTTATAGAAAGTAGTTCAGTATCATGGACTGAACTTGCTCCGAAAATTTGGCTGGTGGTTAAAAAGTTACCCTGTATTTATTTATTTATGACCTCAATTAACAGGTTTAGGTATAGTAATCATAAGACCGAGTGTCTACTAAACATAAAGTATCCTGATCATTATTCTATCCATTGCAACGCTGAAATCTCAACCGAATATCCAATTTGAATTTCGTTCCACTTAAACGCATATCTATTACGCGGTACAAAAGAAAACTGCTTGTGTATGCAAAAACTCGTGCATTTCAAGGGTTTCCACCCTATGCTTATGAACCGCAGAGCGATGGAGGAATTGAAAATAGAGCCCTTGTTATTTCGAGTACATGTGGAGTGGAATACAAAAGGGAACATTGTCTCTGTTTCTTGTTATGCAGCGCTCCAGACGCTCTGATAACAAACCGGGGTTAAGAAGAATAAAATTATTTTATCTGTGCCAGTAGAGATAGTGTGTTGTTGAGATAGTGTAGGGCTGCAGAATTATAGTAAATAGTGAACATATGAGGCTATATCTTGAGTGTCGTTCGAACTTCAAAATTCTTTTTGACTCATGCATCTATTTGGCCACCAAATTGTATATCCTCATCATTGTTTTTTTTTTATTAAAAAAAAAATGCGTTTTCGCTCTACATTGTTTAAAAAACAACTCATTACGATCATAATTTTTTTCCATTTATTCGGATTGTAATTGATTAAAAAAAGATTATAATTATAGGTAAGTATTAGAATACAATACCTTTCCCACAATATTATTTCTCATAGAAGTTTTTCTGATGGATAATTTATAGAAAACATGTAGCAATTGATCTATTTTTTGTTTTTATTTATAACCATCTTAATTGACCACAATGGTACAAAAGGAGAACTTAACACTAATTCATTCTCTACCAGTCGAACTAAAGGAAAAAGAGAAATTAATTTAATTGCAAAAGGCGCTTAACGATGTTCTTAAAAATACACTATATACAAGTCTGCTAACTTTATAAATAAAAATACTTACATATATAAACAAACATACATATACATACATACTACAAATGTTTGAGATAATGCTAGTTCTGCTGCAATAAATTAACTGAAAGGTGCGTATGAACTTTTTTCTTAATTAAATTGGTATCTGTTCGAGATACTTTTGTCTTCAGCTAAGGCATCTCAGAGTCACGTAACTTGAAGAGTAAAAGGGTTAAGACATAAATTCAGCACGAAATAACGGGAAAAGAAGCTCAATTGTTGAGACGATCTAGCTTATCAAGAAGATCTGCGATAAAATCATGATAATCAATAATAGGAAGAACGAGAGAGTGAATTAAAGTGAAAGAAAATAAGGAATTACCTATTGTAATAAGTGACTTATCTGCTGATCCCAGTGACCTGATCTCTCCAGTTGAGTCCATCATAAGACCAAGATTTTTGGCAGATTGAGTGTGTTAGATATTTGTATTGTTAAGGTAAATTGAAGGAACATAGCTCAAATCAATCTTTGCTAGCTGCCTAGAACTACTAATCATGATTGCCTGACACTTAAATGCATTAATTTTAATTCCGAAGTCATCTGACCAAATATTGTTCATGGACGCATTTACATAGTTGACTAATACCAGAATCAATCTACCGTAAGTAAAAATCTTAATGCGGTTCACAGAATACATCTATTTACCAAGTTTCAACAGTATAGTTCTTAAAGTTTCGGAAAAAAGTGGCTGTGACATACGGATGGACAGACAGACAGACATACATGACGAATCCATAAGGGTTCCGTTTTTGCCATTTGGCTACGGAACCCTAAAAACACACATAAACTAAAACACGCATAATGTAATTGAAAATCGGTCACGTTTTCCAGTTCACTTTATTCCTTTATTATTATCTGCCTTTACGATTTCACCGCTCTTTTTATTTTTAATACCTACATACTCGTAATTATATCAGTCTGCTTTGATGTCAATAAGTATCAGCAATGTGTCATAGAATGTATATACGTACGTTATTGACGTATACGCCTACTTTTGTATATGGATTCAATATTTTAGAACAAAATTATAATATTTATCTGCATATCCTATTATAATTACAGTTCACTAATTCATCATCATCATCCACAGCCTTCAACATCCCACAGCTGGGAATAGGCCTTTCTTGATGATTTCCATTTACCACAATCCTGAGCTAATACAGATGTGGACTAAAAACATATTTTTACCTCATAAGATAGAGTATTAAAAAATATGGTAAATGTATTTTCTTTTTTCTGATTAGTGAGCAATAACAAAGATACAGCACATTTTAATTCCGCATGATGTTACGATCATGTACGATTTTCACTTGATGGTGACGTCAATTACGACTCCGAAACTTCGACGCGCTGTATCTTTTTTGTAAATTTTCACTAGTTTGATAAACCGAAAAATATGGTTTCATTATTTTTGAATAATCTAAGTGACGGACTAAATAAAATACAATTTTTCGGACCCAGTCCACATCTCTTTTACTATAATTAGTACCATGTTTATATTAAGAAAAAAAAAATTAAATAAGAGAAGAATATAAAACAATTTATTTGAACTGTTTTGTATAACACAAACAAAAACAACTTTTAAAGGAATTCTTTTGTAAAACAAAGAATGGAATAACACGATCCTGAATAAAATAACATGGTGTATTCCAAGAAAGCGCTGTAAGAGTTTTTCAAAGAACCGATATTTATAACTCGCTTCGTTGATAACAAAACCACATAATAACAAGGAGCGAAATAGCTGTATTTTTATAACAGAAATCGATTCCCCCGCTAAATAAACAATTGGAAAGCAATGGTAAGTGGAAGGAGTGGTTTATAAACATTTTGTCTTACCCTCTTTTTATCAGACTCGATATAAAATAGCAGTCTGTCAGATTACGCCAGTGCTTTTCAAAGTGTGTAGAGGTTTCTTATTTAGAATACTCTATTTTAAAGGAAACTTTAGTTCGTGATTTCGAATAACTTAACGCGATGAAAAAAAAAGATGTCATCTAACTTGTAGGTTATGCCGTTTTTTATGTTCATATCTATTAAATATTTTTTAAAGTTATTAAAAAAAAACTGTTTTGAATCTCCAAAGTTTGGCGAAAAATTTTGCAGGAAAATTTACCAAAAATAAAATAAATACACTAAAATTATATTTACTATTATAAAATATTGTCATTATTGCCACAGCTTCATGTAATTTGTCCGTCATCATCATTATCATTTCAGCCGCATAGAGTCCACTGCTGGACATAGGCCTCTCCCAAGGTTTTCCAAAACGACCGATCTAGAGCAGCCTGCATCCAGCGCTTTCCAGCGACCTTGGTCAGGTCGTCTGACCACCTTGTGGTTGGGTGTCCTACGCTTCGCTTGCCAGTACGTGGTCGTCATTCGAGAACCTTTTTGCCCCATCGGCCATCGGTTCGTCGCACTATGTGTCCCGCCCACTGCCATTTCAACGAGCTAATCCGCTGGGCTATGTCAGTGACTTTTGTTCTCCTACAAATTTCCTCATTTCTGATTCGAACACGTAGAGAAATACCAAGCATAGCCCTCTCCATTGCGCGTTGAGCTACCTTGAGCCTTCTTATGAGACCCATAGTAAGGGAGTACGTTTCAGAGCCATAAGTCATCACTGGTAACACACATTGATTATAAACTTTCGTCTTGAGGCACTGAGGTATTTTGGACGAGAAGACACTGCGTAACTTCCCGAACGCTGCCCAGCCGAGTCGGATTCGACGAAAGACCTCTTCCTCTAAGCTGGAACTTTCTGCCTGGATCAATTGACCCAGGTAGATATACTGGTCTACAACTTCGAGCTTTGTCGCTTGCCCAGTTTTGCGTTGAAATCTCCCATAACAACCGTAAAATAGATTTCAGAAGTATGTATGGCCCTACTGATGTCCTCATACACCTCATCCACCTCTTCATCGGAGTGATCCTCAGTTGGCATACATACCTGTATGACCTTCAGCGAGTATCTTTTAGATACTCTGAGTATCAGGTATATTAATTACCCTACTAGAAACACTTTCGATGGTTATGACGTTGTTTATGAGGGACCTATGGACGAGAAACCGGACACCATGCTGGGACTTCTTTTGATCTCCTTCCCGGTGATAGAGTAGGTTACCAGACTCCAGGGTTGTCGTGCCCTCGCCCTCTCTTCGGACTTCAGAAAATCCTACAATGTCCCACCGTAACCTACTCATTTCCTCTTCCACCTCAGCTAGTTTCTCGTCTGTCCTCAAAGTGCGTACGTTGTGTGTTACCAATGCCAGTCGTCGACAGGAGTGGTAGCCGGATCTCTGCCGGAGATTCTTCGCAGCCCCTGCCCCGCCGTTACCATGACTGCTGCCGGAGTCAGAAATAGCGGGAATAACTTGTCCGTAGCTTCATGAAAAATAAAACAGTAGCGCTCCGGGAGTGCCGACAGAAGTAAAAATTTAAACAATGTGGTGTCGGTTTTGGTAACGGTAACAATATCGCGAGTTCAATGGTTTTTTTCCCATCTCAAAAAATGCCCAACGCGCCTAAAGAAGATTTCACTTCAACATTGAAAGTTACTTATAATAATGTACTTACATAATAAAAAGTTATGAACAAAAATAAAGTAGGTGATATTAAATTTTTCGGCTGCAATGTTGAACAACATTGTGCCATGCGATGGTTCGGCAGCGCATCGAAGGGAAATTAATAGGAGTAACTTAGGTCATTCTTCAAACTGAGGCCGAACTCTCTCACTTTCTCGTGATTAACTCCGGGATAAGGCAATTCATCGAAAGAACAAGTTTATTACTTTCAAGTTTTCCTGAACGCGGAGGTCCCTGGAAATTCAGACGCACAATGGCTCCAATTACAGAAATCGTAGATTAGAAAATTTCGTCAGTTTTCGTCGTTTTTAGACGTTTAATCACTCTTAGCTAAATTTCTTGTTTCTGTTCAGATTTTCAATGAATCAGAATCACGTAGCTACTGAGTTCATAGTAGGTACTTATATAACTAGATTATCTAGGTATAGTCTGTATTTTCTTCTAAAGATAATCTGTTCTAAAAATCCAACGTTTTATTCCCCTTTATTGATCAATGTTGATTAGTATTACGGTTGTAATAACTAAGGTTTTTGTTTGCTGATAGATTCATTTAGAATTCAAAACTATTTTCAAGAGAAAACAAATACATAATACAAAATACTTATACCTCTACCCCCGTTCATTACAATGTTATATCATATCACTTAGAGTGCATTATGCAAACTGGCACATTATTCAAAACAAAAGAATAACGCTCACAGCTTATTACGTTACGTCGTTGTTTACAGATATTCCAGCATAATATTTTCAGCGGGGATTGCAGAAAACTGTCTTGATTCCCTTTATACTGTTACGCTTAGCGAGGATGATATTCTAAAACGGCACTATGAGACCTTGCAAATGAAAACTATTCATATTACTGTAAAGTCCGTATATTGTGTAAAGTTTGTAGAGTTAAAATGTCACTTCACTGTACCAATACCTATATAAATAAATAAATAGAGACAAATCACACTAGCCAAGTTAGGGGTTATGCGATACAACTCAACGATACTATATTCTTAGAAGAACTTTTTGGTGATGCGGCCTATTTCATGATCCAGATAAATAAATGGATAGAACAAAATTAAGGATGCGCATAGCTGCGCGGTAGGGGCTGGTCACTAGTCAACTCCGGCTTTCGGTCTTCACTTTCTTGCTTCAGCGCTCGGATGGTTAGGACGTGCTAGGACGATCGGGGTCGTGAGGTAGATTCGTGTCCTGTGTGGTAAATAAATATTTGAGTTTGTTTATCATAAATAGTTTACAATAAATATTCGTTTATCATTTTTGATCTAAATTAGAATATTTTATAATAAATACATATATAGATAGATAAATACCCAAGACAATTTAAAAAAAGCCATTTTCAACTTGCCCTCGCTTCGGATTGAACCCAGGACCTCCGAGTGCCTGTAAAGAATGAACATCAACTGAATGTAAAGAAAAATATTTCATATTCCATTGTTTATTCTATTTCTTCTCATACTTATCGAGTACTATCATCTATCCCTATCTCGCTCTACGTAATAATAATAAGCGTGATGGCACTAATCCGTCGCGCGATATTAACTGCATCTGGGTTTTTCAACGTTGCTATGCTACGGGGGCTGATCTCACTATATAATGTGTCACACACACACACACACACACACACACACACACACACACACACACACACACAACACACACACACACACACAAACACACACACACATACACACACATAGGCTATATTGTTTTTCATCAAGACAAACTGTCTTATAAATTGGACAACTATGTTATAAAGTACTAGAGATAAGAAAGAGCGGAGTCTCCTGACACAAGCATACTTTTTGCTTAAAAGGAGGCTCCAGCAACAAAAGCTGGTAAAAAGTAATTTAAATAGTTACCTAATAAACAAATTTTATTTATTTTATTTATATTACTTAATTTGAACCATTCATTAAAAAAAGCAGTGGCACTCCGGCAGTTTCGACAGTAGTGAAAACTTGAACAAGGTAATGTCGGTTACACGGTAACAGTGTTGCGAGTTCAGCGGTTTTTTCCAATCTCAAAAAATTCCCAACGCGCCTAAAGAAGTTTTCACTCAAAAAAAAAACGCTTTGATACAATACTCTTCCTTCATAATGTTATCTACATTCTATGAGAACGTGTACAATTTACTAAGTGATTTGATAAAATTTAACTTTAGAGAAAACTGACACATTATTCAAAACAAAACAATAACGCTCACAGCTCATTACGCTAGGTCGTTGTTTACAGATATTCTAGCGTAATATTTTCAGCGGGGATTCTAGAAAACTATCTTGATATTGTTATAAACTTAGCGAGTATGAGATACTAAGATTGCGTTCATACACTTTGCAGATGAAAATGCCAACACTTTTGTTTTTTTATAAAAAAAATAAGCAAGCCATCTTTTTAATTCTTTTGAAATAATGTTTACCTATATAAATTTATTTGTACACGTCCTACTGGAACGTGGCAGGGGTCTGAATTTTTTTACTGTATGCTGAGGTAAATCACCCTGCGGAACAGGAAACTGCATTCAAGTTTTGGGTCCAAGATGGCTGCCCACGCATTTTTTGATGTTTCTTTTACTGACTGTACTTTTTTATCCATTCTTTCAACTGAACAAGGTATTTAGTCAACTTCAACAGCTGCACGAAAAACCGTAACGCTCGAAAAGGTAGTTTACCTATATAAATCTATATGTATTTGTAAGCAGCGCTTTACAATGCATAATTAGACAAAGTTATTACTTAGTCAACTTCGGTCTAAAAATGATTTTTCAAAAACTTTGAAGGTTAGTAGAATAAGGATCTTCATACGAGATAGATAATTTGGGTGATGAATAAAGCATTATAAAAATAATTAATAAAATAATTTTAAACTTATACCTATTTATAATTATGCCATTAGTCAACAAGTCGTAAAACAGCTGTAGGAGCAAATTCATTATGTATTCAGCTATTAGAGTAACGATGTGCTTGGGACCATCGCCTTCGCAGAGGAAAATGACCGCGACTTTATACGATGTCTGTATTTAGCTACACAATAAATTTGATTGTTAGCTGTCATTGTAAATAGTAGGATATTGGAATTTGCTTAGTTTCATTTTTAATTATTATGATGCCTACTTGAACACTTTTAAAAAGATGGATTTTGTTGTGATGATTGTGACAATTTTGCTCAAAATCTATGAAACTTCACCATTAAGTTCTAGTCAACCTTAATATACTAGTGGTTCTGTGATAACAGTAGACCTCGCGAGCCATGCAATAATTATATAACCATGCAATAACTGACACTTTCCCCTTACCCTGGCTTAGCAAAGGCTTATAATGCTTTATTATAATGCAAGTACAAGTCCAAAAAGTAATTTGAGCAATAAAATTAACGGAGAAAGTCCAATTTTAAATCGAATTTTAGGTGTAGGTATGAATTTTCCTTACTGTGCAAAATATGTGTAAGTATAAGTTTTAGCGATTACTCGCATTCCCTTAGTTCCTTTAGATTTTGCGGCCCTAGATTCTTTCTACCCCGATAGGGATAAAAACGTGATGTATAGTCTATGTACATGTAACATAAGACCAAATACGTACGAAAACCCAAAAATATTTCCCGTATTCATAACCATACGCATTGTAAATACATTATAGCCGCATTAAATAAGCGTAACACGTATTTGTTTACCCCCCATTACCAATTACGCAAGAGAACATAACATGGCTGTATGTGTAAATATTTCCTTCGTCTCTATCTGGGCTTGTTATCTTGATTTGTAGTCCGTCCGGGGCACTTGCTACAAAAATAACAGCAGTATCCTCATAATATGTTATCCTGTTGGTTTGTTCGTCTTGGCACTTGCAATAAAAAAATACCAGTTTACATTAAAAGTACTATGTCTACCTATCGAAAGAAAATAATCTTAAATAAAAAATAATCTTCTTCTATGTATTTATTATAAAATATAATATCGTTGAGTTAGTATCCCATAGTAAAAGTTTAATTCTTACTTTGGGACTAGCTCAATTAGTTAAATTGTCCTTATGTATTTATTTATTTCTTAACTAATAATAGACACTTTTGACGACGAAGCCTGTTGTAGTTAAATCTTTGTAAATTACTGAAAAAATATACATCTTAAAATTGAAAAAACAAAAATTTAAAACTAAAAAATAAAGTTGTTTGCACGCGTAATAATTTAGCGTTTCTTAGGTCTACCTTTTCTGTGGGGTCTGGCGTAGGCGGTATGGTAATATTTCTACCCAAATTACTTGCGTAAGAAATGATCGTACGGTACGGTAGCGTAGGCGACACTCTTGCAGTTTGTCTGCTATGTCACATTATTAAGTCAATCATCAGACGAAAGCCTTTCCCTTTTCTCTCAATCTCTGTTTGTCCTTTGCATTCCTTCTCCACAATTTGCCAGCTACTTTTGTCCTCCCAACGAGTTTTAGGTTTGCGTAGATTTCAATCGCCTCTTCGTGGTCGCCAGTTGGATATTCTCTGGCTTCATAGATTGTCTTTGCATCATCAGCCGATTGTTACTAAAGCTTTGCCACCTTTTCTCCAACGTTCCCAATCTCAGATCTTCTTTTTATTTCTTCGTTAGGTATGTGGTTTCGAAGCAAAACACGCAGCATTGCTCTTTCTTTGGCCCTTTGTGCACAACTTTCAGAGCGGCCTTTTTTTTTGGTAAGTGGCCAAGATTCGCATCCATTTATCAACTAAGGCAGGATACATTGGTAAAATATCCGTCGCGCGTTGTGGCATGCTTGATTTGAAGATGTGCTTCATTGATATTAATGCGTTTTGTTATTTAAATATAAGTAAAGCAAATGTAAAGTACCTACTTACTAGGTTATGAGTGTTAGTTATGACACGGACATGAAGACTGCTGCGAATGCGAGTGGTGTTTTTGTGAAACTCCGCACATCCAGCGCAGCATTTCCATGCTATAAACAAAATGGTTCAAATCGTACGGTTCAAAGGAAATAACCCTCCTTGCCGGTCTCAAATGGTCTGTGGCGTGTTTTATAACGGCAGTGTGTCGTCCGAGATGGAAACGAAACTATCGCGTTTTTACTCCTTAGTAATAAGCAGCTTTCCGTACATTTACTACTTTTTCAGGACGTTAGAGTTTAGTTATTTTTCCAGTCATGAGGCGTAGACTAACTAGGTAGAAGGAGATTATTTTCAAGAATTACTTCTTTATACAAGGCTTTATTATGACTGCGTAAGCTATGAGTACTATTATATCACATCATTTTCCCTCAGAGATACAGATCCTGTGACTTAGCTCCAACATTAGATAAGTTCGACGGAAGTATAGTACTGCACTGTCTCTTTTCATCTTGACGGGGTATCGGTTGCATCTTTAGCTGCGTCGGAGCCTCATGTGCTCTAAGAATGTTTCATCTCCAAATATGATAGGTATGCATGTCGATTTTGCTCAAAGATGGATAAAAACGTGCAAAGTAGAAAAGAAAAAGCCAGAAACAAAAACCTATTTGGCAGTGTTTTACGACAGCCCGCCTGCCTCACGTCTACCCTCTTTGGAAATTACTTATTGAGAGATTTTTGTGCATATTCCTTTAGTCGCCTCTCACGACATCCACAGGAAGATAGGGAGTGATCCTAATCTAGGCAGGAAAGCAAATAAAAACACATAACTTAATTAATGGATTGTAATAAAGTTAAATAAATAAATAAAATAAAACTTAAGAGCCACCTTACCCTAGACAGAATCAGAGCTTCCCATACAAAAGTAGTCTACGTTTTATTTTGAAACGTTATGTCAGATTTCCGTAAAAATTTGTAGTTTTAAAGAAATTGCATATACCTATGGATATATTTAGGTAATATATAGCAATATTGTGTATTATATCATTTTTGACCATCAGTATGGAAAACTTTTACACCCTTATATTTTCTTTCAAGTTCACATTTTGACAGTGAATACCAATTATATCCCTAGACTAGCTGTGCCCGCGACTTCGTTCGCGTGGTTGTCGGAATGTTATATAGCCTAAAACCTTCCTCTATAAATGGACTATCCAACAAAAAAATAATTTTTCAAATCGGACCATTAGTTCCTGAGATTAGCGCGTTTAAACAAACAAACAAACTCTTCCGCTTTATAATATTAGTATAGATATATGCAATTTCTTTAAAGTTTTTCCGAAATTTGATCGTTCAAAATAAAACGTAGACTACGTTTGTATTGGAAAGTCTAGGGTAAAGGGATTATTAAAATATGAAAAATTCAGCTCAGTCGGTACACCATTAGAAAATACTGTGTAAATTTTGAAATGGAAATGTACCCATTAATGGGTATCATTATACAGAGGTACATACGAACGATGGTTGAAAGTTGAAGAAAAGTGGGGAAAATATTTTTGTTTATTTGCAAAGTTACCTTGGTACGAGTATTTGGCAAACAGTATATAGGTTAGGTAGTTCAGTTATTGAAGTTTGAAGTTTGGACTGGAGCCACTGGAAATTTCAGAGTTCGGCCATCAAACTAACAACTGCACCGCGCTGAGTAATAACTTCTAATGCTACTTTACTTTACATGTAATAAGATTATATAGTATGGATTAATATAACTTAACGGTTAAGTCACGTAATATAAATCGTCTAAATCGATCAAAACCTGGTTGGCCTTTCTGACTATATTATGTGAGTTAATCTTTGAGTAATTTTAATAATAAATGTATTTCAAGTTAACTTCAATAAATAAAAGCTTATACAGGTGTAGTGAAATAATCCTTCAATAATGTTAAGGTTCAGTTCTTGATTACGGAAGAAATCGGAAAAAGCGAGAACTTTTTTTAAGAATTATTTTACGGTCGGTTACAAGTCCTTTAGAGCCTATATTTAGTTTTGTTGCTTCTTTATTCCTAACAAGTGATGTAATTAAATCAAAGGTTGGTGCAGGCCTTTGATTACTTCAAGGGAGCTTCTAAGATAAATCATGACAATCTATTTCACTGGTTTTCATAGCCGATAGCCAATTGAGTGGCAGACAGCGTATAAAGTCGCTCACCTCAGTCCGCTTAGCAAATATCACTACAGCTGCCGTACTGTGACTATTTCACATATTGTTCATGAGCATTTATAACACCAAACTACACATACGTACGGGTCGTCATACAAGAAACGTTTTTTTTTCAGCGTTTTTAACTCGATCTTTATAATGGCATTCACTATATACTTGAAATTTTCAGATTATGTATTGCTATAGCCGCTATAACATCAAATACTAAAAATAAAAAAAACTTAAAAATTAAAAGGGGTCGTCATACAAAAAACGTGTTTTTTAGCGTTTTAAAACATTGTACGGAGGTACGGAACCTTTCATGTACGAGTCCGACTCGCACTTGCCCGTTTATTAAAACTTCTTATACCTTGTTAATCAGAGACAAATCTGAGTGAGTGGACTTGCAACTGATATTCCTGACGTACAATGTACATAGTTGATGATATGACATGTCCAGGCGTCTGTGCGCTGCACTACACTGGCTAACTAGATACATAGTCGTTAAGCCTGTTAGTAATTAACTGTATGGGTAACTAATTACCTTTAGTGTACCGTCAAACCCACACAGTTACATTTAAAGTATATTATTCCATTCACAAAATTGACTTATGATTTCTCAGGATATGGGGAGTGAAGGTTAAGATTAGTCCAGTGAACCGCCTTAGAAAACTTCCTTATATATCTCTGCATACTTATTGAAATTTTGCTTGTTGTTTTTTGAATCCCGGGATTTATATGTCAAAAGTAAGTTATAAAATTTGAGAAGCCGCTTCCATAATATCTTTGCCAAAAAATACTAGGTATAGGTAAATGCGTCTTATCCGATCTTTGTTTATGATCCACTCGCAACTTTTCTTCATATTCATAGATTACTACCATGAAGAATTAAACTAGCACCTAAAAAAATACTGTTGATTTATTCCAATACAAATTCTACTAAAATACAAATTGATGTGACTGAATTGAAGAGATAAGATAAACGAAACCAATCACAGGCGACTGCGAGACGAAGAAATTTTCAGTTTTGTTAAAGATATGAAAATGTAGTGTAGATGTAGCACCAGTGGTCAAAATGGTGACAGTGTATTTACTTGTACAACAATGTATGTAATAGTTATTTATGCAACTGTGGTACAATAATGGTTATAAAAAACTCGAACATGGGTCTATCACACGAGGCGGAGCCGAGTGTGATAACAGTATTTCATGAGTGTTTTAATACCTAATTATGAACAGTTGCATACAATACTTTATCTAAACCCATGACACAGAATACAGTAAGAGTAAACAGAAGGGAATCTCCTAAGGTACGCGCAATATGCGTCCCCGTTCCCCGCACCCGCACCTCTCCCCCGGTTCTTGACGGCCAACGTGAGTCATCGAGGCGAAAACGGGGGAGAGGTACGGGGACGGGGAACGGGGACGCATATTAAGCGTACCTTAGGAGATTCCAGCCTGTGCCCATGATATGAATCCTATATAAAAGGTATAGCCTTCTGCTTAACGTTTTAGCAAGGCAATTAATTTTGAACATTTTGAGATATCCATGTTGTGATTAATACACAGCGTACTTTTGAGCATTGAATAGAAGGTCCATAGGGATGAAGATTTGAATATTTCGGATAATTCTTGAAAATATACTAATAACACATCTTCAGAAAATGATGTATTACCTACTTCTTTGATATTTTCCTTTTAATGAAATCTTGGTACGCCTTTTCATATTGTTAGAATAGTATAGAAATGTCCTTGCTGCATTAGAAATATCCGGTGGTGTAGGTATTATCAAAGCTTGTACCACTAATTTTTGTAAACAACAAATTAATAATTTTTTGAAATGCTATTAACGAACAAAAATGGCAGGATACGACGTAAATTCAAATAACATATATTTTTTTTAAATTTCGAATCTGTGGTAGTGAAACGCGCGTGCAAGACAATGGTGCCATTTTTTTTGCACGCGCTAGGTTCTTTTTTTTAATTCATAAAGATAGAGAGATCTGCGTTGCATAGTGAAATTTAGTATAACATTATATCACGCGTTTAAATGATATTATACATCAGTGATGGCTATATCATTACGAATATTGACGTGAATTTTTACATAAGACGAAAATTATGTATTATCTAAGACAATTTATTTCATATTTTCATAAGTTTCTAATATATTTAGATACCAATACATAAAGAGTCACATCTACTTGAAATCAAAGATATATACCGAATTACATAAGAAATTATGTAATGTAATTCGATATCTTATAAAAATGTAACATCTTGTTCACCAAACCTAAACCATTAATATTACATTGCGATCAAAATTAAAGTTGCCATCAAACCGTACTATCTAAAGCAATAATTAGTGATTGTATTGTACTTTACTGTCTTTCCCGGTAATAAATTGTGAGTCTGTGTTATATCCGCTTTATTTATCTTCCGATTGGGAGGATAAACTTCTCGGCTATATAAAATGGTTTGGTTTATTTGGCTTTCTGTGATAAGTGTTTGATTTATTATCTGTTTTACTTTTATGAGTATAGCCAAATATATGATGAGGTTTTATTGTCTTTCTTGGGAGCACATGGATACTTTATTGTTTTGTTTGTACTTGGTGTGGATTTAATTGAAATTCACTAGAGGTGTCAAGAGAAGAGGAGTCAAGTGCACCTCGTTATATATTTTGCAATTAATTTATTAAGCCCATCTTAATAGGTAGGCACCTTCCATCAGTTTACCGCTGATCACTTTTATTATATATTTTTTTGGGTATTTTTTTATTTTATATAATCTGTTTCTAGTATATTTTGTGCCAATTTTTTTGAAAGCCTATTATTTTACCCAGGACTGGAGCATAATAGGTTGTGTCTAATAACTAAGAAAAAATACTTTGTTTGGGTTAAATCTTGCAAGATTGCGGATGACCACGTACCTACTTACTATGTTAACATGCTAGACCGCCAATTCGGAAGTTCTGGGTTCGATCCCCAGCCAGGGCAAGTTGGATATTACCTTTTTCAAATTGTCTTTTTATATGTATATGTATTTATCATAAAATATAGTATCGTTGAGTTAGTATCCTATAGCACAAGTTTAAAAAACTTACTTGTGATTTGTTCCTATATATATAATATAATATTATATATACTTTGCACACTCCTTAATATTTTCCTTCAGTAGAATATTTCATGTTTATTCATAAAATCATTGCTACCGGTTTGTTTAAAAGATATTAATACACAAATAAACTGCTTCTCAAACTTAATGCAATGTTCATTAGATTAGAACCAAAGCTGCATATACTTATGTGTTGGGTATGCCGTTACATCGGTATCTTCCCACATATGCAAATTGCGGTGTCCGTAGGTACGTGTAAAATTTATTGCATCACTTGAATATGTAGAGTGGGGAGTGCTGTAGAATAAATGTAAATAGTTAACACCTTCAGTTCTTTCGTAAGTATTTGGAATATTTACTCTGCTTTTGCTTTGTGCCACATTAGAAACCACATCGAAATAATATACTAGAGCAAAATGTCCACCTCTGCATGACCTTATTATTAGTGTTTAGTAACTAATTATTAATGAACATATATATACATACTATTACGTTTTACAGTCTAAGCAGACAGATCCCAGGGCCCCAGGGTCCAAAGGCCACTTTTAGCGTGATGGTGGGCGAGAAAATGGAAAAATAAATAAAAAAAGTGATGGGTTGCTAGCCGCATCGCCAATTAATATGATTTGCATTTTCGTCCATTTCTTCGATTAGCTTTTACGATATGCACGGAAAGAGAAGCAGCTGTAACATTCCAAGTTTTTTCTTTTCTCCCAGACCAGCGTGGAAGATAAGAATGTTATTAATAAAATCTGCTTCAATCAAAATTCTTCAGCATACACCTCCGCTCCTGCCCATCGTGCCCCACCAGCTGCACTAAGCGTGACCTATGTGAGGCTACAGACAACGCTGTGAAAGTGGCAACCTTCTGGAGGAAAAAAAAAATACATTTTGAGCTTTCGACACGAGAAGAAGAAGCATATACATATTTTCTACTTACACAGTTTCTCACAAAATTAACAATTTTAAGGCTAAATTTAAAGTTTCATTGATGCTATTAAACTAAAGTGTTTCGGAAGGCACGTTAAGTTTTTGGTTCCAACTGTCATCATTGTATGGCAGTCGTCAAACTATATCAGATGCTTTAAGGCAGCTTGAAAAATCTGACACCAATGTGATTACACAAAAAAAAATATATCTAAAATATACTTTTTCTGATGTCTAGTATGCATTTCCGTGCAACATGCAAAGCTTACTCGTAATTCCCGAATGTAATTCAGTGTGACGGTGCTGCACTAAATGTGTTCTACAAATGCGTACAAAGTTCAAATAAATACTACATTCCATTTACTGTAATTCCTTCTAGCATTGTGTTTGTTGGTTGCAATGGTTGGTGAATAAGTACATGTTTGTTTTTACCTAGGTAAATATTACATTTACTTACAAATTGCAGAGTTAAAAAAATCACGTCAATAGGTAACAGAACTCTTTTGTGCTGATCTGGGAAAATAAAATATGCCAGCTCCTTTCTTGTCCCGCCAATCGAGGAAACGGGCAAGAATTTCGAGGAATCAGGTCAATAGGTGATGGGGCTAGCAATAAATTACTATTTTGACTCCATTTTCCACATCCCCAAGGTCTTGTAACCTCGAGCTATTCCGCAAGATAAATTATATGATTGTGTGTATCTGTTTGTCGATAGGAATACTCTTATAAAAACTAATGTAAGTACGCAAAAAAAGCAGCAAATACAGGGTAATTTTGAACCTCGTAACTATATTCAAGGAAAGTACTCTTTCAACGAAATAAAAAGTACATATTCTGTCATAAGTATCTTGATTCATCAATAAAAATCAAAGATATCAGCCGATAAATGCATACCAAAAATCTCCTATTAATGTCACCACCCGCCACGATCCTGGTAGCGTCTGTTGAAAAGCTGGGAGGGCAATGGCCACGCGTAAAGTAAAGTCGGTTTGGGTTAGCCATATAATAGAAATTTGAAATAATAAGTAATTTTATTATTAAAATTTTGTGTTCTATTCATTAGATTTCAATATTTTTAATATAGCTAAGGGTGCTCGAATGGACAACCTCCTCCACCAAGCGTTTGGCTTTCTTCGGTTAAAAATATAAACTTAAAATTAGTCACATTTATCAACACCACTTTTGAAGCTGCCAGTGTTATGACAGCAACCCCACCTGTTGCAACCGCCGACTTAGATTCAACACATTTTTCTAGACAGGTCATTTTTTTCAGCCAAAACTAATTGTTGTGCTTAGAGTTGTGTCGTTGCCGGCAATATTGATTTTTCTGATTTTCCTTAAGGTTGACTGGTAGAATATGCATTAGCGTTAAGTCCACCTTTTGTACCTTTGTTTTCAATAAAGATTTAATAAATAAATAAATAAATATTGCCCTGAGCGGGAATATTACCGGCAACGCTGCCGGCAAGATTTCCTGAAGTGGAAATTTTGGGAAACATTGCCTAAATATGGACAATACTGGAGAGATTGATCTAGAAAACTCATTAAGTCAATGTATCTAAGCGAGTTATATAAGACAAATTAAAAAAAAAAATCCTAGATACAAACTGCCAATGTTGCCGGAAAATTACCGGCAATTTTGCTGGCAAAATTGCCAGTAAATTTAAACTACCAATGTTGCCGGAAAGTTACCGGAAATATAGCTGGTAAAATTCCAGTAAATTGACTGTATTAATACATATTTGTCAAATATGTCATATTTCTTGCGTTAGGAGAGAAATAATTATTATTTTAAGTAGATAAATTGAAAAATAAAGCAATACGCACTCCCGGTAAACTTGTTTACTCTAAACTACACAAATAATTACAAATCAGGTTGCTTTGTTATTAATTACTTTTGACGAGATTTATCAGACTTAATGATTAAAATTTACATTGATTTTGTTAATATTATGATAAAAGATTTCACATATAAATTAAACAATGAACAGAGGTATGAAAAATATGTAACATATAATTCTTAACAACTTTAATTAAGAGATAATTCATAATTGACTTAGTACTTTCACAATTTCCGTAATATTCGATCATGTAGAATGAAATAATGTATTTTTTTATTTTATTTTTTACAGTGTGCTGGAATAAACATTTATGCTATTGTTTGCGAGCGACGCGTCTCAGTTTCGAAATTGGCCAAAAAATGCTTTTGCCCGTCTGTCTGTTCTGCCTACAGGTCACATTTTTCAACCGATTTTTTCTTTTATTTTTATTTATTAAATCTTTATTGAACACAAAGTTACAAAAGGTTTTGACAAAAATTGGCACACAAGTTCCTTGATTTATTTAATTTTTTCACGGGTTAGACTAGAATAATATAGTATAATAATATTAAAATAACCAAGTCCTTGGACTTCTGTCAATCTATCTATAATTTAAGAACTACGTTCTTGTCGGTGGAGTAGTTTCCATGTCTCCCTCTCTTGAGCCTTCCTTTTGACCTCCCTATACGACACGGCGTCAACTTTCTCCTTCACTTGATCTATAAATGCTCTTCTTGGTTTTCCCTTTCCTCTTCTTGCTTCTATTTTTCCTTTTATTATTCCTTGGACTTGGTTAAGCAAAATAAATTCGACATTCCCATACAAATTGCCTAGGCGGCTGCACACTTTTGTATGTAAAACCGGATTTTTTTGTCTTTTGACTGTAATTTTAATTTCTTTGTACGAAAATGATCTAATATAGTCCGTGATTCGATTTATTAAGTATATGTCAATTACACGGTTATTATGTTCCTTGTGGAAAGTTTTTTAGTATCATGTACTGGATCTAGCCTTTAAATAGTTTCAGTAAGTATATTTTGTTAGATATTATAAATAATAAATATGAATAAAGATTTGACAATACCTATTCACTTGAAAAGTCATGTTTTTATACATGATATTTGGCAAGTAGATGGTAAAAGGAATTAAAATATAACTACTGATGTTAGTCTCTAGATTCTTGCACATTCCTTCAAGCGGCCTTCACCATCTGCGTGAGGAGAGGGGCTGATACAATCTAAGTTTTCCCTTCCCTCCCAGATCACCATAAAAGATTTTCCTGGCAAAGCCAAAACTTGACATTAGACCTAGCATTACAAAAGGACAGGCATGATCCACGAATAGCCGATAAAAAGCAATCATTAAAGTTTTTGTGGTCACCACATTGTCGTATAGACGTTTTTACAGCTACTCCCTACTTTTTGTTTCTGTAATAACGGATTTTATTAGTGCTGAAAGTCATATACGAGAATCATAACTCCTTTGTTGGATGACTATGTTTCTAGAGCAATTTGTAAGCTCTTTTCAGTGCTTGTTATTACGTTGGTGCTGTAAAATGGAATGTCTTCATATTGTCTCGTCTTTTAGCGATAGATTTATTTTTATCTAAAAATAGTACGGTACTTAGTTGTATACTTATAAAGTCGTAGTATAGTCTCTGTCTACCCCTGTGGGAAACAGGCGTGATAGTATGTTTGTATGTATTAAGTAGTACTAATTTTATAAGTAGTGTGCATTGAGGGTTTGTGGAAATAATTTCTCAGTGATTAACTATCTGAACTATCCTGTGACCAATGGGCTAGTAACAATCTGGCATAAAGAATATTGCTATAAAATGCTATGGCAATGTTGCAATATTGTATTTTTTTTTAATTCTCTTTTATGTACATAGATGTAATTAAAATATTATCGTATATATTATAAATTAGTTTTAAAATAATTTAAAACCTAAAAATAATAGAAATTATATAATTATTAAATATATATGAAAAAATGTTCATCCTCTTTATTGTCTCTACTACTACTATACTATACTAGAACGACTGGTTTAAAATATTTAGGTGATATTTAAAAAGTCAGTCTGTGTAGGTGTATTATGAATTCCGGTTGTTTCATTTAAGTATGTATATTCCTTGAAGAAGTCTCCATTAAGCGCGCAGGTAAGTATTGTTTTACTTTGTACCAAAGTTTACCTCGAAATCACTTGGAACTAGTTTCAGACCCGAGTAAAAGCACTCGATTTAATTAAAAATAGTTCCTAGATGCCTAGATTCGAGTTTTGAGTCTGTCTGCATGTTCCCTAGTGCAGCATGCATTCACCTCGGATAACGGGCATAAAGTTGTAAGAATTGTTGAGGAATTAAGGTGTTATTTTTAAGTTGTTATTAAAGCTCAAAACGGAGTTCCTAATTAAATATGACTAATGTATGTACTTATTTAGAGCAATAAATAAATATATAGACACAAAACAATTAAATTTAGTATTAGTATCTATAGAATTTTGTGAATTGCTTTATAAAACATAGTGGGTTCAAACATCAAAGAAAAGAAATAACACATTCTCAAAAAGTAATTGGGATGGTGTTATTTCTTTTTGTCTCTCTTGAATTATAAATGAAGTAAAATATTAATTGGAGAAAAAAAAAATATTACGGAATAAAAAATTGTAGACTGAATTTATATTTTTACCTTTTTCTATGAATTTATACCATAAATTCATAGAAAAAGGTTGTTATTGTTTACTTTGCTTTGGACACACGATATTTACGTAACTTTAAGTAAACGCCCCCGGAAGATGAGCTGACTTGCGGCTACGTAAAGGATTACGTTCGAGTAACATTCTAAACAACACAAAAAGGCATGAAAAACAAGTAAACTGGGGATTAAGGGGAGTTACTCATAAAGTGACGTCACAGGTGTAGGTGTGTGTGCAAAACTGAAGAAACGAGAAATGCGAATGAGTAGGTACTGCAATTTACTTTAAATCATATCTACTTACTCAGTATTTTTAACTGAAAATGCTAAGTACTGAATTAAGTTCTTCATAGAAAACTGTCCTTTGTTTTTGACTCTCTCCATCTTTTTTAGGAACTTGAAATATTTCTATACATGATAGAAGCCTGCGTGTTAACAAATAAAGCCTTCGTGTTAAATAATAATGCGCTTGGTGTTCGCAGCAGCTCGGTCTGCGGCCTCGCGGGAGGGCTCAGACTTCGGCCTTGGACCTCAAGCTTCGCTTAGTTACTTGGGGAAGGGGTTCTGCGGGGAGGGAGAGGAGTTGGGAAGGGCTCGGGTTCACCCGTGCCACGAATTTTGGCTAATCTGTGGCTCGGCCTTCAGCCTCGCTTTCGTTTTCGCAGTACACACTCGGGAAATGTCGTATGGCGGCCATCCTGAATTTTGGAAAAAATCAAATGAAAGTTGTCAAATTGCTGTATTGAAAAAAAAGCACGCCTCTAACCCCAACTGTTTTCAATTATGAATTTATCTCAAGTTAGTTTTAACAAAATGATAAAAAAATATCTAGGTCCTCTGGGAAACAGTCGTAATTGATAGTATGTATATTATTTTTTTATTTTAATTTATATGGAAAACCAATACAGCTTTAATATGTACATAATCATGGTTTTCGCATATTGATATAGAAACTACTTAATAATGTCATTAACACTATTTAAACAATACTAGAAGAGTAACACACAACAAGCATAGAAATATGTATAAATAGCTATTTAAATTTTGCGAGTATTATGAACTATTTCTTTAAATAAGTACCTATGTAACAGGTTATCGTTAAGAAAAAAAAAAAACTATTAATAAATAAAGTATGTATGTATGTGCATATGTATAAAAAAATATAAATAATTTCCTGTTTACTTAGCAAGTAGCAGCAAATCAATTGAAGAAACCACTATTTATGTGCATTCCCGCCACCTGGCCGGGACTTCGGAAATCAATCACAAATCGTGTTCGCTCCCACATATTTTGACGGAAAGAGAATTTGTTAGCTGCCAATATTTTCGCGGCAGCCTCCGTAATTTGTTTGAATACGAGAGATTGCTTTCCGATCTTTTATCCGCTACAACCGTGAACTTTTAGAATGCAATTTTCCGTCTTACTGATAGCACTAGAATGCACACGAATGCCAAATAAAATATAAGTATCGTGGGTAGGAAAAAAAAGCGCAATAGGAATAAAATATGAAGTAAGTTATCTTTATAGTACACTTATTTTTCGTAGATACGAAGATTGAATATCCACCGATAAGAGCGCGGATCTTGAATACAAGAAGAAGAAGAAGAACTATCAATACACCTACATTATTTTACGTTTGATCAGAGATATTTCAGATTATTTTGTTATTATTTTTTTATATAGTATACCTTTATGACGATATATTAAAAACTTCTCAACCGTTAGCCTGTCAGGAGTATATTATGCGCTTATGTTAAATTGTTTTAATAGGTTCTATTTTATTTTTGACTGCCTCCGCGGTCCAGTGGTCAAGGCGTTTGCCTTGTGACCCGGAGGTCATGGGTTCAAATCCCACTGGGTAGCATACTTTGTTTAAAGTTGTTTCCAGTCTGTTTAGAATATTGCAGGCTTGAATCACCTGATTATCCGAAAAGAAAGATGATTCCGTGCTTCGGAAGGCAAGTAAAGCCGTTGGTCCCAAACGCCATCTAGCATTTGTACCTATCCTAGGATTGGTTCTGGTCTACCCTTTGGGTTGCGGCGGTCACACGGCAGTCGCTCTGTGTAAAAAACTAGTAACCTCGTCAAATCTTCTAGGTTAGGTATCGGACCCCAGGCTCTGAAGCGTAACCGCTGACGATGCAACCGGGAACAAGCTCGGATGATGAATGAGGTTCTGTTTTATTTTTATCTGACACGTGAAGTGATGCTACTTCGTTTTTTAAAAGATCATACAATATAGTTTGGCTCCGGAAAGATTTTACTTCCACTCTGTCACGAAATCTTACCGACACTTCGTAAAATCTTGTACTTCTTAGAAACTATTTAGCGATTGGAAATCTCCAGTGATTATTTGAAAAGTCATAAAATGGCTGACAAGGAGCAGCACGTAAACCGCGCTGGTCGCAATTGCCCATAAAATGCTATTAAACGCTTTGCGGCCTGCTTTACGGCCCCAACGACAATGTTATGCGACTTGCTTTGTACACCGAACTAGCTTTTACCGAGAAACTTCCGAAGCTGTTAATTTTTACGTCTTGTTTTAGTTCCATGTTGTTTTGAATTTGTTTTGGTTTGTTTCGTTTTTATGAGTGCGTCTCAATAAATATTTTACTGGTTTAGTCGTGGACATAGTCAGCTCAGGCAAACTAGTTCAATAATCATTTTTTTAGGAAATATCTATATATCGGATGCGGCGACGCGTGACGTTTCACTCGAGCGTATTTTTACCCCACGTTTTCATTGACCTCTATTTCCGTCCGATGAAGTAAAATATCGTGAGAAAACCTGTACACTACTTCACTAGTGTATTAAAAGAGTTGGTATCGAATGGTCGCAAACGCAAATAGTCTATGTAGAAACTCATGTAACGCTCATTGTCTAAAGACTGTTTGTCACTAGACAGTCATTGAGCTACGTCACATACTCTAATAAGGTATATATAATAAATAAGGTATAATCCAAGCTCTTTGTGATAATAAAACGATGATTGTTCGTACAATTCAAATTAATAAAGGCATCACAAACCAAGGCTTTAAGTCTGATGTTTACAATTCTTGTTATAAAGATGAACAAAAAAGAAAAAAAATAACGCTTTTACTATTTCACGTTCACAAAATTCTTTTAACTCCCAGTCGATGTTAGCAATACTGTTATTTGTATGTCGCAACCAATTTCCCCTGTAAAAGCAGACAGTAAGCCAATGAAACAGTATTAATCTTGAAGCCGTTGCACATCCACAAAAATAAAGAATAAGCAGAAGTACTCATATCAATGACTTTGAACGTGAACATGCCATGATCTTCAAGGCATTTTTATACAACTATGCGACTTGCGTGATCATTGGCAGTAAAATAAAGTATTATTTTTTTAACTGCTGTAGATTATTTACCTAGATGTAGTAACTTTATTTTCCTATTTATTTTAGATATTTATTAAATGGTACTTAAAAAAATATCTGAACGGTACACATCATTAAAGTTCATCATATCCATATCATATCAAAGGTTATCACAATCTTTATTAAATATTGTCATATTCTTTGAAACTCCGCTGATCACGTATTAATCTAACATCATGTTACCTTCTTCAGAAACTATGTTTTCAGGGTTCAGACATACGAGCGACAGCGTGCCAGTGAGACAGCTCGCGACCCTGGATGGCGACTTGTTTTGCGCGACCAGAAATATTGGAGATAATAGATTCCGCTATGAAGTAAAATTTCGAGCTGTTTTGAAACGTAGTGGCGTATTTTTTAACGCGATACGCCAGGACGTGTATGACGCTACTAAATAGAAAAGTCACCTGAACAGAAGTCAGTGTCATTAGACAATGTCATTAAAATTTTGTCGTACTAAGTAAGAAACAACAGCTTACATTTTTACTTTTGACATTTAGCGAAATCACATTCTATAAACAGTAAATGGCGATAAGAGGGAAAGAGACAAAATATGGGATTTAACCAGATTAGTTTTAACTTTTATCGGACTGTCACTACTGTCACGAACTGACGCGTGACGGTCGCCGGTATTGTCATAGCCGGCATTGAATTATTATATAGGTAACAGTGTCGCGGGTATACCTACTATCGCTCGTCAAGAGCCCTTATGTATTTTTGATACAAATTTACGGAGATATCTTTCTATACTCCTTATATTTGTAACGTCCAGCTATTTGAAATATTTAATTAATCAATAGGATATTGTCACTGGCACAGTCGGCAGGGCTCGTCCTAAATTAATTAAAGCTGCAGCGCAAACTGTCTATATTAGCATACATATAGGATGCGCAGTGCAACAATCCACTTACTTCAATTTAGATGCACCTGTGACCGTACTGACCGTAAATGTGTTTTCTGAATACTTGACGTATTACCACGTATTCGAGTCCCACACTCAATCACAGATAATTCCCTGGGTAGGCTTTATGTTTGTTTGTTTGACAAGCAAGACCATTCAGCAGTAGGGTGAGTACATTAGCGTGCTTAAATGTTCATTCAAAATTGACAGGCGTTCAGACGAATTGCTTCTTGAATAATCTATAAGTAGCTACGGTGCATTAGTTAAAACCTATAAAAATAAGCTTTAGGTACTTAAAATAAATTTTGTCAGCTAAACAAATTATATTAGTGACCCGATATATTAATTTTTTTATTTTTCTATTAGTTTGACCTAGAGATTATTTTTATGCAGCAGAACTTATCTTAGTTTATATTATCTAATTATTACTTTTTTTTATTTAAAATGATAAAAAATTGTATATATTCCTTAAGAAAGTCGTTCATGATTGTGTAAGATAAGGAGGCAGCAAACAAGCTGACGTCCGGACGCGCTGCGTCAGTTCCGGCGCAGGCGGGCGGAAATCTACCGCCGGCATTACCTCGTAAATATAACGGAGAAATAACCTACCTTATAAATGTCATACGAGAGCCTCTTAGCTTTTGACCTATTTCATTGCGCTGCTTGACTTCGAAGAACGGACGTTTATTTGTAAAACTACAGGAAAATAAACATTTTCCCGTCGGTATTTTATTCAAAATCTGTATTGGAAAAAACAATCTTTTTATGATGGACTGTTGCATTGGCTGACTTTCATGTTATAATAAGATATGGTATTTGTTGAAGGTAGAATAGGCAACATCTGATTTCATAACTGTTTATGTTTACTAAAGTTGAACTTTTTTCAAAATGTATCTGTTGTTTTGTTACTGGTATGGAACATTTTGTTATACCAGTCATCATCGGTTACGCTTCAGAGCCCGGGGTCCGCTACCTAACCTAGGTGATTTGACGAGGTTACTGGTTTTTACACAGACCGACTGCCGTCTGATCTTCGCGACCCAAAGGGTAGACCAGAACCAATCCTAGGATAGGTACAAACCTTAGACGGCGTTCGGGACCAACAGCTTTATGTGTCTTCCGAAGCACGGAATATTCTTTCTTTTCGGATAATAAGGTGATTCAAGCCTGCAATATCCTAATCAGACTGGAAACAACTTTTCACAAAGAATGCTTCCCAGTGGGTTTTGAATCCATGACCTCCAGATCACAAGACAAACGCCTTGACCACTGGACCGCGGAGGCAGTCATTTTGTTATACCAGTATTCAGATATAAACGCTGATTACAGTTTGGATTTTAAAATTTTGTTTTATTGTATTTGTAATACTCCAAAGTTTTAATTAGGAAGTATATTAATAAATTGAACCACAATAATAATACGAGTATGTATAATAGAAACGGTTTTACGGCAACAACAAGTTATATTTTTCTCTTCTGAAAATTCTAATACAAATTAATTGCACTGCATTACTGTTACTGTTTGTTTGCTTTATATGTTTTGTGTTGTTTAGAATGTTACTCGTAAGCAAAAGTCAGTTTTTATTTCGGGGCGTTTACAAGAAATTACGTAAATAATTTCAATCCGACGCGAAGTAAATAAAAATGTTAAGTTTCACTTTTGTCACCCAACAAAATTTTACTTATTTCAAGCTTTAAATCTATATATGATCCGACATTTCGTAGTAAACAAGTAACCCTTATAGACTCGCAATGTCTGTCTGTCTGTCCGTGGTTTTGCTCAGAGGCTATTTTTACTAGAAAGCTGTAATTTGGCATGAGTATGTATCTACATTAATCACGCCGACAAAGTAGTAAAATAAAGTCCTGAAAAAGGGTAGCTCCCATCCCATACATGTACAGTGGGAATTGATATTTTTTTTTCTCGACTGACCCATGGTGTGGGTTGCTGATGAATAGTCCTTTAAAAAATATTGTGAATTTGTGAACACCATTTTTCGATTTAGGGATCCTTTTGTAAACTATTTCGTTTTAAAGTAATATAACGAAGAGGAAAACTATCATTGCTACTCGTAAGTAGGGTGTATTCACTAGTTTCGTTTCATATTAGTATTACCCGTAAGTACTACTAATGACAGGAAGTGACTCTACCTGTGGTACTACTGACGCGCTCCATAGTACCAGGAGCAATAAAGGGTATTTGCAAGGGTTCACGAGCACACTCGATCTCGGTTATAAAAAGGTGACATTAATACTATTTGGATAGGACCCTAAAAATATTACGATCTACCCAATCGACTGCAGAGATGTGGTATTAAACTTGAAATATTACGACCTTTAGGCACTTTCGTTTTCTGGTGGTACATCATAAAAAAGTCGAGATTCCAGACTTTTACGAGTAGATGAATCCTAGATGTGAGTGCATCATCATTTCTGTCGTTTCTTTGGTCTAATGTAACTAATGCCACCTAATGCCTAGTTATGATAAAAATGCATTTTCTTTACAGTGTTGCATTTGAATTATTTGTGACTTTGTGTAAATGTATGTAGGTCATTGTTGGCGTAGACAAGTTACAGCTAAAGTTTCTCGTTTTTTTTTAGATCGGCTTTTACGATCTACTCGGTAGAAGAAGCAGCTCCAGAACAGAATACAAAACAACCGCTACGAGACAGTCAGAATTTTACGTTTTACATGGTGTCCTATGTAAGTTCTAAATTCGTCATTATCATATAGGTATCATATTGGTCGCGGTGACCTAGTGTGTGGAGGCTCATAGTCATTGTGCCATAACGTACATTCGAATAACTGTTACGACAGAGCATATAATAAATTTTAATGACAATATGAAGCAATAGTTGTTCACGCAGTCGGTTGTTATCATGTAGCTTTATAGGATTGTGAACATACTCGTCGCAATATGCATATAGAGCATGAATATTTAGATTCTTTCAAAATAAACTTGTAAACTGTGAAATGTTTAATACACCGGGTACCTTTCTACCGGTTAAAATGGCTTTACGACTTATACAGTCTTTATAAAATGAAAGTTGTGTTTCAAGCAAATAAGTGTTCGAAAAGATTTGCAATAATTTTGTCGATCATACAGAGGCAGACCATAAGTTAAAAAAAAAACTAGTTGTAAGTCCCAACTCTGTGAAATAAACGAATTTACATCCAAAAATAATGTGAAAACATTATCGGCAGAGTAGAATAGGACCACTCTAAGTCTTCCCGTGGATGTCATAGAAGGTGATTTAGGAAAAACAGTCAATGAGACCTCTCCAACCCGTCTGAATAGGGTGGAGAGTGTAGGCCAAATCTTCTGACTGCTCTGGCTCTGGTAGTACAGAGAGGGTCGTGCTCCTGCAGTTGAGACTAGAAAAGACTTGATGATGTTTTGGGATATTGGCATATTTTATACAAAACGTTAGTGAAAACGAAAGAACTTGAATAATCTGTAAAATAAATGAATACAATACAATACCCTTTATTGCACAAAAGAAAAATACAGGACACAATTATCTTAAAAACTAGGAAATGCGCAAAAGGCGGCCTTATCGCTAAGCAATTTCTTCCAGGCAACCTCGTTTAAATAGAAACAATCGTCCAAACGATTTTCCGTTACAGCTTCATATAGGTGCCTGCATATGTAAATAAAAACAAAAAATAATAATAATTGGTGTCGCAGTAACTCTGTTAAATAAACGAATATACAGGCGTTCAAAAATAATGTGAAATAGTTCGATCGAAATATTCGGTCATGTAGTGGCGTGCCCATCTGCTCCCGAATTCAATTTATCGCGAAAACGTGATGTTCGCCACTGAATCTGTGTCGATGAAATACAGCCACGGGCATTTTATTATTTAGTTTTCTTTTCCATCGAACACCACATAAAATGTAATGAAGGATGAGCTTGATGTGTAGATGTTTACAAACTCATCTTTCCGAATTCACTTAACACGTGAGCAAAATGAGACTTGATATAATATGAAAATACAAGTAGATGTTTGAAAACTTGTGGATGTCGTAAAACCTAAACCTTCCGCGTGGTTTCGGGCCTAATATAGAATTTACTCCATTTCCTCCTGTGGATGTCGTAAATCCGTCACTGAACATATGAAGACTTCGGATTGGGCAGGAGCGTCGGAAGCGCGATTCTGATCCACTGTGCTCGCCAACCCGCCTGCTAAGCGTGGCAAGTATGACAAAAACCCCCAATGGTGGTACAAAAAACGACCAGGTTCCCAGTGCCCGGCAGCCCTGCTATTCCTGACTCCGGTAGCGGTCATGGTAACTGCAGGGGGTGCTGAGGATCCCCGGAAAAAGAATCTACGAAAGGTAAATGGAGTCAAATAGAGAAAAGTATAATAAAATATACATGTCTCTATGTCCTTAAAAATTAATTGTGTAGGTCTAATACATACCTATGAATTTTTTACTGTCACGGACGAAAACTTCACGTTCTGCCAGTCGTCTCTAGGTCGTTATGCGTGACTATTCTGACTATTGATGACAACCTGTGTGGTTCCGGGTTAGAATAGGACCACTCCATCTCTTCCTGTGGATGTCGTAAGAGGCGACTAATGGACTAAGCACAAACATCTCGTGCTACAATTGCATTGCTGCCGGCGGCAGCCGGTGTAAAACTTTTCGCACAAATACATTCCCCAAGAGGGTTCACGTCAGGCAGGCCGCCGGTTGTAAAACTATAGCCAAATCATTTTAAGGGTTCCGGCTATTTCTTCACCATTTTACAAGGACTTTGGCATCCTTGGGTGACCATTGACTGACATGCATATTATATTTGGAGAAGAAAAAGCGGGAAAGCGCTCCCGGGCTCCAGAGCAGCACAGCTGAGGATGCAACCGGGAATGCGCTTAGACGAAGAAGATTCGGACTATTGATGAACTCCGTGGCGTAATGATCAACACACTAGTCCACCAATCTGGAAAATTACCTTTTTAGGGTTCCGTAGTCCACAAGGAACCCTTATAGTTTCGTCATGTTCGTCCGTCCGTCCGTCCGTCCGTCTGTCCGTCCGGGCTCGTACTCCGCCGCTACTGCACCGATTGTCACGAAAATTGGTGGTATATTGAAGTTCCAAAAATTGTTTTTTAAAATTATGAAAAAATGTTTTTTTTCAGCCATACAACGAAAAGTGAATTTAAAAATTAAATTGGACTAACCCCAACGTGTGGGGTTATCGTTGAAAAGGTATATCTTGAGATAATCTAATACAAAGTTAAAATTTGAATGGTCCCCCCACCGTAAATTTTGAAATATTACTAAAATAATTCTGAAAAAATGTGGTACGAGTATATACCTTAAATTATGTACTTTCAATTAAAACTATAGCGGTCTCGGTATCATGGATAGTTATTTTTTAATACGTCTTAAATCGTAAAATGTTACTTGCTGCTACGGAACCCTTCATGGGCGAGACCGACTCGCACTTGGCCGCTTTTTATTTAAATTTTCCTGGGTATTTCTCTATATTTATTTATTATAAAATATAGTATCGTTGAGTTAGTATCCCATAATACAAGTTAAAATTTACATTGGTTACAGCTCAATTAGTGTGTTTAATCTTTATCTACGAGTCAAATTCAATTTCAAATTTAAAAATGTCTTCATTATCATAGGATATTTATAATATCTCATAATAACACAGAATAAATAATACTTACGTTATAATAATAGTCACTGTATTTAGTTTTGCTCAAGTAAAGTATGTGGATCGATAAATGAACTAATTTCCTGTAACAACCATCTTTCGCTTTTTTCGGCATCTGTTACAAGAATGCTTTACATCCACACGTTCCACCATTGTAAAGTTATTTATATTATAAGTCACTATCAATATTTCTTACAAAACCTATAACCATCGTGTAGCAATCAATTTGAAAGATATTGATTTCAATCACTTGCTGGTCGTCGGTACTGTCAAAGACCGCTTTGTTTCTACCGTAAACAATGACAACGTCAAAACCCGAATCGATAGCATTAACTTAATCGATTTTTTCAAGTACGATAGTTTCTATGAGATGACTCGGCGTATAGCCGGGTAGTGCGGGTACTCGGCCAGTGATGGATGATGGGACATCCTTCGCAGCGGCTTAGAACTCATTGAGGCAGGGATTATGTCTCGACGTTGACGAATTACAGCACTCCACACACCGATATCTATTGAATCGATTTAAAACTTCGGCCACTGACCAGTCGGAACAATTTGTCCGGGGATCAGTTAGATTTATTCGATTTTAGAGTTCAATTCTATTGGAACGACGTGTCTAGTTTAGAGTCTGTGAAATTTGGCGTTCGAATTTAGTTGTTACGATCTACGCGAGAGTTATCGAGTGCATGCTCGGAAAATATTTGCTTTTAGGCGATTTCCTAGAATATGGTTAAATTACTTATTGATCTTCTTCTTATCAAGTCGAAATGGTTACACTGTAGCTCCAATTTTAAATCACCTGTGACCAGAATGTGGCCACGGCGATCCCTCTGTCGTTAGCTTAATTAAGGGCCTCTATGGTACATGACGTACGGCAGCTCGGACATGACAGAAGGTCCATCGACTGAATGGCACCGCAGTCGCAAAGGTCTCAGCGTGACGCCACCTAACTCAGTTTTCTCGACACCTCCCAACACCAGCCCGGACTTCCAGACTGACCAGGGGAGGTCTCTACACGGTGGGAGTTTTTCAGCTGTTGGAAGATTTGTCTCGTAAGGTGGATACTTGTTTATCCACCCCATAACTTTTGCATTAGGAGTTTCTATTGCTGGTATGCTTGGCTGCCTGAAGAAGCTGTTACGACTCTTGAGATTGCTGGTGGCGGAGTCTGTGCGTAGAGTAGGTGCCTTTTGTCGTTTACCTGCTTAGATTTTTCTACCGCACTTGCCACATCACGTCTGACACTTGGCGGAGCAATACAATGACTTATTGGTATCAATTGCTTAATCGGCCCAGGAAAGTTAAGTGGAATCCAAGATCTAAGGGTTTTTTTAAAGCATACCACAATAAGGGGAGGCCTTTGCCCAGCAGTGGGACACTGAAATAGGCCAGTAAAAAAAATACCACAATAAACCTGCCGACTATTAAGTACGTTTTAAGTATAGAGGTATATTTAAGTGCGTACTTAATTAAATAAATATATAAGGACAAATCACGCTAGCCCCAAAGTAAGTTTTAAACTTGTGTTATGGGATACTAACTCAACGACACTATATTTATGATAAATACATATATAGATAAACACCCAAGACCCAGGAAAATTTGAAAAAGGCCATTTTCCAACTTGCCCTGGCTAGGAATCGAACCCAGAACCTCCAGATTAGATTATTAATTATATTTTTAATCATTTAATCTTTGATGTACTTATAATTTAGAGTTTTTATTTTAGTAATGCAGAATGATAACGGAACTAAAAATCGAGTTACCGACCCATTACTACTAGGTAACCTTTGCATGATGTTTAAAACCCAACTTATCTTAAATAAGTCCATTAAGAGTAATTCAAGAATTACTTATTTCATGCTTATCTAACGGACCCAAAAGTTGGTTAACAAATAATTTGATACTTATTCTTAATGGACGTTTCATTATAGTTATTCAAGATTGAGTACGGGGGCCGAGACGGCAGAATTAAATTTCATTTTGGGGTTTATAAATTTATGCGAATCGCTGTAGTCTAGCAAATGTTGAAAGTTTCGTCTCAGCCGCCCGAAAGGCGAGAAGTTTGCAACAAAACAAAATTACAATAGCAAGAGTTTATTGCCACTGGGCCCTTAGGGACCGACGGGGCGCAGCCATCAAAATATAAATGGGATTTTCACTTTGCCCTACATACTGATCCTAAAGTTTAACAAAATCCAAACGATTATCGGTAATTTATCGTCCCTCTCGACCTTTTTGCGTATGGCAATGTTAAGGTCAATGGGGTTTAAAAATGTTCAGAGCTGAAGGATAAACAATTTCTTGTGAAAATGTTCTGACTTTCAGCCGTTATTACAAAACGTTGTAGGTTAAAGTGTGATAAACAGGGTTATTTATAGACTTTAATATTTTTTTTTTATTTTTCAATTACTTTAGTGCCCTTTTAGCACAGTCACCCCTAAAATAGTATTAGGTCAGCATAGCAGATCCAAAGGACTAGTAACTAGTGGATTCCATGCTGGTCTGGGAATTAAGAAACTTTTATTTTACCAGCTGCTTCTCTTCCAGTGCAAATCGTAAAAGCCGATCGAGGGAATTGGCGAAACTCCTAATCATGGCGATGCGGCTAGCAACGGGTGTACTTTCTTATACAGACAAAAGTTTAACAGATTTTTGTTATTATTATGTTAGTAAGATTATCTTGTCATAGAATAATCAATATGTAGGTTACTCAGTATAAAGAATTTTTAATAATAGATTTTCGTTGCACAGAAAATCAATAATTAGAATATTTGTTATGAATAATTTGAAATCATAGAATTTTATTATAAATAACATTTTCTTTTGCGATGTTTCTAATATCAGAATATCAAATTAATTATTACTATTTTTAATAAGTTTAGTTAATATAATATTTATAACCTATAAGTTTGCCCTATTCTAGTAAAATGGATAAAACTTGCCCAGCAAGTCGCAGTTCTAACCTAACCTATAAGTTTGCCCTAACCTATATTGTGGTAGCCATTTATAATGTATTCTAGCTTATTATATGGTATTTAATTTGATTGAACAATGTTTTCACTTAATACTTCGTTAAATAATAATTTTCTGTAAAATAAAATTCCATGAAAGATTATACCGAACAAACAATATTCTTTAAAGAAATATTCTACTGTTTGATATGAAAATATGAGATTCTAAAATTCATTGAACTGTGTTTCTATAAATTGTGTTTCATTCAAGTAAATAGTCTTTGAAACAATAATATTTGAAATAAAAATATAAGAATTAAATATTCTATGAAAAATTTTCTGTGAATCGAAATTCTTTGAAATTTCAGTCTGTGAAACAAGGGGCACCCGGCTAGGGGGTCACCCATCACTATTTTGATTCTTTTTTGTACCTTCTCGTTAAAAGTAGACTCTGGGTCTTGCAGCCCGGGCTCTGTGTGCTTAGAGTCGCAAGACGCAAATTCTCTGTCTACCCCATTAGGGATAAAGACGTGATAGTATGTATGTATACTACCTTTCTGAGATCTCACAGACTGGATTTATCATGATACTGAAACATAAAAATCAAGAGCATTTTCAGTCAAAATAAACACGTTTTATGACCTTTTTATCACTCAACGCTCGTTGTGGAAAGTACTATAACTTATTCAGTATCATCTCAGGCCAAAGTTAGCTTAGGCGTGGAAGATTCAATGCCTCCAAAAGATTTGTGTGGCACTTGGCCTACTTCCTATAGACACACATTGATATCCTAGGATTTTAGTTTATTTATGTGTTATTATAGAAACTGATGTCACAAATAGCCTTCATAATCTTAGTATTTTGTCGCAGTAGTAGGTAAGACAAACTGATAAGTTAGAAACTTGTAAGTCTCGTATGTTTCAATGAGTTATTGATCGAGCGAGCAAAGTATCTCAGTTTCAACATTGGCCAAAAAATACTTTTGTCTGTCTGTCTGTTTTCACCTACAAGTCGCATTTTTTAAACTGATTTTGACGAAAATTGGCACAGAAGTTTCTTGATTTATTTAATTTTTAAAGTCGATCGCAAATTTTGGTTGGGGTTTGCTGTAGCGTTATTAATAGACGGATTTTAATCCAGTGGAATGGGGAAAACAGGGGGAAGTTTGCTGTAGTGTTTTATATGGCGGATTTCGAGTTTAGATTTTTTTTCCGAAAATTTATATGTATCTATACCAATCAAACTAAGCAATCCTCTCCGCCTTCACAAGAGGAGGAACCCGCAGACACCAGATTCAACCTCTTAAGACCAAAGGAACCCCCTATTCGTTCAAATATCTATATAGGTAGGTAAGCCTATTGGAAAATTCAAGCACCTGAAATTCGATTTAAAATTGGACTTCCTTCGTTATATTTGTTGCGGAAATTACTCTTTTGGACTTGTATTTGCATTATAATTAAGCATAAATGGCTTTGTTAAGCCAGGTAAAAGGAGAAATTGTCGGTTATTGCATGATGGTTATAAGGGTTCGCGAGGTCTACTGTTTTAACAGAACCACCAGTTATTTATTTGTCGAAGTAAAGTTTATCATGTATATATGTCTTATTCTGAATTGGTAGTAAAATTTTCCTTAGGTACCTAACTGAGTAAGATTTTACTACAAATTCAAGTCCGGTGAAGAACAACATCGTGAGATAACAGCTAAGTACCTAGTATATAAAATTAACAGTTGTTCTCGTAACTACATGACGGTCATAAGCTTACGTCAAATGCGATGAAAAATCTGACGCTAATACCTACTTGATATGAAGACCTAAATGTAAATACTTTTATTAAGTTCTTTTACATACGTCTTAGGTTCATAAAAAAGTTTTGTAACATCATTGTTTTTCACTTTCCTCATAACGTAACTACATAACATCTTAATCCACCTATTGTCTTATCTTCTAAGCTATTGGTGCTGCCTTCCCCTCACATATTACTCGTTCCATATCTTATCAAGTTATTTTACTTAAAAATAAAAAAGTTTATTTTTAATTACGACTACAGTTGCCGTATTGAAGTTATTAATAAATTTTAATGAGGTGTGAATTTCAATTATCACACGTAAAACGGCAGTTCATTACTTACAGTGACACACTACTTCCTAGGCTCGCGTGAGTAAAGATTATAAGAAGAAGAAATAACCTCCATAAAACCGGAATATTAAAGTTTTTACATGCCAACACTATAAACTCTATCGGGCTCTTTGTAGTGTAAGGTTGGACATATAAACATGCAAGCGATGTTTCAGTGATTATTCGCCGATAGTGTTTTCATCTCCAAAATTAAAATAGCTGATGTGTGAAAAAAGCATACAAACACAGTGAAATAAAAAAACCTGCCTAACATCTTCCATGAACAGGTTTATTAGATCATGGACAAATTAATGTTAGTTAAAAAGGGAGCGTTCAAGTTAATATTAATTTAGATAGGAATATAGTTCGTGTTTTTAGCAAGGTTCGTTAAATACCTAGGTAAAGGTAGCGGACCCCGGGCTCTTGAAGCGATGCAACCGGGAATACGCTTGGATGATGATGATAGTTCGTGTTTTTAGCAGCCTTACTTAGGTCGTGTAAACGGTGGATATTCCATGCATTCGCCGGTACCTACCTATATTTATTTGTATCTATACCTACCCATTAGAACGAATAGTACCTACATGAATTGCTGTAAGTAAATATGAATGTACTGGATCTGAAGGCAAGTTGAAAGTGGCCTATATTATTTAATCTAGGGCGGACTCAACCATGGAGTGCAGTAACTAAATGTGGTATTTGAATAGCTCGAGAAAACTAGCAAACTTTGTATGAATAGAAAAAAATATTGTATAACAGCTGTTCTATTTATTTTATAATGTACTGTAAAAGGATCCAACAAAAAATAGGTACGGGTGTGTATAAAAATATGTTTAGTATATACCTAAAAATCAATGAAAATAAAACCACTATACATAAATAATTACATATTCTAAAAAAACCCACTTCTGTTTTAAATTTTTGTTGATTCCATTAGTACTATGGTATTAAATGCCTTTTTAGGGTTATTTTCTGCGCAGAATGAGGAACCCATTTTTAATTTAGTTTTTTTTCTATTTTCCATATCAATATTTTGTTGGATTCAAAAATAAAGTATCTTAAAATTACCTTATCAAGTCTTTAAAGGCTTGAAGAAATAAACTAAATTCAAATGACCTATTCGTCTCACAATATATTCGTTGATATTTTTTGCCAAATACCTAAATAATAGATACATAGATATAGTATAGAATATATAATATAGAACAGCAATGAAATATGATAGGTAAGTACTATTTTTATGATCATATTTTTTTTTCTTTATACATCTAACAAAAGAAAAGCCAACTGTTTTCTATTCTAGGAAGAGTATTTCTTAGGACGTAGTCATAACGCCTTATTGCCGACAGTTTACGATGCAATACGCACCGCTGGCGCACTTTGCCTGTAATTGAATCGCAGGCGCTTGCTCTAAATGTGGATTTGCCACTCTCCGGACGCCAACACTGCGAACAAAAACGAACCATTACAACAAAGTATTTAATACGAATCGCGCATTTTCACACTGTTTCAGCTTTTACTTTTGCTTTCCTATTTCTGTTCTTAATTTTGAATTAGAGTTTAAAACGTTTAAAGGTTTCATTGTGATTGCATTTCAGAGTTGTACTGTTTTTTTTACAATGTTGAACTATCGCTTATGTAGGTTATTGTGTATTATGTATTTTAAACTAGCTTTTGCCCGCGGCTTCGCTCGCGTTTCCTGAATCTCAAGGGAACATTACTTTTTCCGGGATGAAAGGTACCCTATATCCTCAGTACTCTTAACTATGTATGCGAACTTTTAAGACGATAAAGCGTGGTTCAGTAGATAAAGCGTGAAGAGGTAACAAACAAACCAACAAACAAACAAATATACAAACTCACTTTCGCATTTATAATATTATTTAGGAAGTTAGGATTAGGTTAGGATTATGATGTATGGGAACATATAATAGGTACTTAAACACATTTTTTCGTTGGAAATACCTAGTTATCTACTTAGACGAACTAAATATAAAAACATCTGGTCCTAATTTTTGTCTTGAATTCACATAACTTGACTGCCAATATTTCTCCTCTTTTTATGTAAGTAGAAGAAAAATTGGGGATAAGCAACGAGCCAGCAATCACTGACGTTGCGACGTTTATTTTAAAAATAATACTACAATGTGTTATAGATACATGAAAGCTTAGGAACTAAAAAAGTTTGATAAACCGATATAAAATTTTCCTTTTGATTTCTCCAAATTTTCTTTTTTGTTCGATAGGTACGTTTTAAGGCCATACTTAAATTTTCTGGGGCCCAGTGCTGCCCCCATTTGAGGTAAATTATTTGAAAGGAAACGGAGATATCATTTAAAAGTTTGTCTCTACCAAACCCTAGATAGCCCTTCAAACTATTTAATGAACTACTGTTTACAGTTTAAAGTGAGCACGTGTGAAGAAAAGCTTCACGTTCTCCCTTTAAACTGTAAACAGTAGCTTAGTATAATAATAGTAGCTTAGTAGCTGTAGCAACAGCTTACGGCTGGTGTCAGAAATATTCTGACAGAAAAAAATAAAATGATATGCAGCCGGGCTAGTCTGACTGGATATATATGACAGAAACCTCCTAACATTCTATGTATGTATATGTATGTGATAACTATTCGTATACACAAAAGGGGTACTAACACTACTTATATTTACAATTTAAATTAATAGTTTCTTTTTGAAACAAACAATACTTTAGGACGCGAGTATGTAAGTAAGCACATAGCTGTAGTAAGTATCTATCTATTGAATCATCACAAATACATTAGCATACATTCAAAGCACGGGTTTTGAATTACAGGGAATACAATCTGTCACAAAACGGCTGTGACTGACTGCTCCCACGGGCAAATAAGATAAACTGACGAGGTTATCCTTTAAGGAATAATTTAGTTTGTAATATTACATCACGATAATTAAGATGATGAGTTGAACAATTTCGTAAAGTTGAATTTTCATAAGAACAGACAACGACCTTCAGAATAGCTCAGTACTTCTAAAGTAGTTTTATTAGATTTTAGATTCAATTAGATATCGCAAACTTAGAGCCTTAAGGCCATACTTGAATTTTCCGGGGTCTAGTGCTGCCCCTATTTGAAATAAATTATTTGAAAGGAAACGGAGATATCATTTAAAATTTTGTCTCTACCAAGCCCTAGATAACCCTTCCAACTATTTTATGAACTACTGTTTACAGTTAAAAAAGAGAACGTAAAGCTTTTCTTCACACGTGCTCACTAAGCCATAAGACCTGTGCGTAAGGCACTCTGCCCATACCTATGTTTTGTTCTAGACCCCGCATACTATCAGACAAGACCGAAACCTGATGGTATGCGGGTCTAAAATATGCGGCTGGCCTAAACAGTTTAATTGTAGAAATATGCTAAATGTTTACATATTTCTACAGCGAAAACAAAAGAAAAATAGTGCATATATACGAAACCCACGACACCATTTTCGTTATGGCATCATTGCTTTTTAGAACTCCTGAATCAAATGAAGTTTATATAATATGTAAAAAGCTATATTTACGTCGATGATAAATATATTTGTCTTTAATATTCTTACGTTAATCGATAAAACCTATAGACACACAACCACAAGTCGGAGACATTAAAAAAGCGGCCAAGTGCGAGTCGGACTCACCCATGAAGGGTTCAATAGCAGCAAGTAACATTTTACGATTTATGACGTATTAAAAAATAACTATTTATGATACCGAGACCGCTATAGTTTTAGTTGAAAGTAAATACTTTGAGGTATATACCACATTTTTCCAGAATTATTTTAGTAATATTTCAAAAGTTACGGTGGGGGGACACCTCAAATTTTAACTTTGTATTAGATTATCTCAAGACTGGGGGGTTTGATCTACATAGTTTCAAAGCAGTTTTTGTTGCATTTTAATAGACCTTTTCAACGATACCCCACTCGTTGGGGTTAGTCCAATTTAATTTTTTAAATTCACTTTTCGTTGTATGGGAGGGGGGCTGAAAAAAAAATTTTTTTCATAATTTTATAAACCAACTTTTGGAACTTCAATACCAATTTTCGTGACAATCGGTGCAGTAGCGGCGGAGTACGAGCCCGGACGGACAGACGGACGGACGGACGGACATGACGAAACTATAAGGGTTCCTTGTGGACTACGGAACTCTAAAAATGGTTGTCTAAACACACCCTGTTTGCTGAAGGCGATAGGCCGGCCCACCCCAAAGATAATACCGTTTTTTTTTGCAAGAAACATTTGTTTTGTTTGAGCAACGTTTGTCTTTTCTTGATATTAATAATATTATTATTGGACGATTATGTTATTCATTTGTTCTGCGAATGAAAATTATAGTAGTCTGTAAGATATGATATCATAGGGTATAAGAAATGGATGGACCTAGGCCAAATACTAGGTAAGTAAATATAATAATTTTATTTTTGCTCTTATTTTGGTTTACTTGGCTTTGCACCACTTTCGGTTAACCGTTTTTAATTTTACTACTAAAGTTAAATAAATAAAAAACATGTACGTAGAGAAAATATTTGGCTTTCACAAAATGTCTTTTTAATTGGTCACTAGGTGGTGTTTTTTACTTATTTTATTTATTCAACTTTATTACAAAAATTGTAAACGGTCAACCAAAAGGTGAGACCTAAGTAGGAATACTTTCTTACCTAGTTTTTGAACATACATTATCGGCCTTTTGCGGGTTTGCTAGTAGCTCGTGTGCTGCCATCTCTGTGAGCAGCTGGTACTAATAATTTGTCTACAAGTTTCTGATATTTACGGGCTCTCCAATAGTTTGTATGACTTTGGGTGCTACTGGTTTGGGTATAGAAATCTTTATGGATGGATTCAATTCAACGCCAGGAGTGGCACATGCGTTACAAACCCTAATATCGTAAGATACCTTGATAATAATACCTAGTATATTCACGCTGAATTTTCATTGGTTTTGGTAAAAAAATGTACGAGTATCTATCTATACATATAATAAAACAATAAAAATCGTTTAAAATTCGTTGCATAATACTGCCACTTGACCCCGATGAACTCGAATACAAATATACGTAGCAAGCAATACGTAGGCACTCGCGTGGTGAACGACGGACTTTGTTACGCTTCTAAGTTATCTCACGTTTTTACTTTCGAGTTTTAGTCAACATTTTTTGTTTAAAAATTTTTATTTTGACTAGCTAATTGGGTCTTACTAACGATCCTTATTATGAAGTGGCCTTCGGCTCCAAAACCGTTGAGAAATCACCGTGTATTTGGTATTTATTTTAATTTGGCCTAAAGTTTATTTCTATTCTACAAGTATTCTATGACTAAAACAGCTAATTTTCCAGTTGCGGTCCAGTGGCAACGTCTAAACATTCCACGATGCTCTAGGTATTGTGGTTACCATAAACCACTCTAATACCATAAACCTCAACTAAGTTAAGCTTGCAGTTTACCTATTAACTCATGCTCTTTCTATCCTCTATATTATTTTGTATTTCGTGTGTGTAAGTGGCCAACATTGATGTTAGATTTTTCAAGCTTAAAATTATCTGACATAGCTTGACGACTGTCATATAACGATTACAGCCGGGGCAAATGGCTTGACGTACCTCGCGAAGCACGGAGAAGCTTGAGGAATTTTTATGTCACTTGTGGTCACCTATCCAAGTGCAGACCACGCCCTGTATCACTTTACTTACGAAAGCACGTAGCATGAGCCCGTATGACCCTAATAGTACTTAGAGCGATTTTAAATATTATCAATAGTAACGAAATACTCACTTTGAAATAAAAACACAGCGTTCAGGACTAACATTATATGTTTCGAAAACACGAATGCTTAAAATTTCTCGATAGAAAAACATTGCGAAGTTGCCTTCAAATCACCTCAAAATTTTAATAAAACGGAAAGTATTCAAGAAATACAATAAATGAGCACTTGTAACTTTGGATTATAATTGTATTAAACATAAGACGGTCATCATATGCCTTACTTTTTAAATAACTCGTTAATATTCTTTGTAAAAACGAAAAAACCTCAAAACCAAAACCAGCCTTATTGACCTACCGCGATCTTTTCACCGCGCATGGCTCGCTGTCTCGCTTCGGCTAGAGTAAATTTGTGTGCGTGGAAGCGGAAGCAAAACATAGATTATCCACATCAGGCCCAGCCTTTATTCCAGTTTGCTTTATTTTATGTAACGTTGTCAGCTCGTAAACATGTAGGTCACGTTATTAAGCAATTAACTGTCAAACTGTCGTCGGCACTGCAACTACCACCAATTACCTTATTGATGATGATTCAATTACGTCACTTACATATACTTAACAAAATGTGCTTTTAACTACTGAATAAGTTGGATATATACACTGAAACTACTCGTATTTAAAGGCTGGATTTAGCCCATGTTACTGAACAACTTTCCCCAAGGGACGTATAAAAATAATTTTTGGCCTCCTTTGGATCAGCTGATCCGAGTGTAGTAAGTCAAAAATTTTTGTTCATATCTGTTCCTTGAGAAAAGTTGTTCAGTAACATGGGCTAAATCCAGCCATAAAATAGTCTCAGTATATTTTGTTAGATCCTGTATTATAGGTATTATAAGTTTCGTGGCTAAGTATGTCTTTATATTATTATTTGTCTACGAATATATTATAATTCAATGATACTATAAAAGGTGCTTTAAAATTAGGTACACAAATTTTAGGGGTGATTTAGTCTATCATTTTGAACAACTTTTCCCAATGAATGGAAACGCTATATGAAAAAAAAAATATTCTCATAGAAATTAAAGTAGTCACGTGATCTAGGTAGTTACTATGGGTAGTGAAAAAAATTTTTTTCGTATTTCGATATAAATAAGTTATTGGGAAAAGTTGTTCAAAATGATGTACTGAATCATCACTTAAAATATTTGTACTTGATTAAAATGCACCTTGTATAATTAGCCATAAACGAGAATTTCGTATTATACATACATATATATAATATTGATGTTTTGTCATAGTGCTCACAATAAGCATCCCCTAGGAAATTCATAAGTATTGCACTCGCAAACAAAGAGTACATGCGTGCTTACTTATGAACAATGCCGTCATCGCTGCCAACGCGAGTGTTAGTGCCGCTAAAATGCCGCTAAAGATTGCAAAAATTTGCAAAAAAAATACCTGACCTAAAAATACAAATTTGAACTGTAACTTGTAATGTAATCCGAAGTAATGAAAAAAATACAATGAATTACCTATCCTTGTCAATTTAAACAAATTAAAAAACCCCGGACTTTCAAGCGTTCACCCCCGATAACTTTTGAACGGCCGAACTGACTGTATAAACATAGCTAAGACTTTGATAAAATTTTTGTTTGGCAGAAAAACGAAATATAGTGGTACGTTTTTTCGGCGATGATTTTTACTGTAAGTAAGGTTGACAGCTAGCTGCCGAAGTCCAAAATTAAGTTAATTTTAATTTAACTTATATATTTTAGTTTCTTAAGTTTTAAAATTTAGTTCAGTTTTACGTTGTTTTGTTAGTTTTGGAAATAAAAAGAACCATCTTGATGAAAAAAAAGAGCTAGTCTGCCAATATAATATAAAGCTAGGGCAAAATTAAAGCGCACCGTATTATGTAATTTGGTTTGATCAAGTCGAAAAGTGGCGGAAGATCGGGAGCTAAACAGAGCAATCTCTTTCAATCTATCAATAATTTGTAAGTTAAGGAGAGCGAAAAATTTATGAGCCTGTCTCAGAACAAATTTAGATGAAACTTGATAGAATGGCTTTTTACTAGGTATTCGATTTTTTTTTGGAAGGTAGACAATGTCTTAAATAAAATATAATAAAAAATTCTTATCTTATAGCTATGTTACACATTTACGGCTTTGCTGGCAAAAGTCTGTATATGTAAAGCGTGGGACTAAGATATGTGGAATTTAACCTGCACGGCACTTATAACTTACTTTAGGCACATAAACAAACGACTCTTCTTACCCTAAACTTTTCCATACGTGCATACATCCATACGTTGTCTAGCTTTTATGTTGAAAGAACATGTTGGCAGTATTTTGTAATTTTTAATTTATTTCAAGTTCATATTTTCACTGTAAAGACCAATTACATGCCTAAATATATGCAATTTCTTTAAAATTACAAAATTTTGCCGATATTTCTAGACTACGTTTGTATGGGAAAGACTGACTCTGTCTAGGGTAAGGACTCATAAGTTGCGTATCGAATGCGTAAAGCGGCATTTTATCGCATATCATAGTTAAACATACTCGTAGCACAAGGTACGCCGCCCCTGGCGCACACACGTTCTGGCGAGTAGCCCACTTAAGCAAAATTAGCTTCTTCTGTACTCTAAAGAACACTATCGGATGTTTTGTACGGAGTCTAATACGCCCCCATTCGCTCCCTAGATGAAAGGGATGGCTTAGCACGTAGTTTGCCAATACGCCTAGTTAAAAACTTCGTTTTTATAAATGCCACTTATATACCTATATGTACGTGTAGTTAGGTACGTATTTGTATTGTTTTATTTTATACAAGGGTGGATGTGGGTTTATTTTACGCGCTACCTATTTGATTTTAGCGATGCGTATGTGTGTATGCGTGCGTATAATATACGTAAATATTTGAGATTTTCAAACTAGCGCTGTGAATGTGAAAAACAACGTGTGAGTGGGAATTAACCCGTATGCTTTTTAAATTGTGTGTATTTCTAGAAATGTTACCTACATATTTTAGTTGAATATAACCTCTATAAACCTACTCACCATGGTAATATTTATTGACGTGACGTGTGGTTCCCGCCAGAGTAGAATTGAACCACTCCACGTCTTCTCGTGGACGTCGTAAAAGGTGACTTCGGAAACACGAGCTAACTAAAGCTTATAAACATCAATAAGACCTCTCTAACCCGTCTGGCCAGTGTGGAGAGTGGAGACCAAATACTCTGACTGCTCTGGCTAATATATGGCTCTGGTAGTACAGAAAGAGTCGTGCTCCTGCAGTGGAGACTAAAAAAAAAGAAAAATAGACCTGTTGATGACCCTTAAACTTATTTTGCGCAATAATACTTAAAGATTATAAACATACAAACAAGATGCAAATTACTAAAACAGACATTTTTGAAAACATGTGAGGGCTAAGTATGTAAACTAATCTTGTCTCTCTAAAAGAGTAAGGCAAAATATTTTTCTTCCATACTTACTACTATTGACAAAAGTCGTAAATTATTTCCAAGTCTCCAAAAACCCTGTAATAATGACAATATACGAAGCAAATGAAACCTAAATCACATACCTACTTGTGGAACTAATACAGTTCACGAGTTAGAAGACGAAGTAGCGAATATTTTCAGATTAACTAGAGAACGTTTACATTATACGAGATAGTGGTGCTATTTGAAATTTATTGCCCCGTTATGGTGGTAAGTGCAGCCCAGCTACCATCTTGCGGTATTCGCGTTCTCCACTTATGTTTTACTATATAATATATGTGTTTTACTGTTAGTCATTTATTTATATATAAATGGCATTCTTAATGTAATGGAAAGTGATTCTTATTTTATTCAGTTTAAATATTTATTAACAATTTTAATAATCAGGTGTTGGAGCCCACTTTTAAGTAATAGGATACTTGTACCAGTAGGCCCCGTTCTTCCGTATCTATTCATATTTTTAATCTACCTAGTTGAAGTCCAAATCAAACAAAAATAAAATCTAAATTACGGTGTGGATATAAATTATAAACTTTACTTTTACATAGATATACAATACTATATTTTTACATAGATATACAAGTATCTATGTAAAAATATCGAAAATATTAGCTTTGGTAAAATTGCTCGTTTGAAGCTTAAATACAAATACACTTTTAGGTAGGTAGGTATGTAAACGTAGGTACATTACGAGTATATAAATTACCTTCACACATTTTGTAGGTAATTTGTACTATAAAATACCAAGTATCAAAAAACCATTTTTTAAAACACAAAAATATAAAAAATTATTAAGTAGGCTATATTTTGTCCATACCCGAATCTATTGGATTAAAAATGTGTAAGTTTTATATTCGGAATTTTTTGCCCGGCTAAAATTGGCTTGTAACTTTTTTAACCAAAAATGTGACAGCATCAAATGCTTCCTGAGCAAAGCGAGTGCCGATAACACTGTCGAGCGCCGAGCCAGGGCTGACGCGAAATTGATTCAGTGCAAGACGTGAGCCGCGTTCCCGATTCAAATGTTAGCCGGCGGACGTGGACGAAACTTTATGTTGACACCCTACAAATTTAATTAGACACTACTTTAATACTACCCGCTTACGTGTATTGGAATGTTCTTCAATTTGAATCGACGCCTTATTCGGAATGCACCCTTTTCAGGCTGATTGACTAGCTTAGGATAGTCAGGATAGGTCTGGTTCATTAAAGCTTTTTATTGTAGATATAACTACTATTGGTATATATATATATATATATATATATATATATATATATACATATATATAAAGTTAGGATAGAGTTATAGTAGTGTCAGATATTTTTAGTATATGAATAACAAAAACTGTCAATAAAAACATAGGTACTCCTAAATAATCCGATTAAACTCAAAATCCACGACGACGAAGCGACGGGAAACGAAGCGCAGAATTTAACGATACCTGGTTAGGTTATTTTTTTCAGCCAATATAATCTATGACGTTGATTTTTTTACATATAGAGTAATTAGAAATTTGAATGTTTGTTTACCTATTTTAATACATGTACCTAACGTTATAATATTATATGTATGTATTTATGTACTAGCTGAATAATGAGGTAATATATTATTTATTAGGTAGTTGATGTCTAGAATTTACAAATTGAAATAGCATAGGTATAAAATGTTATTTTAGCAATCTGTTATTACAGTTCGCGCATATATTTTCATATTCCAACGATATTTACCCAAATCTTAAATCAGCTACCCGAAAAATATGCTAATCATTTGATAAAAATGATTAGTGAGTATTTATTCAATTCAAAAGTAAATATGTAAATCTTTTCGCCAACATACTAATGCAAACACATGTTAAATAATAAGGTTAAATAATTAATTATTCATGATTATCGTAGAGTTCCTTTATTTCGGGCGTAAAAGTGACCAACCCTGCGGTAGCAATAGCACCGGCGACTGCGTTTATCGAGCGCTATCATCTATCACTATCTCACTCTACATTATAATAATGAGCGGGATGGAACTAGCTCATCGCGCCATATAAACTTTATGGATTTATCTATGTGCCATGCTTAGGGGGCTGGTGAGGTGACAGAATTTTCAACCTATCTTATGATTACTATCTTACAAATGATAACAATATGGATTTTTTCTGATAGTCATCATTTTATGATGGATATTAAGATATTTTGAGCCGTGTGGCTTCCAGTAGTTCCAGCTTAGAATAGGACCACTCTATCTCTTCCTGTGGATGTCGTAAGAGGCGACAAAAGGACTAAACACACACATCTTTTGCTTCAAGTGCATTCCCAATGAGGGTTGATGTCAGGCGGCGGCCGGTTGTAAAACTTTTTGCATAAATGTATTCCGAAAAGAGAGTTGACGTCAGGCAGGCGGCCGGTCGTAAAACTATAGCCTTATCATTTAAACTGTTTCGACAATTTCTTGTCTACTTCCCAAGATCTTTGGCATCCTTGGTCATCCAAGGATAGACATGCATACTATTAGAAAAATACAAATCTGTGCATATTATATTTGGACAAAAAAAAGCGGGAAAGAAAGCGCAGCTCGGGCTCCGAAGCATTACAGCTGAGAATGCAAACGGGAATGTGCTGAGATGAAGAAGATTAAGATATTTGTATGCCGTTTGTAGTTACTTACATGTATAAAAATAATATGCGTTATGTTTATTTTATGTGCATAGATTGTATTGTACCTATATTATTATCTATACTAATATTATAAAAAGGAAAGATTTGTACCTATTTTTGTATGTTTGTATGTTTGTAATGAATAGGCTCAAAAAGTACTGGTCCGATTTAAAAAATTCTTTCACCGTTGGAAAGCTACACTATTCCCGAGTGACATAGGCTATGTGTGTACCACGGGCGAAGCCGGGGTGGACTGCTAGTTTTAAATAAAATAATAAAACGTAATAATGTGTAAGTACAAGTAGGTACGTCGACTGTGCCATCAAGCCCCTCAAAATAGAAAGTAGAAAATAAAAACATCTAAGTATAATATCTACTTATCGTGTTTGCTTGCCATCAGCACACAAAGAGTAGTGCAGACAAAGCTACTCGTAGATGAACCCTGACTGTAAAATATTTAAAAAAACTTGAACACATCTTTGTTAGGAAATGTTAAGAAAAAGTGCAAGGAAAATATTTATAGTACGGAGTTACCATTTTTTTTGTCTACTGATTTTGGGGATTGATTATGATATTTTTTGCTTTACTGTTTTTTTTTTATTTGAGTCATTTCAAACTTTGAAAAAAAAAAACCCTATTTATAATTTTTCAGCTTTATCCGCTTTATTGTGGCCTTTTTGATTTGCTGCTTAAGGCTCTATCTACTCGTATCCTGTTTCGGATTAAAGCACACGTGTTTGCGGAAATTAGCTTAAAAAAAATACTAATAATATACATTGGATTCCAATTATATTAATGTCAATAAAAATAATGCTATTTGCGTTATTTTTATTGACGTTTATTTACCTAATTGGAGCACAGAACATCTTACAAAATACATCGAATAAGCAAATGTCTTCAACATGACATACAAACACAGTAACTGAGTCATTTGAAGTTATACAAACATCATTATCGGAAAATATTGGAAGAGAAACCATCGTCAGCTTTATATTGTTTTCTAAATCGGAAGCAGTAGTGCCTGTCGCTTCCGGCAATTCAGCTTGTTTTGCGAGAAAATCTACTTTTTCTTCTTTGATTTCTTTTTTATGATGTCATTGTTAGTCGATCGCGACTTTTGTATGGGTATTTGGTTGTTCAAGATTTAAGATCTTTATCATTGTAGAATATGCTTTGAGGTGTTGAAGTTTAAATTTTTTCAGTAGTAAGTTTAATTACACTTTATTATTTTGTACAACTAGGACTGTCAATAGTGTCTTCATTTGAAATAAATGTTGCTTTTTAGCGTTCCGTACCCAAAGGGTGCAAACGGGACCCTATTACTGAGACTCCGCTGTCTGTCCGTCTGTCCGTCTGTCTGTCCTTCTGTCTGTCCGTCTGTCTGTCTGTCTGTCCGTCTGTCACAGGGCTCTATCTCTTGAACCGTAATAGCTAGACACTTAAAATTTTCACCGATTATGTATTACTGTGGCCGCTATAACAACAATTACTAAAAATAAAAAACAGTTAAAAATTAAAGGGGGTCGTCATACTCGATCTTTATAATGGCATTAACTAGATACTTGAATTGTTTACCAATTATGAATTACTATAACCACTATAACAACAAATACTAAAAATAAGATAAAGTAATAAATTTAAGGAGGTCGTCATACAAGAAACGTGTTTCTTCAGCGTTATAAAACATTGTACGGTGGTACGGAACCCTTTATGTACGAGTCCAACTCGCACTTGCCCGTTTCTTTTAAACTAAGCGTATAAATGTGTATGTGTTGTAGTGTTCAAGTGCTGCGCAAGTAAAGCCCTTGTAAAGTAGCATGTACTAATACAAATTTAACATAACGCTTTTAATTGTACTTAGAATTTCTAATTGTATTTTAAGTTAGTTACAATAGATAAGACGTTTAATTGTAGCCATAGTCACACACATACAGAAAATACCAAAGATATTAGGTACATTAAACGTCTTTGGAAAATACACAAAATGAGATCATAATACAGAACATAAGAAAACATGGGAACATATATCAGTATCTTTGTATTTGTGTGCTACAGCAATCCAAAAAGTTCCTATTGTAATTAAAAATGCTACTAAACCTCTTTAAGTATGTTATGTATATCTATTGATTTTTTCTTGATAGAGCTTGAAAATAAACCGTAGGTACTCGCTGCCGATAAAAATATCTTAGTCTAGTCTTTACATTTTACACATCATCTATTAATTAGTTATGTAGCGTAAAGCCAATACACAGGGGTGAACGGTGTTCCCCATAACGCTTTAAAAACAGGGGAGCTACACACTTGTGTCTTGATTGCCACCGTGTCTCGACTGACTCCCGAGTGCCCCACTTGGGGAAAATTACACTCTACTATGCTTTACTATCGGATGTTTTGTGAACGTCGCGAAATGCATCATTCCACTACAACCTTTACAATTATACTTTTACATATATACCAACTCTTATGTTCTACTTCATAAGTGTTATTTTACATATATTTGGGTGTTTATGTAAGTTGGCAAACGCAACACGAGTGCAATCTCGACTCGCGGCAAGGCGAAAATAAACTGAAGGAGTATGTGATGAGCCCCATACAAATATTGGGTATGTTTTCGATGATGTTCAAAGACGTCTAGTTTATTCGTATGAATGAATGCGAATCCTAAGCTTTTATAGTGAAAAACATATACCTAACGCAGAAAGCATAATTTGAATTGCCAATTTTTTCTTATATATTTGTTAAGGCCTATGATTTTGCCCGCTTCGTAAGCTGACCTGATATCAGATACATTGCCGCTATTGGAATATTTGGAACGACATATATGGTTCAGAATTTCAGATTAGTACTTAAATACGATATGATTATTAAATCATACATTAAATTCAAAACGTTAGTATAAATATAAATAAAATATAAATATATATTATATTTATTTCTGTATATGATTGTTCTGTTTGTGTTTTGATAAATTAAAATAAAATAAATCACACTGATTAAGCTAGCCCCAAAGTAAGTTTTTAAACTTGTGTTATGGGATACTAACTCAACGATACTATATTTTATGATAAATACATATATATATATATATATATATATAAACACAGTATGACTCCAGTCGTAGCCGTTAGCTCTACATAGAAATAAGATTTCGGTTAAAACTTGGAGAAACTAATCGGGAAAATGGGCAGTTATCACAGAGTTAGCGCAAAAAATTATTATTGCATTTTGAAAAAATATTCTCTATTCAAAAAGTTGCTTACTTACTGTTGTTTAAGTCTCTAATAAAGAGTAGAAAAAGTAATCCGTTTTAAATTTCTTATTTTTCCGTAGAAAAGATTATTGGTTCTGCCTTTCAGCATTTTAAAAGTTGCCATTACCGTAAATTTCCACACATTGTCGGCTTTCAAGTTTTAATGGTTCTCAGAAACTAGCGGACGCGTACCGGGAATCCATGAATCATACCTGGCAATTTTGTTTCCAATCAATAAGGACACCTGCAAGGTTCGATGCATGTTAAATGTGTGTTGGAATGTCTTTTGTTTAATGTCGTTTATAGTGCATAATCTAATCGCTTACATACATACTATCACATCTTTATCCCTAATGAGCATTTTGGGTCTTGCGGCTCTAAGCAGACCATACAGGGCTGCAAGACCCAAGGGCCACTTTAGCGTGATGGAGATGAGGAAATGGAAAAGGGAATCAAAATAGTGATGGGTTACCAACCGCATCGCATATTCGCCCATTCTTCCCTCGGTCGGTTTTTACGATCTGCGTGGGAAGAGAAGCAGCTGGTACATTCTAAGCATGGAAGACTAATTCAACATGACAACACGACAACACAGCATGGAAGCAGCTTATCGCTATATACTTGAAATGTCGATGTTACGTATTAACGTACACACGGCTTTCTGTCTTTCGGGGTAAAGCCAAGTTTCGCAAGACCCAAATACCATGCTTGGCGAATAGGTGAGCTTCTATACCTCTATAATAAACCACAGATAGTTTTTAGTTGCTAGCTTCGGCTGAAAATCTGCGTAGGAAGAAAACCAGTAGCCCATCAATACCGATCATGGCAGATTTGGCTGTTATGTGCGTTCTCTAACACGAGTCTCTTCTCTATGGTTCTCTATATAACTCTGAGCATCTGACTGACATCGATTTCAATGTTCATTTACCTAATTGCTTTAAATGTATGACCAATTTTTTTTCTGATTTTACTACCTAAGGCTTCTATCATTTAAAAACGCGCCTAGGGCACGCGAATACACTAGCATTGGCTCAACGCGCTGAGCGTATTTTAAGAGTACTTTTACATACAAACGTAGACTAGATTTTATTTTTAAATGAAATGTAGACATTTAACTAGTTTTAGACTAGACAGTCACAATATAAACTTAAGGTGGTACAAATATAAGGGTGTAAAAGTTTTCCATACTGATGATCACATATAATATCATATTCTATTCCAAATTCATATTTTAACTGCGACAACCAGTTATAAGCCTAGATACATGCAATTTCTTTTAAATAAAAAAAAAAACTGCCGAAATCTGACATGTCTTTTTAAAATAAAAGCTTGACTACGTTTATATGAGAAAGTCTAAACAAAATAATAAAAAAATACCAAAATGATAAACGAACGAATCACACTAAATACAAATCTTCGTGACTATTACCATATTTATAAGGGACTTGCGACTATAATTCCTCTCTAAGCCCGAGATCATAGCAATCATATTACAAGTTCCACTGTAAAAGCAATTCCAAAATATAACACGATTTCGTCTTATAACTATGAAACTTTGGCGCTTGATTGACGAAGTAAATTAACTCGGCAAACTAGAAAATTAACTTTGATAACTAACACCGAGCACGAGCTTCACTTTCATTAGTTCAGCCTCTATGGATGCATTAAATTTCTATTTTGTGTACAAAGCCTTAGAACATCCACCGGACGTTTAACGATGTTAGGAAATAACTTGGTTTACGTAAAATGAAACTCATATTACATTCATGAATTATAGTTAATGTAACTCGCGCTTTAGCTATTGTGTGCGTAGTTTTTTTATGTTAAAGCAGCCTAATTATTTGTAAAGGTTGTAAGTCTTGTAAAAAATCTGCATCCTACTTTCTAGGATTTTTTAATGGGCTACCTGGTATTTGTCCATACAAAAATCGTTAACGGTTTTAAATAAACTATGAACGTTTTGATTTTTAGGGTTCCGTAGCCAAATGGCAAAGAACGGAACCCTTATGGATTCGTCATGTCTGTCTGTCTGTCCGTTCTTATGTCACAGCCACTTTTTTCTGAATCTATAAGAACTATACTGTTGAAACTTGGTAAGTAGATGTATTCTGTGAACTGCATTAGGATTTTCACACAAAAATAGAAAAAAAGACAATAAATTTTGGGGGTTCCACATACTTAGAACTGAAACTCAAGAATTTTTTTTCATCAAACCCATACGTGTAGGGTATCTATGGATAGTTCTTTAAAAATTATATTAAGGTTTCTAATATCGTTTTTTTCTAAACTGAATAGTTTGCGCAAAAGACACTTCCAAAGTGGTAAAATGTGCCCCCCCCCCCCGTAACTTCTATAAGAAGAGAATGATAAAAGTAAAAAAAAATATATGATGGACATTACCATGCAAAATTCTACCAAAAATTGGTTTGAAGGGGATCTAATAAGTTTTTTTTTTTAAAACGTCATACACCGCAATTTACCTTTCATTCAATCAACAACGAACTACAAGAACTTTTATATTATGTTATGTTACTTGCTGCTACGGAACCCTTCATAGGCGAGTCCGACTCGCACTTGGCCGCTTTTTTATGATAAAGCAGCCTAATTATTTGTAAAGGTTGTAAGTCTTGTAAAAATCTGTTTCCTACTTCCTAGGATTTTTTGATGGGCTACCTAGTGGATTTTATTTAAAAGCCTGTGTTACCCTGTTATTTGTTCATACAAAAAGCGTTATCGGTTTTCACCCCTTAAACATTTTCCGGTTTTATCAATTTTCGGAAATTGTTTAAATATCATGAAACACTATGTACATAATGATCTTTTTTGAAATTTTATATATGTGAGATTTTATTTATAATTTAAATATCCATTTTTGTGCACAAACCTTTTTTTTATAAAAAGAAAACCCCCCTGTGTCCGGGAGGCACAAACAAATATGTAACAACAATCTAGAAACTACTTATTTTTATACTCTTACGTATTAATTAATTATAATAAAAGAAACGATTTCATAAATAAATAAAACGATTAATAAGCATTGCCATCCAACGTGGCAATGCTGCCAGCGTTTTGAGCAGCCTACCACAGGACAATGACCTACACGTCATTTTTTATTAGTAAATATATTCTTAAATTATTATTTTATTCAATGTAAGTACTCAGTTTCTTTTGCACTTTTTTAGGTTCTAGTTTTTAGTTAGTATTAATTATTTATAATTTGCTGTAAATAAAACTAAAAAAAATATATACTCTCGTTTATTGAAATGAGCGTGTGGTTGATAGGAGAATTTTATTTTGACCTCTATTATGCGTAATTAGGCATCAGTCTACCCTATCAGTCCCAGTTACTGCAAGCATCAATATCCAGTCACAAGTCACCCTTCCAGCGCAATATCCCTAAGATTCTTCGCTAGAAAACCAAACAAACTTTGAACCCCGACAAGCAACCTCAGTAAATCACATGATCCACTCCGCACCATGGCGATACAGAAATATTTTCCGTTTAGCTAGCATGGCTGTGTCACACGACGACTAACGCGATTTGGAATTTATTTCCGAGTCGCCGCCGCGCTGCGTTTTCAGTCGATATTCAGCAAACGACGTGTTTTCATAGGTAATTTGTCTGCGGTATTTTAGTACTGCAGACAAACTTCTAAAAGACTACACCTAGTAGCTATAAGGTACTAACAAGTTTATTTGCTAGGCAAATTAAAAAAAACCCCGACTGTCAAGAACGCCATCTAGTGATAAGTAGCGGAACTACCGATACGACTTGATATCCGTAGCACCATCTATTATTTGATAGAGAAAACCTGACTTTCAAGCGTTAACCCCAAATAACTGCTGAACCGTTTTTCATCAAACATAGCTAAGAGCCACCGCAAGGGAACTTGCTTTCTCGTAAAAAAACCGCATCGCAATCTGTCCATTCGTTCGATCGCTACGATACCACAGACAGACAGACAGACATTAGCGTCAAAGTTATAACCCCTCTTTTTGTCGGGGGTTAAAAAGTCCTCAAGACGAATTAAACGACGCAGTCGTCAAGCTATTTCAGATGCCTTTAGGCAGCTTGAAAAATCTGAATGACGTACTCTAGATGTATAATCTGGATGTTGTAAAGTATTCATGTAGAAATTCTTGCACTGCATACACTCAGTATAAAACCTATCAATTCCCAACCTTTGCAACAAACAGCATGAATGAATAAATTCAATTTGAATCAATGCCGTTAGGGCATTACCACTCGCGACTTCAAAGCAAATTGCACCACACCACGTCACATTTATCTACCGGTTAAACGATGAAAGCTTCCATTACTTCGAAATGGATATGTGCACTTAAGGTGGTCGGCCGGTATCGCGATCCATTCAGTTTTATACTACGATACCGTACAAACTCGATTGCGCTCTTAATATCGCATGTTATGACTGGTCAACTTTGTCGTCTTGTATTACTTATTTGTAAGACGTGTGATAAAATTTGCGATAAATGGTCGCGGCATGAGGAAGTTTAGAAAATTCAACATTTTAGTAATATAATACTAAACTATCGGAAAATTTAATAAGACTAAACTGAAATTTTCTACCTCAAATTTTTTTTTATCATAATCGTCCATCATCCAAAGCAATATTATTATTATGAGAAATGTTGATAGTCTATCCTTCACGACAAAACGCAACTTATACAGTAAATAAAATAAAATAAAGCCTTTAGCCTTTTCTCTGTTATAACTATCTAACATACTTTAATATAATCTTTCATGCTTTTCTGGAAGAAAAGAAAAAACTTAGAATGTACCAGCTGTTTCTCTCTCCGCGCAGATCGTAGAAGCCGATCGAGGGAATAGGCGAAAATGCGAATCATATCAATAGGCTATGCGGCTAGCAGCCCTTTTGATTCATTTTCCATCTTCCCGCCCATCACGCTAAAAGTGGCCTTTGATTCTTACGACCCTGGGCTCTGTCTGCTTAGAGCCGCAAGACCCAACATGCTCTGTCTGCCCCATAAGGGATATAGACGTGTATATCATAAGTCATAGCTATGAGAGTGACATAGGATCTATTACTGTCATAGTCATGACATAGGCTGTATGAAGTCGCAGGCAAAAGCTTTTTGAAATAAACTACCAAAGTTATGAGAGTTCAAAAAAGCGACGAAACGTTTCGAGAAAAGGTAGGTAGTGCCCTTGCGCTCCGCTTGGCTCGTCTTGGCGAGGGGCACTCCCGTGCCCCCAGATTAAATAAAAACCGGCCAAGTGCGAGTCGGACTCGCGCACCGAGGGTTCCGTACAAACCTGCAAGGTTTACAAAGTTCGTTCATTACGACAAGTAAGTTTAAAATTATTAAAAAAAAATATATTATATGATGTAACTAAAAATTTATGGTTTTCGTAATTTTTCCTTTATCTATGCTATAAGACGTTGCTTCGTACCAAATTTCAAGATTCTGAGTTCACGGGAAGCACCTTGTAGGTTTTGATTTCCTTGCAAGTGTCGAAAATTTGCGGCATAAACGGCTGTATCTTTTGATTGCGTTGGCTTAGAAGTTTGATTTTTTCACAGCTTCAAGGGACAGTAGACCTGAGTAATTGATATAAATTTCAGCTTCATACCTCCACGCGTTCCTGAGAAAAAGGGTCTTGACAGACGGACGGACGGACGGACAGACGGACAACAAAGTGATCCTATAAGGGTTCCGTTTTTTCCTTTTGAGGTACGGAACCCTAAAAATGAATAGCGTATTGTAACTTTCAACATTAAAAATATAGACTTACTCATGTAAAAAACTCGCATCGTGTATATTAAATAAAAATAAAAAGTACTCGTAGTTATCGGAATGAGTGAGAATAAAAGATTCACAACTTTGAATTACCAATTTCAATCAACATCGAAATCCTGTTACAATCTGTGTGTAATCAAATTTTTCATTTGCAATAACCCAATCATACTGACTGTAGAAACTTGTGTAAACGTATACTCGATTTAAAAAAAATTGAAAAAAAAACATTTTTACCCGATTACGGCTAAGCTAAAAGGAGGGTTATGTGTTCCGCTGCTATGTATGTTCATGTAATAATATTTATGTACATATTCATAAGATTATCTAAGCGTAATAATACAAGATCACATAAGCGCTTACCTAGTTATAATTTTATTCTGGATATAGCAGTTGTACGATGATGGGGTAAAGTATACACGTAGGGGTTAAAGATAATTGTAAACATTAAAAATAAACTGGTCAAATGCCAGTTAAACTCATGAGTTTTCATGTAATCTATAGGTAAAGTCATTTTTTTTAAATTTTAGGCCCAGTAGTTTCGTAAGGTCAATGTTCGTCTATTTTCTTAAATAGCTTTAAAAGTGTCGATTGATTGTCGATGTCTCATTTATGTTATTTATTTATTATAATTTTATTGATCCACAATAATAATTGTTTACAATTGGCGGACTTAACGCTAATAGCGTTCTCTCCCAGTCAACCATAGGGATAAACAAATTAAATCAGTTGCGGCGCAAAAATAAATATTATAAAGTATTACAATTAATTTATAAATATACTTAAACGATATAACATAAATAATTTACCTACAATCACTAAATCTAATATATACTTAAGAAACAATATAATATGCCCGTAACCCTAAACATACATACTTACATATACATACATAATATACCTATAATACTCGTACACATACATACATACACTTATATACAAAGATGATAATGGACAAAGAACCTATTAGAGATAAAGAACAACTACTGAGAGAGATGAGAGTGTATTCTTCTCTTGAAGGAAATTTTAGTTGAAATATCTTTAATGTCAACGGGCAAAGTATTCCAGAGCAGTAAAAGAGTTAGAGTAGAGCCATAAAATTAGTGCGATGTAGAGGAATAGCGAGAAGATGAATATCGGCAGAACGAAGCTGCCGATCAGGAGTGTCGGAAATAAATTTAAATTTAACTCTCCAGAAGTGGATCTCATATTTGAAATTCATTTATTTACGTCATTTGTCTGTCTTTGGGTCACTCACTTACACACGTTTACCAAATTCGGTCTAGTAGTTTCGTAGCAAATTGGCTGTGACAAACAGATAAACAGACAAGTGAATGATCCTACTCGTATAAGGGTTCCGTTTTTAAATATAGGCATGATGACTGAAAAATTATTATTGGGCTATCGGATAGATTATTACAAAATATGGTACACATATTATTTTTTTTCTCTAAGAAACAATAAATGACGAAGATACAGCGCATTCGTAGACGTCTCGCTTTCGTACGATTTTTACAAATCGGTGACGTCACAAGCCCCCACTGGAACTTTTATACTCCGTATCTTTGTGAATTTTTACCTTTTTAATAAACTGAAAAATATGGGTACATTATTTTTGGATAATCTAACTAACGGACTAATTCGAATAATACTTTTCTGACCCAGTCATCATCCCTATTGATATTTCTCCATCATATCTCAGGAGAATAGAGGGCAACACTGAACGTCGAAGAGCTTTTATTCGCAGCATCCATTTTCTGCACGTTTTTACAGCTCAGACGTGATAGGTGTTGGGCTTATTGCCCATCTAGACACATATCATGCAAGCAAGAATTTCGCAGACGTTGTTGATTTTTCACATTTTCCTGTAAAAGAGCGTAAACCGCGTCTTTATTTTATAACGAGACATTTTTTGTCCTAATACTAAGCAAATGCCTCTTCCTCTCTTCTCCATTTCGGTCAATTCACAGCTTTTGTTTTTCACTTACGGTTATAAATATATATAGCTAGTATATGTATGAATAGGTGACTTTACTAGAGTTCAACGAAACATACGACAACGAAAGTTCGAAGAATTGACATTTGTTGGCATTGTTTATATTTACACTAATTAACAATAAACTAGTCAAGTGCGAGTTAAATTCGCGTGAAGTGGGTTCCTGGAATCTATAGGTAAATAATTAAATCAAATTATTTTCTGGTTATTTTTTAAAATTTTAGAGGCCAAATTTTGCCGATATTTTTTTTTTTATTTTTAAATTTACCCTTCATAAGTGGCCCTCATATTATTTTTAATTATGTCTGAAAAAAAAACAGAAAGTGTACTTAATTTCATCTCCAATTTCATTGGTCCAGTAGTTTCATAGCAAATTGGCTGTGACAGAAGGACGGACAGACAAGTGAGTGATCCTATAAGGGTTCCGTTTTTACCTGTTAAGGTATTATTATATATTATTATTATTATTATATAGGATTTTTGCTTAACAATTTGGAAAAGCTGATACTGCGGTGTAGAAGGAGCAAACTTGATATGACTTAACAGAGTCCTGTATTCACTGGGCAAATTGACCCGGAAAACCAGCGCAGCTTAAATAAACTACCATGCTTACAACCCTCAGACATGGGAAAGATGATTGTTATTAATTTTTAAATCAGGATTATAAATTCCATACTTAATAAGATGTATGTGATATTTACTTTCTTAAACTAAAACTAAAACAAAAGCAGAACTTGAATAGAAGCCGAGGCTCAAGTATTTCAGAAAGTTGTTACTCCTCATATTGTTGGACGTAATTGCTAAAGATAACATTAGCAAAGATATCCAACTTTTGTAACCATTTGCGAGAATTGCGAACAATGCTACACCTAGAGAGAAAAGTTTTATATACGTCCAGAATAATTGAACAACAAAGAAATCTTCAGGGAAATTAATTCGTAGTTTCTTTAAAACGAGCCGAGATAAAACAACAAAAGTGTAGTTTTGAAATGAGAGCGGCTTTACATTTGAATTTCAAATCTGGACAAATTCATTGGCTCTTATCCTAACTAATCTTAAGCGGATTCATTGAAAGCCTTCGTTGGAGATTTATTTTATCGGTTTTCTTTGGGAGTGTTCGTTATTTCTGTATTTATTTCTGCATTATCTCTTTAAACAATGTCCGCACATTTTAAAATTATATTTAATTTTATATTTTGTACGAGTAGATATCGTTCATGTTTGTGCATCTTATCTTAATTGACATTTTTTATTGTTTCATCTGTAGGAAAGAGAAGATAGTTCGCTTAAAAATTAGTTTAATATTACGCAAATGGGTCACTGAATGTTTTAAAAGAAAACCTATTCAACGATACCTACTCTTTTATATGGGATACGCGAAAACATAACATCATTTTCAAGTGTGTTTTTATAAATATATAATTAGTTTACCTCAGGAAAAGGCACTCAATTTCGAGGGGTTCTAAAAATGTCACCATATTCCGATGTATTTAGATAAACGATAAGTTACGGTGTTTTAACACCGCGGAATTAGGTACCTTTGCCTTATTTGTTTGTATACGTTGTATGTATATTGCAAAATTGCAGCCTTTTCTAGTAGGTACTAACAGTCTCTGAGCTAAGCCGCGAGCGGACAAACAGACATACCGAAACTATTAGAATTCCTTGTAGGGACTCCGAACCACTAAAAAGAATTTAACAAAACTCTTCCGTCATAATGTCTTTTTATAAAATTTTATAGCTTGTTATCAAAAATGCACAATCGCCCACGAATCGAAATTTGAAGATGTCACAAGCAATAACAACTGTTAATAATTCAGTGCTATAACAGCGGGCTGATGTTGGGACGTCCGTTTATGACGCCATAGCGGATCAAATGCCTTGGAAGTGATACCGGCGTCGTTCAGCTTTTATGGCCACTATACATAGCAGATAGCTAGAAATATTGCCGGGGGTTAAACGTTTTGATTGACTCGTTTTGTATGGATATTAAATTTTGAATCTAGTTGTTTCTGATGTATCAGTAAAATGAAGAAAGGTAGTTGGTTGGTAGAAGTCATAGAATAAAGCTAGTTATCTCTATCATATATAAAAAGAAACTGCCAATCTTGATGTTATGAAAATGTTCCCATGGGCAATTATAAAAAAATACAATTGGGAATTTTAGCAACCGTATTTTGCTTTAAATTTAGAGACAGGAGAAACTATTCTTTATTCAGAACTGGTTGCGAACAAGGTGTTTGGGTTTGCTTCAAATGAAATTATTGGTTGCAAAATTTGTAGTCATCTACTTACCCCTTCTTAGCTTCTCCTATGGAATAGATCGTTTAAAGTATTATCTAAAACAGTGCCTAGAAAAAATCCTTAAAGCTTCTGACATATCATGACATGACATGACTGTGGAATCAACTTCCTGCAGCGGTGTTCCCGAACCGATACATTGAAACCTTCAAAAAACGAGTCTATATCTTCCTGAAGGGACGGTAACGCTCTTGTTACACCCCTGGTGTTGCAGTTGTCCATGGACAGTGGTGATCACTTACCATCAGGTGACCCGCTTGTTCGTTTACCGCCCTATAACATAAAAAAAATAAAAAAAAATGTGCCACTATACTCTTGAAAACTTATAATACCAAGTACAGGGAGATTTAACAAGGCGAAATAATCGTTGAAGGGTGTGCTGCTGTCATATAGAACGGCTTACCGAAGAAATCTTATATTTTAAAAATTGTTTTGAGTAATCCAAACTTTCTTGAAATAAAACTGGTTTACTAGTATAGATATTAATTGAACGAGCGACGAAGCGAGAAATTTCTACAAATCTACTTGAACAATTTATTTATTTATTTAACTTTATTACAAACGTAATAGGCGGACTTAAAGCCATAGGCTTTATCTACCAGTCAACCCACTGGTGACGCCGAGAAAAAGAAAATTTTAGAAGGAGGTGCAAGTTATGTAGATATTGTCACATTTACCTTATGAGGATTGCAGTAACAATATATATATATATATATAAATATATATATATATATATACATATGAATAAACCTAAATTCAAAATATACATGGTTATAATATAATAAACTATACGTAAACTACATATTATATCATAATATCTATATTCTATCTGAAAGTTCACGAAGATAATGAGCACGCACTGCACTCTTGAACGCTACACGAGTACGAGCCTTCCGGACATTAATTGGTAGGGCGTTCCAAAGCTTTACCGCTTGAACAGTAAACGAACGCTTAAAGAACCCACTCCGGTGATTTGGTATAGCGAGACGGAGATTGCTAGAAGAGCAAGGATTTTTTACATGAGTATTACCAATAAAAGTGAATTTTGATTTGAGATACCATGGATTTTTAGGGTCAAATTGAAGAAAAACAATCCGGCATTTGTAAGTATGTAGGTGTAACGATGCTGCATTCTGCATTTTTCCAAACCTCATTTCTTCATCTCATCCTGTCCGTTTTTCATTTAAAATTTCTTTTCATTCCATTTTTAAATCATTTCCGCACCCCTCTTGATTTCACCCCTCCTGATTTTGGCGCATTCCACCATCATCTCTTACGCTGATCACGTGATCTTATCTGCTGTAACTTTATAAATATTATTCAAAGCATATAATAAATTTAATATAATCTGTCGTTGTGAGTCTACATCTTCCACCTCTATCTCCTATTCCACTAGTCGCCTACTATCTTCTATGTGAGAACTCGCCTAGAGCGCCGCAGCTCGAGGTCCCACAAAGGTATGTTTGTTTAATGATAACTCGAGTAGTTTTGATCAGTAGATAATAGAATTTTTAAGTTCGATATTTTTAATTTATTTGTTCAAACTAGCCATATTTGAAACAATGATTCTATTTCAAAATACAGGCGCCAGCCTAGTTTGGAACTCAGGGTTTAAAAAACTAATTTGTACCACCCATTACAATCTTTTTGTGTACTAACCAACTTGTAAAAAAAAACTGTACAAATAATTAAGTTAATAAAAGAATTAATTAATTAATTTATTTTATTTAGTTAATGAGCAATATTAGTCAATGGGTCGCCGAGTTATGGGGTTTGCGAGTTCACAGTTCAGAGCAAACTACTAGTCATATTCAACATTAGAGTTAAATTAAAATGAAATCAAGCGAGCACAAACTTGAACATCAACTAAGAATCACCATGAACTGTCACATACAAGTTTCACTCGTAATTTACAGCCATTGCACAATGACACCCTCAAACTGTGATCCAGGCAAGGGTTGGGTCCTCTGCTCTTTCAGAACTCATTAAGACAGGATTAAGCTGACTTTGACCGATCGCATCCATTTCGAACACATCAAAGATGTAAAAAAATAGACAACACACTTATTTGTAGACAAAAAACCGATTGTAAAAAAATTAAACAAAAATAATACGTTGGACATAACATACTTGCAGGTCAAATATTTATACTACTTTTTAAAGTGCAAATATTAAAATTAACACATTCCAGAAGGCAAAATAGGTCCGTTCATATTTTGTATATGTTTATTTCAATTAATTACATAATAATACTATTTAGTGTTTTTGAACCAAAATATATTAAAATACATACACATTTTTAGTCAAAGAGGTACACAATATATTTCATAATAATATATTAAATTGATCGGTATACAGTTTTCAATAAGGTAAAATTTATACTTCCTTGCAGAAATGACTATAAATTCTAGGTATTTTTGACGAAATGGTTGATGTTTGTCATAGTATGTAACACAACCATATGTCTGCTATGCAAAAATAAAGTTTGCTTGAGTTATCTATTATTTATTCAGATAGTTGGTCAATAAACCAGCTACTATCAGATACGACAAGGGTGATCAGTTCGCCGGGGTTTCCTGCGTTTTCCTTAACTACCAGTAATTAATAACTTCGATAAGAATTTGTTTTCAGCTCAGATTAAGATTTCAAGTTTCTTTGAATGAGTTGATCGCAGATAACTTTTATATATCGATTGGGGGTTTGTACATATAAAATTTTTGAGAATTTATACTAGCGATATTCTCCGAGCTGGAAAGTCCAACCTGGTTGGACAGTGACGTTTACATGTATGTATGCTCGACGATAAATCGAGTACCTACCTTTGATCGAGTAGTGACGAACAGAATTTAATATGAACAGGGTGACTTTTTAACCACCAGTAAAACTTTTTTTTTGAGCAATTTTATTCATGATACCGAACTACTATCTATAAAAAAACAGTCCTTCCGTTTGGCTGAGCGCTGATTAGTATGGAAGTTTTTTTTTAATTTTTGATTTATTGTTTTTAGGAAAGTTCAGTATCATGGACTGAACTTATTTCTTCAAACACATAACAGTATCACCCAATACCTACTGTGCTTATAGACAATTTATCCTATCATAATGGCAATTTACTATAGACTAGACTTAAAATACCAAGTTTATAATAATTTACAAAAATCAGTAAAAACCTGTGAATTGTATAGATCAAAAACGAACTCTGAATCCCAACCGATAATATAATGAGGAAGTCGGACGCAACTGTATTCCGTAGGGCCGGCCACATGTTTGCAACTTAAAAAGCGGCTACGAAGTCGTATCTTCAGAGTTAGATTCTATCTGAAGCACGGGGGAATAGCCAGGCAGGGTTGCCAGCCAGTGTCAATATTGAATCAGCGCAGTTCGTGTTTGTGAGCGGAATAAATTGCGACCACTCCTCGCGCAGGCGAAGTTTCTTACTTCGAACAATTTCGATTTGTGTAAGTATGTAACTAATTAAACTTTCATGCTGATATTAATAATATGCAGGTTAATGGACATACAGGTAGGGGAAGACCAAAGAAAGCATTACATGGATATAGTTGGAGTGGATGAAGGACTGACGATTGATAGAGCGAAATGGAGGGCTAAGACATACTGCGCCGACCCCAAATAAAATGGGAAAAGGTAAAGAAGATGATGATGATGCTGATCTAGAGAAAAAAATGAAATTTACGTGCTTTGTTTTCCAGCACAGATCGTAAAAAACGATCAAAGGAAATGGGCGATGTGGCTAGCAAATCAACTATTTTAATAACTCGCGTGTTGACTCACGTAATATAGTCGGAAAAGGCCGACCAGGTTTCAATCAATTTTGACGATCATCTTACATCGATAAACCTGATTGGCCTTTTTCGACTATATAAAGTGATTAAATTACTTTTACTTACTTTTTTTATTTTATTTATTTTGCTGACGTTTCGTTCGGGTTTCACCGAACGTGGTCCCAGCTTGAGTCAAGCTGGGACCACGTTCGGTAAAACCCGAACGAAACGTCAGCAAAATAAATAAAAAAAAAAGGTACGTTTCACGTTAATTCCCGTATGCATTAATTTAATAATAATGCAACGCGATAGTTTAAAAGTATTTATATAAAGTGAGTCAATAGTTTTAAATTAATTTATTTATTATGGAGTTATCTCACGTTATTTTTATAATTTTACTGCTTTTGCCTGCAGCTTCGCTTGCGTATCCCAAGGGAACATTACATTTTTCCGGAATGAAATGTACCCTATGTCCTTCTCAGTACTCCTAACTACCTATGTGTTTAAATCAAAACTATATTGTTAAAAATAAAATAAAAATGAGGACATAGTCTCCGATTATGTTGGAGGTGGAGCATAAATCAATAAAAAAAAAAAAAAACTACCTATGTGTATGCGAATTTTCAAGAAGATTGGTTCAGTAGATAAAGCAAACAAACAAATATACAAACTCACTTTCGCATTTATAATAATAGTCAGGAAGTAAGGAAGTTAGGATTAAATTATTCTATTTTCACTCCCACCATCGCGTTGAATGTGACTCTAGGCTCTGTGTGCCTCATTAGGTATAAAGACGAGTGTATCTATACAGAGTCTAACAAAATATACTGGAACTATTATAGGGGCGGATTCAGTCCATGATACTGAATAACTTTTCCCAAGGTACTTATAACGAAAAATAAAAAATATTTTTTGGCCTACCATACATGTTGACCGATCAGCTGATCCGAGTTTGTATGGAAAGTGAAAAAGATATTTTTCATATTTCTTTAAGTATTATGTTCCTTGAGAAAAATTGTTCAGTATCATGGACTGAATTAACCCTTAAAATAGTTTCAGTATATTTTGTTAGACGTTATATATCAAGGAAACTATTTTGAATATACATAGTTTGTTTAAACAAATTCTTCCATAAACAAGTTTCATTTGAATCAAAATAGAATTTGTTGTACAAGTACGAATGCTCTATCGCTCTGTCGTGCCATTTCAGCGGCAGTTGGAATAGGAAATTGAAGGCAATTCAGCTCTATGCAGAAGTGGCCGTGTCTTTTATGAGCTCTTTGTAGCGACCTTTTGAGGGCATTTTATTTCTGGGAATGCCCGTCATCCCGCCCGAGAACATTTCCTTGTCATAAAAATCTAAGGAAGATGCAAGAAAATCTCCAGATTATTTGAAATAATTTAAGTACACAAAGAACATTTAGTTATGTCAAATGATTTTGGGTAACTTGAATAATCAAAACACTAAGTCATTTTATATAGATGGTTACACTTAAAATGTTTTGTGCTTGTTACTTATTTACTTACTTGTTTACAAATATATATATAATAAAAATCCATTTTTGGCTGTGAGTTATAGCTAAAATGTTTCTACATACTGACGCTCCCGCGCGGTGACGAGTTTTCAGTAGGTGGGGAGTAGGCGTGTTTTCTATACAAACTGAGCTACTTGCATACAATGTTAAAAATCGCCATGCTCCGCGACGGTGCGCGGTGCAGTGGGATCACCGCCATAGAAATATCTTCTTCTGTTAAAGCGTGGTCACCAATCCAAGTTCCGATCACGTCCGGATCGCTTAACCTGTGGCAGCGCGGTCACCCATCCAAGTTGTGACCTCGTCCGAGGTTGCTTAACCTGTGAAACAGTGGTCACCCATGCAAGTTGCGACCACGCCCGGAGTTGCTTAACCTGTAAAAGTGCGGTCGCCCATCCTATTAGCGAGCAAACCTAAGATGGCTTAATCTGTAAAATCGCGGTCACTCATTCTATAAGCGACTATGGCTGTGGATACATACTCCGAGAGAAAGCGTGGTCACCCATCCAAGTTTCTACCACTCCCGGGGTTGCTTAACCTGTGAAAGCATGGTAACTTAGTTTGCTTAAATTTGATATTATCCAGATCATGATTTGGTGCTCAATTTTTAATATTGCTGTAAATATATACGGTACTTAATTTGCTATGACAATAAATTTAAAGCTGCCACATATTATGTTTCTTGCTGATCAATTCAGTTATTTTTGCCAACCACGAGAAGAAGCGCGATTTGCTTAATTCCGTGTCAAAATGAATTTTAGACCCGACCTCTTTATTTTGCTGATCAAACGAGCCAATAAAAAATGACAGAATTAAAATTCAAACATCAAAAGTCGAAAGATAAAGAGTGTAACAGACGCAATGTGACAAATGTGAATATCAGTAATGCGGCAGAATCCCTCAGGGCCGGGATCCTGATAAAAAACCGCCTTTGTCCCACCCTGCTATGATTAATACACTTTTCGCGTGTCGCCGACGCGTCTGTTTTGTACTAAATACTGTGTGTGCTTTGTACTTTTGAATTTTCCTTTGTAGTTTTGTTTTGTATCAAAATCGTAGAATTTAAAAAGAACATAGGTACCTTATTGAATTATAGGTAAACTAAATAAAATAGATGATAAATGAGCAAAAGTTGATTTCACATTTTCCCTTAGAAAAAAAGATAACCTAACTTTTTTGCCACAAACTTAGTTTTTTGATACAGTAAGGTGCCTAAGTACATCATTACTTTTTTAAATCAAATTATTCTTTTAGTTATTAAATTATATTAATTAAAATGTTTAAACTAAACTTATAAGTTTTAACCAAACTTTGTACTTTTATGTATTCTGTGACCAAACTATGTTCTAAATAGGTTTTATTAACGAAAAATATTTGTTTAAGTGAAATGTTTTATTAAAGGTTATGTATGACTGAAATATTTTTCTTTTATGATAGTTGAAGCTGATAAATTTTCCCGTTTGGAACATTGCGGAAAATGTTTTCTTACATTACACTGAGATATGGATGAAAAGAAAAAAATGCTATCTACGGAATTCCTTTTTATAACCGTCCGTCATCTTCCGTGACTCAATAAAACTCCAGTCCATCAATCACATCATCGCATCGCTCCGATTTTTTATTAAACCCGCCTTACGAGTATTTCATGGATAAAATTGAATATATATTTTTAATAAATATATATTTGTGTATATATATTTTTTATTTTAAAAATAAAATATAGATTTCACAATTAAAATAGAATATACAGACCAGCTATATCAAACATTGGCTCCTACTATAATTTTGAATATACCGCGTGAATTTTACCATACGTATTTAATTTTCAAACAATGAAATCTGGTTCCTTGCCGATGGAAAGTTATTTTTTTATAATTTGCCGTGTTCCTTGGTATAATCTTACTGTATTGTAATACACACCAAGGCATATTTTTAATTATGTTTACCATGTTTTGTTGTAATTATAGCATAAGCAGTCGAAAGTACTAGCCGTATAAGAGCTAGCAAGTGACTAAGTGAAGTTTATGGAGTTAGCTACAATAGAACGGGACATAACAGTGATATGTGGTGTCTCCTCTAGTTTTACATAATAGCTCTTTGGTTTATACAAATGACAAATGTTTATATTAAAATATTTCTGTGTACAGAAATAAAATAAAATAAAAAAAAATTGTTGCCTGTAAAGTCGGTTTTACGGGCGAAGATTTTACGTGACAACGGCGGCAGACCGATCATAGTTGAGTGGGAGAGAGACGCAAGGCATTCGGCGGGCCTCTCTCTCGTTCGGTGACTCATCGTAACGTTACCGAGCGTTACACTTTTTCATAAGTGACTCCCAGCCGCAACCTAATTTAAGACGTTGTCACGTCAAAACAATATAACAGGCAGCAAGGCACTCGTACTTATATCTTTCTTATCGTCATCAGATTAGAATGCTATCTCAATTTTAGCCTAGTAATAATTATATCCCTCACCTTGTTGTTTGCATAGTTATCCACTTTTTGATTTGGGGTCCATCTCTTATTATTTCATGTAATTTGTCCATCTTTTTTCTACTAGTTATATTTTCTTTAGTTATTAGTTTTTTGACGTGACAACGTCTTAAATTAGGTTGCGGCTGGGAGTCACTTATGAAAAAGTGTAACGCTCGGTAACGTTACGATGAGTCACCGAACGAGAGAGAGGCCCGCCGAATGCCTTGCGTCTCTCTCCCACTCAACTATGATCTGTCTGCCGCCGTTGTCACGTAAAATCTTCGCCCGTAAAACCGACTTTACAGGCAACCATTTTTTTTAGTTTTAGTTCAGTTATTTTAGTTGTCTTAAACTTATCTAAATTTTTGGTTTCAAAAATGTTATTGATATCTTCTGATATCAATGGCATTTTTTTGATATCATTAATCTTTCAGGTCAAAACCAAGAAAGACATGCAAATAAACATCACTGTGTCAAATCTAAGTAGCAAAAGACAGAATAATTCACTCCATCTCAAAGTTGGCTTTGGGAGGAATTTCAGAACATTGTTTATCTAAACTCTCGAGGGACATGAAAGAAAAGGGAAATCTCAACAAAGCTATGGCGATATAAAAACTGTGGGTCCTACTCTGAAACGGCACTGTAACGTCGATGAAATTATAATAACTAGTAAAGTGTTCTTTTAAAAAAACATACACCAACTTATCTTTTTGATATTTTAAATTGTAACAATATTCAAGATTTGTTTGTATTCGTTATTTTCGTCAAAATTTCTTCATTAGTTATATTTATTTTACAGGTTAAGATACGTGGCCTGTATGTTTTGACGGATTTTAACGCATTGAAGTTTATTAAAACTTTATTCAGAATTAACGATTGTTAAATTAACTACCTACCTAGTGTTAGGTAATATAGTTTCAATAAATAAATAATACTTCAATGCGTTAAAATCCGTCAAACCATAGGGACCACCGTTACTTTTATCCTACGATAACATACTCTAACATACATATTAACGCAACAGCGTTTGCCGTAAAGCTGCAATCGTTTCGTAGTTCCATAGTAAGACTTCTGCGATACTAAGAATATTCCTTATTTTTTTCTGCAATCGTAACTTAATACGCCAGAAAATCTGACAGGTTATCTCAAGAGAGCGTATTATGTTGTTGAAGAAATAGCAACTATTGGGAATTGAAAGTTATACGAGTATCTTGTCAACACGAATATTATTTAGTGATAATACGCTTGTTTATTTTAGCAACTGGGTTTAAAATGGTTTACTAATGTTTGTCCCTAATTTTAAATGTAATATATTATGCTCCATATTTTCAATTGCCATAATTTCATTGGAAATAACGTTTCATTTGACATAATTATCAAATAATATATTATTATTTTCACTAATTTCATTGGTCATTAGCAATAAATGATGTCTTAAAAAATTGACAAAATATTTTAAGACATCATTTTATTTGCTATAAGTATATTTCATTTTCAATAATGTCATTATCCATAACTTTTATGCACTATAAAATTGTATTGACCTAGATGGTCTAGATGACTTTGCATGAACACTGTTGGCGGCTAGCTAATAGCATGAAAATATGCAACATGCAAGCACTACTATTGTTTATTTAAGACAATATTGTATTTCAATTTAAGGCTAAGTCAGTTTTCGTTAAATTAAAGTAATTTAGTATGTATAAGATATAACATTATGTCAAGTATCGCTTATGTAAAATGATATTTATAGAAACTAATAATTATAGCATTTGTTAATATATATTTTCTGCCAAATCAGAATTATGTTTTATAAATTATTATTGGATGCGTTGTTAGTATAAATGATAATAGTGTGTAAACGAATATTATGACCGAGGATTATTATGGAGAATGATAATAGTACAAATAATATTATGGAAATCAAAACAATACCTTTTATAATGGTTTATGTGATGCTTATGGTTTATATATGCCATGCGCCTAGGGTGTGTTTTTAGTAATAATATAGGACATTGCAGTCCTGTACTCCCTTTAGAATTAATATACTAAATTTAAATAATTGAACTAAAATAATATTAAGTTAACGTTACTAAAATTCAACTTCACGACAAAATGGTGCGTTAAGACGTCAACCACTACACAAAACAGCGCGAAAACGCGAACCATTCCATTCCTACACAAAAGCGGGTCTGCGATTCAGTCCCGGCGGCACAACTTTTAATTAAATAGAAATGCTCTTACTTGCACTTGGAAATTTGTAAAACACTCTAAAGATAACAATGTTTAACTCGGGAATACTTACACTGAATAAGTCTAAGCGCATTCAGAAACTTTTCGCGGAGCAAATCATAGACGGATAGTTTATTATTTTTTGTTAATGATGTTAAGCAACATTTTATTCAATTTAAATGTATTTTTAAATATATAATGAGAAAAAAGTAAAATATATATTTTTTGCTATATCTTTGTTAAAAAGGTAGGTACCTACTTACTTTTCTAAACAAGAAACTTCAGGCAGGCCTTATAAGAAAGTCTTGTTGGAAAAGCATACATACTTATATTAGGGCAGGTCTTAAGTTTAAGATAAATAAAAATAAAAAAGCCTTTTATTTCTTGCACACAATATTAAATACAAACAGAAGGTCGACAAAACTCAGTTATTAAATTGCTATACCATTACACTACGAATACTGTATAAATACTCAATACTACTTACATACATGCAAATATTATTAGGTATGTATTACATACGAGTCTTCTTCGTCTAAGCGCGTTCCCGGTTGCATCCTCAGCTGTGCTACTTCGGAGCCCGGGGTGCGCTTTCCCGCATTTTCTTCTTCAAATATAACATTTATGTCAATAGTCACCCAAGGATGCAAAAGACCTCCTTGCAAAATGGAGAAGAAATATCTGGAACAGTTCAAATCATTTGGCTATAGTTTTACGACTCCGCCTGCCTGACATCAATTCTCTTTGGGAATGTATTTGTGCGAAAAGTTTTACAACCGGCCGCCACCCGACGTTGACCCTTGGGATTGCAATTGTGGCACGAGATGTTTGTGCTTAGTCCTTTAGTCGCCTCTTACGACATCCGGCCGGGCAAGTATTACATACGAGTTTTACTGGTTATTGGTGAAAAACCATCGCATAAAACATAAGGACACACTAAGGTTATCTGAATTAGCCACGAAGGAAGAAATATAGAACATTGCCCATATGACTTGGTCAGCACGGTCCACAAGGTCTGTCAGTTGGGAGCGCCAAGAGCCAAAGGTTAATACTCGTAGCTTAGCTATTGTTTTACTTTTATCTAAAAGGCCTAGACGCTATTTTGCACGACTCTTTTCCCATGAAAAGGCACCGCATGTAATAAAAAATTAAGTTTTGAAACGCAGCACAAACAAAATTTTTTTCATTCCACATTCATTACTTTTGCTTGGTCTCATTTCTAGAAAATTGTAGAAGCGCCTAGAAAAAAGGAATTCCTAAGCTAAAATTTAAATATTTTTTCTTGCAGAACGTTCACTAACCAGCGACCATTAGCAGCTTGGCTTGCTATTGTACATTTAATGTTTATTCTGTACATTTGTAAAAACAAGAAAAATACTTTTTAAATTTTTAGTACCCGGTACTGAACAATTTCTTGCTTTTACTTCTTGCAGGAAACGTGTACGTCTCTCTCTTTTTCTCTCAACTTAGCGTATTCGCGTAAATCTACTGCTTCGAAGTCTGGAGTCCTCTGTTGTCTTTCCGGGGGCCTCTTATGCAAATATTGTACTTATTTATAATTTAATTAATAACGAATAAATTATTTTTAAAGATTTTATTAATAATACATTGCATCAACTTCTCCAAAGGGCCTTTACGAGTTTGATCTATTCCACACAATTTAACCTTTCCAAAGAACCGGGGTGAAAATAATAATAATAAATAAATAGATAATGCCCCAGAGTAAGTTTAAACTTGTAATATGGAATACTAACTCAACGATACTATATTTTATAATAAATACATTTAAAGATAAACACTATATACATATATATGAATAGATTTGATTTGTTTGAGGCTCACACTTGGTTTTACATTGTGATTCATCTGATTGTAGATGTGATCAAAGCTAATGGTTTTCTACAGCACTAGAGTTGACGCTAGTGTTCGTTCTGCCCTTTTAAACTGTTATGTTAATAAAAATAACTAGTTTTGATTACAAGTGGTCTGAAAATGATGATGATGAGTCGTGTTTTTTATAAGTAACTTCATTTAGCCGCCCTCTGAATATTCCTGGACATGAAATCCGCTATTGAAGCCAGCTTATTACCGCACTGAGTGACAGCCACGCCTCACGTGCTCTCCCGGTTTCACAGATAATAAGGCAGCTTCGAGCTGCACTGATGAGCACGTTTCCAATGATGCAAATGTTCGAGCCGAACGTAAATTGCAAAGATACACCTAACTGGGTATAGTTTCAGATACAAATGACAGTGACTGTCGTATGAATTTGTCCTATTATTTTTTGGTTAAAACTAAAGTGAGAAACAGACTGATAGTGAGACTATATGCTATAAATGGGTAACTCACGTCAAAAGTCCAGCTGCTGCGGAATGTGATTCGCCGTTTACAGCATATAGTACTTAAGTGTCCTATTATATCTATGACTTGCAGGAGATAAAATTTCTCGCTCCGGCCGTCATCGCAACCAAGTTTCACAACTAGTTGCGATGGATGAATTTCTATTATTTACACAGTAGCTACTGGTTGTGGTAAAATAATATTTGTACACTCTCTTGAAGAACTATACGCCCATTACACTTCTGAGTCACGTCTATAAGTTGTTTTCGAGAGTCATCACGAACCGTCTCGCTAACAGATTTGATGTCTTCCAACCTCCCGAAAAAGCCAGGTTCCGAAAAGGCTATAGTACCATGGACAACATCCATACGCCGCGGTAGGTTATAGAGAAGACGAGGGAGTATAACCAGCCGTTATTCTTGGGGTTCGTGGACTATGAGAAAGCCTTCGATTCGATCGAGACATGGGCCGTGCTTCAGTCTCTCCAGTGGTGCCGCATTGACTATCGGTATATCGAGGTGTTGAAGTGTTTATACGTGTTTATATGTACAACAAAGCGACTATGTCGGCCCGAGTAAAGGAGCTCAGTTCGAAGGCAAATACTATTGCAAAGAGGCGTGCGACAAGGAGATGTCATTATCTTCAAAACTGTTCACCGCTGCTCTGGAAGATGTCTTTAAGCTTCTAAAATGAAAAGGACTGGGTATTAACATCAATGGCGAGTATATCACTCACCTTCGATTTGCCGACGATATCGTTGTCATGGCAGAATTGATGGAGGGCTTAAGTACGATGCTTGAAGACCTAAATCGAGTTTCCCAACAGGTCGGCCTTCAAATAAACATGGTCAAGACGAAGGCCATGTCAAACATGCACGTAACGCCTTTACCTGTTTCTGTTGGGAGCTCCACCCTCGAAGTTGTAGACCAGTATATCTACCTGGGTCAATTGATACAGGCAGGAAGTTCCAGCTTCGAAGAAGAGGTCTTTCGACGAATCCGACTCGGCTGGGCAGCGTTCGGGAAGTACGCAGTGTCTTTTCGTCCAAAATACCCCAGTGCCTCAAGGCGAAAGTGCTTAATCAATGTGTGTTACCAGTAATTACTTATGGCTCTAAAACGTGGTCCCTTACTATGGGTCTCATAAGAAGGCACAAGGTCGTTCAACGGGCTATAGTGAGAGCTATGCTAGGTGTTTCTTTACGTGAACGAATTAGAAATGAGGGGATTCGTAGAAGAACTAGGGTCACAGACATAGCCTAGCGGATTAGCTCATTGAAGTGGCAGTGGGCGAGGCACATAGCGCGCAGAACCGATGGCCGATGGGGAAGAAAGGTTCTCGAATGGCGGCCACGTACCGGCAGGCGCAGCATAGGTCACCCACCTGCTAGGTGGTCAGACGACCTGAGCAAGGTTGCAGGAAAACGCTGGATGCAGTCCGCTTTCGATCGGTCGTTTTGGAAATCTATGTCCAGCAGTGGACTTCCTGTGGCTGATATGATGATGATGAATATTTGTTTGCAATTAGTTGCGGACAAAGAATTATTCTAGTGGACATAGTCTAGGATCTTAGTTCGAAGAATTCAGTATTTAAATATCTTAGCTCATTGTTTGATTGACATGGTTACGCAATACCTAATACAACATAGTTTGTTAATGTTTTTCAAAACGTAGCAAAGTTCTGTAATTACAAAATAAAGATGGCAATCGTCATTTTTTAAGTTACCTAGTACGTTTAGTATAATTTTTGCATTATTTTAAGAGCATTTTTATTATTAGCAAAGAATTTAAAGGACCCTTAAACATCAAAGCGTATTTAAAAGGAATGAAAAAATTTTAAAATTTTCCGTTCACAAGACGTTCGCTTTGTTTCTAAGAAAAAAGCGGTTACTTATTGAACCTTTAATAAGTTGAAGTACTGTATTTCATACTAATAGGCGTATAAACAATCGACTGCCTCCGTGGTCCAGTGGTCAAAGCATCTGCCTTGTGATCCGGAGGTCATTGGTTCAAATCCCGCTGGGTAGCATACTTTGTGAAAAGTTGTTTTCAGTCTGGTTAGGATATTGCAGGCTTGAATCACCTGATTATCCGAAAAAGAAAGATGATTCCGTGCTTCGGAAGGCACGTAAAGCTGTTGGTCCCGAACGCCATCTAGCGTTTGTACCTATCCTAGGATTGGTTTTGGTCTACCCTCCGGGTTGCGGAGGTCAGACGGTAGTCGCTCTGTGTAAAAACCAGTAACCTTGTCAAATCACCTAGGTAAGGTAGTGGACCCCGGGCTCTGAAGTGTTACCGCTGAGGATGCAACCGGGAATACGCTCGGATGATGATGATGATGAATTTAAAGGACCCTTAACTTTGTAAATAAAAAACAACAGTAGGATAAGATAAATAATATCATTTAAATATCAATTTTTTCTGATGAAGTCTGATAGATATAGATAATATCATAAATTATAATAAAAGCCTAATTTACTAAGCTAACATAGACTAATCTCTATTACAGACCATTTATTATTCTAGTACAAACATCACAATCCTGAGGCCGCTGAAGTGGTCACGTAGAGAAATATCGATGCATACTCGTGATTGTACGTTTTTCAAATAAAGAAAAAAGCTGTGTATTTTCTAATAAGCCTTGTTCTATGCGCCTTTTTCAACCGACTTAAAAAAAGGAGGTAGTTATCAATTAGGTTGTATTTTTTTTTGTTAATTGCTACCTCAGAACTTCGTAATTTTTAAACTGATTCGAAAAAATATATTTTTGTTCAAAGTGTATACTTTGATTTCATAGAAATGTATCAAAATTGGGTTAATAGTTTGGGTTTTTAACCAAAATAACTGGAAAAAATTTGTTTACGTCTGGTTGACGTCAGCAGGCAGCCAGTCGAAAAACTATAGCCAAATCATTAATATAATCAAATAAATCATTTAAACTGATTCGTCTATTTCTTGTCCCACTTGGCAAGGTTTCACTTCGCTTTGGCACCCATATACCATTGACATGTATTTGGATAAGAAATAGCGGGAAAGCGCACCCTGGGCTCCGAAGACCAGAAACGCGCTACTATGAAGAAGAACTGGAAAAAATATATGTTATATAAATAAATAACTGATGCGTATTTACCTTTTCTAGACTTCGAGGTGAATAATCCCCAAGGACGTTACATGTAATATAATTGTATTTAAAAAACTCGTGTATGTGCCTAAGTAATTCGATAGGTAGGTAGTACTCAAAACGTAATTGAAAAATAGAGAAACGTCTTTACAATTATTAAGTAGTTACGTCTAATTCCGATATATGATTTTGCAAAATCAAATAAAGATTTAAAATGTTCACAAGTATCTTTTAAAGATGATTTAAGGATAGCATTTTATCACCGCAGTGTGGGAATCCATATACAAACAGCCGACCGTAACACGCACATACCGTCGTATAGGCGACATTAAAATGGCACTAAACAGGTACTGTAAAGTGATGTGTTGTGGAAACTATGGTCGTGGCGCTTTTAAACTATGTTGTGAAGACATTGTCGTTGCAAAGCTTTTTGTTAAGCATTTTATGGCACATCAGTTTTACGCCTATACGTAGTGCGCTATATAAATTGCCATTTTATCGTTTATGTATGGATTATTACCTGACGAGTAAGAATAGATATAAACTTCGTGTGTACGATATCAGTGGCGAATATTTTACGGTATTTTATATTATACTATTACAGAAATAAACAAATAGTTTCTAAGCAAAATACCTAAAAGGCTGGCGGCATTTCCGCGTTAGTGCGCACCAGCCCGTGCTCGCCAGTGACGTTAATCAGGCGTGCGGAAATTTCTTTTAAAATTTGGCAGGCTTCCGCACTCAAGGCCCTAAAGTCTCCACGGAAAAAGGCACAAAATTATACGGCTCTACTGCACTCGCCTTTCGGGCAGGTACATGGGATGGACCTACGATATCTACGCATGTTGCTATCCAGCGAGGGAACGCAACAAGTGTTCTTGCCACCATGCCGCATGGGCAAGATGATTATTTTTTTATTTAATTTAATTAGGCTGAATTTAGTTTATTAAAAGAAAATAATTCTAAATGTCTGCGATTTGCACGTAAGAGATTGAGTCGAATCGATTGTTGCAGACTTGCGATATGCTGAAACTTTGTCGTCTACGAAGCTACGAGGTAGCTCCTCGTATTTACGCAGCTACGTACTATTACAATAGAGAGCCATGGTAGAAGGTAATATGTTGACAGTTGGTCTATTGTTTAATAAACATCAACCCTTCTTCTTCTTTAATTTAAGAGCTTCCTCTTGTTGGTGGAGTTAAGTGGAGATGCCTCCATTCCTCTCTTTTCTCTGCCATCTTTTTAATGTCTTGGTAGGACCTTACTCCTAACCCTTCTCTAATATTAACCCTTATATATAAAAAGGGTAGTATTTAAACGCAAATCAAAAAATATCCTTTTTCTATGCAATAAGATTCCAAATTCCCATCAAAATTACAGATTGCACAGCATAATATTCAACTCTTCTCTTTTTCTTTTAAATATAGCTTCTATTTTTATATTATTTACAGCAGTTTTTCTAAATAAAACAGCGTTTTATTAATCACAGTCGTCTTATTATTTATTAATTACCACATAATGAGATCAGCAAAAAATATATAAAATTAGATACAAAATTGTAATTTATTGAATTATTAAAGCAGGTCTTGCTTTCGCGGGGCGTCCACGCTTCCTTTTTTGGCCAATAGGCACATATTTAGCTTCTGCAGGTGGCGCCACGTACTTGAGTCGGATCGCAAGTCCGATGATATGCTTGCACATGTAGTTCTTAAAAAAAATGGGGCAGGTGCATTTTCCGTTGACCCAGGCGGTTTGTTGGGTGGGCAAAGCAACTCTCCAATATGCGAAAGCGTTTTTTTTGTAACCATCAAAAGTGTCCCAATCTTGAGTAAATGTCATGTCACTTGCTGTTGAGCTTCTAACTATATAAGTATTTAGTCCGGAATCAGATTCTAAAAATTTTACATTCTTGTCAAGTTTCGCCCATTGATATGCAAGAGTCCAGTCTTTCAGTTCTATCGGAGGTAAAGTTTTAAATGTCTCTGGTTTGTGATCTTTCGACCATTCCTTGACCATATTTGTTGCGACTGAGATGAATCTAGACAAAGGAAGTCGTTCTCGTAATGTGTGGCTGTCTTTTATACTTCTATTGAATGACTCTAGTGCATTGTTTGTCACTGGAGAACCTTCGGCTGATCCAAGATACCAATTTGGATTGAGCGAAACCCACTCCTGTTTGAAATATGATATGAATTGCTCTTCTTTTGCGTGTTTATGTAAAAACGCAGTTAACGCTCGTTGAAATAATGTAGAAGAGGTAGCTGAATGCAACAAATCTATATCATCCAACAATTCCTTCTGTTTTTTCTTCTCAACCAATTTTTCTACTTTTTTTGTATGTTTTTTTTTGCGTGTGCCCAACACATTTTAATAGTAGCCTCTGTGCCAAACACTTCTTGAAAAGCGTTTTGAATGCTTTTTGCTGCGTCGCAAATAAGTGCTTTTGGTTCTATATTAAAATCATAAAGAGTTAAAGCGCCCCTTTTGAGTGCATCGAACAGCAATACAAAATCTTCTTTACGCTCTGAACTTGAAATCGCCATACAAAGAGGATGGAATCGCTTTGCTTTATCAGTTGTGCCAACCACTAATACTGGAAACCCCTGCCATGTAAGTTTGTACGTGGCGTCTGCATGCAAGTTGGTAGCTAAAGTTGCTAATTTTAACAAAGATTTTGTTCCGATCGCAAAACGAAAGGTTGTATTATCATCATCCTCGTACACGTAGTAATAAATTACATATGGTTCATTATCGTCCTCAGGTATTTCGGATTTATTTATTAACCATTGCTCTAACTCTCCCAGACTGATTGTAGAAGGGCCATAAACAACTCTGCGACGGTCAGAAAGATAATTATTTAGTTGCTTTTTTGAGGGAACTTTAATACCATTTATTTCACTCAGACGTGCTAAAATAGCTTTTGGCTTTAAATGCAATGCGTATAGCTTATTAATTTCGTCCTTTGTTTCTTGGGTTATGCCATAATCATTTTTGGTCCCAATAATCTCATGATCATGATCGCTGCTTGTACGGTACAGTAAGACAGCATCGGAGTTTGACTCAAAAAGCAAATAAATTTGTGCTGCACACTGAGGGCCTCGGTATTTAACTTTGTTGCAACGGTAATACTGTTTTTTACCTTCTTCTGTCGTGTGAGTAAATTTAGCAGTCCAAATCTTTTCATCTCGAAGAAATTGTTGTGCTTCGTCAAAAGTTACGAACTTTTTGACAAATATCCAGTCTAGGCCACCTTTTCTCGTTCGTTTGGTACATGGCTCCTCTTGTGACTCAGGTTCACTGTCCGAACAATACACAGGAACATCACTTTGTTGTTGTATATTACTTGATGATTCCATGGTATATCATCAGTAAATTAACATTAGATAAACTCAAAAGTCAAATTCACACTAATTACACACAAATATTGCAATTATTGTTTTTATAAGATTATCTTTCCGGGTCGCCGGCGCAACGTAACACCGAATGAATATAAACAAACAAATACACGCGGATTGTGTAAAACGACACCTACACTGACGAAATATTTCTATTTCGCTCTTACGCGCGAGATATACGGTTAACTCCCGACGACACGACCTAGTGCTATCTCTATCTTACTCAATCGCGCCACTCTGCACTCCAGTGACGAAAAAGCGCGCGAAGCCGCGAACCCTTTTTCAGTTAATTTGTTCTGCTTTTAGAAATAATGCAATGCAAAAGGATTTTTTTTGGTATAATAATCATTAAATTTGCCGAGCATGGCTACTTGAAAATTAAGACAAATATGATGAACAGGTTTTGTTGTACTTATTGGTTAATATGCGACTGGGATAGTTATTTTGCTATGAAATATGAAAAATTTGCTGTGCAGTCAGTATTTATGCTATGTATGTAGTATTTTTGTACAAAAATAAATTTAACTGTATTGCATTATGAGGAAAAAAGTAATGTCATATTGATGTAAAATTTCGAATTATCTGCAGTTTGAGTTTTGTTAAACATTTAGTTTATTTGTAGTGAAGTAAGTTATTTGATGTAAAAAAGAATATAAATGATGAGTATGTATTGATAGGCGGTTATTTATTTGATATGCAATTTATAATATCCCATATAAAAAAAACAAACTATTAGCAATCGTAACAAAACCTATTTTAGTTATGAGAAAAGTAGATCCCCTTCCTGGTTTATTTTAAGAACGTTTTGCATATACTTAGTCATGTTTCAGAAAATAATAAAACTAGTATGGTGAGAGAACAGTAGATCTTGCAAGCTCTTATAACCATGCAGTAACAGACACTTTCCGTAAAATCCGTCCATATATAAGGCTACAGCAAACATCCCCCCCTTTTACCCCTCCATTCCACCCTTTTGTTTTTAAGATCAACATCTTATGTAGAATGAAGTCTTTAGTGTGCCCCTCAAATATGATTGAAATCCGTCAATAAATAACGCTACGGCATAGTTCCCCCTGTCTCCCCCACAGGGGGGAACTTGCCGTAACAGCTTTGCTATTGCTCCCCCCAATCAAAAATCGCGATTGTCTTGAAATTTTTATTAAATCAAGGAACTTGTGTGCCAGTTTTAGTCAAAATCTGTCTGTTGAAACATGCGACCTGTAGGCGAGAACAGACAGGCGAACAAAAGCATTTTTGGTCAATCTTCTAACTGAGATGCTTTGCTCGCTTGGTCAATTAATCCACTTGCGATTGCATTTATTTAGAGCCGGCAGCTAATTAGCATGCTCATTTCACTCTATGCTCACTGAATTTCACTAAACTGAGTAACCGTCCATCCTTTAAGGCTACACTTAGCTTTAAAGGATAGATGGTTACTCAAGTAGATACTTTACAAGTGAAGCCAGCCCGGCTCAAACTTATGCCTTCTAAACAATTAACTTGCCTTGTGTACTGACTTGTAAGTTTTCCTTAACGTAGTTTCTAAATTTCTTGTTGTACTAAATTGCTCGCAGATAAATTGTGCATTACCACATTTATCCAAGAGAATGAATATTTGGATATCTTAGCATTGAAATTCAAATTTGATTATAAAATGAAGTCCTTTGGCGCGGATATTTGCCTGTTTGTACTCAATAAACACTGAACTTACTGGGCTGATTTCGATGCGATTTTCATAACATGGGGAACATTTTTTCGGAAAAGTATACTTACTTCTTCTTACTTATTAAGAAGAGTAAGGAATACTAACATGTATAATTTAAACATTACGCATGTGAAACCGGGGCGGACCATTTATAATGAAACTGTAAAGTCAAATATATATCGGAATATGTGGGTAACTATGGGGAAAGTCAGAATCAATTAATAATAAAAAAAGCCAGAATTTACTGTCGTTTAATTTAAATAAGTGAACTTACTTAAATATGAATTATTTATAAACAAAACAACCGAGTATGAAATCATTACAGTGCATTATTAAAAATAACGGTAAGGTCAGTGCCCCTCCTCCGCACTGACCTATGAGAAGCGGCCTCGTGATTTCACATCACTCATTTTACTCTCTAGCCCACACAGGGATCCTGTGTCCACAGGGCTTACCGTGTTGTTAAAGTAGATTGCCATTTTAATAATTCTGTTACGTGATCCACACCTATTACAATAATCGTATGCAGGAATACGATACCCACGTCTTGCTATTTAAATCTAAGTGACGCAAAATCAATTAGCATCCACATCGATTATAACAATCGTATGTGGGTATGCAAAACGTCTGTTTTACTTATCTGAATCTGAAATATCGACAAGTCACCGCTCTCCGCGTGATAACTAAAATAACTACATGGCTCCTCAATAAGCTGACTACAATTTTATTTAACATTCTCAATCCACATCGATTATAACAATCGTATGTGGGTATGCCAAACGTCTGTTTTACTTATCTGAAATATCGACGATTCACCGCACTCCGCGTGCTAACTAAAATATCAAAATGGCACCCTACTTCTTGTGCTAACTACAATTTCATTAATATTTTAACTACGAGTACCTACTAAATTTAATCCATGTAACAACAAAAGGAAATACTGAGACACAAAACTAGAATACAATAGATCACTATACCAAGTCAGTTTATCACAGGTTTCACTTACAGTTGTTTTCGTCTCGAAGTCAAGCCACAGAATGTCGTTCGCTTCGATTCCAAGCGCTAAGTTACGCCATCTTGACATTATGGCACAGGCCGGAATCTCCTAAGGTACGCGCACCTCTCCCCCGTTTTCGCCTCGATGACTCACGTTGGCCGTCAAGAACCGGGGGAGAGGTGCGGGTGCGGGGAACGGGGACGCATATTGCGCGTACCTTAGGAGATTCCCTTCTGTTTACTTTTACTGTATTCTGTGATTATGGGCAAGTGGCGCTTTTATCGCCGGAATTCACAAAAACACTTAATGAAAATAGTTATTAAAACAATGCCATTACAATTAATTGACTTCTTTATTAATAAAACCCCTCAATAAATAGTGACAGCCAAATAAGCATTAATTATAATAATAAATAATAAAATAAATATTTATTTTCATCCACAAAAAAAATAAAAAACTTACTCTAACTTACAAGGTATTCATAAAATAAACATATTTGTATTAAATAAACAATAAAAGATGTGGAGAACTGGTGCCTATGTTAGGTTTCCGAAGAACCTGAGTTACGGGTCACCAGGACTCGCCACCAACACAGTAAATAATAAAATTCTACATGATAACTACAGAGAATAAACAAAAAAAATAATAATAATATAACACTTATAAATGGAAAATATAAAAAGTAAAATTTACCTAAAAGCTAAGTATTGCATTATTTTAAAAGAAAAATCATAATATAAGTAATTCATACATAAATATAAAAGAACGTTGTTTTTATTTTAGGCACAATAACAGTCTATGGAGTCAATGAACCTTTTTTCGGCCATAATTTTAGCTGGACAATCAGGGTCACCAGTTTTGTGACTGCATGGTTTTTTGTAGTGCAGGCATAAAAAGATTGTTTACTGTTGGATAAACCTACTTATAAATCTCCCAGCGATTGCTGGTCGACAACAAAACATAACATCAAATTAAATCATAAAACCACTATTTATTTAATGATTTAATTTTGCGGATTAAATATTTTAAACAAAATTGTTTTAAATGACTACTTTAAATCATCATAAAACTTGACCCGGCGACATATATGATTCGGGTTTTACGTAAACTAGAATCTGAATATAATCCAGATCCAAAAAATGTGGTTATTAAAAATAACTCGATAACCTTATACCCTTTTTAACACATAATGTCCCACTGCTGGGCAAAGGTCTCCCCATCTCCGTTTCCATTGCTTTCTTGGCCTGCCCGGTTTTCTACGTCCAACCGTGGGAATACACCCTGTAACCACCCATTAATCTGGATATTTTGATTATCTATCGGATAAGATTAAGTATACTTCTTTATGGTTTCTATATAAATATCTTGACGTCTAATTTTGACAATCTGAAACCCTAACATTATTTAGGTTACGTTAGTTTAGAATTTTATACAGTGATTTCAGCAGTTTGAAACTGCAAGTCAACACATATCACAAGGAATGACTGCGTGTAGTCGGAATACAAGATTTTCGTGTAAACTCAGCATTTGCGGGTGGTGCCAAGAATCACGTGCAAACTACCTGCTACACTCCAAATTATTTGGACAATCTATCCTTCCAACACTATTAGTTTCCGCGGCGATAAATCTACTTTACAATTACAACCTTGGTAAGAACTTGAGACACGAATTTAGAAATACTTACGCATTTATTTATTTTCATTTCGTGTGTGGAAGTAGCCAACACATGTGTCAGATTTTTCATGTTTCCAAAAGGCATCCGACATATTGACGACTGCCACAATTAAGCCACTTACGAGTATGGTCAGCAATGTTTAGTATTTAAAAAAACTATATTACAATCTGTATTAGAGTGTATTATTGAGCTGTTGTCATATTAGAGCACTATATACTGCTGCAACGATGTGATTTTTACAGTGCCAAACTGCTAGTCAACACATTATCACGCGAACTGCTCTCCTGCTTTAATATTCTCCTCGACTGCTGAGAGCTGTAGTCGGGTAATACAAGATTTCCATGTAAACTCACCGGGTGCGCGGCGACGGTGCCAAGAATCATGTGCAAACTGGCTGCAGTACCCCAAATTATTTGAACTACCCATCGGTCCAACACTATGAGTTTTCTTGGTTTACATTTAATTTTGTTTAAATTTAAATTTGGTTTTCTACACAGGTTTTCTACTTCATTTAAATTTGTTTTGGATTTTCAACTTTAGTAGTTGAAACATAGCAATCAAAATTGTCAACTCCATTTAACGTCACTTGATTTAACGACAAACTCCTTTTAAACGTCGAATTTATGATGCACTCTATGTAACACTCACTCCACATTTCGACAAAAATTCGTCATATATTTTAAGAAATATGAAGTTTATGATACTGAAAAACTATCCCTATGGAACATTATTGAAAAATACAAAAAAAATGGCCTCCATCTATTGAGTTTCTACAGTTGGCAAAATTTATTTTCGTATTACGTTATATTATTTCGAGAAAGTTGTTCAGTTTCAGTATTTTTATTAGATCTTATATGAGACGTAATTTTAAACATGACTTCATTAGCTGAAATATAGTTCGGAAGGCAGTAAATCTCCTTTGGATTTTCAACTACAATCGTTTGTTTGTCCAAAGTTCTGAGAACTCGTGTAGTTCGATGCATGTCGGTAATAAAACAGAATGATTTGTTAAGATTTGTTCCGTTTGTCGTGTTGATTTAGTGCAATAACTTTGACTGGGGAAACATGAAAGCACGGGCGGGCGCAACTGATCTTTAAGGTGCCGTACCCAAAGGGTGCCAACGGGACCACTCTCTGTCCGTCTGTCCGTCCGTCTGTGACAGGGCTTTATGTCTTGAACCGTAATAGTTAGGCATTTAAAATTTTCACCGATTGTCTTACTGTGGCCGCTATAACAACTTTTGAACTTTTGATTGAAATCTCTGATACTGATGTTTGCTACTTACACACACAATCTAAAAATATTATTCAGCTTATTGTAAAGTATTCACGTGGTCTGCGATTCAAAAAGATTATATTCATTAGTGACAAAGATCAACTAAAAACGGTCATCAATCCCTGTGATATAGGTATGAGTGCAATTTAAATATATTTCAAAAGAAACAGTTTTAATTTTGGTAGAGCCACGCTACCGGCAATACTCTGTTTTGCTAGTAGCATGAATGGGCCGGCTCGTCCGGGGAAGTACCACACTCTCACAGAAAATCGACGTCTGAGTAGTAGCTTCACCACTACTATGCTTCGTTCGGTGAGTGAGGGAGCCGGAGCCCTTTTTAGGGCCCTCCCCAGAGGGGGGCCTCTGGGGGGGGCCCTGAAAGGCCGGTAACGCTCTTGTTACGCCCCTGGTGTTGCAATTGTCCATGGGCAGCGGTAATCACTTACCATCAGGTGACCCGCTTGCTAGTTTGCCGTCCTATAACATAAAAAAACAAATGCGTTTGGGACTAGAATTCAAAGAATATATCAAGGTCTGTGAACGATCCTTCATCGCTTTGTAATTTAGCTCATAATGTTCTCTAGCTTGCGAAATGTAAAACTTATTACAAACGTGACTGTCAGAATTTAGCTCTCAACTCTTTGAAGCAGTCTAGTCTTATGCGATTTTCTCAGTTTATTTGTTCACAGTTCACGTATTTCGAATTTCATTAGACTTTGCGCTAGCTTGTCTAGTTTTATAATTGTCTCCTTTTTAAATTAAAGTGATAGAGTTTCAGGCATATTTTCACAAAATCGCGAAGATAATGTGAATAAACCTGTCTACAGGAAAAATAAACGATGTTAAATCTGAGCTATCTGATTTAACAGCTATAATGCATATTATCGCATGATTAATGAAACCGACCCAGGGTCACGTAAAAAGAAAACAAAAGATATTGACCAGCTGAGCTCGCCCAGATGAATTAGAAGAAATTAAATCCACAACGCAGTCTCTTGCGTTTGTTTTACCAGCGTCGGTCGATAGACGCTGACCAAGCTGCATAGTACTCAATGGTGAAATATAATACAAGAAGGCATACAGTAGAGATTACGACCTTCAGCAATTAGGATTACTAAGCAAGAAGAAGTAGGAAAGTACAATAATATCTAAACGCATATAAGATTTCTTCTGAAAGTAAGCGTCCATCCTGTACTTACTGTGTTAATTAAGGCAACTTTATTTTTGACCCAATAACAGGGTTGACTGTAATTGGAAAAAAGTAACAGAAGGTACTTTTTTACCTCAGGACTTTAAAGTTTAACTTTAAACTTTAAAGAATAATTTTATTAAAGCTAACGTTTGATTAATTCATCATTAATCTTACTAAAATGCGGCGATACCGTCGAGTCGCCGCTTCTAACAGTCGTACTGATGATGATCGTCTAAATCTATCGGCAGTTGGTCGGTCCTTAAACTAAATAACGTGAATTAATTGTTATTAACTAAATATTTAGTTACTAACAAATCAAAAGCTATGTTTATATTTAATCAAACATTTGAATGTTTAAATTTTAGCCGACCAAATAATTTCCCCAGCGTCCAATAGCATCTAACAAATTCAAACAAAATAATCTCTATCGCTTTAAAATCCTACCCCTAATGATACCCGCGACATGAGGGCTCGCAACTCCATGTTACGAAAAACATGAGTTTATACTACTTGGAACTTAAGGCTGGGCCTAATGCTAATATAGTAATAAATAAAGCAAAACTTAGATTAAGTTTTACTCCCGCTTCCACGCACACAAATTTACTCTAGCCGAAGCGAGACAGCGAGCCATGCGAGGTGAAAATATCACGGTAGGTCAATGAGGCTGGTTTTGAGGTTTTTTTCGTTTTACAAAGAATGTAGAGTTATTTAAAAAGTAAGACATGATCGCTGCCTTATTTTTAATACAATTATTATCCAAAGTAATTAATTCTGAGGTGATTTGGAGGCAACTTCGCAATGTTTTTCTATCGAGAAAATTTTAAGCAATCGTGTTTTCGAAACATAATGAGTTAGTCCTGAACTTTGCTGTGTTTTTATTTCAAAGTGAGTATTTCGTTATTATTGATAATATGTAAGATCGCTCTAAGAAATTAAAGGTAGTACGGGCTCTCAAGGATTTGGCTCTACGAGTATTTATATATAAAATTATTATAATGAATAGGTACTTACTTTAATCTATAAATCATGCAATGAAAATCAAATGAGTTTTGCATTAAAGTAGAAAAGGACATTCAGTGTCATACCCAGTAATCATGTATGTGTGATACACACTTTAATATAGAGGCATAGGTAAACCGAAGCTAGTATTTTTTAGGACTTCAGAGATCTATTTTATAGTGAACTTCATACAAACTTTTACTATTAAATTAATCATCATCATATCAACCATGTTCACTGCTGGACATAGGTCACCATTAGAAGCGGCGAGCGTTTTCCTGCAACCTTCGAAATTAATACATACGGGAATTTACGCAAAACGGTATGTTAAAAATACTTATTTTTCGTTGACGTTTTGCTAAATCGAAATGCAATGATTTATTATTGATGCAACGCGATAGTTTAAAATTAGTTTATGCTTACTTATTTTAACATACTGTATTGAGCGACTTAGCATTATATTTGGTCCTTCAATTACTTTAACCTTTTTTACTTTGCCTTTTTTTGATATGTTGCAAAGTTTTAAGAGTGTTTGTCACTCTCTAAAAATTTACTCAATAATTACATTTTTAACAAAAAAAACAACCGACTTCAATTTTTTCTCTCCAAAGTTCTTTATCATATCTTCACAAAATTAAAATGGGACCAACTTTGTAGTAAAGGCTTTTATATAAAAAAAGAATCATCAAAATCGGTTCACAATTGGCGAAGATATCGCGTAACAAACATACATAAAAAATAAAATAAAATAAAAACAAAAAAATAAACACACAGTCGAATTGATAACCTCCTGCTTCTTTGAAGTCAGTTAAAAAGATAGTGACGAAATACTTGTGATTAGCTGCTAGCTTGAATGTTCTGTGTTGAAATGTTCTTATTCGTAACTTAATTCTGCTGAACACGCAGTAGTAAATTTATTGAAGGAAGGACAATTGAAAATATAGGGTCCAACGGAAACAAACCAAAACACGCGGGCGAAGTTTTTACGAGGAAATTTTGGACATAAATAACGTCACATACGTTCTTATCCACCATTATTTGGTCTCACTGAAGTTTCCGCCTGTGTACATTTTTAGAATGGTTTCGAAGCACCCTAATTTGTCTTTAGGGTGTCTACTTAAAATATAATTTTTCATTGAATAAAAGAGCGCTCTTTGCGATTTTGTTAATGTTTGAGGTTGTATTAAAATATTGCAGTAGGTAACGTGACAGTTAGCACAATAGTGAAAGAGTCATAAACAAGAAATTATTAAAAAAAATATTTTTAAAACTAAGTTTCTATCTAAAACAATGAACTAAAAAGTTTAAATCCTCCTCGAGACGAATCAATCGAGCCCAAGCTAGGTTGGGTTATGAATGATATTTTATCGCAGAGATGCCGTGGCCACCTTCCAGCTTCATTATAAGATCAGATCATCTTGCAAGATTTGATTACGGACATACAGACAACGGGACAGGTTATGTAATAAAAGCGTGTAAAAAATAGAGTGCCTTTAAAAATTCAAGAAAAAAGCGAACATACAAAATATACATTTAAATCGTCAGATCATGACTAACCCATAGAATAGGAACACTGTGAGTGTATTGCGTTACGGTACCTGGACAGAAAATAAGTATAACTTGCCGGTGGACGAACACTTACGAGTGAGAGGAGCCCTGATATCACTGCATCAGCCATGCTGAGAGGCTGAGGCGATGCGACTAGTAACCCGTCAAAATTTTTAATTTTTCCAATTTATCGCTCACCGTTACATTAAAAGTGGTATTTGGGTTTTGCTGCCCTGGACTCTCTGCTTAGAGCCGCAAGACCTAAAATGCTCTTTATGCCCCATTAGGGATAAATACGTGATAGTGTATCAGTATCAGTATAAAATTTAATCATTATGCAACGCAATAGTCTAAAATGAAGTAAATAAGTATTTGTTTTCATCTCACATTAGATAACCAAATTATACTACCTAAGTAAGTATATGCATGAGAGTCAAATGGGCCAAATGTTACCTTTATTAAGTCATTCAAAGTTGCGACATCATACCTCAGCAACAAAATATTTTGTAACCATTAAACATAGAATTATTGGAAGTAAAGTTCTTAAAATAAATGTACCCTTTAAAACTTGCTACATTTTACGAGCGATTTTATTGTGAACGCGATCACTATTTTTTCTGGGTCAACGACTTTCATAAAATAAAGGGAATTGCGTTTTTATCGAGAATTTCACAGGTTTAGTAAAAGCGGGTTCATTTTTTTTCTGAAATAAACTATTTTAGTTATATTCTAGTTTAGTTCTAGTTTATTATAGTCTAGTTAGTTTTAGTAATACTCATATATACGGATACTCGTGATAGAGAGTCTGGTAACCCACTCTATCACCGGGAAGGAGACCAAAAGAAGTCCCTGCATGGTGTCGGGTTTCTCGTCTACAGGTCCCTCATAAACAACGTCATAACCATCGAGAGTGTTTCTAGTAGGGTAATATACCTGATACTCAGAGTATCTAAAAGATACTCGCTGAAGGTCATACAGGTATATATGCCAACTGAGGATCACTCCGATGAAGAGGTGGATGAGGTGTATGAGGACATCAGTAGGGCCATACATACTTCTGAAACCTATTTTACGGTTGTTATGGGGGATTTCAACGCAAAACTGGGCAAGCGAGGCGATGGAGAGTTTAGGCTGGGAAATTTCGGATATGGAGTGCGAAATAACAGGGGTCGTAGGCTGGCTGATTTGGAGAAAGAGGAACTCTTTGCGATGAACTCTTTCTTCAAAAAGCCGCCGCAAAGAAAGTGGACCTGGCTAGGTCCAGGAAAGAAAAACCAGCCCCCTGTTAAGAATGAAATCGACTTCATCCTAACGACAAAGAGACGAATATTCAACGATGTCTCAGTGATCAATCGGATCAAAACCGGGAGCGATCACCGTATATTAAGAGGCATTGTAAATATTGGTCTCAAAGTCGAAAGATCGCGGCTGATGAAGTCGACGCTCCGACCGTCGCGGGTCCAAATCGAAAACTCCGAGAACTTCCAGCTTGAACTATCAAATCGCTTCGAAGGCCTTCAGGATTGCGCTACAGTGGACGAGTTAAACCAAGGGTTGGTAGAAGCTGTCCAAGCGGTGGGATCAAAGGTGTTCTGGTCCCGCCCCAAACGAAAACCTCAAAAAATCTCTGCTCAGACTCTAGACTTGATGGCAGAGCGACGAGCCAGGCCGCTGCAGACCTTCGAAGATGCTGAATCATATCGGCAGCTCAACAGACGTATACAAAAGTCCTTGCGACTCGATATCCGCTCCTTTAACACTAAATGTATTAAGGAGACGATCGAGCAAAACAAAGGCTCCAAAGTGTTTGCAAGAGCAGTTGGGCAAAGTCGATTGATGAAGCTGAAGACGGAGGACGGTGGCGTGGTGTCGACAAAGGAAGGGGTTCTGGCAGAGATCGAGAGGTTTTATGGACAGCTGTATACCTCAGTCGCACAACCCAGTGGACAATTGGCTAAAGACCCAAGAGCCAAGCTGACCCGACACTATACGGAAGATATCCCGAACATCAGCCTGTACGAGATTAGGATGGCCCTCAAACAGCTTAAGAACAACAAGGCGCCGGGTGAGGACGGAATCACAGCAGAGCTTCTGAAAGCGGGCGGAACGCCGGTACTGAAAGTCCTTCAGAGGCTCTTTAATTCCGTTCTGCTCGAGGGCGTAACGCCAGAAGCGTGAAACAGGGGCGTGGAAGTCTTGTTCTTCAAAAAGGGAGATAACACCCTACTGAAGAACTATAGGCCTATCACGCTTCTGAGTCATGTATATAAGTTGTTTTCGAGGGTCATCACGAATCATCTCGCGAACAGGTTTGATGCCTTCCAGCCTCCCGAACAAGCCGGTTTCCGTAAAGGCTTTAGCACCATGGACCACATTCACACGCTGCGGCAGGTTATAGAGAAGACAAGGGAATGTAACCGGCCGCTATGCTTGGGTTTTGTGGACTATGAAAAAGCCTTCGATTCGATCGAAACATGGGCCGTGCTTCAGTCTCTCCAGCGATGCCGTATTGACTATCGGTATATCGAAGTGTTGAAGTGTTTATACAGTAACGCCACTATGTCAGTCCGATTACAGGAGCAGTGCACGAGGGCTATTCCACTGCAAAGAGGTGTGAGACAGGGAGACGTGATATCTCCGAAACTGTTCACCGCTGCACTGGAAGATGCCTTCAAGGTCCTGGAATGGAAAGGACTTGGCATCAACATCAATGGCGAGTATATCACTCACCTTCGATTCGCCGATGATATAGTTGTCATGGCAGAATCCATGGAGGACTTAAGTACTATGCTCGGAGACCTTAATAGAGTTTCCCAACAGGTGGGCCTCAAAATGAACATGGACAAAATGAAAGTAATGTCGAATGTCAATGTTGTGCCCATACCTGTTTCTGTTGGGAGCTCCACCCTCGAAGTTGTAGACCAGTATTCCTACCTGGGTCTATCCATCCACGCAGGAAGTTCCAGCTTCGAGGAAGAGGTCTTTCGACGAATCCGACTCGGCTGGGCAGCGTTCGGGAAGTTACGCAGTGTCTTCTCGTCCAAAATACCTCAGTGCCTCAAGACGAAAGTTTATAATCAATGTGTGTTACCAGTGATGACTTATGGCTCCGAAACGTAGTCCCTTACTATGGGTCTCATAAGAAGGCTCAAGGTAGCTCAACGCGCTATGGAGAGGGCTATACTTGGTGTTTCTCTACGTGATCGAATCAGAAATGAGGAAATTCGTAGGAGAACAAAAGTCACGGACATAGCCCAGCGGATTAGCTTGTTGAAATGGCAGTGGGCGGGCCACATATTGCGACGAACCGATGGCCGATGGGGCAAAAAGGTTCTCGAATGGCGACCACGTACTGGCAAGCGAAGCGTAGGACGCCCACCCACAAGGTGGTCAGACGACCTGACCAAGGTCGCTGGAAAGCGCTGGATGCAGGCCACTCTAGATCGGTCATTTTGGAAAACCTTGGGAGAGATACTCATAAAGAGCGAAAAATATTTAAGTGAATTAGTATGAGGATTGTTCCGTATTAACCGTCCTACATTACAAGTGTCTCATTAATTTTAATGATTGCATTAACATCTTATTGTGTCATCATCATCATCACATTACTGTACATTCTGTGTACTAACTATCGGGAATTTGTCAATAAAACAAAAAATACAAATTATTCATCTAAATTTATTTTATCGCCTTCAAAGTAGGCCCCATCGCTTGCAATACAACATCTCCAACGCTTCACCCAGTCTTCCATACATTTTTCATAGGCTATTTGCGGTATGGCCTTTAGCTCATTCAGCGAATTTTCTTTTATGGCTTCTATCGACTCAAAACGTTTTCCTCGAAGTGGTAATTTTAACTTGGGAAATAAAAAAAAGTCAGACGGAGCCATATCAGGTGAATACGGTGCTTGGTCGAGAACTTTTGTTGAATTTTTTGCTAAAAACTCTTTCACTATAATGGCTGTGTGTGATGGTGCATTATCATGGTGCAGCATCCATGAGTTGACTCTCACGCAAACGCTTCATGACGCCTAAATAATATTTTTTATTCACTGTTTGTCCCTCAGGAAAGAATTCGGAGTAAACCACACCACGGTAGTCAAAAAAAACTGTCAGTATCACCTTGATTTTGGAGCGACTTTGCCGCGGTTTTTTGGGTTACGGCTCGTTTTCGAGACGCCATTCTGAAGAATTCTGCTTGTTTGCATGTCGTACTCATAAACCCATGTCTCGTCGCCAGTTATTATACGTTTCATAAAGGTCGGATCCGTAGAAGCTCGGGAAACCATGTCTTCAGCGACATGCTTTCGCTGCGCTTTTTGAACGAAATTGAGCTCTTTCGGAACTAGTCGAGCGGCGACGCGTTTCATGCCTAAAATGTCAATGAGAATGTTGTGGACGGACTTAAAAGATATGTTTACCTCACTAGCTAACTCTCTCAGACTCATACGTCGATTTTCGAGCACTAGCTTCTTGATTCTGTCGATTTTTTCTTTGGTCGTAGCGGTTGAAGGTCTACCAGAACGAGGCAAGTCACTACTACTTCTCGGCCTTCTTTAAAAGCCTTATACCATTCATAAGCCCTTGTTTTCGATATACACGATTCGCCGTAGGTATTTCGCAACATTTTTAGTGATTCACCTTATGAAATATCATTCGAAACACAAAATTTAAGGCACACTCTTTGTTCAACAATATTTTCCATTGTAAAAATCGCCGAGAACTCAAAACTATGACCAACAAAAAGTGTAGTTTAAAACAAATTAAATGACAGATCCCGCTCAAATTTATTTGCGCGCTAAATCAGTACAGTGCTACCAACATGCAGTAAAAAAATTAGAACGACCTCTTTTACGCAGGTCTTTTTATTGACATATTCCCGATACTTTTTACACAGAGTAGTATATTATGTACTTATGTAGATGTGTCTAAGTCTTGTATCTATGTTATTTTGGAAACAAAAAAATTTGGTAAGGTTAGGAAGAAGAATCTCAAGAATCTCTTTGTATTCTTCTTCTTCGATTCTTGTAAATAAGTAACTTCTGCTACTGAAACCTACTATCTAATTAAACGTGCGTTTGACTTTTTTTACTCTATCTACTTTCTGAGTCATTATAAGGGATAGGACGAGAATTTTCACGTCAATATTGACATAGGTAGGTCCAAATTGAATATCCGGGTAAATAAGTCAAATTAGAATATTGAGGAGACGAGAAGTTTCAAAAAGAGCCTGATTGGCATGGTAACTTGGCGAATAGTAATTAGTTCCCGCTCGAATTTCAGAGGTTTTCATAACGGGGCAAGTTTAGTAAACTTCGCAGTTTGGGTTTTGCCGGGTTCGGATGAAATGACGCTTTACGCATATTTTAAGAATAACTATTTGATAAATGGTGAGGAACCATTCTTATGGTCCAGTGGGGTAGTTAAAAACACGTTATAAACTAATGAATTCGTGTTCATAATGTTCAATTAATGATTATCTCAATGAATAGTTGTCTGTCACACTAGCATTTAACAAGAGCATTAAATCACAATAGATTTTTTCTATAAGTATCATCATTCACTTGCGATGCACCTTCGAAATAAACAAGCCTATTACAAAGTCAATGTTAACCTTATAAATGATCCAGCCCGAAGGCAAGTCAAAAAACACCGGTCAAGTCCAAGCCGGGCTACGTAACTGGTTCAGTACATTTTATATTTGCAACTTTTCAAAATAATTCCAGTTAAAGATTTAAAATCCGTAAAATTTTTGTTTAAAAAATCTTTTGCTGCCTAAAAACTTCATGCATTTTATATATTTCGCTAGGTCAGCGTTTGATCATCGATCGATAGGGTACTTAAACAATTTTAATTCAGAATTTAGACAGATTTGCATTATATTGACACCTATTCTAAATCCTAAAGCCAATCTTGGAACTCACAAGCTATACTTTAAACTCACATAGGTATATAGTGTGAACGCCGTCGACACGCTACAAAGACCACGTCTTTGAAAAATCCGACGTCGCTTTGTAGGCACGCTGACGGTATGCAAACCAATTCAACGAATGGACTATACTGTGACGGTTATACAAAGGAACAAAGTGACATTTCTTTGTTACCAATCTGATACGGAACTTTAAAAACTGAACTTGTCCAAAGGCGACCATTTGGAACAAAAAGCGAGGTGGCTTCCATTTCGCAAGGTTTAGGGCATCCTCGGGTAAACATTGACATGCATATCATCATAATGCTAAAGATGCAACCAGAAACGCGTTAAGATGAGAAAAAAAAAATTGTGACAGATATACAAAGAAACAATCAATCTGATACGGAACTCTAAAACTGAACTTGTCCAAAGGCGACCATTTGGAACAAAAAGTGAGGCGGCTTCCTTTCCGACTGAAGAAAATTCAATAAGAACGAATTTCCCCTGATTTACGACCACTATTTCCTCGTTAAGAGTTCTCAGCCCCGAGGTGTGTCCGTGTACGAGATTTCATTGTAAAGACAATTCAGTTGATTAGGCGCGTGTGTTTGTTCAGAGGGTTACGATAATAATTTTTAATTAACGTAAAAAAGAAAATTAAAACATTAAATAACAATATGAACTAGTTTACAAGTAATTAATCCTTGTTTTTTGGCCAGTAGCAACAATTCATATCTGATTTTTTACATTTTGTAGTTTTAACAATATATCAGCACTACCTTTATTATCTATATAATTCTCCGTGTGGTTCCCGGCAGAGTAGAAAAGGCCACTCCAAATCCTTCCGTGGATGTCGTAAAAGGCGACCAAGCTAAACAAAGCATAAAAACATTAATGAGACCCCTTCAACCCATCTGGCCAGCGTAGAGAGTGTAGGCCAAATCCCATGAATGCTCTGGCTAATAATACTTATATGGCTCTGGTAGTTTAGAGGAGTCGTGTTTCTGCAGTGGAGACTAAAAAAGACCTGATATTGATATAATCTACATCTTTGCTTTTAATTTGCTTCTCATAATAGTTAGCAGCTAGGGAATACTTAGCAAAAGTTAGCTAGTAAATTGTTGCCAAAATAATGTCCTACTAATAATTCACATCGAAGAAAAAAAAAATCTTCTTATTTACTTTAATTAAGAAAAATATGTTATTGTCACTGTAACATACATACGATCATATTAGCATGCCTGTTTTTCCAACAGAAAAAGGCAGACACTACTGATCTCCAGGCTCCACTTGCTAAGATCCTGACACTCCCGAAAGACCTCTCCGCTTCATCTACACTAATCACGGGAACTCCTGCTCACTCCTTTTTTAATAATGTCTGCATTCTGGTCGCCGCCGTACGTTCATCGAGGACGACCGTACACTGTAACATTATATTTTATATGAATAAATAAATTTTAAATTAAAATCGCCATAATAACCTCGCTCCTTAACACTAAAATAAATAAGAGAAAATACATTTTAAGCTTCATCGGAACAGACTCACATGCCTTTAGAAATTGCTCACAATTTTCGCATGCTGAGAAATCATTTGTTTCCTCTCCGATTTACAGCAAATGTTTTTGATGCCTTGAAATATTGTGTTGTTAAAGGGAAATAAATCTAAACTCCCTGTTGTATTTACCATTATAAGTAGGTATATTCATTTCATCATAAATATAGGACTTGTAATTTTTTTTAAATTGGAGATTTTGTTAGGAAATTTCTAAGGACCGAACATCAAAAGTTTTTTTTGAACTTTATCTTGATAATCATTAAGTAATACAGGTATATATTTTATTTTAAAATTTATTAAAGTTTTGGTTATGGGAGGAGGTTAAAACTGATGTAATAAAATTAAGATTTTTATAAAAACATTAGAACTACTCGTATAGTAGTTGTACGTTGTATATTAATATTATTACTCTGTGATAGTAACATACCGACGAATAAATAATAATTTATAATTATATCAAATTCCATAAACAAACATCGAGTTTTTTTTCATGCACTTAAAAAATATCATCTCAGAAAATCAAATATACGTAAAACCCATTCCATTAAGAAACACACGTTTCTTAATTGCGCAAGCCGACACACGTTTAACCTTTTAAAAATATTACTCGTATTTTAATAACATTTGGCGGGGCTGGTGGTTGGAGCGAAATAATGAGGCGATGCGTGAACGTGAAACGAAATGCATACTGGGGCTGAAGGGCGGCGGCACACTAGTGCTTCCTATATTTAAAAAAAAAAGCTTGCTATAAGTAAGAAGTTTACATAACATTTAAGAATATTTAAGAGTCATTGTATGGAAAGAGACGCACACAATGACGATTTGGCAGAGATAATGGAGTGGTTTGCCATTGCCTCCTCCATTTAACACACTAGTAAACTTAGTAGCCACTAGTGTGCAGGTTTCCTCAAGATGTTTTCCTGTGAAGGAAAAGTCAGTCCAACAGAATATCATTTTAAAATCGTTTATACTGTAAAATATTAGGACCGATTTCATGTCTTCATTTGGCAACACCATGTAAAAATGTGTGGTCTTGCATTTTGTGACCTATCGACCGTGAGCGTACGGCTTAAGCGGAAAACACGAGCCCGTCACCTCTGCGACATGTGGAGTGCTCACAGTTAAGCTGCAAATTAAAACTAGGTTTGCATACTGGATCGTTTTGCAGGGTAAAATAAATTATAGAGCATCGTTACTATCCGATTTTATTCCTAGCAGTTGGAAGTGAAGGGCTACGGATAATAATGAAAAAAAAAACAATCTTCAATGATAGGTTAAAAATATATTTTAGGTTAAAAAGTTTATTTGGTCTTGTATTTCTAGAATAGGACTACTCTATCAATATAAAACAAAGCTGCTCACCGCCGTCTGTCCCTCTGTATGTATGTATGTATGTACCCTTAAGTCATTTAAACAACAGATTTTAATGCAGTTTTCATCATCTATAAAACATACTCGTGCAAAACCGGGGCGGGTCGAATTACTTAAGGCCGTACCTAAATTTTCCGGGGTCCAGTGCTGCCCCCATTTTAAATAAATCATTTTAAAGAAAACGGAGACATTATTTAAAATTTTGCAACTATCAAATCCTAGATAACCCTTCAAAGTATTTTATGAACTACTGTTTACAGTTTATAATGAGAACGTTAAGCTTTACTACGCAAATTAGCCAAAAGTGGCCGTTTTTCGCAAATGTGCGTAGTAAAGCTTAACGTTCTCACTTAAAACTGTAAACAGTAGTTCATAAAATACTTTGAAAGGTTATCTAGGATTTGATAGTTGCAAAATTGTAAATAATGTCTCCGTTTTCTTTGAAATGATTTATTTAAAATGGGGGCAGCACTGGACCCCGGAAAATTCAGGTACGGCCTTAACGTAATTGTGTACAAATGGATATTTATCTGCAGCTTTATAAGAAAAACAACTGAAAAGTGGCAGCAAAATGCAAGATGTGAGGAGTGAAGGAGTATCAAAACGAAATCGCAAACCCAACTTTGATTAAGTAACTAAGTTAATCCATTTATTTATTATACAATATATCATTATAGCTACTTTTAATAGAAATATACACCTATAATAAATTATTATTTTAAAAAGAACCCTTACAAGAAATTTGTAAGGAGTCATTACGAAAACTCTCCAGTAAAAAAGTTTTATGGCAGAAAAGTTTCGACAGGCCGAGGCCAAAGGCTTCCGAACAAACGTCATGCTTGCGAACTACCAGATTAAATCCAACTTTTAATCCGACTAAAATGAGCTAGCGTAACCAGGCTGAATACTATGACGTGAGCCCATCCATAATATATGAGGAAGAACAAGAAGTCGTATATCTCTGTCTTGCTTGATTTACGTGGCCAATATAAATAAACATGATGACCTGAATCCGCGTCGCCAAATTCTAGCAAATATGTTGCTTAAAATTTCTTAAGTAAATAGGACTCGGTCCCATTTGTATCTTGTGTTTGTTCCTTTTGAATAAAAGCGACCGCAGCCACTTGCTTTATCAGGTCAGATTAATATGCTTTGAGGTAATATTAAATAGTGTTACGTCTTACGACGTATGAACACGAATGAGACAAAAGATTCAATAATGTTACGTGTTGTTCAGACTATGCAAGTTGTTTATTGCTTTAATTAAATTTAATGCAAGCAAGAAACTTGCCCCGTCTAAATGGGCCTTTACATTTTACCGGAATTTTTTTACCTCATCATTTTCAGCTCACATCAACTGCTATGCCTCCCTTTTAGCACCATTTTCTGAAGTCCTGCGTGCCAGTCTCGTCGAAATCACGATATCGTCTGACTATCGGGAAAATATGTATTACTTTAATGCGATGACTAGGGATAGAACAAGATGGCGCAGACAGAAGGACATCAAACATCCTAACTCATAAACATCTAATATATAAACTTTATTTCATATTCGTTGTATAGTAGATTAGGAGCGAAATCTTAAAGGTGAACTGGACCACTAGCAGTAAATCAAGCAAGTTTTCTAAAGCGCTGCAAATGCAAGTTTTCGTGCCCAATAAGTTAGTGGCGACTGACTGAGCTGACATTTTGTGCACTATACGAGTATACAACGGCGAGCAAGGTACTGCTGGTTATTTTTCAGATGTGATATATTTGTGGCAAGCGTGAAATATTATACTATACTATACACTATTACGTCTTTAGCCCTAATGGGGTAGACAGAGCATTTTGGGTCTTGCGGCTCTAAGCAGACAGAGCCCAGGGCCGCAAGACCCAAAGGCCACTTTTAGCGTGATGATGGTCGACATGGAAAAAGGAATAAAAATAGTGATAGCGAATGTCAATAGGTGATGCGGCTAGCAACCCATCACTACTCTGATTCCCTTTTTTCACCTTCACGCCCACCATCACTCTTAACGATTTCTCTAGGATCCTATGATCAGTTCCTGGCCGGATAACTATGGCCCCTAGTATCAGTAGTTCGATGATTTAGTCCGACGGGGGCCACCTAAGAAGCATAGGGTATACTTGAAACCAAAAATATATTTTGCACGCCTCATAAGCGAAGCGTATGAGGTAGTGCTCTACTATCGCCTTACAAAAATCAAGTGATTTTTTTAACTAAATGTGTCTCTATTTATTTTCTATCGCACTTGTACAATAATATTTACACATAAATGTCAAGGAAAAACACTAGTTTCAACACTTATGACATTTTCAAAAGACATTTTGCCTTTTTAAATAAAAACAATGTTTAATAAAATCATTTTGTGGACGTCCGTGTGTCTGTATGTATGGAAACTGGCGTGGTCACGATAACTCCCGAAAAACTTATCTGATCAAGTCCATTTTTTTTATACGCTTCAGTATTATCCAAAACTAAGTCCTTTCGAAGATCACGGTCTAATTCAATGTAGTTTAGTTATAGCGAGCAGCAAAAAAATTCAAATCGTCGCGCGTGAGCTCGCCATTTTGTTACAAACCAAAATCTTACTGTCAAAAACCGCTATATCTTTCTCAGCGGGAAGTTAAAAATAAAAGTTAAAAATAATCTCCAGTCGTGCGTTAAAGCCGACACATACTTTTCTTCGTTTTAAGTTAGCAATAAAACAATCAAAATCAATTTAATTGTGAAAGATGAGATTATGAGGCGTGCACTTTTGGATTTTCCAAACTATTTTCAAATCGGTCCAGGTCCAAGCATCTAGTAATCGGGGAACATAGAGGTACATACAAAATAAAATTAAAAGATTCCGAAGAATTCAGATCCTTCTTTTTTAAAGTCGGTTCAATAAAGCTAGATACATACAACGAACATTTCGGAATCTCTTCTTTATCTAAGCGCGTTCCCGGTTGCATCCTCAGCAGTGCTGAGTGCTGTTTCGGAGCTCGGGGTGCGCTTTCCCGCTTTTTCTTCTCCATATATAACACGAACGTCAATGATTACCCAAGGATGCCAAAGACCTTGCGAAGTGGAGAAGAAATTATTGGAACAGTTAAAATGATTCGGCTGTAATTTTACGACCGGCCGCCTGCCTGACGTCAACCCTCTTTGGGAATGTATTTTTGCGAAAAGTTTTACAACCAGCCGCCGCCCTGCATTACCCTCCTTAGGCATGCAATTGTAGCACTAGATGTTTGTGCTTAAGTCCTTTAGTCGCCTCTTACGACATCCACAGGAAAAGACGGAGTAGTCCTTTTCTGACCCGGAACCACACGGGGAGCTAAACTTACTAACATTTCGGAATGTTAACTATTTATTTCAGACTTTAACAGTTATGTAGAGTACACAAAACCGAAGAGCATGCATGAAAAGAATAAAGAGTGTTGAAGAGGCGAACACACACCAACCACACACACACACACACACACACAAACACACACAACTGAAATATGTGATAATATGTATGTAAAGTATGTATGTTTAACAGTTATCATTCAAATTCAGCTTTTGAATTAAAAAAAATTTACAGGTCTAAATTGATAGGTATGGTAATTTCTAGATAACACAACTATCTGTTTTACACTTTTTCTTCATTTGCATCCACATTTACTTATAAGAAGCTGTTGCATGAATAGAGGTGTATTTTATGCAAGTCGATAGACAGGTTAAAACGTGTTGGTTACGAGAACCTAATAAACATCACTTCTTTCCTAATGAGTCTCATATCTACTTGTTTGTATGCTTACATAAAGTTTTCTAGAACGTAGTCGTATGTCGTTAAACTGTTATTTTTATGTTAAAATAATTTGCATTAATAAAAATAGACCATATCGTTTTTATTCTTTACAAGATTAGCAGAATTCTGTGTCGCTGGATAAAAATCTCACCTTAGAAAATGGTGGGTATATAGGTATGTATATTTATGTAGATATTTATATTTTTGAAGTATAGTAAGTATTAATAAATGTGTTGTGATTATTATCTTTTAAATTTAGTTTAGTTTAAGTTTTCTTTATATATTCACACCCACATAAAACTCTCCAATCGACCCAAAGGTTTGACTGTTAGAGAATGCTTTTAGCATTAAGTCCGCCTGTTGTACTTTAAACATGTATATGTGTGTACAATTAAGTATAAATAAATAATAAAGTAGTTTATTTAGAAAGTAAATATATATCTGAATTCTTATCCATATCTCTTTTGTATTTAAGTTTTCTAACAAACCAAAGGTTGGCTGTCAGAGAACGCTTTCAGAAGAAAAGTCCGCCTATTGTGCTATAAAAATTGTATTTTGTACAATAAAGTTTAAATAATTAAATAAATATACATTTACAGAATCGTTATTATAAACAATTACTTATAACAACAAAGTTTGACTACAGTTTTATTTGATCTAAAGCTCGTGGTTTAAATTTAACATTTTATTGTATTTTATAAATTTCAGCTTAAAGTTATAATTTTAGTCAAGTTAATAATAACTCAAATAAAATTATAACTTCAAGCTGTTATAGCTATAAATTACGAGTAAGTAAATAAAGAAATACAATTTTAAACAAAAAATATACATGCATAACACTTACACGGAAGCATATACAACACTTAACGTCTTATTACCGCAGTATTCGACGCTAACTGTACATAAAGAACTCAAGGCGTTAACTAGATCACACAACTTTGAAGAAATAATCACTTCATTTGGTATTCAACTTGATTTTTCATTAGGTGAAAGGAATAATTCTACTTGGAAAGCTACTTAATTCGTAGCAGTTTGTAGGTATAGTTAGAATTTACTTTTTTCAAGTAAATTTTAATTTTAACCTAATTTCAAGAAATTATCTTATACATAGCTTAGATATAATGTTTATGGCATGTTCACTTTGAAAACTCTTTTGAAATAAGTTGTGGGTACTTTTTAATAATGAAGTGGGGGCAAATTTTTATTTTTCGCTTCAGTTGGCGAAAATCAAGGGCGAAAATACTCTATCAAAATGAAAATAAAATAGTTTGTGAAAGAATATTCTATATTTTTAATTCACTTTATCTATTTTTACATGTCTAAAACACATGTTGGAGTCACTTTAACGTCTGTAAAACGATTTTAAATTACTTTAACATATTAAAACATAACGAGATTTAGTTATCAAAATAACTCATTCATTACATTAAAAAGGAAAAACAAATACTCGTATCTACTTAATTCAAAATTAATCTCGAAGGCTTTCAAAGTATAAAATGTACAAAGATTACGATAATAGCATTGAGAACGAGGCAATCCATCATTGATAAATTAAAAGGGAAGTTTAGGCAACAGTAATTTTGATAAGCATTTTAAAAACTCCACCACAAAGGAGCAATATCCCTGTTGATAAAAACGTGGTATTGAAGATGCTTGCCGTGTTTTCGCCTAATAATCATAACTGTGTATTTATTCTGGTCTGGGAGAAAAGAAAAACATAGAATGTACCAGCTGCTTTTCTTCCCGCGCAGATCGTAAAAGTCAATCGAGGGAATGGGCGAGAATCTGAATCATATTATTAGGGGGGTTCGGTTAGCAACTCATCCCCATTATGATTTTTCTTATTCCACCTTCATGCCCACCATCTTGCTAAAAGTAGCCTAGATCTTACCGCCCTTGGCTCTGTCAGCCCCGTTAGGGATAAAGAAGTGATAGTGTATTGTATAATTTGTAACTTGTTCGTTATCAGAAATAAATTTTATAATATCTTCTACTAGCGTCATTAATTAAATTAGCAAGTTAATAGTAAGGTAACACACAAAAACACTAAAAACACAACAACTCAAATGCAACAGTAAACACAATATCGCAAGCTTAATTTTATGGCGTAGTTTTCATCGTATACTGTAAGGACCTCGTCAGATACTAATATTTATATATTTTATTTATTCATGGCAACAAACAGTCATGTACAGAGTAATATACTAATAGTTAGTAGTTATAACCAATATATCAAAACAACAAACGCAAGCGATTTTGTGACGGTTACAATCGGAGCTGTGTGGTGTGAGCTTTAGGCAACAGAAACTTCGATAAGTAACTTTATTGACTCGCACCAGTTATTATAGTAAATTACTCGAGTCAGACTGATGATTGACGCGAAAATGTAAACAAGACGTAAAGAAGCCACTAAATGAAATTGGAAATAAACGAAAATGTCAAGTTATCCCAACTTTAGTGCCTTCTCTCACAGTTTTAATAAACAAACAAAGAAATAAGGAAAGTTCTTCTGCGTATTGTTCCCTTTGACCTCGAAACCTAAATGAGAACGCCAAGGAAATTTGACGCAAAACAAATTTATTACAACATTGCAATTAATTTTGTACATTTTTCTGCTGAAACCGGGGGAGGTAATTACTTTTGGATTGAGTCGGTGAGAATTGAAAACGAGCGTTTGCGTAAATGAATCGGCGATGGTCATTTGTTTCTTTTCACATTAGGATTTCGGAAACAGTATTTTCCGAGTATTCGATTTGTTGCATTTTGGACGGGATTGTGAAGCGTTGAATGCCGTGATTGCTCGTTCGCGTGCATCCTCTGATGGTTTATGCTCGGTAAAAACCACCGGTTATCTACTTCTGTAATGGGCGTAGTTAGGCAGAGAGAAGAATGGGTAGGTAATGTTTAGTCTAAAACAAAACAGTTTTGCTTTTATTAAAATCGTGTCACAGATTGAATAGGGATGATGACTGGGTCAGAAAAGTATTATTCTAAAAGTCCGTTAGTTAGATAATCCAAAAATAATGTACCCATATTTTTCAGTTTATCAAAAAAGTAAAAATTCACAAAGATACAGAGTATCTAAGTTCCAGAGTGGGGGTTTGTGACGTCACCAATGTGTAAAAATCGTACAAAAGCGTGATGTCATGCGAAATATAAATGCGCTGTATCTTCGTCATTTATTGTTTCTCAGAGAAATGAAAAAATATGTGTACAATATTTTTTAATAATCTAACCGGTGGGCCTTAAATATTTTTGGTCAAAATTGAATTGGTGACCACAAGCGGCATACAATATGGCTACGTGCTTCGCAGGGCACGTCTGTTCACACTGCCATATAATGATATGTCTGAGCTAAGTATGACCACAGTGTATTATATACTAGCGTAAGTATTAAAAATGCCATTAGTAGGCAAATCCATCAGTATTTCTTATTAATCAAAAATTTGCCTTATGTATGTTTTATTGTTTTACTTATAATCTTAATAGTTTCACTTCATACGAGTTTTTAATAACGAAAAAAAACATTGTTATTGGTTAAAAACTTCATTTCAGTTCATTGAGTCATTTATACTGTTTAATTTTTTTTTTTAATTTTGAATTAAAAAACTCTGACGAAAGTGAGAACCTGTACTAAATGGTTAATATAAAGTGTAAATTATACAGAGTCTAAGAAAATACACTAAAACTATTATAAGGGTGAATTCAGTCCAAGATACCGCGCAACTTTCCCCAAGGAACATACAGAGAAATATGAAAAATATACAGGGTCTAACAAAATATACTGAAACTATTTTAAGGGTGGATTCAGTCAGTGATACTGAACAACTTTCCTCAAGGAACATATGTCGAAAAATGAAAAATAATTTTTGGCTTTCCGTACAAACTCGGATCAGCTGATCGGTCAACTTGTATGGGAGGTCAAAATTATTTTTCATATTTCGGTATATGTTTCTTGACGGTATATAGTTAGCGAATTACAAAAAAATACATAGATGCAAACTTTCGCATTTATAATATTAGTAGAATTAAATGACTGTTGTAGTTATTATATATAATATTCGATAAGTAATTGTGTAATTTCTTAATTACTATTTGCTAACTTCATACAATACGAGTATATGCGCCCTTGCCTTCTAGGAAAAATCTTTATCTACGCCACTGACTCGGTAGGCCAAATGAACGATCGCCACCATAAATACTGGCTCGACGATGTAATGCTTACAATATTAATAATGGTATTCGTGACTTGCTCCTACGTTCATTTCATCTTAGACGTTTGCTATGATCTATGGGGTTTCGAATTAGACAAAGAAATGTCGTTACAATACGCGCATTAGTGCAACGTGTGCTGTAATGATTCTTTGTTGTGAAAAGAATGTTTTGTCTATGGTGTATTTTTTTACTTAAAAGCAAAATACTTTTATTATCTTCTTCTTCTTTAGGTGCCGCTACATTTCTAAAGATCGGCAGTCAGCTCTTTAAATCTTTATTTGTCCATGGCAAGCCTGAACAGTTGTTCTACTGTTTTGATACCAGTCCCTTGTCTAATGTTCTTCAGCCAAGACATTTTGTGACCCCCACCCTGCGCTTTCCGGAAATTTTACCCATCTTATTGTCTGGAGCAAATTATATTGTGGGTTTCTTAACACGTATACCTGTATTTCTTAATATTATATTATCTAAGAGCATTTGATTAGTAAATAATTTAAAAACAAATAATAATTAAAGTAAATAAAGTTCTACGAGTCTTTTTTCTGAAGTTTTCTAGATACTTGCATTATATAATTACATATTTTTGTTTTTTTGTTACATTTCTTAATCTTGAATTTTACTAATATGTATTTAATCTACAAGTTTTCTATTTACGTGCCTTCCAATAGTTTGTATTACTTTGGCACCCACTGCCGGAACTAAGAATGTAAGCTTAAAACTTGTTGCATTTGAAAATGCTAACGCTACTAAAACAACATACAAAGCAAATAACGTCAACAGTTAGTCCTTTCCTTTCCAAGACATTTTATCCGAAGTCTTATCACAATGCCCCTAATCTGTAGAGGCAGCGAAACAGATATCACGGCAAACAGCGGGTTCCCGTTTTGTCTACTGGTTCGGCTTTTTAAAGGTGAAAAGGGTCAAAGTCTATCATTAGCCCGAAATACAAGAATATTTGTTTCTATTGTGCAATTTTAGAGTAACTTAAATCTTTGGTATAGATTTTTTATGTCATTTTCTTTACTTTAAATATTTTTGTTTTAAAATTGAATACAAAATATTTTTTAAATGGGATCTTACTCGTACATTAAAGCTTTTACTCGGTTAATTTACGTCGTACTTAAATTGGTTCACAGTATTGTCTGAATAATAGAAGTACTAGGTACCTTGGCGTAATTCCCATTACTCTGTCAGTCAAAGTAACCCTCCTGCAGCTAAGAATAAAACAAAATGTGTGGAGACCAAGACAGCAGGCACACGAGGGAAATACAAACATACGCATTGTCACAGTTGGCTAGGGGTCTGCTGTTCTTGCCAAATAAGTCGTAACAGATAGCAAATGCGCCGCCAAGATTTATACGAACTAGCTCATGTTTGTAAGTTTAATCGCTTGATTTATTTCCTATGACTCTCGTCTTAACTCACTGGTAATAGAGATAATTTTACAGAGAGGAGACGAGCTACGTTTCTGTACGTTAATAGGTACCTCATCATCATCAGGTCTTTCTAGTCTCAACTGCAGGAGCATGACCCTCTCTGAACTGCCAGGGTAGCCAGAGGATTTCGCCTACACTTTCCACGGTGTCCAGACGGTTTGGAAAGGTCTTACGATATCCAAAGTCGTCTTCTACGTCATCCACGGAATAACTTGTAGTGATTCTATCTACTCTGCCAAAAACCACACGGCAAATTAAATTAAAATAAAAAAAAATATTATAACTACTAATATCAATTCTACGACTGAAAATTGAATATCAGTTTGTTTTAAAATTTTCACAGAATGGCATATACTTACAATAGGTACATACCAAGTACTCTAAGTATGTAAATCCTCCTAATATTAATAAACAGGCAAGTGCAAGTCGGACTCGTACATGAAGGGTTCCGTACCACCGTACAATGTTTTAAAATGCTAAAGAAACACGTTTCTTGTATGACGACCCCCTTTAAATTTTAACTTTATCTTATTTTTAATATTTGTTTTTATAGCGATATCGGTGAAAAATTCAAGTAGGCATCTAGTTATTGCCATTGTAAAGATCGATTGTAAAAAAGGCTGAAAAAAAAACACGTTTCTTGTATGACGACCCCCTTAAACTTTTAACTTTTTTATATTTATAGTATTTGTTGTTATAGCGGCCATAGTAATACATAATCGGTGAAAATTTCAAGTGTCTCGCTATAATGGTTCAAGAGATAGAGCCCTGTGACAGACGGACAGACAGACGAAAAGGCGGACAGACAGCGGAGTCTCAGTAATAGGATCCCGTTTGCACCCTTTGGGTACGGAACCCTAAAAATGAGAAAGTTTGTATGGATGTATCAATGCTTGTTCCGCTTACACGCCAAAACGGCTGAACAGTTTAAAATTAAATTTGGCATGTCGATGGCTTATCACCAAAACTAACACATAGGATAGTTTTTATCCTGGAGAAATGTAACGTTCCTATGGTAATGTCATAAATTTGCTTTGCAACGCTTGCTACAACTAATAATAGATCTTAAGTAGCTTAGGTATATAAGAGAATAAATCTATGTAAGTAATCAAATCTAACATATAAGTAATATTAATTGGTTTTGACCCCATTTCAGCTCCAAAGCAACTGTTATAAAAGCGAGAACAAATTGACTTCTTCGTACTGCTGAATAGGGGGCTAAAAGCACGGAAGGTGAGAAATTACGGTATTATAGAGGTGCTAAAACCGAGTTCAGATATGCATTCATCGCGGACTCCGAAGTCAATGATTGTAGGATTGCGTGCGCCGATTTGATAACGAACTTAAAAGCGCAATCTGTTGCAAACGTGGACATTCCAATGAAATTTCAGCTACTAAACTAGAAACTGAACTTAAATTGAAATCTCAATTTCACTATTGCAATATTTCATGTCAACTTTCAATATTTTTTTTTACCTATTTATATTAGGTGAAAAGAAATTAGAAACTTACCTTAAAATGTTAAAATACTATTTATGGAATTAACGAAATTCCTTAATAAATAAAACAAAAGTCTCTAATTAGGTATTTGTTAAAAAAAACAAAGAACATTTGATTTATTTAAATTAATAAGTAGTTAATGTACTTACAATAAAATTTCAAAAGTTGGAAGCGCCCGCGTTATGCTCAAGAATTTTTCTAGCCATGTTGTTTTTCGTGTGTGTAAGTGGCCAACACTAGTATTAGATTGTTTAAGCAGCCTAAAGACGTCTGAAATAGCTTGACGTGCCTCCGAAGCACGGCGGAGTGCGGAAAATTATGCCACTTTTGGTCACCCATCCAAGTGCGGACCAGCGGACCATATGCTTAACTTGCGAAAGCGCTAGAAATGCGTTTCCTCTCCAGGTCACCGAGCTCCGAGCCTTAAAAATACTGAATATAAGTGCAGGATATCCCTCATATTCTTTCATTGAATAGCCAAGCATTTTAATTCGTCAGCGTAGCTGGTTGCACGTAAACACAAAATGCCATTAACAGTTGAATGAAGGAGCTTTCACTGCGGAATTACTTTTTTCTTTCATTTCTTTCATTAATGTAAAATTCAAATCTACAGAACCTTTATTTATTATTCTCCATTTGCATTTGCATTACTTATTCACAATACTAGTATTCCGTTAAGGTTTTATCGGCTTGAAAGACCTCGACACTTTCTAGCACCAATCATAGTTAGATTTTTTTTCATTCGCTAGAATACTCAGAACCGATCTTCCGAGAGTACTTTAATACTTTGATCATCTAGCCAGAAAACACTCCGATTACATAAAGAAACTTATGGTGACTGGTAGGTTGGAAGGAAAAGACCAAGGGACCGTAGCACGAAACCGATGCCCGATGGTCTGACCAAACAAAATAACACCTGAACACCAAGATCTTTAAGGCACTGGAACAGGCAAAAGATCTGAACAAATGGGGGTAGATCGTAAAGAACTTCGGGCACAACACGACGCTCAGCAGTGAGCTGACAACTGAAGGAGGAGAATACCATAAATCCTTTCATGAAGTTCTAACAAAAACAAAAAAAGTAGAATAGACAATATGCATGTGATTCAGAAACGAACAAAAAAAATGATGTGTATACTTCATTGCTAAAGAAAAATACCCATATATATATCTTTTCAATTTAACGTGTTTCCATTGAGAAATTAATTATTTAAAAGCTGTATTTTTAAAATTCCCTCGCAAATTTCCGAAACGCCACGTGACGTCACGAAACACTGTCAAACTTAATTTTCTAAATAGTCTGTGCTGTCAATCACAAATTAAAAAGAAGAAGACTATCTGTCACTGTCAATAAGTCATTTGTAATTTGCAGTGTTACCAGATTGGGTATTTTTTTCGCAATTCTGGGTAAAAATGGGAAATTTTAGAGAAAAAAAATAAATCTTTTGGAGAATTTTGGGTATTTTTTTTCTTAAATAATATAAATTTGTTTGATTAATTACGGTAGGTAGTACATTATCTTATAGCTTATAGTAGCAGGCAGCTAGTCTACTACCTATTAAATTATAAATAATTGAAGTAGGTACTTACAATACTACTGTGTAGTTTTGCAAACGATGACACTACTCATTTTGCTCACAATATGTATTTTTTGTTCACAATAGGTATGTACAGTTGCAGTTGAATGGTATAATCCGCTAATTTACTAAACCTCTAGCTGTTTGGCATTACAGCTCGGTTTTGTAAAACAGCGAACCCTAATACGCGGAATGATTCCTTACATTTGCATATTTGGGCATATGAAAATATATTTTGTCAGGTGCAGTTACGATGTTATTTTTGCACATAGGAACCATACAATATTTATAATAAGATTTTGTGCGCCCTTCCATTTGTAATGAATTGATATTAAAAGCTTTAATCACTCACTTATAATCACAAATTAGATAGTATTACTTATAAAATAAAACTGTGAATCCAAATCTTCGTTGTTTTGTTGATAATATTTTGAATTTGTAATTTGCACTTGACTGACACTGACATATAAGTGTATCTATGACATTGACAATGCACGGTGACGTCACAGAAAAAAGCGCAAAATGGCACCGCGTTTATAGTCGTCCAAAAATAATAGTAATTTTAATTATTTTTTTAAGCTTATTTAATAATATTCTGTAAGTGTTATATTTTTTTCCGGTTATATAATAACTTATAGAATCGTTTAAAAAAATAAAAAAATAACATGAATATACCCTATTTTACAGCTGCTTCTGTTCCCAACGTGGAAGGGACATACCCGTAATAAATCGAACCACGGTCTATACATAGTATACATAGTATAGACCGTTCTTTAAGTATACTATAATGATTTCATTATAGTATAAGTAATGAAATAAAAAAAAAACTTCGACATTCTCATACAAATCGCCGGGGCAGTTGCACACTTTTGTTTGGAAATGCCGATATTTTTTTTAGTTTTTTGGCTATTATTTTAATTTCATTAGGTATAACTATAATAATCTAGTATAGACAATGTTTCGATTTATTACGGGTTTGTCCCTTTTACGTTGTATATTAAACTCCATACAGGTTCAAGGCAGTGAGTATTGTCGGTTAACTTTCCAACTCCGCCGTCGTCGTCTAAACTGTGCCTGTCAAATATTTCAGCAGCACAATGAGCCGCGTCCAGACTCACTGATAGACTCCCGAACCACGGAATACAAGGAACTTAACACCAAATCGAACTTTCACTGTGAGAGGAAAAATAGGAACTAAGTCTAAGAGACGTAAGAATCTGTAGAAAAATAGAGAGAACTCTACCAGGTAGAGTCGCTCTCATAATAATATATGTATGTATGACGATTTATTAGTTATGTAGACACAAATTCTTTGGATAAAATATTTTTTCAAGAGTATGTAGGTACTTCTGTCTGTCCAAAAATCTGATATCCTTATTTTGAATGCTTAGTAACAGTTTTTATGATATTATATAGAAAAAAGGTATAAGATAGAAAATGGTAATGATGTGCGTGCAACTGCGACTGTCCTACTCTTATCCTCACTAAAGTGTACAAACTGGTGGTGGCGTCGTAGATTGCTGGATTACCTCTAATATACTTGAGTTCAGCGATAGTTGATCCACGCGTCAACTCGTGAACGGGTGACGCCATCCATCGGTTGTCTGGAAGAAATCGCTTTTAGCGATAAGACCGCCCATTGTACATTTTAATGTATTTTTATTCTTATTGTATATTTTTTTATATTTTACTTACTTACTTACTTAGGAACTGGTCACCTCGGCTCCATTTTTAGGTTTCCGTAGTTAACAAGGAACAATTATCGTTTCGCCAAGTCTGTCTGTCTGTCCGCGGTTTTACTCAGAGGCTATTAGTATTAGAAAGCTGTAATTTAGAATGTCAATGTTGTGCCCATACCTGTTTCTGTTGGGAGCTCCACCCTCGAAGTTGTAGACCAGTATACCTACCTGGGTCAATCGATCCAGGCAGGAAGTTCCAGCTTCGAGGAAGAGGTCTTTCGACGAATCCGACTCGGCTGGGCAGCGTTCGGGAAGTTACGCAGTGTCTTCTCGTCCAAAATACCTCAGTGCCTTAAGACGAAAGTTTATAATCAATGTGTGTTACCAGTGATGACTTACGGCTCCGAAACGTGGTCCCTTACTATGGGTCTCATAAGAAGGCTCAAGGTAGCTCAACGCGCTATGAAGAGGGCTATGCTTGGTGTTTCTCTACGTGATCGAATCAGAAATTAGGAAATTCGTAGGAGAACAAAAGTCACGGACATAGCCCAGCGGATTAGCTCGTTGAAGTGGCAGTGGGCGGGACACATAGCGCGACGAACCGATGGCCGATGGGGCAAAAAGGTTCTCGAATGGCGACCACGTACTGGCAAGCGAAGCGTAGGACACCCACCCACAAGGTGGTCAGATGACCTGACCAAGGTCGCTGGAAAGCGCTGGATGCAGGCCGCTCTAGATCGGTCATTTTGGAAAACCTTGGGAGAGGCCTATGTCCAGCAGTGGACGTTATGCGGCTGAAATGATGATGATGATGATGAATTTAGCAAGGCTACGTATATTGATCACGCCGACAAAGTAGTAATATAAAATCTTGAAAAAATATCGGGTACCCCATACATATAAAGTAGAACTAAACCATTTTGTATAATACTTCTAAAATAAGACAGAAATATAACAATGTAAGAGACTTTGTAGTTTCTATTTACTTATTAGTTCACAATCTGAACCAAACAATTTGCATACAGTTCCCATGCGTGCTGTCACTCCACAGTTCACAGTCGCTTGCACACTTTGGACTTTTGTCTATGGATTGCAAATTCGATGTCTTTGCTTTGCATATCGAAACGTTCAGACGGATAAACGATCTTTTCTTTTTTTTTTATCGAGTCACTGATTCGATTTCTTGTTATTTTTGTCTGACTACATTGTGTGTGAAAGTTTTACATTTTAATGGCAAAATAACTGTTCGTAAACGTGTTTTTTCAACGTTTTAAAATATATTAATGTACGGAGGCACGGAACCCTTCATATACGAGTCCGACTCGCACTTGATCGGTTTTTTACTTATTGTAATGACTATTATTCCAAGAAGTGGATTTTTACGCACGTATATTGGGCGTACAGCATTACTTTTTGGCCAGGGGAAGACGTAAAATTTTATCAACACTACAGGTAACGATGAAGAAAGCCCATAAATATAGTAAGACCTGGTAAATAGCAACTTCGCTTTTGTCTCTGGTGGCCAATTCTTGTGATCTAATTATATTGAAATCGTATGGGTATGGAAATGAAGACACTATTTATTAACAAATATGCAGGTAGCGTCTACATTTCTGCTTGACACTTTAATAATAAATTGTACCTACAATTTTTCATGGTTTATGTATGTAGAGTTAGTTTAAAAGTGGTCTCCATTTTTATAAGAGAAATCAAAATGCCACAAAAACATTTGTTAATCCCGAACACAATTCCTGTTGTTATAGGCCCGTTGAATCAGCGATAATTTTAATGCCCGCCTCACCCGGCCTACATAATTAATTAAAAATCTCAGATCCCGACGGAATGTTCAAATTAGAGATGAGACGTCGATATCAATTTCAACCGATACGATACCGTTACCGATGTGCTTGAAGATATGTATCGGCGATTATAATATCATAATAAATAAAAGATATTTTGTTAAAAATTTTATATCTGTATTATAGTTTTTTGTATTTTTTTTTTATTTACCTATTTCGTTGTATTATCTTAAAATACTTTATTTCAAAGAACATATTAACTTTACATATTTCTTAAAAGACAATCTAGCAATTGTTTAATAAAATAAAATAAAAACTACAACTAAAATAAAAAGAAATAGTAAAAATAAATTTCTTAAATAAACTACTATACCAAGATATAAATATTTATATAATTGTGGTACGGTTTGATAAACAAGTAATTATTTAAAAAAAAGAAAGAATAAGAATTAAATTCTTTAATTTCAAACCCCACTCGATAGGTTTGAAAAGATTTTTTATGCCGTGCAATTTGGCGTCAAAAACCCGCTATTTTGATTTCTAATAATTTTAATATAGCCTATGACACCCCAGTGGTTAAAAAAAATCTTACCATGTATAATTTATTCAATTCGAATTTGCCGTTTAGTAGTTACTTGGGAACATATAGTTATAGGGACAAACATACAAGTCAAACACATCACCATCCTTTTCGGCTTTGCCGCAGTCTAGTAAAAAATACTAGATTCCACGCAAGTTTTTATGGAAAGCCGAAAAAAAGAAACTAGAGCAAATAGCAGGGAATTTCCACATATCATAGATTCTTACAATTTCATAATAATGAGCTTATTACATTTTAAAGTAGACAAAATATTACATAAAAGTAGCGATATTGTATCCGATGTATTTTTACTGAAGGAAGATGCCTTCAAGCGTCTGTAATGGAAAGGATTCGGCATCAACATCAAGGTGAGTACCTATATCACTCACCTTCGATTTGCCGACGATATAGTTGTCATGGCAGAATCCATGGAAGACTTAAGTATTATGCTCGGAGACCTTAATAGAGTTTCACAACAGGTGGGCCTTAAAATGAACATGGACAAAACGAAAGTAATAACATGGACATTCGTCCATGTCGCGCCCTTACCTGTTTGTGTTGGATGGGTCTCATAAGAAGGCTCAAGGTAGCTCATCGCGCTATGGAGAGGGCTATGCTTGGTGTTTCTCTACGTGATCGAATCAGAAATGAAGAAATTCGTAGGATAACAAAAGTCACTGACATAGCCCATTTTTTTTTTTTTTTTTTTTATGATTGACATATATAGGTTGCCTCAGACGGCATATCCTACTCCACCGGACAAGGTTTGAGGAGCGGGCCAAGGGCCCGGCTTCCTATATTTATATACTACTAGCAACAGCGCAAAGGGCTCCCAAGGGGGAAACCTCGGCTTTGGGCGTGCTAGGGGGTATGGCAAATTTTGGGGTGCTGCAACACCCATGTTTTGCCTGAAGGGCCGAAGCTACGGTTGCCAGAAGGGCCTAATCAGGACGCAAATCGTCCAGGTGCCGCCGGGCGGTACCTAGTAAACGAGCTAATGTTTCTACGCCTATGCACTCGATTCCGGCGAATGCGGGGGGGACGGATCGCGTGGGAACTCTGGCTACTCGGAGCCGCAGAGTTATCGAATTTGACCATGTCAGCCGTCATTTGGTCATCGGGATCGATAAGAACATGCCTCGGACGTCTGCCGGTGAGTCTACGAGGGTTATGTTCAGGGGTATAGTTAGCTGCCTCTCTAACTAAACGGTTCGGGTGGTTTGTTGCTTTATCAAAGTGGCGTACGGACGCTTCTTTCATAAAGTGTTTAATAGATGGGAGTTCTAGATCGCGATGGAGGTCGCTGTTCCGAGCTAGCAATGGAGCATTGGTAGCTCTGCGAACGAAGCGGTTTTGGACTCTTTGGAGTTTTAAGATGTTGGATGGAGCAGCGTGTGCAAAAACTACGCTTGCATATGTAAGAACTGGGCGAACGCAAAGTTTGAAAAGAGTTAACTTGTTGCCAAGAGAAAACTTTTCGTTGCGTATCATGGGATTTAAGCGGCTCAAGTAAAATGATGCGGTGTTGCATACATTTTTAATGTGCTGCTTGAAGGTCAATCGGCTGTCGAAGGTGACACCCAGGTACTTGGCCGTCTTGGTCCAAGGAATGGGTTTACCGAATAGGGAGATTTGCCTTATGGGCTCGGGTCGATGTTGGGGGTTGTTCTGAGGTCGTCGCGCACCTTGGTGATCCTTCGTAAAGTAAACTGCGTTACTTTTCTCAGGGTTCACCTCGATGCGCCACTTCCTGAACCACTCGCCTAGCGCGTCGACTGCTCTTTGGAGTCGCGTACCTATGGTTTTAACCTGGGTGGCAGAGCAATAGAGGGCTGTGTCGTCGGCGAATAGAGCCAACTCCACGCCTTGGGTCCGCGGAATGTCACTAGTGTATAGTGAGTAGAGTATGGGAGAGAGAACAGAGCCTTGCGGAACTCCGGCTCTTATGGGGCGGGGCTGAGAGAGACACCCTTCATATCTGTAGCGAAAGGTTCGGTTCGACAGGAAGTTTCGTATGATGTGCACGAAACTGTCCGGCAGTCCCATGTTTGCAAGCTTGAAGAGCAAGCCTGCGTGCCAGACTTTGTCGAAGGCTTTCGCGACGTCAAAGAAGAGCGCCCCCGTACGGCGGCCCCATCGACGGAGTTTGAGAATGTGCTCCGTGAAGCGGTGCACTTGATGAACGGAGGAGTGTTTGGGGCGAAAACCAAATTGTTCATCGGGAATGAGTGGTCTCCGGGATAACTGAAGGTATTCCCTGAGTCGTATGGCAATAATCCTTTCATATATCTTTCCCAAGCAGCTCAGAAGGCTGATAGGTCGATATGATGTCGGATTTTTCAGGTCTTTACCTGGTTTGGGAATGCCTATGACTGTTGCGTGTTTCCAGGCATCTGGAAATGTGCAATTTGCCAGGCAGGCATTAAATATGCTGACTAGGAGGAGGAGGAGGGTCTGTGGTAGGCGTTTGAGGATGCCAGTGGAGATACCGTCAGCACCGGGTGCTTTCCGGTTTTTTAAAGATTTGATGATCGATTGAACTTCTTCAACCGTCGTCGGGGCTAGAGGGGTCTCGGGAGGAATCGTGGCAGATGCGGTGAGCCGTTCTGCATGCGATTCAATCTCAAGGAGATGGACGGGGTCTACTGGCTCACGACTAGGAGAGCATTGGCTCTCCAGGCTGTCTGCTAGGCATTCAGCTTTTTCGTCATCATCGAAGGCGATGGAGCCGTCTTCCCTGTTAAGGGGAGGGGTAGAGGAGATGTAGTCAGTCTTAAGGGATTTCGCTACACGCCAGTAAGCTGTGTGCGATGGTGAGATTTCAGAGAGAAGAGTACCCCAGCGTTCGTCCCTAAGTTCCGCTATTCTTTCTCTAACTCGCCGTTGGAGATAGCGTAGGTTGGAGCGGGCTTCTTCAGTCGGGTAGAGGTCGTGCAGTCTAGCTGCGGCTCTCTTTTCTGTCATCAGCCGTCGCATATCCTCGGGCAGTTCGAACCTATGGGTAGGATCCATAGATGGGACCTGCCGAGAGCAGTCCTTTATGGCTGCTTGCAGATGGCTGGTGAGAGATGAGATTGCCAAGTCTGTTTCGTCAGTGGTGGTCACCCTATCGGGAATAGAGTCCAAGTGCGGGGAGGACTGGTCGAGTACTCTTGCGAGTTTCTTCCAGTCCGTTACTGTCCTTGTGTGGATTGTGCGTCCGTCGTCTGTCGGTCCTAATTGGAGTACTACTGGTCGGTGGTCGGAGTCAATGTCCGGGTACACTTCTGCTGAACATACCTGAAGGGTAATGTTCTTTAGTAGTGCTATGTCGAGAACGCTGGGGTTCCCTCCTTGTTCGGAGTTGGGGTATCGGGTAGGCGCCAAGGTGGCTACAACGTCAAAGTCTAGCTCGTCTGTAAGACGCTCTAGTCTCTTTCCGTTGGGCGAGTTAGTCACGGAGTGCCATCTAATGGATTTGCTATTGAAATCGCCCGCCAAAATGGTGGAGTTTCCTATAGCAAATAGGGTTTCTAAGTCTTCACGTAGCAATGTTTTATTGCCCGGTAGATATACGGAGGCTATGTTTATCGGCGAATGACCGGTCATCGCAACGCGTAGGAGGCAGCATTCGATATTTTCGAGAGACGGAGGGTCTAGTTGTACGCAATGTAGAGACCTTTTGTAATAGATCAGAGTACCGCCTTTTGCGGTGTCTGTTCTATCATTGCGAATGATGTTGTAGTTCGCAATACGCGGGTTGCGTTGGTGAGGTTTCAAAAAGGTCTCCTGCGCTAGAAAAATGTCTACTTGGTGATCTACCAAGAATTGGGAGATCAGTAGTTTCTTTTCTTTGAAGGCCCCGTTTGCGTTAAAGTACGCTAGGGTTAACGATCGCGGTTTATGTCTCTGATTGAGACTACCCATAATTAAGGCTGACGTGGTCTGACCGTTGACGCGACGGCCTTTATGCGCTCTATTTCAGAGCGATAACGCTGGAGGGTGCGCATCAGTCGGAAGCCGCACTCGCCGGCTTCAATGATGGCATGGCCTATCTCGGCTAGCTTGTCGAGATCCACCGTTTGGATCACGTCAAGCGCTACAGCGATGGCTTGGTCATCGCTGACCCCTGATTGCACTGCGGCCCCCCTCGAGGGCGCGGAGTGCGTTTCTGGGGCGGCAACGGCCGCCTGGCTTCCTTGTCTAAAGGAAGCCCAAGTGCTCACCGAGGGTGAGGGCACAAGGGGCTGCCTTTGAGACGGCTGAGAGACCGATTGTCTCTGCCTCATCGGAGGGAAGTCAGCTTCGTTGCTGAGAGTCGGGGGGGTACGGGGGGTTTTCCTCGCAGTCTGGCTGCGGGTAACCGGTCTGCGGTTGTTGACCGGAAGGGGACGTTTTGCGGCCTGCGGTGCTTTGGGACAGCCCCTCTAGTTGGCGGGGTGGTTCCCTCCGCAGAGAACACAGGCGGGCTCGCCCTCGGACTCTCGGGTCCTTTGGCACTCGGAGGTGTGGTGGTCTCCGGTGCATTTCACACATCTGGGCTTGGCATGGCAATTTCTTGCCGAATGCCCATAAAATTGGCAGTTGTGACACTGACCAATTCCCTTGCGTCTATGAGGGGGCTCTACTTTAAAATCGGTCAGTCCGGCGACCGATTTAACTTTGAAGATCTTTTTGCCCTCTTGGGACTTGTCTAAGATGACAAGTACCATGGGGAGTGGGGCCTTTTCCCTACCTTTGTACATCCTGTGTACTTCTCTTATTGGGAGGTTTTCAGCCTCCAATGTCTCCCTAACGAAGTCTGTTGAGACTTGTTGTGGGATCGGGCGAATGACTACCCGGAGGAGTTTGTCTTCCTCGAGGGAGTATGAGTGCCATGGTATGGCACGAGAGTTGAGGAGGGCCGTGACCGCCCTATAGTCCTCGGCGGTTTGCAGGGTCAAAGTGATCCCTAATTCGCTCTTTTGAGCCCTGACGTAGTTAATTTTTCGCTCCACGAGCGTCTTTGACAGGGGTTCCCATTGTGCCGCATCACGAATGATGATCGGCGGGGGCTTCTTTTTGCCGGCGACTGTGCGAGCCGCGGAGGGTGGGGTGACCTTAAGGGGGGCCCCATCGGCTTTTTTGGCCGCTTTTGGCGGCGGGAGTTCCTGGCTCTTGGAGGCTCCTGATGTCCTCCGCTGCCTTTTCAGGCCCTTCACTGAGAAGGCGAACTCCTCGTCTGAGGAGTCCGCAGTCTCGGTTAGGTCGGCCTTTTTCGGCACGGCCGGGGTGGGGGGGGGTGGGCTCTGTGTCCATTGCGGATGAAGCCGCGGACTTTTTGCCCAGGTCGGATTTGAGGGATTTGGAGTCTTGCTCCATTTCCTCTACTTCCTCCACGGGGAGGAGACTGAATTTATTATTTCCGGTCGCGGTCGGGGACGGGGGGGGGGGGGATTCTGGTGAGTCTCTCACCAGTGGCACCTTTTTATGGTGCGTGACAATTGGGGATGGTTTGGGTATGTCCCGAACCTGGTGAGGATTCTTCGTGGAGGACGAAGAAGGAGAAATGTGTTGGCGTGCCTTCCAGTCCTTGAACGAGTTCCGAAAGGCCGCTGACTTGCGGAACTGCTCTAGCAGTTCCGCATCGGATGGGGGGGGGGGCCATCTCACGGCAGGATGGCGGTTTCACGAAGCGGGGTGGGGGACCCCCGCCCGAGGGGTGCACTCGGGCGGTACTAGAAGGGGTCCTAGGTCTCTCTCCTTCGAGCGGAGAGGTGTGTACCTGCGTCCCTACTACGTGGTGTGTGTAGCTCTTCCGGTGAGCGGTCTACTGCCAACCTTGTTTGGGCTAGTAGGTGTGTACCTAGCTTAACTACCTAACCGATACCCGGGGTTGGCGAGGGAAGCCCCCAAGGCCAGTGGTCCCGGGCCCAGCCTCGGTTCTTGCCGTTACCCTGAAGGGGTAAAGGCTAGTGCCAGGGTCCGCACTACGTCGGCGGAGCAACCCGTATTGGCGTAGAACACCTCAACACGATTACTCCTACCGGCGGCCTCCTCTGAAAGTGAGGACTTTCTCCACACGCTAAATGTGCGGGCAAACAAGACGCGGGACTAGTTTATTGCCAAGAAACAAGAACACGACCCGTGGCTCTAAAAAGAACTCACGTTCGTGGGCGACTCCTTGGCACGCCGACCTACTCGGTACAGTCGGTTGGTCGACGCGTCAATTAGTCGGAGCGCTAAGCGCTTTCCCGTCCCTGGAATAAGTCCCGTGAAGGGCAGGTATTCCAAACAGAATAAGTCCCGTGAAGGGCAGGAATTCTGTTTTCCCCGAAAGCCTCTGTTGTGAGTCAAGCAAGCTTGAAACTCAACAGTTGCCGAGAGTGTGCTGAGCGTCGAATCGCCCTCCCTGTCCTCTATTGTTCGTGACCGAGGTGACTCACAATAGCGAACCGGAACACAATAGCGACGAGCAGCAATACCAGATTGACTACCTGAGTTCGGGAACGTGCCGCGACAACACGTCCGTTCACTCCGACAGCTAACCCAGTATGTGATGATGGACATAGCCCAGCGGATAAGCTCGTTGAAGTGGCAGTGGGCGGGACACATAGCGCTACGAAGCGATGGCCGATGGGGCAAAAAGGTTCTCGAATGGCGACCACGTACTGGGCAAGCGAAGCGTAGGACACCCACCCACAATGTGGTCAGACGACCTGACCAAGGTCGCTGGAAATCGCTGGATGCGGACCGTTCTAGATCGGTCTTTTTGGAAAACCTTAGGAGAGGCCTATGTCCAGCAGTGGACGCTATATGGCTAAAAGGATGATGATGATCCGATGTATAAAAAAATATCGTAATAATTTTAATATTACCGATATTTCGAAATAGGTATTTGTATCAGATGCATCCCTAGTTAAAATTTCCAAACGAAACCTCCGGTTATTTTAAAATAAATGTACCTAATAGCTGTGCTAATGGCAGTTCAAGTGCCAAGTTGTAAATAATTGATTGTATCAGTACTCAGGGATTTATTTTTTATTAGAGTATTAAAAGTTACCGTTGAATTGGATACTTGACTGTGTTTGATTTTGTACAATATTTTTACGAAACAACAATCAACGCTCAAAAATTTTTTTTATGAGATCTGCATTTAAGGTAATTATTGATTTATACAGCAATACTATGTTCGGGACAACATCTAACTTAAAACTATGTGATGGAAAATTTTGCCACGAGCGAGATTCAAACTCACGGCCCTCACATCTGTTCCATAAGTGCACTTTCAATTGTGCTACCGTGACTTCGAAACACCTCAAAACACCACCAACAATTAAATGTTGTATTTAGCAATTCAAATATTATGATAGCATGAAGGAAAGTGGGAGCGTGGTCGTGGTGGGGACATTTCGCTATGTCTTTCGTACGCGCAAAACCTAATGGCAGAGTAGTGACGTCATATTTCTATACGTGCATCATTTTTATGTTATGTACTTGACAGTTCCCCTTTCCACCAGATTTAGGATTATACTCGTAAGTTTCTTATTTTTGAGCGGATTAAAAAAAAACCATTTCCGGATTCAGATTATGTTCATATTTGATACTAGCAGTCCACCCCGGCTTCGCCCGTGGTACACACATAGCCTATGTCACTCGGGAATAGTGTAGCTTTCCAACGGTGAAAGAATTTTTTTAATCGGCCCAGTACTTTTTGAGCCTATTCATTACAAACATACAAACATACAAAAATAGGTACAAATCTTTCCTCTTTATAATATAAGTATAGAAGTATAGAAGTATAGATGAATAATACAAAAATTGTATTATTCATATTTTTCTCTTAAATAAGTATTTGATATGAATAATACAAAAATTGTATTATTCATTTCAAAATTTGTGTCAGTACTAAATTAGCGCCTAATTCAGTACTGAACTGACACAAATTTTGTATGTATTATTTTAAATTATTAAAATTTTAACTTTACGATGGACAAACTAAACAAGGCATTTCTGTTTAAACAAACAATTTGGTATCTTAAATAAGAACTTAAGTATTTCAAATCCTTGTAAAAACCACTAAGTATTTCAAATTAAGTTGTAAAAAGCTCTATAATACTCATATCGACACTGTTAATAAGACGTATGAATGAATAAGTACCTAATGACATTATAATAGTTGGATGGATATAAATTTTAGGTCAAAGTGACTTACTATTAGCCTGATAACATATACTTACTGCAAAGTAAGAAAAAAACCCATCGAAATCGCAAAGAAGATAATGTCCTGCAAAAATACTATAAAACTTTGGCATTTAGTAATGGTACAGCTTTTTATGTTTTTTAATAAACATAAAAAGCTCTACCATTACAAAATGCCAAAAGTTCAGATGCATTGAACTAGAAACATAATTAAGTATGGTAAAATGCTTCATTGACTCGTAAAAATTTATAGATACCAAATCAAGATTTTCTTACTTTGAAGTAAGGAAAACTTTGAACCTCTATTGCTCGCAGGCTAGCTCCTAATTCGAGTAATGGCTTTTTGTAAAACTACCCTAAATGCGTGTTCATCGGGATTAATGGAAAAGTTTATGGTTACCTTAAGTATTTAGAACAAGGATTAATATTCTGTCGTTTCTAGCAGGAAGCTTCCCAAAGCCGACATGGAAAGGGTATTAAACAGTGGCTTCGATAAACGGCCCAATAAGTTATGTAAAGTGCGGTGCATCGGGTAACATTACATCCCCTACATGCCGTGGGGTTGGAACGCATGCGCGTGCACTGTCGGCCGCGCACGGCATATGCGGAATATTAAAGGAGGAAAGAGAAAAAAATTAACTTGTGAAGCCATTTTCGTCTATCGTCCCCTCGCCCGCCACTCGGTTCGGCTTCTCTAGACAGAGAGGCTCGCGCGCCCGTACCGTGTGAACGTCGATCGTCGTTCGCCGCTCACAGCGCCCGCTCCGCATTCGAGGACCGGTTTAGCCGGTGTGTGTTTTCGACCAATAATAATTGTGCAGTGTCTTCGAACCACTTTTGAAAACCTTCAGCTCTGTGGACGCCTCTAAGTTGGACTTCTGTAAAAATTCTTGTACTTTTCTGTGAAGTGTAAGTTCGCGAGAAGTTGTTGCGCCGCGTTGTGTGTAGTTGCGAAGTGACATAAACTCTTCTATTGGATAGATTATGTGTTTTATGTTGAAGTTTAGTTCTTGGTTTTGATGACGCGTTTATTGTGAAGTTCAGCAAGTTATTTGAGAAGGTTAAACTTTTACTCAGCTCTAAGAAAAAAATTGTACGAGTCGACTAAAGCTAATCGTCGGATGACCACGATTTTACAGGTATTTATTTTACATGTGATATATTTATTGTTTGCTTCAAAGCTTTTTGTATTTTAATATTTTGTATTCAATATTTTTATTTTGTTTTTATTATAACTTTTGCTTGCATCAGCTTTCACATATTAATTAGAACGTAGAATATAAGAATTTTATTTAAATTAATGTCATTTCTCGCCTACATTTTAGACTGTACCTTCCTACAAACATGTCTTCAAATATTTCTCACCTGCTCAACATCAGCTGTCCCGAACACGGAAACCGGCTTAAAATATCAATTTCCAAATAAGCCATCTACAATGTCAATTAAGATAAGCCCACAAAAAAAAAACGCCACGACACCTCTCTTTACTTTACGTGGTACTCGAGAAGTTATAACTCTATTGAATTTGGTTATTTATATTAACCCTAGAGAGAGCGTTCGAAAATAGACAAGAGTAATAAAAATCCATACTTCCATCTATAAATTATAGGAAGACGCTCTTTTTATTGGAGTAACGAATGGTGAGATGAGTAATGGGGCAAGTTTTACCGATAAATCATGCTTACCCTTAGCTCCTAGTCGGGTTTGGAAGCCCTCGGTTGTTAGTGTAGTCTGATACACTTATCGCAAGTCTGCCATCGGCAGGCGAAACTGTAGTCGATTTAGTTTCGTCTATTTAACGAAAAGAAACGATCGTGTAAATTCGTACAGTTAAGTACCTAGGTACATCTTGTGATCTCGATACTATTTGTTTGGCTATTTTAAGTTATTTGTTAGTTTTAGTACCTTTAGGTATTTATCCCTCACGGGGCAAACAGAGCATTTTGGGTTTTGCGGCTCTAAGCAAACAGAGCCAGCCCATAGCCTCAAAACCTAAAGCACCCTAAAGGTCTCTTTTAGCATGATGGTGGGCGAAAAGGTGGATAAAGGAATCAAAATAGTATTGGATTGCGGCTAGCAACTCATCACTATTTTAATTCCTTTGCCTATTAACATGTTTCGTTAACGTTTAACGATCTGAGCGGGAACAGAAACAGCTGGCACATTTAAAGATTTTCTTTTTCTCCCAGACTAGCTTGGCAAGAAATATTCGTAAAAGGTGAATTTCAAAGAGCTTGGAATGTACCTTCTCCAAAATTTTGTCACACTGGTTGATATACTGACAGTGATGTGTCATGTCATGTGATGCATGTCAGTGCTACAGCGATATAAAGTTTTCAACTTCTATCTTCCACTTACGAAAGAATCCTGCGTTCTTTAATAGTTTGACCCTTTTTATTCCTTCTCACCGTATTGTTTTCTTTCTAACTCTCTCCATTACGGCAGTAATACTCTGGAACACGCTTCCCGAATCCATTCGAACTGCTCCTAGTCGTGCTAGCGTTAAGACACAGGTGGCACATCACGGCTGAGCTATATCAGTAGATTTAAGAATAGCTGCATTTATTTATATGTATCGTTTAAGTAGTGTATATGTATGTAAGTATGTATGTATATAAAATGCACATAATAAAGTATTTATCAACGTGCATTATGAATTTTATGTATGCTACACTTATACTTTATCTTCAAACCCTCATGTAGACTCTCTGTATAACCCAAAGATTGACTAGTTCGCCTATTGTTCTGTACAATTTGTATTTGATGGCAATAAAGATTAAATAAATAAATAAAAATCAAAAACCAGTGCCAGCACTGGCACCAGTAAGATACTGAATGTTATTAGAGCCACCAGTGAAAATTTGTATTCACGATTTTGTATTTCTTGACTAGTATAATGTATCTGTCTTCTTCTACATTAAAGCTTGATGCAGAAGAAGAAAGATACTTAATATTATAATAATGAAGAAATGCTCATCATGATGTAAAAGAAGAAAGATAAATAACAACAGGAAAGGAATGCAAAATTGTGAATGCAGAATTTTCTTGCATTGTAAAAGTTGTAAAAATCCGAAAGCAATATTACTTACCTACTTATTTTATCCGAGTACATTACAAGGATATTCGTTTCAATGGTTTCAACAGCTCATAAGGATGAGTCCCAAACAAAACAAATTCCATGTTCGAAACAAATTCCAAAGACAACTTTTGAAATTGATCTCGTCTCGTTGGCACAAATTCTTCGCCAGTTTATTTTCGCTCCAGTATTTCGATCAGCACCGGTTAACCCTTTCACATGTTTGACGTTTAATACCGGCAACACTGGAAAGCGAGGCGAGTAATTGAAGAACCGCGGTTGGGATACGTCGGTCTCGTCAAGAAAATGGAAGTGCTAAATAGACCAAAGGCCAATGGGCCATGAAATGACGTGTCAGTTCAAGCGATTTGATGAGCTATTGTTTAGGTGTGGATGTAGGGCGGATACGGATTTGTATGCGGTCTGTGTGTCCTCGTTGATAAGGGTTTGTGAGGAAATATTTCGGTTTGTTGCTTGGGAAGTGGTCATGGGGAACCATTTATTACTTACAAGAATTTCTGTTATATAATAATAAAATTGGCTGTAATTTAAAATACATATGTCATAGTTATGGATTAAATATATTTGTGTTATTTATCTTCTTAATTTACCGAAAAACAACGATTTGTTTTGTAGATTTTTATAATTCGAAGAAAATAATAAAACAAAAGGGGTAAACTAGTAACGATAAAGGTGGACAAAACAAACGTTAAATAAAAAGGAAATACATATCAATAGTCAAAAGTTATTTAATGGATTTAATGGGAAAATTTAGAAAACCTAGTGCCCCTCAAAGGTGGAGGCGATCAAAAGATAAACTATAAGGTATAAACTGGTATAAGCAGAGGTCGATGAAGAGGATAATGATTAAAATAATTTAGCAGACGCAAAAGCCAAAAGACATTCACACAAAAGAAAAAAAAGAAGGCGTATTCATAATCTCACCTATATTTTAACAAATGCACCATATATGTAATTAATTATGTAATTGTGAGAATAAGAACATAAGCCAATGACGCGTGAAATAACATGTCGCATGAAGCATCGCATTGATGAACTATTGTTTGAGCGTGGATTTGCAGCGCTCCCGGATTTTCTATAGAAATCCGGGATATTGCAGATCCGCTTGGATGTCCTTATCTTTAATTACGCGCCCATTTATCACACTCTACTCGCTTTAAATGGATTACGTGTTAGCTTACAGTTCGTGTATGTGCTGTTTAATTTTAATTAGGTACATCACTTGTGGATAACCTTTTTTTAGTAGCTACATTTAGAGACCGGAGAATGGATAACGAGTTTACTTTATGTACCTACGTGGAACGTGAGAACTCTGTACAAGCCAGCAGGCTCCTTGCTAAAAATTATTAAGTGCAAGGGGAAACTTACAAGAATAACATTAAGTCTTTACCCATTTTCAATTGTATGTTCCTAGTTTTCACTAAGAATTTGGTTGGGTGTTTTTTGCAGTCTTGATGATAAAAGCAATTACTTGAATTTACAATTTGAGTATACGACTAGGTAGGTTAAAAAGCACTATGCATACATACTCGTATAACTCACTCGTTAGTAACTGGCTTCCAAAGTTATAAAGGTACAAGATACACATATCGAAATGAAAAATCTGACCAGAAATGAAATGTTTTTGTGTGACTTTAAAGATTTTTGTTGAACCTACTACACGAACTTATTTATTTACGGTAATTTAGCACGATACCACTTCTCCAAGGTAAGAAAATTTATAAATAACACAGTTTACAATTTGGAAAATCCATTTTTTGTGTGACGATGTTCGTCCCTGGCAGACAACAGCAGACACGTCTTGTACCAAGGCTTGCCACATTTCACATTGATGGCTTGATGGATGGATGATCTTTTTTGGTCTTATGAGAGTGACCGTTATCGTATTATTGTTTGACACACTCAATTATCATAATCGTCTAAAAATACTACTATAATGGTCGTTTTACACAGTAAAAAAATCTAGATCTATGGTGGTTTCCATAATCTGTACCTGTATCATTAGGAGTCCCACGCACGCTTTGCCAACCTTGAAGAAACCCTTTCACGCCTTTTTTTGAAAGAATTTTTCTATAAATGAACTTTAAAATTAGATTAAAACTATTTAATCTTTTTTTTATTATTAATTGTAAAGCTTATCTCTAAGCCGTATTACTATACTACTGAACAACACATATGTTGTACAGCTGCATCCTCGATCTCAAATCGCTGCCCGGTTCATTGTTTATGTCACAGCAAGATTAATTACATTTACAACGTAATCAAACCCTTAATTATCTACACCGCCGCTATCTAACACCATCTGTAAGTTATGATGGAGTATCAGATATCGAAGGAGAGAAATTATTATCGATAACAACAAAAAGGCGTTCCCACGTTGCCGGAAGCGGCCCTGGATCGCCACGCTCCGGTACTTTAGTCTTTTACTATTGTCCCTTTGTCCCTCTTAAGCTTCGTCAGACCTCCAAAAGAACCTCTTTATTCCACGATCTAGTTTGCCGCACTTAATTCGTATTGCATCATTCGTTCCACACCATTTTCCTTTTTGGTGTACATCGATCGCTTCAGTGACTCCGGCAAGTGCGATGGATTCATTTTTTGTTATGGCTTATTTCTCAGTGACATTTTTTCCTCTTCCTCGAAAAATTTGGACCAATTTTAAATATTTTTGAGGATTTCATGCCAGATGAGCCAAAATAAAAAAGTAGGTATACTAATCTTAGGAATTAATTTTACTTTGTTAAAAGAATACCTACTTCAGAAGTTACATCTATATAAGAAGATTTTCTAGGACTCTCAATTAATGCTACAAAGCCATTTAATTCGTCTGCTCAACAATATTCTACCAATTAATGCTCTAGTTCATCTTTACCGTTAATAGAGTCAATCTATTCGCAACAGAGTTCAAGAGCGCATAGACCAGAAACACTAGCGAAATTTGCATTCTCGCTTCGCTTCGACAGCCAACGTGGTACAACAACCTAGGACCACCCGCGAAGACAGCTTATCAGTGAAATTGCGACTTTAATCGTTCAGCACAAGATTTAAATTTTGAATATACAGATATGCGCATCCAACCTATCGTTTGTAGCGATCCCTACAATATACTCGCGCGAATTTTAATATGCGTACAGTGGGAATAATATTGGTTCTTGCTCATCCCGGCTGATCCAACGCTAAAAATGCATGAGAAGTAACAATTATGGGCAAGAAAAGCAAAGAATTTTAATTTCAAGTCAAGACATCTCTGCCGTAAATAGAACTGAGCAAATTTTTTAATCTTGGTCCGCTCCAGTAATACAGCTGCAGCATTCGAATCTCATTAGCAACCGAAACAAGAGAAAAAAGCTTGGAGCAATAAATTTTAGCAAGGCTCAAGTCGAAACGTTTATGGTTCCTTTTAATTTGGTTGCTATTGTCGAGGCGTCCCGCTGGGCGCCCGTCGGATTTCTTGCTAGAAAATCCAGCTGTTTCAAACATTACTTACTTCTTATTGGTCGATTAAGGACAAAATTAAATAAATTACCCACAACTGTGATGATAAAAGCGGAAAGTTATGCAAATTTTACGTAGAATTTGCTAAATCGATTTGCTGAACACAGTATAATTTTGTAACCGTCGGGGTAAATGTAGATTAATTTCCTGTTCTTTTTAGTCTGCCTCATTTAGGTATATGGTTATACTATTTATGTAATTAAACTATTTTCCGTTCAATTTAGTAAAAAAATGTTTATTTAATTTTATTTTGAAAGGTGCGACACGTTCAACGAAAAAAATATCGGCAGATGCACAAAGATCATGCGATCGCAAAAAATGTCATAAATCAATATGAACCTCGAGGTGGCACGTCCGAAAGATGCCTCTAGATAAATTTCGGAGAAGCTCTGTTTATTTTAAATGATTGGAGTAATTCCAAGGGATAGGACCGCGGTCCGCGGCTACATGAGATGGATGACTTGCATTTTCATATTCTCAGCGTGCGTAGAGTTGCGGCTAGGCCGATAAAATTAATAGTACCTCTATCGATTGCAGCGATAAACTCGTTTGAGTGTGGAAAGAAACTGTTTTGTACATCAATCATTTGTTGGTAATTGAAAAGATGCAGCTGGATCTTTACAAACGAAACAATAAAGAAACACAATGAGTCTCTTTCATTAAATTTTATATTTTTTCCAAGGTCAGTTAAAATGAATACTTACTAAAATTTTTATGACGGAATGCGACACGTGTTTCGCGAAGCAGCACCAAATGGAGCCCATCTGTGGAGAACAGAACGTGCCGTTTTAGGCCCACATTAAAATTCCCACACATAAATTGAATGTAAAAAAAGGTTCTACGGACGACGCGACGGTCCTTCTCCTACTCACAACAAACAAGCAGGTAAGCGAATCTTTACAATCCCTAGAAATGAAATATGCTCAATCCTACAAAGGATTTTACGTCTTATCACCATCGAGTAAAGAATAAGTTTACAGCAGTGAAATTTCACAATCATTGTCTCACAATATTTTGGAAGTACAAAAACTTTGTTTTCTTTGCCGCCCCGACAAATGTGGGCATTATTTCTAGTGAGAAAAGGGTGGATTTTTATCTGGCCTGCTGTTACTCGACCGGAGTTCATCGGTTAGCAACCCTTTATTGCGCCGACTTGCCTTATACGATTTATTTCCTGGATGCATGAATGATGTTCGGTGTTTTGATTACATTATGGGTAATGAATACGTATGAGAGGTATCCGCTTTTTTATATTCATATTTACGATAGCTTACTGACCGTTTTTGTTTCATTTCCCCGAACTTTGAAGTCATTAATTCAAGAATCGGTACTAACGAATAATACGTTTGTTCCTAAACATCTGCGATTGACAGTGTGTACAAAACTACTAATCCGCTCTAAATAAACATTACGGGCCACATTCAATTTGGTTGTATCGTTGTCAATAACAAAATAGTCGTGACCACGTTTCAACTAATCATTGAAAGGGTTTTAAATAAACCAGTTTTGACAACACACAGCTATGCGCCCACAAATATTTATACGATGAGGGTGTTATTTTTATCTATTCGTCTCGTACTATTGAACCTGTTCCAAATACCAAAATTAATTTTTCAGTTCTTTTAAACGTACTAGTAAATCTTTAGAAAAGGAAATATTATTGTGGAAGTTTTTGATTGTGATTGTTCTACCTATATGGCAGAAGCGAATGAGAAACTTTGTAAACAAGCTTGTGTATTTGCAAAATATTCCATATTTGCATTACCCTTAGATATGATAAAAAAATATTTCGAGGTTCGATAAAGATGCGCTTATACTTGAACTTGGAATATACTAACATAACTTAGCATGAACAAATCAATAGTTCAGGAATTGTATTTATCAAATCCTAGTTTAAAAAAATCATCGCATTTTTATTAGTGGAATCAATAGACTCCGGACTGGTGTTGGGAGGTGTTGAGAAAACCGAATTAGGTGGCGTCACGTTGATATCGACCTTTGCAACTGCGGTGCCTTTCAGTCGAAAGACCACCTTCTGTCATGTCCGAGCTGCCCTTCGTCATGTACCATAGACGACCTGAATGAGGCTAACGACAGAGGGATTGCCGTGATTACTGATCAAAGATGATTTGAAATTGAAGCTACAGTGAAACTATTTCGACTCGATAAGAAGAAGTCGAATCAATGAATTTAAAAATTCTGAAACTCTTTAAATTACGCCAAGATATCAAACAGCGGCATCCAAATTGGGCTGATTCACTGTGAATCTCCCACAAATTGGCTAAAAAGTTGGCGCTTTCAGTGTGAGCATGTGACTAAGATCTACATACTCTCGCTGACTTTGGAGATCAATACGACGCGACTGGATAATTTGTCCTATTTGTATTGGACCTATTTGTTTATTATCCATAATTATTTCGCGATCTTATATGTTTAGTTTGTTGTAGTATCTGTAAGAATTTTATTAATTTTTCTCTTTTTACTGACAACAAAGTAATTAGTTCTCGAAATTTATGGTTTCACAAAGGTTAAGTCTATTTTATTATTTACATTATTTGATACAGATACTTTGTTAAAAAGCCTTTGTCTATTTGAAAACGATACTTATATTACTAGTTTTAACTAGCATCAATCGTTTTCGAATATTTTTTACATTCCAATACAAATGTATTTTAAATTTTTGATTGTTTAGTAAGATATAGACTAGAGCGTTCAGCAGTAATATTCGAAGTGAAGCATTTTCATTTAACTTGATACCTGTAATTTTTAAGTTTTTCAATAAAACAAAGGATAACTCTACAAATACGTATACTTATTTATGTAACTCCACAATGTTGTTCAGAACACCAATCTCCTTTTTCACTAACTCTAGTCTCTGGGGTCGAGCTGCAACTTGAAGCTATGTATTCTAGAGGGTTTGTTCGAAACTAGACATTAATGAATTCTCGGCTCTTTTAATTTTAAATTCGGTTGTTTCTCTTTGTTCGTCTTTGATAGTTAGGAGCGCATGTATCTATGGGTACAGGAGTGTCCCTGTCAAGACCAGACAACGGAAGCGCAGGTCACTACTCTCTTTTTGAAGCTTTTTGTCATAATTTTGTACCCTTATAGATTCTGCCTGGACACTGCTAGAAAGTTCAAATTTAGAGTACTTATTATACATGCCGTTTCAAATGTATAGCTATTTTATTTAACATTTTATTAATAGCTAAAAACCCAGATTTTGTCACTCACTGACACACTGACTCATTTATTCACTGACTGATGATCTGCAAAATTGTTAGGGTATATCCTGAAGTCATAGAATGCTAAAATTTGGTGTGAATGTGTAACTTACATACAATATAAAAATTAAGAAGTCTGTAAATTTTGCGATCCATTAAATTTTTGTTCTCTACAAACCTTACACTTACACCTTAGCAGGCCTGTGTCACTCCCCGTTTAGGTATCGAAAATGTACCTACATTATTACTATGCGCGCAGGCAGCCCCTCGGGGTGGTAAATTCAGTTCTATGAATCGTTTGTCCAGAGCCATAAGGATGAAATTGGCTTGCAATGAATGTCTAGCTATCTATACAAAAAGGTGCTGAGTTCTGACGTGAGCTAAATTAAACCGTATCACTAACAACATTGAGTAGATATTTCTTTGAATTTCTTTGCTGAGTGAGACTTCTGTACGGAGTATTAGTATTTGTTCTGTGACCTTAGTCAGAATGTGTGCCTTGGCCGTTTTTTGACTCAAACACTTACTATTGGAAAAAATAACGCCTAGTGAATAATTTAATTGCTGTTTATAAGCCCATAGGACAGGGACCAAAAGCTTAATGTCCTATTTGAAGCACAAAAAACTCGAATTAGTTTATGCATCGACATAAATGTTAGTACATAGTATCTCGCTGAGTTTATGCCACTTATGAAGCTACGGTCACCAATCCAAAAGTGAACCACGCTCGGAGTTGGGTTTCTTAACATGGGTTAGCGCTAATAATGCGTACGCTCCAGTCCATCGAGCTTCAATACAGCCCGGTATATATATGTATATATCACCAACTTGGTTTTGTTAACGTCCAGCGCTGGTTGGAAAACTAAAACAATGATGTTGTGATAGGAAGCGGCCGGGCCTTGTTTATTTTAAACATTCACCAGCAGTAAGATTATCTTCCTTGTAATGCTTTGCCCGAGGTCTGTGTGTTTTACCTCATGTTTGGCTATCTCATTCCACACGGATTGTTTGTCGAAATTTGTGTTTAGTTTGCTATTGGTAAATAACTAGCTGTTTAATTTTTGTTAAATTCAGATAGCGTATTGGTAATCAATCACCGTTTCTACGAAAAGTCGTGTAGTAACTTCAGAGATAAGTGTCAATCATGCCGGTATTGTTTACCGACTGCTAATGACAGACTTGAGGTTATGATATGTGCTTTTTAAAGTACGTTTTGAGTACATTGATTTTTTTCAAGATTATTAGACTTTTTTTAAGAAATTTATTTTTAACCGATTTCAAAAAAGGGGAGGTTCTCTATTCGTCGGAATCTTTTTTTTACCTATGTATGATTGCAAAAGTCGCCTGGACCGATTTGGAAAATTCGTTTTTGTTTAAAAGGCATGGAACTACTTGTCAAGTTGTCCCATAGGAATTTTATCAAAATTATTTGTGTAGTTTGGTGTTGAAGTCGGTTTTTAGTTTTGAAAAGTTATAACTTAGGGTAAACTATAAGTAACTTTATAGTTAACTGGTTCATAAAATGTACCTCAATCAATTTCAAAAATTCGTTAAGGTTTTTAATACTTCCATTTTAGTTTTGAAAATTTGATTTCAAACATTTCGTGAAATCCCTGTTGTGAAAGTGAAAATCGACATAACAAGGAGTTTACGACACCCGGCGCCATTACATATTTATTCGGATCCGGAACCGGTGACGTCCCTTGTAAACATTTTGATGGACCGCTTGTGTTTCAGTCCCATCGGACGACTCGCTAAAGCTTCTTAGTAATTTGACACTTCTAGAAAAAAAATACCCTAGAAAGTGGTCAAATACTATTTATTTATTTATTAAATCTTTATTGACCACAATTATACAAAAGGTGGACTTAATGCTAATGCATTCTCTACCAGTCAGCCTTTAGGAAAAACAGAAAAATTTAAATTAGCGATAGGCGCTTAAACACAGACTACAGAGAGCTGTGAAGCTCATCGCTTTCGCAAGTTAAGCAACCCCGGGCATGGTCCACATTTGAATGTGGACAAGTTCGTTTCTGATCATTACTATGGCTATAGGTTCAAATATGTTATTTTTAATAAATAAATAAATATATAGGGACAAATTACACTGATTAAGCTAGCCCCAAAGTAAGTTTTTTTAAACTTGTGTTATGGTATACTAACTCAACGATACTATATTTTATGATAAATACATATATAGATAAACACCCAAGACCCAGGACAATTTAAAAAATGCCATTTTCCATCTTGCCCTGGCTGGGGATCGAACCCAGAATATGTTATTTTGTTAAAAATTATTCTAACTGAAAATATGTAACTGTTCCCTATTTTTTATTGGCAAAACAGCTGTAAACATCTTCTGTTGAATATTATAAATTACAAAATGAGAATCTGTAATTGGCAATAAGTTATGGTTATTAAGATAAAATAATAATATTGTAAAGTGCTGTTGATTCCGTGATGATTAATAAAAAAAAAAAAAAGTTTTTACCAACTTCTCCACATGTCCCAAAGGCAAACTGGTAGATAATGCACTAGCGTTAAGTTTGACCTATTGTTATTTAGTGATGTGCCGTCCCTGGAAATATTGGGAATATTCCCGTAAATTTACGATGGAAAAATTCTGGTTTGAAATATTTCTAGCGGCACATCACTAATTGTTATTAATCAAATATGAGATTGTGTGCAATAAACTTAAATAAATAAGTGGCAAAAAAAAAAATAGAAATTTTGGTAAAAAAAAATTACAAAAATAAGTTTTTTTTTCTAACGGTTTTATGTTATATTAATGATTCTGATTCCAGGCTTTTAATATAGCTATGGGGTGTAAAATCAAACTGTGTATGTTCAAGTGGAGAGTCTGTTCAAAAGAATTTATATTTTTATTAATAAGAAGGGCATACCGTTAGTGTTAGTAAATTATAAATTAAAGCAATACGGAAAAAGTGAATTCCACCGAGTAGGTACCAGCCGTTAGCCATATACCTCGTATATTTCATAACAAGAAGACAGGACGATTATATTCTCATGATTTACCTCCACAGCTTACGAGTTATATTACTTACATAAATTACTCCCAAAGAAACGTATATCTATTAACATGGAATGATAGGCAATACAGGGTTGTCATTATACAAGTAAACGTCTAAAGTGACTGTAAGAAATATTCTTGTTAACCAAATATTCGATAACTGGTTTCTAATTCTGGAGATTAGGGTCTCGATATACCTGCCGATCATTTCAAGCTTAATGTGCTGATCTGGTAAAGCATTGCATTTCCTACGCCGCTCCAGCAAAAAGTACTCATTGACTAAAAATGCCGTGTGGTTTCCGCTTTCCAGCAGGGTAGAATAGGATCACTCCAAGTCATCACGTGGATGTCGTAGAAGGCGAATTAGGAAATACAAGCTAAACAATGCTTATAAACATCAATCACACCTCTCTAACCCGTCTAGCCAGCGTGGAGAGTGTAGGCCAAATCCTGTGACTGCTCTGGCCAAGTAAGGCTCTGGTAGTACAGAGAGGGTCGTGCTCCTGTAGTGGAGACTTAAAAAGACCTGATGATGATAGAAAATAAAAGAACAAACGAGACCTAGGGTATTTTGTTCTATGATCCTTGATGTTGTCGTTAGTGGTAAGTGACATTTATAATTTAACTGCTTTCTAACGTTTTTGTATAAAGTTTAAGTCGCCAACACCAAGCATGATATGGCGACGAACCAAATTTAGCTCTTTAATGATTACCTGATCTTAATCGGACGTCACTATCGGAGGTCAGACGTAATACACATGCTTCTAATTTTCGGCGGTATGTTACTGGATTACTGCATGTATGGAGAGACCTTTTACAAATCACTTTGGTAATTTATATTTAAAATTGGAAAACATTCACATCGTTTAAGTTTTAACTGTCGATATAAAATTACAGACATGGATAAGAAGTCACTCATTACCTCACCGGGATTTGTCACTTTTGAAATATTCAAGCAATTTCTCTTGCCTCATTGAATTTGTAAGTCGTTAACGCTGTTAAAATTCTTATCTTTCACTTTTATAGTAGACGATTAGGAATGCATTTTTATATGTATCTCCGTGTACAATTCAATAACGCGTTCAGAGCGGTTTTGGGGCTGCCTCGCTTCTGTAGCGCATCAGGGATGTTTGCAGACGCGCATACTGACTGTTTTCATGCTTCTATGCGCAAGCGCGCCGCGTCCCTGGTGCGCAGGGTGCGGGCCAGCTCCAATACTGTCCTGGCGGCGATAGCTGAGAGAGAGGATTGTCCTTACTTGAGACACTGCAGTGACAAACACATACCGTGCTGCCCATTTAAGAGGCAATTCTAAATCATTTTAAAGTACCTTAATTGTAATTTTTTTTTTCTTGACATTTAAAATTGTATGTGTGTTTTGTGTATTTTATTGTATTAATTTTCGAGCGACTGAGATTTTAATTATTTAAATTGTATTATGGGTCAAATAGTTACCTGAAATAAATGTATTTTATTTATTTATTATTTATATCGAATCGTGTGTTAAGAAGTGTCAAAAGATGACAAAAATAATCTATTCTTATCTCAAAATCTTTACATTTGTCTTCTGTTTGGAATAAGCGGTTCTTGATATACCTACATATTTTGTTTTCATTTTATTTTTTATTATAGGTTATGTTCTGTATAATGACAACTTAGGAACACCATGCTACTAAATACTGACTCTAAAAAACTCGAATTGTATTTTAATATTATTTATTAAAATTAATAAGTTTAATGTAGAACAACAATGGGGTAAGATTGGGTTAGATTAATGTAGAAATTTTAATATTGAACAAATAAACAGATTTACCTTATTGTATATATAATATAGTTGAAGCTAAAGTTAAACTAAACTATAAGTAGACAAAATAGTAAACTAAACTAAAATTAAACAAAAGAAATACAAAACAGTAGAAGAAATAATAATAAAAATATGAAATATAAGGCTAATCAAAGAGCAATCAAAATCAAATTATTAAAATTCAACCCATTTAAAACACTTCCGCACGCCAAGGAGACCGTTGGGTCTCCTCATCAGAAATTCATCGATTAGGATCGTTCCTAATTTTCGATGTATTTATTACATCTCTATAGCGTATACAGCATTGCTTTGGGTTGCCAAAGCAATGCTGTATACGCTATAGAGATGTAATAAATACATCGAAAATTAGGAACGATCCTAATCGATGAATTTCTGATTAATAGTTCTCGTACCACTATGATTTTATTAGTATTGAACAGCGAGATCTATATACTTATGTCGATGGTTTTGAATATATATTTTTTTTCAATAATTAATTAAAATTATTTACAATTAATTAGAGTGACACTAAGTTTAAAAATATAAATATTAACCAACTGACAGGATATAAAGAGCTAAAATGATGCGCATTGGACATTCCTATATAGCATATAGTAGAAAACAAATTTGCTTTTTATGAGCGTAACAAAAAAAATCTGATTAAATAAATAATAAAAAATACCATCAGAGAGAGATCCTTTGATTCTCCTATATTTTAATTTGTTTGTTCAATTGTTTCTCTTAACTTGTTTGTCATATTTTTTGTCATTACAATGTTTTTTTCTTATTCTGTTTCTTTACTAACCTAAAGTTTTTTGACATAATTTTAAATCTACAACCAGACAAAGATACTCTGTAAAAAAAATATATTGAGAATTGCCCTCTTATTTGAATAATGTTTTGTTTTTAATAAAGATTTGAATTTGACAAAAATGCTTTTTACTAACGTTATAGCTAGTAATATACATATTTTCATATTTAAGTTCATATTTAATTTACTTTACGGCCTACTAAAACGCATTGCAGCATTATTTACCGTCGCACACATAATCCCAATCGCACAGTTGACTTCAGAGTCCCAACGTGCGAGTAGATCGAATTTTAGTGCCTATAAACTCTTTATTGCCCATTGTCGACGATTATTACTAACCCCGTGACTTATGAAGTAATAAATTCGATCTTTTCATACCGATCTCGTGCGATTTTGCTCGTGTGAGTTTCGACCCAACTCTATTGATAGACGATAGATACAAGTACAAAGTAGAAATAATGGGGACTTAACTGTTTCCATCTTCTTAGAGTAAATATATGTTGCTTATCATCAAGCATGCTTTTTTTATAATAAGATGAGTTATTTTGATGCCAATAGCAAAAAAAAACTTACTTTTTAATTAAAGCTGTTTATGTTATTGCAACAGAAATGTAAAGATCGCAGCTTTTAAATAAATCCACTTGCTGTACAATTTTCTCCATGGAAAAGTGAAGTAGTGATGTAATGTAATGTATGCTCAATAGTAGTTTTGCTTACTAAGATTCATTACTTTACCACAAACAGAGAGAAGTCTATAGTAGGAGCATAGCCAGTGAAGGTCTACCCTTATGGGAAACTGAATAGATAGTATGTAAATAAATATGTCCTGTCAATACGGATACACCATTTCACCCCGAACGGGGAACAGACAGACCAAAGACCTAAAGTGAGATGGTGGGTGTATACCTATCAAAAGTTTTATCATATTATGTTAAATGAAGAACAAAACATTAGCATTACTGTGCTTACAGTTCACAGTCCAATATAAATCATTACGCAGCAGACTCAAATAGTGATATCTCCTGGGGATCTGTGGTAAATATCCTATTTGTGAATTCGGAGCGATCGTCTGTTGTATGGAAGGGACTTTGATTCCTATCTGATTTGTGCCAACTGGTACAGACAGACGTGGCAATGTACGTACAGTGAGTTTTGTATTGCGTCTGTGGCTGTTTTATACAGCATAAAGCGTTAGTAAAGGAACGATTAATTTTGCTTTTACCAGCACCACATTTAAACGACTTCCGTGGTGTATTGGTTTACATGCTAGCCCGTAACTCGGTGGATCTTGGTTCGATTCCCAGCCAAAGCAAGATGGAAAATTGCCTTTTTCATATTGTCCTGGGTCTTGGGTGTTTATTTATTTATAGTAAAATATAGTATCGTTGAGTTAGTATCACGTAACAGAATTTTTAATTTACTTTTAATCATTTATTCTTTTTCATATTCGTTATCCATTTATTTATTATTTACTTGTACTAGTACAAGGTCGTGGGCCTTTTATATATTTTGTAATAAAACAAAGTAAAAAAATTTGAATGTACGAGTGTCAAACTCAAATGCAATGTCATTGATTATTATACCTACCTACATAAATCTTCCTCTCTCTCATCTCAGCGTATTCCCAGTTGCACAGCTGCAACGCTGCGAAGCCCGGGCCGGGCTTTCGGGCTTTTTCTTCTCCAACCTACATATATAATGTATATATATAATATATAATATCTAGTTCGTATGTAGTAGTTAGTATCTAGCATACGAAACATATCTACTACATTTTCTTTATAAAGAGAGACATGCAAATCCAATAAATTTTCAAAACACTGTTCAATGGCTTTTCTTTCGGTAATTTATTTTAATGTAAAGTAGGTATTGAAATACTTATCTACATATTATATTAAGGTACCAATACATATAAAAATACATGACTTTAACCTTTATCTGTTACCCTTGTTCAGGTTCCGAGCATAGAGTAGTTGTCCCCACAAGTCCCCACAGAATAGAGTTATACTCGTAAACTGAATAGTGTTTGTCACGTATTTGCTATTAATAATTGAGTCGGTTCAAAGTTCGGTCCCCTTAAATCAAACGTTCCGGACGGAAATTCATATACATATACAACACATAATTATTTTTATTCATTTAGGTTAAGGCTCACATGGATAAAATACTTACCCTTGCGAAGCCCGGGCAGGCCGCTAATTGTACATAATGTCCATACTTAACTTATTTTGTTAATTATTTATAATATATATATATATATATATATATATATATATATATATATATATATATATATATATGTATATATAAACTTCGCCACGAGTGAGATTCAAACTCACGTCCCTCACATCTGTACTATGGTAACAATAGGGCTCTTATGCAAATTAACCAATGTGCGACTATATTAAATCTGAAATTCGCCATTCAAGTAAATGCACATACTAATACATGAATGAGGTAATTGACAAGTACTTATATGTGTTCAACAGAATAAGCAAGTGAAATCTGCAACGTTTTATGCATGGAATGCTTTCAAAGTAAAATCTGTGTGAACATGTGAATATTTGTAAACTGCCACACTCGTCGCCTTCGCTTTACACTAGTATGGCGACAATGGCACTAACATGTCACATCCGGACTTAAAATAAACGTTAGCGCAAATACTTGACGCTATGTGAGAATACTATTAGATGTTTCTATTGATGACTGTGCTAGATTCCAGAAATAAAAGTTGTAGGCTGTTTTAGCCAAAACATGTCTATTCTTAGACAAAACATTCTTCAGACATAAGTTATTTCGGATAGTTATGATATGACACCATAATTACAACTTTCATTTGAAAACAAAACGCCTACAACTTAATTCATTATCAGGAAGACAAACATACAACAGATTGGAAGCGGCCTTAACCAGCATTTTTCTGCTTCTTATTTATAACTAATTTTAGAAAATTTATTGATATCTTATTTATTTATTTATTAAAACCTTTATTGACCACAATGGTACAAAAGGTGAACTTAACGCTAATGCATTCTCTACCAGTCAACCTTTAGAAAAAACAGAAATTATTTAATTGCGATAGGCGCTTTAAAGATGTACTTAATAATTTACTATTTACAAGTATACTTAAATACATTCATATAATACACTTAATACTAATAAATACTTATATAAATATACATACATATATATATACACTACAAATGTTTTGAGATAATGACTAATTCTGCTGCAAACATTTTAAAGAAAGGTGCGTGTGAACTTTCTTCTTAAATAAGTATCTGTTTGAGATACTTTTGATGTCTTCAGGTAAGGCATTCCAGAGTCGCATAACTTGAAGAGTAAAAGAGTTAGACATAAATTCAGTCCGAAATAACGGAAGATAAAGTTGAAGAGTATGACTGGAGCGAAGCTCACGGTCATGGCTTTTAGACTGATATTTATATTTGGTTTTCATATATTGGGGAGAATCTTAATCCTATCATTTAAGCAAAAAGATATAGGGCAAACTCGGTATGAAACATAATAAGCTGGATTTTTTTATTTATAAAATAAAAAACTATTTCATACGTAATTTGTTGAAAATTTCGTATTCTACAACTTTCTCATACATGAAAATACAATTTTAGGTTAAGGAAGGGAGATATTGCTAAAAAATTATTTTTGACATCTTTGATCTTCATTATATACGGATGCAATTACGTGACCCTATGTGGCTTAATACAACATTTAGAATACCAAAATAAAGGTGTATACCTACAAAAATCCAGCTTATTCCGTTACAATCCGAGGCTTATCCTTATGTTGACTGGCCTATATGTTTACTTGTGCAAAGAAGCCATAAAAATGAGTTTTGTTTTGTCTAGTTTAATTGCCTTATTATTATTACCTACCTGAACCTTTGTATTTGGATTTATTTCTAAATTTACTTTCCAATTACGTCTCTTATTTTGTATCTCACAACTTCAGCATTTTAAATCCAAAATCCAAATAATACGTACATTGCATTGCACAAAAGATGAACTACAAAAGTATGAGGGGCCATTGGGTTTATTGAAAGCCGTCTTGCTTTATACTGTCCCCGCCTTCTGAGGCATAAAGTTATATCCACAACAAAGCGGAGACTCCATGAGCTCCTTATATTGGACCTCTCTTGAGCCGACCCATTGTGATCTTAATGCTGTATTATATTAATGCGATAAACATCTCCGAGTCTGTGCTATTTTTTGAGTTTAATATTGGCATGAACACAGCATTAAGGTCTACTCATATAGACTTGCTGGAACAACGTCGTAAGTTTATCCGTTACACAGTATACCGATAACTCATTTCTTCTAAAATTTTAGATTGGCCTTTTTCTCTCTTCCTATACCAATCATATTAAGAAGACATTGGCAGTTTATAAGCGAATAGTAAAGCAGAAATCAATCATATGGTAGAAAATAGAATATTAACAACCGATTGTTTAATTGTTTATTGTGATAAAACGACTTACATCTATTACATTTATCACACATGCATTATATAAATATAAGATAAAATTAAAAAAAGAAAAAAAAATAATACACAGATACATCAAGCAGTAATTTCAATTTCAAAACATTAATAGTCATGAATTATAAATATTTTCATGTCAATACAATTATTATTTATTATTCACTATCGTCACTATCGTAGTCGCGATATCCCCAATTAATATAAGGCTCGTACTCGTGTAGCGTTCAAGAGTGCAGTGCATGCACAATTGCACAATGCACATTATCTACGGGAACTGTCAGATATAATATAGATAATATATATGTAGTACACGTACGTATAGTTTATTATATCTTATATCCATGTATGTTTTGAATGTACGTTTATTGATATTTATTATTATTTTAATAAATGTTTATATCTTTTATATTTTTAAAGTTATTTATAAGTCACAACTTTTGCACCTTCTTCTAAATTCTTCTTTTTCTCAGCATTCCAGTGAGTTGGACAATTTAGATAAAGACAATCGGTCTTATTATAAAAACAGGACTAACTTTGTTTATCCGTCCAAATCAAGTTGACATTAACAGGTGAGATAGTGTGATATTACTAGATGTCAAATTGATTTGCGCGGGTTATGGTTGAAACCTAGTAACAAAATTAGTCCTGTTTTTATAATAAGACGGTATGGGTTTTAAGTCAGCCTATTACATTTGTAATAAATCGAAATAGTTTTTGTAAGTAGGTACCTTTTTATTACAATTAATTGGTGGACTGATATGCATGTAATCTAAAGGAAATAACTAATAAAATTATCGTTATGAGTAAGATTTTCTAAACAAAAGTTACCCTGCGCCTGATTTCTGTGTCTGTGAATGAACCTTTATCGTGCGGCTATTTTTTGTGAATTATTTGCGTTTAATATTGGCCTGAACACGGCCTTAATAGGAGCGTTTCTCTGGTTACGATGCTTTATCTTTGCACCGATCGGAGGGGAAGTATCCAATTCTATTAATGAAATCTTTTGAAATTTCTCCGTCTCGTATTTCTTTTCCTTTTCGATAAAATTTTTGTTACTGTTATTTGATTGTGATAAAAAATTAAGAATATACCTGATTTATATATATTTTATTTTGTAATCAGAACTTCACAGGGTATGTTTTGGCCGTCATTACAATATTTTAAAAATGTGATTGTTTTTAAGATGTGTAACTTCGCTTATAGTCTAAGAGCCCGTGAGAGGCAGACCTCCATTATTTTAGAAGAGCTGAAAGTTTTTCTATGTACGTGGGGCATACTGACAGTTTCTGGAACTAGCCACTTACAATAAAACAAAAAAAAAGCAGTAATAGAATTCGAAAATGGAGCTCTCTAAGAACATGTTACTTATTAATTTGCGAATCTGTAATTTTTTTCATTTTGGCGTCCTTTAGAAAATTTCGTGTCGCTATAACAATGAATTTAACTCGTGAAAATCGCTCAATGATTCAAACAATTTTTTAATGTGTCTAGCAAGATGAAGTACCTAAGCATCGAAACTGTCTGACTGCTGACATAACATAATTTGGTAGTTTCCCAAATAACATACATAAAATTTAGCTTTTATACTATTTATAATATGATGGAAGTATAGGTACTTAATTTTTTTGACACTTTAAGAGTGTCTGCCAGGGGATGGAACCGCACAACTGTCTGGCCATGTGCGACTAACTAACATTATTATAAACAAATATGAAACTCAGCTTTCACTATAACAGCATTGGGGCCTATACAGATACACTTTCACGTCTTTACCCGAATGGGGCAGACAGAGCATGTTCGGTCTTGCGGTTTTAAGCAGACAGAGTTCAGGACTGCAAGACCCAAAGGCCACTTTTAGCGTAATTGGTGGAAGATGGAAAAATGAATCAAAATAGTGACTGGTTGCTAGCCGCATCGCCTATTGATATAATTCCCTTTTTCGCTCATTGCCTCGATCGGCTTCTATGATCAGCGCGGGAAAAGAAGCAGCTGGTACATTCTAAGTTGAAGACAAAAGAAATTGTGCCTAATTTAGTACTTACAACTTTACTAAAGGCACTTGACAAAAGGCAGAAATTAAAGGAAATCCACCCATTAGCAGAAGCGATGCAATGTTACTATACTAGCAAAACATTTACCGAAATATGAAGCGTACTATAATATCACAGCCACAATTAAATTTTGTGCTCTGTCAGTTTGTACCCAAAGCATTTTGTACGAGTCTGCATGTGTGAGAGCTGCTTTGTAGCGCATTCCCTTTTGGGTAAATTATTCAGACTGTTATCTATTGTTGTTCCACATATAGACAAGACAGACTCGAGTATTTCATCTATTTTAGTGCTATGCAAATATAGAGTTTCGGTGGTCTCACACTGTCTTTTAAATTCGGATTCTGATTTTATGTATGATCGATCAGAATTTAATTGCAACAAAATTAATTGCCAACTTTGTTACAATCAAATACTGTATAAAATTAGTTTTGATTTAAGACAAATTATTGCCGGCTTGTAAAAATATTTATAGGTTTGGCCTGTGTACAAATAATACTTATCTAAATTTCGTTATTTTTTTGTTATAGGTACATCTATAGGGTCCAGACCACGACACATACATGGGGTGAGCGTGACGTGACTAATCAACTTACATCGTTACAGAACTTGATAGCCTCGTATTATAGCTTATGCATGAAAAGCAACCCCAAGCGCAGTTCACACTTAGATTGGTGACTCAATTGGAATAGAATATCTCGAGCAAGAATTTTTGCTCGTAAGCAAATATATTTGTCGTGCTGGTGAGGGTGGGCAAGACCAAAAGTCAGTGCGATAAGTACAACTCTTTCGCTCCGATTAAAAATCCGAGATAAAAATAAAAATTCTAAGTTTCGTTCTCGACTTATTTTTATATTTCCTCTGCCAAATCTTAACCAATTCCAACAAAATTTTGGGATCTGAATGGCAAAAAATTTTTCTGCGTCGTACCCTTACTTATATTGTTCTGGAATTTGTATACTAGGCGTCTGTTTGCGGCCCATTTATTAAACTGTTTTATGATGGAAGTCAGGTTTTGTCGGAAGACCGATCATCACACCACCACTAACCTAGCACTTATAAAAACAAAAATATCAATAAAAGCAAAATGCATAGACACAGACCAATGATATTGATCTTGTTTGTTTACACACAAAGTCAATTTTTTTTTCAGATCCCATTGTTTTATGTCGGTGAAACATTTAAGGTATAAAAATAAAATAATAAATTTTTCAAAACACAATTATCATCATCATTGATGTCAATGGCAATGTTGTGATATTATGACCATAATGCACTTATTGGACTTTCACTTCCATAGCCCTAGATGTGCTGGAAAAGACAAGAGTGCGCGTATAATGTTATTCTTATCTCTGCTAGAATCTGAACGGTACAGTTAGTACAGCCGTAGGCGAGGGCAACTTGTGTGTAAAATCAAACGGGCTTTAAAGTTGTATATATATTATATATATATATATATATTATATATATATATATATATATATATATATATATATATATATATATATATATATATATATATATATATATATATATATATATTATATATATATATATTATATATATATATATATATATATATATATATATATATATATATATATATATATAGCTTTTTGCCAAAAGTGGCCGTTTTCCGCAAAAATGTTAAGAAAAGCTTAACTGTAAACAGTAGTTCATATAGTTTGAAGGGGGCTAGGGCTTCACAAAGACAAAATTTTAAATGATGTCTCCGTTTTCTTTGACATTATTTATTTCAAATGAGGGCAGCACTGGACCCCGGAAAATTCATTTATCCCCTTGGCAAATGCCTAAAAATAATGGAATATCAAAAGTGAATAAAAGATTCTTCAATATAGAGCTACTACTACTACTAAATTAACTGCATTGTTACAATAAAATTAATTTACTTTTTTACAATACAATATTATAGCCCCCAATTACAACATCCCTTTGACAATACCTTTACCAGCCAAAGTGCTATTAAAATGAAACCGCATTAAAACGTTTATGTTGGATGATAAGGCATGAAAATCCAAATTTAGTGAGCATTATGGCCGCACAGCCTCGCCCAACAATGAGCCTGGCTTCTTTGAATAATTGCCGTATTTAACTCTACGGGCAGGGATCGGATACCTTGTTAAAATAGATAAATCTACTCGTTTACCTCATCCTACGTTAGCATATGTTTTTGGTGCGATTTTTTTTAATGTCTATTAATCTAAATGAATAATCGTTTGGTTCTGACCAACGAGTAGGTGGAACCAGAGATATTCACTAGGTAAAGCCGAAACTATTTTTGTCGCGTGCATTTCTGATCAAATTAGATGAAAAATGATAGTTTTAGAATAATTAAGAATATTATAAGGATTAAATTTGCATTCTAAGAATTAAATAATCAATACTAAATCAAAAACTTGTAGCTGAGATGGTTTAAAAACATTATGCAGAAAGTTGAGACTTCTTCATGACTACACAGTTTTATTATAAAAACATATCAATAATTTTCAGAATAACAATATTAATAAATAATTTCAGTAACGCAATTTCCATCCCTGCCTCCAGTTTTAGCTAGAGTTGCATCACAATGGTGTATTTAGTGCGTGAAAGAAACTTATACCATTGTTAGTTTCCACTGAGACAGTTTTTTTTGTTTGGTGGTTATGCTCATTTGTGGTAAACAAAATATGCCGTGAAATAATTCAGGTTTAATGATAGACTGAACTTTTATTTTAAATCATGACCAGTTGGTACTACCACTTTTATAACGGTTATTAGTATATACTTACTACCTTAGTAAAAAGTAATGATAAATATCCTGATTATTTTTTATTCTTAAATGTTTATAATATTAAAGGCAAAATTGAGATATCCCTATCAAAATCGACATTGCCGACTAGTTAGTTACCTTTCTTGAATATATTGAAGGTTATCGTGATGAGAAACACAATGTTAGTCAAATGAAATACTTTTCCTAAATGGTAAAAGTAAATTTTCTTATGAAATAGCACCCTAAACAAATAATTTCTTAAATATTGAACAACAAGGAACTCTTAGCTTCAATTGTTTCAAATAAAAAATGCAAAATGTACATATTCAATCATTTAATATGATTGATAAATGCATAATAGAATTATATTAAAACTAATGACTCCACGAAAAGTTACATCATTAAAATGTACCAAATATCAGCATCTTTGTAACAAAAAGAATCACATAGTAGATGAACATCGTATCAATTCACGAGCTCAAAGTCACTCACAAAGATATTAATGGTCTGAAAAAAGTTGAACGCGATGACCGACTTTGTTCTCTAGTTAAATAAAGTTGCTTGTTAGTTACTTGTTTCTGGCATTTTCCCACCTCAGAGCCTGAGCGACGTTTTCGAACCTATTTTCCCATTCAATATAATGTCTTTGAGCGGTACTTTATTCATCTTTTTTGATGATTTTAATATATTTTAGACTGTGTTGATTAAGTAGATATTTATTAATACAAATTTTACGAACAAAATTATACAGAAACATTTTTACTGTGTTGATAACTTTCGTATAAGAATACTCGTATCATCTAATTACAAAAACTAAGCAGAGTTAAAAAATTTAGCAATTATTGTTGCTGTATCGAAGGCTCGCAGTACTTGTCCACGTACGTACCTAAAACGACCGAGGAGATGGACGAGAATCTGAATCAATCGGTGATGCGGCTTACACACAGGTCTTAGTTACTATAAACACACATTGGTATTAGTATCTAACAGTACTAATTAAATGGCCTTTTCCACCTATACACCCCTATGTCAGGATGAGACACAAGGCCACAGGCCGGAATCTCCTAAGGTACGCGCAATATGCGTCCCCGTTCCCCGTCCCCGCACCTCTCCTCCGTTTTCGCCTCGATGACGCACGTTGGCTCACAAGAGGTAATAGGTAAGAGTTTGTATATTATTTTTATTTTACTTATATTATCTTAGATTGTAAGAACACCTCTTTTATTATTTCATGTACACACATGTTTTGGATTGCAACCAGTTTTAATGTTTTTGTATGTTTCTTATTGTGTAGTTTTGTAATAGTTGTAATCTGTTTTGTGTGATAATAAAATAAAATAAAATAAAAAGAACCGAGGGAGAGGTGCGGGTGCGGGGAACGGGGACGCATATTGCGCGTACCTTAGGAGATTCCGTTCTTTATACTCTTACTGTATTCTGTGACAAGGCTGAATGAAGTGATATAAGTTGACACACCCTTCTAAAGGCGAAGATTATGCCAAGTGGTACAAACGGTTAAATAAATTTAACAGAAAACAGGCATAAACTCTATTGCGACGGGAGGGGATGGGAGCATTGACTGGACACTACCACAATCGCAGTCATCTCTTTAAAATGAGAATTGTTGAGTGCCCAAATTGTCGGGCATGTGAGGAATCAGAGGAGACAATGAGACACATCATGTGTAGCTGCGACTCGATGGCTGGTAAGCGCATGGACCTCTTCGGATCAGCATATCCTGAGCTAGAGGACTGTAGTACAGTCTAGGCACTACGCACCAGGTGATATTTTGAAGCTTATGCAGTCCTTCTTCCGAAATCCCGAGGCGGGTGAGTAAGGCAAGGGGGTAACCTAATGGTTCGACGTGCTTCCCATTGTGGACCCCAATGCAAGATAATATAAGATAAGATACATCCCTATTACGGTGAATGTGGCCTTTGTCCCTATATATTTAATATCTTGAAATAACCAGAAAATTACAATAACAATAATATCTTGAAATAAAAGTACTTTACACGTTAATAACGGAAAAAGGTGCGCAATATTACTCCACAATGTCTTCTCTCTCTTTATATCCCACAGAGTTATCGCAACTTAGATTTGCAGATTTATTCCGTGCCTTCAGCACAATGGAATATTTAGGGCGGGAATAAAACTTTTGCAACGAGGCCGTATATTATTTCTAAACGTGACATGTGAATGTTGTACTTTTAACTTAAAATGTGTAGTGATTTGTTGCGTTGTTAAAAATAATTTTTTGCAAGTGCTGGCGGAAATTTTATGGCTATAATACTTAAGGCCCCGCCAGTTCAGAACCAAGAAAACTGAAAGTGTTTTTAAAAAATCACTGTAATGAAACTACTACAGTTTATTCCTCAAAAAATTAAATTAAAGCGAAATATCGTCGTTTTTTGTATTATATTTATGAACGGATAGATATTTAGATACTCGTAATACATTTTTTGGTATAATTTTCGTATAAAAAGGTGATTGTATATAATAGTAATACGTATTATAAAGGCAAATTTAGAAGTACGAGTATGTTTGTGATTTTTTCTATCGAGCCATATATGCTCAATCGTGTTTTGGCTATTGTAGGTGTCTGTACAAAATCCTTAAGATTTTTATGTAAATGTTTTGAGGAATAAACTGTAGTAGTTTAATAACAGTGATTTTTCAAAAACACGCACAGTTTTGCAAATTGTGAACCCACGTCACCCTAAGTACAGTTTATTTTCTGTGCGGTTAGTAAGAAATAAAATATTTTTATTTAACTTTTATCAGTATTTTTGTCTTAAATCCTCTATACTACACTGTTATGCAAATACGATCATAATAAACATAGGTCACAGCATTTATATAAATATGTAAGTAAGTATTAGAACAGTAAAGTAAAAACGTCTTATGAGTATTTTTCATGACTTTAGCACATTTAATTATTTAGGGCGAAAAAAAAATGCATCAAACACTTATATTAAGTATTTCTAAACATGACATGTGCATAAGTAGTTAAAACTAACTTTTTACTTAAAATGTGTATGTTGTTAGCAGTAAACTTTTGTGGGAATTTACAAAATTAATGTTACAAGCAGTGTAGCGGTAATATAGCGGTGATAAGTGCCACTAACGGGTTGGAAGCGCTATTATGTCGAGGCGACCATATAATCTGTCAAGCAGTAAAATTATTACGATTGCTTTTATGAAATGCAAAGATTAGACGACGTAATTTACTCGTTGACTGATTAATTTGATTGTTTTGAGTTGGGATGGAACTGAGTAGTAAATGTTGCGTAAGAATACATTGGTAAGTATGTATTATTAAACATTTGTTAAAAACAATATTATTTAGTAAGTACTTATTTTACTCTGTAAAATTTAGAATAGATAATGATGTGTTACGATAAGAAATATTCTTTTTTAAAAGATATGTTTGAAATAAACCGGTCAAGTACGAGTCGGACTCGTACATGAAGGGTTCCGTATCCCCGTACAATGTTTTAAAAAGCTAAAAAAAACATGTTTCTTGTATGACGACCCCTTTAATTTTTAACTTTATCTTATTTTTTGTATTTGTTGTTATAGCGGCCACAGCAAAAATCGGTGAAAATTTCAAGTGTATAGGATTTGTCTATTTCGGTTTAAGAGACAGAGCCCTGTGACATGACAGACGGCGGATTCTCAGTAATAGAGTCCCGTTGACACCCTTTGGGTATGGAACTCTAAAAATTAAAGAGTAAATAAAACATAACTACTGTGTAAAATTGTACTTGTTTGACAATATATCAAAAGATCAATTCTATATTTGTCAAAGTATGTCAGTCATTTAATATTTTAGAAACTTTGAAATCGCAAAATGATAAAATAACGAATACAATGCTTTAAAAAATATACTACCTAAGCTTAGTTTGACTGCTCTCTGAAAAATTAAAAAATACAAAGCCTTCAAATAAATAATACGTAAGTAGGAATTGAAGTACTTGTAGGTAAGTGTACGTAAATTGAATTTGCAAGTAAGGAACTGAAGACTTTAGTAGATGCACATTACTTACGGTTTGAAATCAAAGTGTAAAGCTACACTTGAGGCGACGAGATTTGTTCATGAATAAATAATGTCAGAGAACTGCCAGGATAGTATAGCTACAGCGACATATTTTTATCCTTGTAATTTGTCGCATTTCGCGTAATTTTCCTTACAAAATATAGATAAAATTAAGCAACAAAATGTCTTTCATTTATAAGATGTACCTACTTTATCTCATGCCCCGTGTGGTTTTGGGTAAGAATAGGACCACTCCATCTCTTCCTATAGATGTGACTAAATGATTGAGCACAACATCTCGTGCTACAATTGCATTCCCAAGGAGGGTTAGCATCGGGCGGCGGCCGGTTGTAAAACTTTTTGCTCAAATACAACGCGCTTGGATGAAGAAGAATAAGACGTACTTTATCTCATGCCTAACTCTCTTGCCAGCATGAGTTTGACAGGTCAAAGAAGATATTTTAACGATTGGCAACGTGAAATCGTATAAATTTGTCGGCGATTTGCTAGACCAACATAAGATGCAGTTACATATTTAAACAATTTTCAATCGTTTTTTGAACATAACTGATATTAAATTAATGTTTACATATTGATATACATCTTTAAACAATGTATTATTCAAGTTTACATCACAAAATAAAACCAATAAAACATAATTACGAAACTATAGCCTGTGCTATAGCGCCACGTCTGTAACTTTTGATGAGTGGTGGCAGTGAGTGCGTAATCGGCGACAGTTTTTTTTTATGATAACTGTACGACATGAGTTACAACGTTTCGTTACACATTTATTTTAATAACATATAATTTTAATAATTTTGACACTTTGGTTGCAATATCTAAAAAAAAAGTGAAAACCTTCAGCAAATCGACAATTTTATAACTATTGAATGTAGAGAAAACTACTATTATCATATTAACCATAGTGGAGTCTTCCAGCCGGACTTGAATTCGAGTAGGTAATGGAAAGTGCATGTTTCTAACCCGAACCGTTCGCATCTGACAATACCCGTCCGAAATAGCGATACAGCCGGGAAATTTCGACGGAAAACTGTTGAAAATACACATCTATTCTTGAGAATATAATTCACTCTTCCTTATGATATTTTATATTTTGAGTCTTTATTATGACTAGGTTTAGAAATGTTTCATAGTTTTAAATAGTCCTGCTTAATACAGTTAGTCTCACTTGTACGTATAAGCTTTATCTTGTCCTATCATTAGTTTAAAAGTATAACTAGTCTACCGCCGCTGTAGTCAGTGGCATACAATTTTGGACACAAAGATATCATAGGTAAGCAAATAGTAGATTTTACAACTTGTAATTGACATATGCTTAATTAAATAAATCGAACCAAGGGCTAATACTAGATCACTGTAGTATAATAAAATTAAAATAACAGTTAAAAACAAAAAAAAAAATAAACGGGCAAGTGCGAGTCGGATTCGTACATGAAGGGTTCCGTACCTCCGTACAATGTTTTAAAACGCTAAAAAAACACGTTTTTTTGGATGACGATCCCTTTAATTTTTTACTTTTTTTATTTTTAGTATTTTTTGTTATAGCGGCCATAGTAATACATAATCTGTGAAAATTTCAAGTATCTAGTTAATGCCATTATAAAGATCTAGTTAAAAACGCTGAAAAAAAAAGGTTTCTTGTATGACGACACCCTTTAATTTTTTTTTATTTTTTTATTTCCAGTATTTGTTGTTATAGTGGCCACAGTAATACATACTCGTAATCGGTGAAAATTTCAAGTGACTAGCTATTAGGGTTCAAGAGATAGAGCCCTGTGACAGACGGACAGACGGACAGATAGCGGAGGCTCAGTAATAGAGTCCCGTTTGCACCCTTTGGGTACAGAACCCTAAAAATGGTATTTCCATACAAAAGTGTGCAGCCGGCCGGGCAATCTGTACTTATTGGACTACCAAATTTATTTGACTGTGATTTATGGGTTTTTTTTAATCTTATAGGCACGTAACCCTAAAAACGGTCTTTTCACATTTAGATATTATATTTTTCGTAGGGAAAGTTGTTCCGTTTCATAAACTGAACCTGCCCAAAAATATTTTGTTAACAAAAATAAATTAAATTACGAAAAATATAAGCATTCTTTAAAATTTCAAAGAATCAACACAACAGATTCCCATGTGAAGAGGTACAAAGTAACTAATGTATGCGTGTGGAGTGGATACTTAAAAAAAGAACGGATCATTCAGTCAACTGAAGGATTTATGTTGGGTATTTGTATGCGGCACAATGATAGGTACTCCAAGCATTTATTTTTGAACAGCTCGATGACTTCATACTGGCCTGCTTACATTTTATCGCCTTGATTATTTATAACTCTATTTTATCAGAGCTAAGTTCAAATGGTCGACCCGACCTTTGACCTCATAAGTAAGTTGCGAACTAAATGAATTATTTTACCGGTCGCGCTTATTCAACTCGGACGTCGGACTATTTATGAATTTCAGTACATAAATTTACGGTACATAAGTGAGAAAGAACACTTCCAAAATGTATGTACGAGTAATGTAGCTTTCTATAGGTGAAAGATTTTTTAAAAAAGGATCAGTAGTTTTTTAATTTATCCTTTACAAGCAAACAATCAACGGCGAAAGAGGAGAAGAGTTCGGAGAACGGAGAAAGAGTTCTTTAAAATTAATTATTTGAGGAGCTCGGTGACCCGGTGGGAGTACGCATAGCTAGCGTTCACAAGTTAAGCAACCCCGAGCGTGGTCCGTACTTGGATTACGACCTTTGGACTACGACCGTAAAAGCCATTGGTCTCGGCTGTCATTGTATGGCAGTCGTCAAGCTATGTCAGATGCCTTTAGATGCCGGGTACAGACCTCCCCTGGTCAATCTGGAAGTCTCTCAATAGACTCCGGGCTGGTGTTGGGAGGTGTCGGGAAAACCGAGTTAGGTGGCGTCACGCTGATAACGACATTTGCGACTGCGGTGCTGCGATGGACCACCTTCTGTCATGTCCGAGCTGCCCTACGTCATGTACAATAGAGGACCTTAATAAAGCCAACGACAGAGGGATCGCCGTGGCCACATACTGGTCACATGTGATTTGAAATTGAAGCTACAGTGTAACCATTTCGACTCGATAAGAAGAAGATGCCTTTAGGCAGCTTGAAAAATCTGACAACAGTGTTGGGCACTTACATACACGAATAACAAACAAACAATTATTTGAAGATATCATTTTTCTTTGTAATAAAATGCCTAGTCTTAAAATTATACCCAACGTTAGATCTAATAGAAAAGGCAAAATTATAACATTATTTTAAATCATTCCCTTCAACAGTTCCATGTATGTATAATAATGTTATCCACATGATAAACTATATAATAATTATAAATAACACAATATCACATTTTCTCAACATTTCTCCATCCCACTATTTCTTTCGTATATTTATCATTCCGAGGGTTTCATGCAACATCAGTTTGCGTTTGTTGTCCCTAATCCTGGCTGGCGGTGGTCAGTGATAAGGAAAAGGTGAGATAAACGGAATTGCCAGCGTTATTTATGTCGGCTGTCATGCCGCCCTGGATAGTGCTAAGTGATAGATAAGTGTTGTGTTTAGTGTACTTAAAAGAATTTGTGGTCTTCCGATCCTTTGTGATTGCGAACAAAATTGTGTCATGCCATAGAGGGAGGGGCTTCTTTGGTATATTGACTGTGGTATTGGTTGCAATTATTTACCACTTGTAGGTCTTGAGTTAGATTCACTGTGTGGAAAAAAAAGGTACGGATTTGTCAGTCTATAGTATAAGTTATTATACCAGCGCACCCCAAACAGTTTAGTCGCATCGCACACTAAATCGTCCAAGACCAATACTTTCTAAATGAGTTTCTTTTGAAGTTTCTTCTCAGCAGTGGTCGCTTTAAAGCCCTAGTATCGGTAGATTTTCTTAAAAATAACAATAATTAATAATTTAAATATAAATTAACATTACACGCAATGACGTGTAAAAGTGCCTGCAAAGGCTTATTACTGAATAAATATTTGATTCTTGATTCTGTTGACTATCCAGGGAGTTATTGAATAAGCTAAACTACAGTCAATAAGTCTTTCACGATCGAAGCATGTGGAGATTCATAGTCTCTGCCTGCCTGTGGGTAACAGTCACGATAGTTTGCATGTATTCTCAGAACATAAAGTTCTGTAGGTCTCTAGATCTTTATTATCATAAAATTTTCCGTTGATATAAAAATTAAACGTATCAGAAAAAAATATGAAAATTAAATTGCATAGTGTACTCGCAGTTAAATTTAAATATCGAAAATTAATAAAAGTAAAATTTTATATCCATTTAAAATTTAAATCTAGCCTCAAATTTCAACTGTTGAGAGAGCAATTATTCAGTTTAATGTTTTATGAAACTTAAGCGCGATATATTTTACATAGTTATTCGTGCCGTGCCACAATGAATAACGAATGGGTACAGACTACGAACAAAGATTTGCTTTTAAAAATAAATATATTCTGTAGCATTTAACGTTAATCTTTAAAGTCGGTGTGGGCGTAGCCATGTTCTATAAATGCGGGGTTTTGTAATTATTTTAAAACGTACCATTTGTTTTTGTTTGTCGAAAAACGGAGAACATGACCATGTGAATTAATTAATCTATTTTTTATTTATTTGTGTAGGCTTTTACTGTGTTGGTGATCGCTCGTTTGTTCGCCGTTAGAATTCCAGTGCGGTATTTGTAGGTACTCGTTTTCAAAGATAAACGGGCGGGGTTTTACATTACATTGTTTGATTCCTATGTAATTTTTTTGAGAATAAACTATAGTAGTTTATTTACAGTATTTTTTCAAAAACACTCACAGTATTGCGGGCTGTGAACCCATCTCGCCTTAATACTTTATTTGTTGTACTTAAAAAAATCGACCTTAATGGAATAAGAACGCTATAAAAAGGCATGGTTTTCTACAAACCAAAGCAGTTTAATCTACAGAAAGGTGAGACCGTATAATTGCCGAGTCACGCTACCGGCAGCTATGCGGAGTGCACGCCGAGATAAGGCACCCTTACCACAAAATAGAGCCAAGTCGTTTCCTCACTCGCTTGCGTTTCTAATTTGCACCGTAAAATATATTACCAACTTTAACATTCATTAATCGAAAAATATATCAAAGGATAGCATAAGTCATATTATATTTTATTTTATTATTCAAATAATTAATTATGGACATGTTATTTTGGATTTGAATTTTTGCATTTATCGTAATATAAGTCTTATTGCATCTAAGTATATTACTTCATGCGAAGTGAAACTGCGGGGAAGAGATGGGTCTATAAACAAACTTTTCTATATATTTTTTTCTACAACATAAAAAATAAAATACACGAAGTATGCATTTTATCTGTAACAGTCTAACCATAATTATATTCTTCGTGCATTCTTTAACTTCGAATTTTATGTTACTGACTTGAAATTTGACCAATCACGCCCTAATAAAGTAGTAGCCCTAGTACCGAAAACTAGTTATGGATTTTCCATTTAATTGATAATGAGAGTATTAGCGAACTCAATGTTCAGCTGGATAGTCACATTATAGTCATTACAATCCGAATTAGTTTGGGAAATGGTTGTTAATTCCTAACCTAATTTCTAAACCGTATCACCGATAGAATTGTACTATAGGTATGATATAGGTAAGGGATTTTGGATTAATAAACTATTTGAGACAGAAAAAGGATGCTAAGTTGACAGGGCTTAGGTAAGCCACACACGGGGCATAAGTAACATTTGGATTAGTGACCACTTGTGACATACTAATATATCTCGAGCTCTTTCGTGATTCAGTGGGCACGTTCATCCGTCGATTATCTTAATTTTAGTTCACCTTACACATATACGTATCTATATATACTTCTAGTAGAATTTTCGACTAGTGTTGTGTATGAAATTTTATATGATTATAACACAAAACTTATCCATTAAAACGTTGCATTCAAATGCAACTTCAAAAGTCAGAATTCCGAAGCAAGCATTTTCTCTCGGAGGCAAGACGAAAAGGTAGCAATTTTAGCGAATAATTCAAGAGAAATACTGATAGTCGGTGGTGGGACTGCATAATTGCAATTTGCATAAGTTTGAATGAGGCACTATATACAAATGTATGGAGTTGGATAAAGGAGGTGCATTACGCTTGGGTGAGTGAGAAGAGCAATCTGAGACAGTGTGAATATCAGTCACCGATCTGTCAATTAATAGAAAAGAAACTACACTTATAAAGATTGATTTATATTGAAAAAAAATATGAAGGTAACTTTACTTAGGAAGTTTCGAATTTTAAAAGTCCAGTTCATACTCGGTTCATGGTTAATGAAATACAGCGTGGTATCTTGGTTTTCATATTTTGCCATAGGTGTGTCACATTCCGCAGAATGTAATCACAGACAGAACTGCGTACTAAATAAAATAATCTCTTCCGCGCTCTTGTCGTAGAGTGCTTTCGATGACTCTCTTTCCTCCGCTAATTCCTTAACCTCCTTGTATGGTTTCACATTTACTTTTTCTTTTATTTGATCAACAAATTTTCTTGTGGGTTTTCCTACTCCTTTTTTTCCTTCTACCTTTCCTAATATTCAAATAAAAGAATATTCCTATATAAAATCACACCGGAGTTTTACCGGATAAGGCAAAATATTGAAATATAATCAATTCTATGACAGTTGACATAGCTGATTTTCTAATCCATTTTCATTACCTTCTTTGTTTCACTTGTCGATTCCAATCCCCAGAAGCGAATGGCTAATGATAAAAAGGCACAGTTTAATTTTATTTTATTTATAACTTGAATCAATAGTACCAGTATTGCTTGGAGGACTAAATTTAGTTTCCTCAACGAATAAGTGGATCAGGCGTGCTTACTCAGTGTGCTCTAAAGTAGATTTCTATAATGGATAATGGAATGAAGTTGTTGGAACTATTTTAATATTTATCTATATTATTAAAGCAGTTACAACTTGCAACTTGAAAGCTAGTTATACTTACTCTCAATGAAAGCAGAATTACGAACGTTACGATTTAACGTGACAATACATAACTGGCTACAAACGGCTTTAGGGCCCTTCCACACGACGTATTTTTTACGCTTGAACGACGCGCGTTTTTGATACGCGCGTTTCATCGCGTTTGGATTTAACAAGTTTTTTGTCGCAAATGAAACGCACTGTAAGCGCGCGTTTGTATCGATACAAACGCAAGGATCGTGTGTAAAGATTCAAACGTGCCGGCTTCCTTAGGCGCAAGCCAGATACAAACGACGCGGCGGCGGTGCGGCGTGCGGCGCGCCATCAGCGCGCCTCTTCAATCTGTTTTGCACCGCGCCTCTTTCATACATTTAGTATGAAAGAAATTTGGTAAGGAAAAGAAATCTGATTTCAAACAAAAGAGGGAAATAAAGAAAACGCGCCCGACACACGCCGCACCGCACGCCGCGCCGCTTGTATCTGGCTCGCACCTTACGTTTGCCGAGCGTTCAACTTGCGTTTGTATCGATACAAACGCAAGGATCGTGTGTAAAGATTAAAACGTTCCGGCTTCCTTACGTTTGCTGAGCGTTCAACTTGCGTTTGTATCGATACAAACGAGCGTAAAAAAAACGTCCTGTGGAAGGGCCGTTAGAGTCGTAAGTTTTTGTGTTTTGTATCATTTAGAAAATTTTATTTGACGACTACCGTGGCGCAAGTTCTAATTGAAAAATTGAAAGAACTCATCAAATAGAATATTTGCACACATACTCGTATAGTGATTTAAATGTTTTTAACAATAAATCAAACATGTGCATTCAGAAAGTGAGTTTTGGTGAAATGAAACCGATGAAAAAGATCAGACATTGATGTCGCTTTTTTTTTGTTTAATATTATTGTTATTGTTTTATTTATTTTGAATTATGTTTTATTTTAGCTATACATTATATCTTCAATATATAAAGAGCCTATTTACATCATAAAGCGAGTGCAATATAATTAATTATAGTCGTAGCAACTCGGTCCTCCCTGAACATAACTCTGCGAAATTCATAATTACCTACTTATTTCTTGCAGTCTCTAGAAATGTAATAAAATAGTGAACTAGCTTTAACTTTAACTTAACAAAGCTCCAGATAGTCGTTACAGGGTTCGTTAACTCAAAACTTAAGTAAGTATTTTCTGTCTAAGAATTTTATACTAATGGACCAAAAAATACTTTGACAGTTTAGAACCAACTGTCTGAAGACGACAGTGTGACTATTATTCTTGAAATATACTTTAACTTAGTTATAATTATTTTTATTTAGTTATAATGAAATGTACCTCTAAATATTTATGTTCTAAATAAAATAATTGTCATAAAGTAAAATTATAGTACTAAATGCACAAAATTAATTTTAATTATTTACTTATAATTATTTTTTTACAATATTGGTTAGAAATCATCTGTTTAATTTTCTTAATTTCAATCTAATTTACTTAACACTTACGTTTAAACAATGAAAGCTTTAAAATGAGCAAACAATAAAAAATATGAACAAAAATAATTCTGTTAAATACAAACTTCAATTTCATAAATAAATAACTTTAACTTCCGCAATTTTACATCAAATGCGGAATTATCTAACCTCAAATATTGGAAGTAACAGATATGACGTGCGTACGTGAAATATGAAATCTTCTATAAAGTTATATTTTAATGAATTTTTAATTTAATATTAGCCATCGTTATTTCAAAGACTAGAGCTACTATATTTATTTGCAAGTGCATGACTTATACCTTATTCGCTTTTCTACGAGTAACATCTTGAGCGATGGTCTCCAAAGACAGACAGCAAGGTGTTTTGGCACAATGATATTTCCTGAAATTTTTTCACTTGGTTTTTGAATTGTTATTTCATTATTTTATTTTAAAATTATCTTCAATTACTTCAGAATAGTGTCGTGATACTATCTTGGCCTTGAAAATCAGTCATACTTTCAATAGTCCTATCGAAACTATCGACCCATGACTGCTCTGTCGATACTTTCGATAGTATCGATTGGCAAAAATAAGAAATAATATTGCTAAAGATCAATAGTATCGATACTATCTATAGAATTTGTGTTGATAGTATCAATACTATTGACAGTATCGTAAATTTTTATTATCGAGTATTGCAGCATTTCAATATTTTCAATAGGACTATTCGCGTTATCGACTGTTTATCAAGGTCAACTATCGATAGCGAAACTGCGAAACTATCGCTATTGCAACAACACTGCTTTGGAAGTATTGACATAAAAAGCGAAACATTTTTGTTTTTGCCTATCAACATATCATTCGAATATAGAGGTAAAGTTTCTGTAGGTTCGTTTTTAGACCTCAATTAATAATTATAGTGTAAGGGCCTAGGATCATTACTATCATCAACAGGTCTTTTTTAGTCCCCACTGCAGGAGCACGATCCTCTCTGTACAACCAGAGCCATACTTGGCCCGAGCCAAAGACTTAAGGAACGAGAAATTAATTTATTTTTCCCTTTGTCACGCCTTGGAGTTATCTTTCGACATCTTTGTTTTGCGTGCAAACTATTCCCGGATATTGCAGACTGCAGACTTTCCAAGTTGAGTGTCATGGCTGGCTGGTCGCGTGCATGGCTCAGATCCATTAATGTATCCCGTCGTATGCTGCCGCCAACAAACAAATTATGGATGCAAACACGTCGCAACACGCGAACCAGCCTTGAAAGCCTTTTGCTTGCTTTGTCAATTTCGCTGAAAATAAAGAAACTATAAAACGATGTTAGTAAGATTAAGACTTTACACGTTTCTTTTGTTTTGTGGTTTTTTGCATTAAATTGAACTGAAAACTAGAATTATCTTATAACGAGATAAATTTTAATATCATAAAAACATGAACTAAAAAATAGCTAGAAGGTGTTATTCTGAATTTTATTATTTGTTTAATTTACAAACTTTAAATTCCTTAAATATATTTTTTTGTTTGTACCTACATCCAATTCATGATTCCATTTAAGGGACTGTATTACTTACAGTAGTTTCCCCATTTGCCTTCCGTACCGCAGTATTAGAGTTGGACAGAAAACCTTCCAAATCCCGCATCTTAGACCATCTGCCAAAACTGTCACCACTGCTGTCTAGTGACAGAGGAATGCTTATTTACTGGCGGAAATGATTCGTTATATATTATCCTGCCGCTGATTAGTCGGGGACTGCTTATTTTTTTATTTGCAGCTAACCATCATATCTGATGATCGTCCACTATCCGCCACCTATGGACCCCGTTACTAGCCTACAGCTTTCTATTCAGACTATTTTTTTTATCGGTAAAAAATAACCATATAAAGAAGTGCCCTGCAGTGAGCATAGGCAGTTCTATGGCAACTTTCTTTTGTAATTACGCTCCCTCGTATCACCCGAGTTGTTCGGCCGAGTAATTTGATAAATGTTATTGTTATTGGCAGCGCCAACAGAGGCAATAGGGTATATTCATGTTATTTTTTTATTTTTTTAAACGATTCTATAAGTTATTATATAAGCGGAAAAAAATATAACACTTACAGAATATTATTAAATAAGCTTAAAAAAATAATTAAAATTACTATTATTTTTGGACGACTATAAACGCGGTGCCATTTTGCGCTTTTTTCTGTGACGTCACCGTGCATTGTCAATGTCATAGATACACTTATATGTCAGTGTCAGTCAAGTGCAAATTACAAATTAAAAATATTATCAACAAAGCAACGAAGTTTTGGATTCACAGTTTTATTTTATAAGTAATACTATCTAATTTGTGATTATAAGTGAGTGATTAAAGCTTTTAATATCAATTCATTACAAATGGAAGGGCGCACAAAATCTTATTATAAATATTGTATGGTTCCTAAGTGCAAAAATAACATCGTAACTGCACCTGACAAAATATATTTTCATATGCCCAAATATGCAAATGTAAGGAATCATTCCGCGTATTAGGGTTCGCTGTTTTACAAAACCGAGCTGTAATGCCAAACAGCTAGAGGTTTAGTAAATTAGCGGATTATACCATTCAACTGCAACTGTACATACCTATTGTGAAAAAAAAATACATATTGTGAGCAAAATGAGTAGTGTCATCCTTTGCAAAACTACACAGTAGTATTGTAAGTACCTACTTCAATTATTTATAATTTAATAGGTAGTAGACTAGCTGCCTGCTACTATAAGCTATAAGATAATGTACTACCTACCGTAATTAATTAAACAAATTTATATTATTTAAGAAAAAAAATACCCAAAATTCTCCAAAAGATTTATTTTTTTTCTCTAAAATTTCCCATTTTTACCCAGAATTGCGAAAAAAATACCCAATCTGGTAACACTGCAAATTACAAATGACTTATTGACAGTGACAGATAGTCTTCTTCTTTTTAATTTGTGATTGACAGCACAGACTATTTAGAAAATTAAGTTTGACAGTGTTTCGTGACGTCACGTGGCGTTTCGGAAATTTGCGAGGGAATTTTAAAAATTCAGCTTTTAAATAATTAATTTCTCAATGGAAACACGTTAAATTGAAAAGATATATATATCGGTATTTTTCTTTAGCAATGAAGTATACACATCATTTTTTTTGTTCGTTTCTGAATCACATGCATATTGTCTATTGTTTGAGTTTGCCCATGTTAAGTAAATGTATGTATCCCAGCTTCTTAGGCAATTTGCATTAGCTTGCCTGACGCTACCTAGGGGGGATTCGGGTAAAATAAAATTAACACGTCGCTATTCGTTTTCTTTTATAAGAGTAGGGATAAGGCATTTCAACATTATTTAAATTTTATTTACGCATATTATGAGTAATCTTGGTTTTATTTTAACTATCAATTAGATACTACCTATATTTACCTTTTTTTATACAGGTTCAAAATAAGATACGCTACTAGCTTTCGAAACAAAATATTGTTTGCTAGAGGGCTATACTTATAGCGTTTTTAACAATATTATTTCTTGGTGCAAAGCTGTCAGTCAGTCTTCGTTACGTTACGAAGTCAATATCCTTTAGGAAAATCTCACGTTTTTTACTTGACTTCAACATTCTTGATAATATTTTTTCATCATCATTCAGAACATGCTCTTTCTACTGTCATTTCTTGGTTAGACTCCAATTATCTTTCCCTTCCTTTACAGAAAACAATGTCAGTAACTTTCGCAATAAACTCTTCGACGTTGCTCTTGGATGAATACAATATCAAAGCTCATAGTTGCAAGAGATGTATCTGGTTGCACACGTCTGCCTCTGGCAAGAACCATACAGTTGAATAGGTGTAAACATTAGACCAAGTCTTGATATGGCCATCATCATCGTCAGGTCTTGTTTAGTCTCCACTGCAGGAGCACGATCCTCTCTGTACTACTAGAGCCATATATAAGCGGAAATAGTCAGAGGATTTAGCCTACACTCTCCACGCTGGCCAGACGGGTTTGAGATATCTCATTGATGTTTATATGCTTTGTTTAGCTTGTATTTCCTAAGTCGCCTTTTACGACGTCCACGAAAAGACTTGGAGTGGTCTTATTCTACTCTGCCGGGAACCACACGGCTTACATGGTAAGAACATATAAATTTATCAAAACTTAAAGTGAGAAAACTAATATACATCTTCAAAATATACAAAAACATTAAAATTTCATTATTATTTACTTTGTCGACACCGACTTACACTCTATACAGGGTGTAACAAAATATACTGAAACTATTTTAAGGGTGGATTGAGTCCATGATACTTTCAACGCTTTCCAACTTTCCCCAAGGAACGTATATTGAAATATGAGAAATAATTTTTGGCCTCCCATACAAGTTGACCGATCAGCTGATTCGAGTTAGTATGGAAAGCAAGAAAATATTTTTTATATTTCAATACATGTTTCTTGGGGAAAGTTGTTCAGTATTATGGACTGAATTCGCCCTTAAAATAGTTTTAGTATATCTTGTAAGACGTTATATAGTTCTGCGATCGATGTGTACAGGATGTCTTGCAATGCGGCGCCCACTGGAGTGTAGTTGTCAATTAAAATTATCTACAATTACTTCAGAATAGTGTCGTGATACTATCTTGGCCTTAAAAATCAGTCATACTTTCAATAATCCTATCGAAACTATCGACCCATGACTGCTCTATCGATACTTTCGATAGTATCGATTGGTAAAAATATGAAATAATATTGCTAAAGATCAATAGTATCGATACTATCTATAGAATTTGTGTTGATAGTATCAATACTTTTTTTTTTCAATTCAAAATATCTTTATTATCATAGGATATTTATAATATCTCTTAATAATAGTCACTTTGTTTTGTTTTGCACAAATGTTGACGTCAAATCGTTACTTAAAGCTAAGTTTACGCTGCTTCCTAGGCGCAAGTGCAGAAGAAGCGGCAACAAACTGCACTGCACGTTTTCTCCCAAGACGTCAACTAACAAACTAAAAACTTAAAATTAGTTATATAGATGGACAGAGATTACATTGTTTATTATGTCATAATTAAACTACTATTAATAGTATCGTAAATTTTTATTATCGAGTATTGCAGCATTTCAATATTTTCAATAGGACTATTCGCGTTATCGACTGTTTATCAAGGTCAACTATCGATAGCGAAACTGCGAAACTATCGCTATTGCAAACAACACTGCTTTGGAAGTATTGGCATAAAAAGCGAAACATTTTTGTTTTTGCCTATCAACATATCATTCGAATATAGAGGTAAGGTTTCTGTAGGTTCGTTTTTAGACCTCAATTAATAATTCTAGTGTAAGGGCCTAGGATCATTACTATCATCAACAGGTCTTTTTTAGTCCCCACTGCAGGAGCACGATCCTCTCTGTACAACCAGAGCCATACTTGGCCCGAGCTAAGGACTTAAGTTTTTAAAGTTTCAAAGTTGTCAATTAGTCGCATCGCTATGCCAATGCGCCAATGCGAGCGCAAACAACTTGCTTTAAGCTTGTCATGTCCAAATGATACAGTTATCATTTTATTTAAATATAAAAACCGACTTCCACGCCAATAAAAATCATAAAAGGCTAATTACGCAACAATCGTTTACTTAGATGATTACCTTACTACTAAACAGATTTTGATAAATTTATGGGACCAATCTGAAATTATCAATATCCTTTCCAAATACTAGCCGTTTTAGTATCATTCGGAGATGATTTGGAGACAACTTCGTAATTTTTTTCTATCGAGAAAATTTTAAGCAATCGTGTTTTTTCTATGTCATAGGACGGATAAGATAAGGCCTTAGGCTTTAAGTCCGCCATTACACTTGTATTTGTGTATAAAAAATAAATTTAAAGAAAATTGACGGCAAACGAACAAGCGGGTCACCTGATAGTAAGTGTTCACCGCTGCCCATGGACAACTGCAACACCAGGGATCGTGTTTTTGAAACATATAATTTCCAAATTGATTGTATATAATCTAGTTTTACGAGTAGTATGATTTTTATTGTATTGTATTTTATTAACCCAACTTTTTTATTTTGTTACAGGTAGGTACATCAGAGCAACGCACGTTGGTACAGTCACGTACTTGATGAAACTAAAGTAATACAGGGTCTACAACTAGTTACAACTGCTGTTACGTCTGTAACTATTGAGTAAGGCTGAGACCACGTTCGCTGCAACCCAAACGAAACGTTAGCACAAATAAATAAAAAAAGTATGTTTCGCGTTAATTCCCTAATTTAGTACTGTTCACAGAGCTATAGGGCTTTTCTCAGGATAATTACATAATGTTATTACAATATAACATGTAAAGCTTGCGAACGAGTGCCAGATTGATTTTACAGCAATAAGTAATATTGAGTAGTCATAAAAAATGGAGCCGAGCTGACCAATCCCTACTGGCGGCTGGTATTCACGAGTTGACGCGTGGCATGTAACTATTTGTCTTATATAAAACAGTATAGTTCGTGAAAGTACTATCGATATTTTTTTTATTCATGAACCAAACGCCGCCATCCTCAATGATCCACTCAAAGCGAGTTTGCCCGATGTCCCTTTTATTGGCCGAGGTCACTTCCAGTTGCCATCGCTCCTGGATTTGGCTCGTGAAAAAAGATACAATTTGATGATTTTCGCATTGCTATTTAACTTTACGTAGCTTACAACTAGGATACCTACACTATCCGCCATATTTATAAAAAATCTGCCTTCTTAAATCAGTCATAATATAATGTAGTAATCTACCAACATAAGGAGTGCTGTTCATAAAAATTAATTTGACAGAAAAGTCAGCGGTCTTATATTCGGTACCATTGTACTATACTAGTAGTTCAGTTAGAACAGTAGACCTCGCGAGCTCTTATTCCCATGCAATAACCGATACTTTTCCCTTTCTCCTGGCTTAGCAAAACCATTTCAGTGAAATCCGTCCATATATAAGGTTACAGAAAACTTTCCCCCTATTCTTGCAACATCTTGTGAAGAATTAAGTTCTTAGTATGCCTCTCAAATTTGATTGAAATCCGTTAATAAATAACGCTACAGCAAAGTTCTCCCCTAATCCTCCCTTTTCCCCCTACTCACTTAAATTAATCCAGGAACTTGTGTGGCAATTTTGTCAAAATCGGTTGACAAACTGCGACCTGTAGGTGAGAACAGACGGACAAAAGCATTTTGACGTGACAACGTCTTAATAACTCGATACTACGGGCTGCATGCACGAAAAAGATGACGTCATGGTCCCCTTACGCTCATGTCGCGTTCCGCAAGCGAGAGCGCGGCACGAACGAGAGAGAGGCATGATCGGCTCGAGCGATCGGCTCAATTCGGAATGTTTGACGTTGTCACGTCAGACTACCGTCCGTAAACCGACTTTACAGACAACCAATTTTTTTAACCAATTTCGAAACTGAGACGCTTCGCTCCCTCGGTCTATAACAGATATAAGGAAAGGAATGTAGATTTTTATGGATACTGGTGTATCTATCTACCATCATAAAATATACTGAAACTACTGAACGTAAGCTGCAACTAAAATAAAATTGCATCATACTCCAAATTGAAAATATGCAATGACAAAAGAATTTTTAATTTGGATAAATATCCGAGCATTGTAATGCTATTAAAAATAATAATTGTATCATACTCGGTCGTCTAGCACATTTTAGGGTATAGGGGGTAAGTAGAGAAATGCATATTACTTATTCACATTATCATTTCATAATTCAGCTTGACCATCGTGCCCGTATATAACGTGGCATTGCCTTTTTTTCACTTTAGTAAAAAAATACTATATAATATCTAACAAAATATACTGAAACTATTTTAAGGGTGAATTCAGTTCATGATACTGAACAACTTCCCCCAAGGAACATATAGTATCTTAATATGAAAAATATTTTTTTCTTTCCATCAAACTTGGATCAGCTGTTCGGTCAACTAGTATGGGAAAACAAAAATTATTTTTTATATTTCGATATATGTTCCTTGGAGTTGTTCAGTATCATGGACTGAATTCACCCTTAAAATAATTTCAGTATATTTTATTATAGACCCTGTATAATAGTATATTGAAATTACAATAACAGTCAAAAAACAATTCGATTTTTTTTTGTTTTTTACTGTTTTTTTAATATCTTTAATACTATAGTGATGTAAGCCCGTGGTTCGATTTATTTCGAACATGTCAATTACACGTTGTAACTAACTGACTTTTCCATCCTGAATAGTCAAATGTGAGATTGTACTCACTGTATTTATTATCCTAGTTTTTTTTTTAAATTTGTTTACCATCGGTAGTATCCATTTCAATAAATTGTATTGATATGGACACAGATGGTAAACAAAGTTAAAAAATATCTAAATCTAACCTAACACATAAATTCCCATTAAATAATAAACGCTCAAAAGGATTATAAGTATTCATCTGTTATTCTATTCATACAAATATTCAGAAATCAGATTAGTTGTCACTAACAGTTCAATAATAACTTTGCCGATTTGTACATTAACATTCACATTTTGTATACAATTTGTGTATTGAATAGGTTTCAATGTTTCAATGATATCCCGGAAATTAAATTATTTATACTTTAATGTAAAGACATTAGTGTTTCGTTTTGTTTGTTAAAGCATGAATATCTTATTGCTAAAATACTGTTTTCTATTAGATTTGTAACTTTTTAAAATTCAATTGGTATAATTGAATTTAAAATTAAATGAGGCATGGATTAAAAGATCTTTTAAAAAATTTTTCATAGGTACCCACGAAAAGAATAAATAAACGGGCAAGTGCAAGTCGGACTCGTACATGAAGGGTTCCGTACCTCCGTTTGTGAAAACATTGTGTTTTCAAACGCTGAAAAAACACGTTTCTTGTATGACAACCCCCCTTTAATTTTTAACTTTATCTTATTTTTAGTATTTGTTGTCATAGTGGCCATAGTAATACATAATCGGTGAAAATTTCAAGCATCTAGTTAATGCCATTATAAATCTAGTTAAAACGCTGAAAAAACACGTTTTTTGTAAGACGACCCCCTTTATTTTTACTTTTTTTTTATTTTTAGTATTTGTTATAGCGGCCACAGTAATACATCATCGGTGAAATTTCAAGGGTCTTGCTATTACAGTTCAAGAGATAGAGCCCTGTGACAGACGGACAGATAGACAGACAGCGGAGTCTCAGTAATAGAGTTTCGTTTGTACCCTTTGGGTACGGAACCCTAAAAAATACGTAAAAAAGCGAGATGAATGGAATGTATGTTAAGGATTATTGAATAAATAGGAACATCATACTCGTCAAACAAGATTACGATGATGAAACATGTGAGCCAAGAAATTATACGATTGAATGTTTGCCTCAGCCGCCATATTTCTGAGAAGCGTTCAAAACCAGACAATACTTATCCTAACCTAACCACAGAGCTGTCAAAGGCATCGAACGTGATCCGATGACTAACCGAAAATTATCATGCTGATCGACTGACGTCCTCCAAAATGTATGCTAGAATAGATAGGGGTGCCACATTAACCAAATTATCAAGATAAATGGTCCGTTTCCTAATCGACACACTTGTCTGGTCAGTGAGGAAATGTACCTATAACTTGTCCATCTGCTTAGTCAGATAATTACAAAATATTAAGTACGTAACCAAAGGCTACCTCGTCTGTCTCGGTAGACTCACTTCGGTGAGATATAGGAATGAAACGCCCAATTAGAGAGACTGGCTAACACATAAAAATAAAAGATAAGTTTTTTGGACATTCCCAAATAGGAATCAAGGTGTAGAGTCGCAAAAATATTGCAAGGTACCTGGAGAGACATACTATTATGTCAATATTCACTGGAAGTACATTTCTTGTCTCAAAATTCTCTCTCCTACGTAGAAGTTAAGAAATACTACGGTTTTTCCGAGAGTAGTACGCGGTCCTTTAAAAGCGGCGTGCCGCGTGTGGCACCTCTGCTATAGCGACGGAAAAGACTTACCATGTGTACCCGGCTGCCTGCACAGGTGTTTAATAAAACCAACATTAGTATTTTTAAAATTGCCTCTCGCGTTTCGCAGCCCTGCTCTAGAATAAAGAAGTCTGCAATCCACTCACGTAAAGCACAAGCGGACAGACGGACTGATGCGTCACGTGCTCGCTGCAACGGGCGCACTCTTTGGCCACAACTTCAATTTAGTTAAAAGTACTAAGTGCAACCGTGATCTAACTTCCCTCTTGGGAGGATTTGGCCCAGCTCTCCAAGTTTCTCGGGAATCCGGATTGGGAATGAATTCTAAAGTTAAGTATCTACTAAGTTCTATATTTTACTGATGTTGTGTTTTGTCACTGTTTTTCAAGTAAACTTTCTTTTTTATGTTGTTAAAAACAGTTGTTTTACATTCATGCATGTATTTCATGATTTTTTGATATCTTAACTAAGTGAACCAGACCAATTTATAAATCGTTCATGGATCCTCATATACTTAATTACTGCAGCCTCTCTTGCTGACATCCTCTGCATTCCTGTTGCGACTGCTGTTGCTGGTCGTCAGCTTGCCCCTGGCAAAGGCCTCCCCCAACTGTCTTTATAGCCCTCTGTTTCTTGTCTTTATTCTCCACAACCCTTCAGCCGCCTTTTTGATTTCGTCTTCCCATCTCCTCTTTTGTCCTCCTCTTCTTCCATCAAGAGGATACCACTCAGTAACGTCTTTTAACCATTTATTTCTCTTACTTCTCAAATTCCATTTTAGCCTTCTTACAGTATGGGTAATATCCTTTACTTTTGTCTTTGCTTTTGTCATTGGCATGGATCCTCATATATTAAGCTTTGAAAATCTACTTATTACCACGCAACATGAAAGTACAAATTTCGCTGTTTATCCAACAGATCAAAAACGCAACTACAGTTTAAACTCCATCAAATTCTCTCAAAGATAATAAAAGAAAGAGTTTGTAGATAATTCAAATTCCTAGTAAAACATTAAATAAGTTTAAAGGACTCAAATAACGTTCCGATTAACCATTTTATACTTAACATAGATATTCTAGTCGCGAATTTTAACTCCGCGTAAATCAAAATGTCTTTTGCTTAAGCTAGCTATCATGACTTGGATCTGTTTTCGTTTATAATTAATTTTGCCTTCGAAGTTTTCGCCACAAGCATCTCTGTTATTTCGTGTTTCTATTTCAAGAATTTAATTTATTATGATTTTATCTCAGTTATGTTAATGCTAGCCGATGTCGTTCTGGTTTTAATTATAATGACAATAAAGTGTAATAATTTATTCGTAAGATCGCATATACACGTCTGTACAGCTTTACTCTACAACAATTTAAAAAGTCAAATTTATATTGCTTTGTCTTTACGCTTTAAAAATTGAATTCGAAGTGAACAGTAAAACTAAAGACAATAAATTCCATATGCTAATAGAAAACAATTTTAGTCGCACACAAATAAATCGATTTAAACAAATCGAATACTTATCGAGTAAAACGACCGTACAGATGTTATCAAACATTCATGTTGGTTGTATCTCGTTTTTTGGACAATGGCTTGCTGACGACATGTGTTACGTCGCCCGGAACCGCCCTACGAAATTAACATACAGTTACCGTCTAAAAAACCTTTTTAAAACTGTGACATGACAATGATACGTTAACATACTGACAATGCACCGTTGAGCCGAAATGGGAAGTTCGTTTGTTAGGTGAAGACCATTTTGGGCAGTAAGCAATGAGTTTGTGTGGTCACAAGATAGTTGATAACAATAATAAATATGTCGTTTCTTATACAAAAAGACAAAAACACAAGTAAATGTGGAGATTAAAATTATCATCATCAGTTCTTTCTTAGTCTCCACTGCAGAAGCACGACCCTCTCTGTATTACCAGAATAAGGCTCTGCCGAAGCAATTAGCCGAAGCAGTCAGGGGATTTGGCCTACACTCTTCACTCTGGCCAGACGGGTGGAGAGATCTTATTGATGTTTATAAGCTTTGTTTAGCTTGTGTTCCTTTAGTCGCCTTCTACAATATCCACGGGAAGACTTGGAGTGGTCCTATTCTACTCTACCAGGAACCACACGGCAATTAAAATGTGTATGTATTTATAATAAAATAAAAAGTTTCAAGAATTCTTCATGAGAGCTTCAACGTTGTGGTAAAAATTATAATCATTTCATCTACAATACCTGAGTATTCGGAATTGCCGTTATGCCGATTTACTCGACTCCATAATACAATCCAGATTGGCAGGTTGAGTGCCTCATGCATCATAATTCTAATGAACGAAACATCAGGTAGCAGCGATAATTTATAAAATGTTCTATAGCCTACATTGTTGTGAGTAAGCAATAACGAAGCTTTGAACGTGTAGCTCAGGCAAATGTATTTTCAACGGTTTTGGTTTGAGCAGCAGAGTACTTTTATTAATTCCATTTGACATTATTTATAATTCTTTTTGATATCATTTATATTTGACTTTGTTGATTAATTAATTTTGAAACATTATTTTAGATTCTTCTGTGTTATTGTTTACTTGTAAGATGTCGGTTTACCAAACTTGTAATTGATGCATTTTAGTAACACGATTATATTAATATGTACCGAATTATATCACTACGCCCCTAGCATATTCATGTGAAATAAATGAAATACATACTTTAATTTGGTGCGTTTAAAACCTTTGGAAAATCATTTTTTATGCTTTATAAAAAATAAAGTTTCTTGCATATAATATTTTACGAAAACCTGGATATAAAGTGACTTTTTAACTTCTGTCTTCTATTTTCACTTTATGATCATAATTCAAATATACACCTATTTTGTACCAAGCCAACAAAAAATATTAACACTAACCCACTAATAATTAAAATTCTCAAACTAAAAGTTTAGTAAATGCGCTGTTAAACGACAAATAATTACTCTTTATAATGTCGTTTATTGATATGGATTTTATTAAAATTGCATTTCCAAACTAATATTTTCCGCTTTTTTTTTCAAAAATCTAAGAATATGTGACCGAAAGATATAGTCGTAGTGAGCCTTTTTACAATCCTCTATTCACACATCGATGAAGATCATATTACCGTATTATGCGTCTTTTAAAGCCATTTTACAAGGCACTAAAACTTGAATTAATCCGGAACCATTGTGTCGATGGGAAATCGACATTTTATTGCTTGTCACATTCCCATCAAACAGTATCAGTTCGAATTCCAATCGTTTAATTTCCTAAACTTTATTAACAAAGTATAAAACACAGACAGATTTTAACCTCTCAATTTTTATTGAAATTTGTAGGCATGTTTTTTACTGGTTGAATAGTAAATTATATAATAAACGTAAACGTCCATCCTAAAAATATAATGCTAATGTATGTGTATTTTTTCGCTTAAATATTGAAATGTCACCACTGGCACTTCAACCAGTTTCACCATAGCATTTTATTTATAGCCTTAATCTTTAAATTGTAGTTTGCCGCGGAGTCCTCCGATGATAAATTCCTCAATTGGAAGTGTCATCAAATATTTTGTCACAGAGCAATTTATGGCGGGAGGAGCGAGCCGCGTTTTGTATAAATTAATTCCTTTTTAACTTCACCTCCTACGCTGAGAAGCTAGACGAGCGTGAATCTACAGCGGCACATTTTATTGGTAGGGCTGTGAAATAATTAAATTTATTTACCTATAAATGTTAACTGATTATAGCGAAACTAAATAGCCTTCTATAACTAACATACCAAAAACTTGAAGGTATAGCTTATTTTACAAAAAATGACTTTGCGGGATTGGAATCTTTGATGACACCTTTTCCACCTTTGGGATCAATATGGTTTTTCCGTTGTATTCGTAAAATATTGTAACACTCATTTTTATTTCCTTTTTCTATATTTCCTGGCCTGTCTTTCTATGTTATGTAAAATTTAATCCTAGTTCAAATTTTACGATATAAAAAACATTTAGTACTTTTTTAATTTAAAAAATAACACTACATATTATTTAGAATTGTAGATAAGTACTTATAGTTGATAAAATAAAGTAGATGTTAATCAAAAATAGCTTCCCTTTACAAATTTTATCACGTTTAAAACGACTTTGTGTTGACACTCGAACGTGGTTTTTGTAGTCGTCCATCAAATAAATTACACGTAATAGTCAGCCCTGAGGCAGGCCGTTGGCGTTGGGAGGCAGCCCTAGCTTGTGAGTTATAATTTAATGCGTAGCCAACCCATTAAAAACCATTCAACGTGGTTATATCAGACTCGAGTGCATTAAGTCTGAAATATGTTACAAATAAAATACATACTTTAATATCCTTTTGTAACTATAGTTTATGTTACCGAGAGATTTGTTTTCAATTTTTCCTTTTTTTTTCGCTACAGATTTTTTGTTTTCAAAATTTTGCTGCTGTCTCATAAAAACAAATGTTGGCCACTGCTGGTATCATTTACTTAGCGAGTTTTTATGAATCATACTCCATTCATTTCTCATTCTCATATTACAAAGAATGCTGTCGATTTATACCTACTTATTTTACAGATAAAACGATTTCATTGAGCATTACGAGTATGTGTATGATAAGTTTATAAATTTCAAACACCATCTCCTATAGGTACCTATGCATATATTTAATATATTGAAATGTATGATCATCAGCCAATAAACATTGCTTATATTTATTCGATACTTCAAAATCACATTACTATCATCTCTACTATTACTTTAAACTTTTATTTACCGCACGGTCAGCCGTGAAAGTTGGCTTTATGGCCAAAAATCCATTTAGTCGAAACGATTATACTTATTCGATTCTCGGTTACTATGATTACATTATGGGACTCGTGTAGCGAACGATGGTCATAAAATAATGTGAACATAGGAACATAATATCACAACGTGTGCGCTGTATCTACTCACATAGTTATTCTCCACGTACACAAGTGTTTATGAATAAAATTTGTTTGTCAAGCTACCTAATGGCATTTTACAGCTAAACTCACGTCTCTCTGGCATCTGGCAAAATAAATTCTTATATCTGGAGTGCATTAAATAAAAAGAACAAAGACAAATCTATGTATATGCCGCAGTTGGATGGTATAAACCGCTAATACACGAAACCTCTAGTTGTTTGGCTTTACAGCACGGTTTTGTTAAACAGCCGAATATCGTTCAGCTGGATTGTCTAAGATTGCGCAACGTGTTATGTTCATTGAAACCGCTAACCATGTTTCCAAACGGCTAGCGGTTTTGTGAAACAGTACCGGTAATCCGCTGTTTGCCCAAACCGTTAAACAATCCAACTGCGACACATGCATGATAAGATTTTTTCGACATCGAATTTCATTTCCCAGAAAACTATTCACGATTTTTATTGCTATAGGTTTGCCCTAACCTAGTAAAATGAATAGAACATTCCTAGCACTCGCTGGCCGCTGCCGCGACATGGTCGCTTCGCTCTCTCGCCATTGCCACTTCGTAGGCATTCTAAATTGTATATAATTTCTTTAGATAGAAGTCGTTCATTCCATTCCGCGTATTAGGGTTCGCTGTTTTACAAAACCGAGGTGTAATGCCAAACAGCTAGAGGTTTAGTGAATTAGCGGATTATACCATTCAACTGCGACATATACATTGGGTAGATCACTGGGTCAAAAATAAACTAGAGGTATTTGGTACTGTTAAGACAATAAAACGTCATAAAATAGTGTCACTTGTCATTGATCATATCCATTTTTAATAAGATTTTAGATTTATTAATGCAGACAAACTGATATTACGAGTGCTATTTGACTCCACAAAAATAAGACTGTATATGGGATTAGTATGAAAATCACAACCGTCACGGTTGTTTTGACGTTTAGAAAAAAGTGGCTGATTTGACCTTTTGGTTTGGCTTGGTTGAATTAACAGAAGAGTAAACGTAGTATAAGGTTTTACATCATAGATGGATAATCATCTTCTTCTTTATCAGCCTGTAGAAATCCACAGCTGGACTAAAGGCCTCTATCATTAAAAGCACGATTTTCCCATAATCACCACACTGCTGGGTAGACGGGTTGGTATCGCACTAGATGGTACGAGTTTAAGGTATTTGCACAAAGTACGCTGCTGCCCGTACCTATGCCTCCCTTAATCGCCTCTTACGACACCCATTGGAGAGAAAAGGGGTGGTGACAAATTGTATTATACTCTGCCGTCACCACATGGCAGATAGATAATGATAATTATTTATTATAACAAAAGCCTATATGGCGCGAACAAGCAAGTTATACATTTGTACTCGCCTAACTTTGTGCTCGTGTGGCGAACCACGACCACAAAATTAAATACCACCTGTAGTTTAGTGGTCGAACTCATCGGATAATTACACTGGCCTGACTGTAATGGTCAGACATCATTACAATTTATCGATGAAAACTATTTATTTAAATTTAAATGGCCCAAACTGGTCCCGATTCTGATAGTATTTGAATATTTATCCAGTTTGTTTACTTAAATAATGAAATTAAAATTTTAATACTTACTTAATTGGTTTTAAGTGACAGCCCTGATGATAAAGTACGGTAGTTCTGGAATATGTGAGAATATATCAATAAATAAGAGACCTACTAAAAATTGAAAATGTTTTATTTGTGACAGTGACTAACACAAAGATAAATAAAAATAATGACATTGTACCTTATGACCTGTCACAATTTCTTCAAGAAACCTATTGGTTTAGTACGCTTAGGTTTTAAGATATTTTATTGACTCATAAAGAAAACACTTATTCACTAACAATGAGCCTAAAACTAATTAAAAAAATATGTTATAAATTATGAACGCATAAAAAACAGTGCAGTTAAACAAAAATAAAAATAAATGGGCTTTGGACCTATTTTCAAGCTAATGTAATTCAAAAGACATACTAGTTAGAATGTGTAAGTTATGTTATTTGTAAACTTTTATAAAGTAAAACTTATATTATTAAGTAAAAGAAATGAAGAGACATGAATCACATTACGTAGGTTTTGAATATTCTTGATGTAATATTATAGTGTTAAAATTCAGTTATTAAAACGGTACTTAATTTTACTAGCACTCTTCGAAATCAAAACCACGTTTAATTTACCATTTTTGTATAAGAAATTATACTAAAATTCAAGTTACCATAATATTTCTTAACCATTGTGTACTGCTCGTATAGGCGTTATACCGACCCGTACAAATACTGAAACAAGTCCATTTAAAGTATTGTAAAAAGTAAAGTTTGCATAGTGTTAAGGCCCCGTCAGTTTAGAGCCTGTAAAATATTTGAGAAATAAACTAGTTTAATTAAGTACAGTGATTTTTCAAAAACACGCACAGTATTGCGAGCTGTGAACCCATCTCGCCTTAAACTGTAATTTGAAAATTGAAAATCATCTAATTGAATTTATGGTATAATTTGTAAATTACCATAATAAATTAAAATTGAATTTTTGAAATGTAATATTTGAGCACTTAGAAGTCCTAGACATTAGATTCATGTTTTGTGTACTGATTTTTTTATGAAACCGCTACAAGTATGTTTATTACAAAATTTTGTTGACTAGTGATGTACCTATATTAGATTTATGTAATGAAATTAGAATCAAGTATATAATCCACATTTACTATATTACACAATGCAATTAGGTAGGTACTTAACATAATTATAATAAGGGACTTTTAACGCTGAAAATGCGGAGGTGGGATAGTGCCTATTAATACTATATCACGGGGCAATATCTAAAGATAATAGCGGGTTGTCCGTCGGTTCACTGCTCTTGGAAATTAATTTAAAGTGCATGGGAGTGGTAATTACAAAGGCAAGTAGCCATTAAAGCTATAAACAGATGAATCATCTGACATTTTGCATCGTAATAATGCGCATATATAACATGGTGTAGGATAATGGATTGTTGTGAAAGTTTGAAGAGAGTAGGTGTAGGATGTTGCTCTATTTTATAATAGTATTATCTTTGCTTTGCTACCTGATATTATGTTATAATAGTTAAAAAAATATAATTTGTGAACCTAAAGTCTACAATCTTATTTAGTTAATCTTAGTTTATTTTGTGGAGCTCAGGCCTTTTTGCACTACCTCTACAGTAGGTAGGTACCAATACGGATAAAAGGTTTTTATAATCAAACTAGATTATTTCGCTTCAAAAGAAACAAGAATAAGTAAAATAGTTTTTACACTGCCGTTGGTAATGAGATAAGTGTGTTTAATGTGGTTTAATGATTCGTGTGATTTACTCGCTGAACACGTCACAATTCCTATAATGTAAAATCTTAGTAAATTTTACCATTTAAAAAAAAAGATTGACCATCAAATTAAGCAGTAATATAAAAATTATAAATAAATTCGTCATTCCATTTTATTCCCGAAAATTTCACGACATTTTAACAAATTACTTTATAAGAACACGTGAAATTCGCTTTTCGCATGTCGGCAAAGCCCTTTGACCTCATAATTATAGCCTACACTGATTCCGTTAATTACTTTTATTTCTTTCAAATGCGTGCTTGCTTTGTTTCGTTCGCGGCATGCTTAGTTTATGGCGAATTAGCCCCGCCCCTCACCTGCCCCTCCATCACCCTTCCACCTGGCATCTGGGCTCTGATTGGTCGATCTTAGTCTTTGTTTCTTACCGCTTGTTTAAATTAATCGGTCTATTTTTTATTCGGTCTATATTTTATGTATGTACCATAAAATATAGACTTCCGATTCACTTCAATCGTGGCGTTAAATTCACAGGACAAACAAGAGTTAAGAGGTATTTATTTCGTCATAGATTTAATTCTTGATAGACCACGTCAAATTTTTTTCATATAAGAACTTTAGGTTATGTTAAGTAATGGTATTCTTTCTAAAGATTCGAAGATTAAATTCTTTGCTTATATATTAAATGTTTGATTCCAACCAATAAATAAACATGGATAAGTAAAGTCCTTTTTACTTATCCACAAAAAAACGACAAGTCTGATAAATTTTAGAGTAGAAAACTCTAGTCGTGTCGTTTTTTTTTCGTACAAGCTTTTATTGTGAAGCCTGAGTACTAATCTTAACAAATGAAATAAGCCCAAACTCGATGGGGTTGCGTCGTTTTATTACAGGGTTTTCGTAGCCACGGCATTCCGGCTCCATAATCATTACATTGTCATCTGATTATTTATTAGCATACAAAATTTCATCTCAATCGGAAACCAGGAAGTAGGTCAAGTTTAACTTGCAAGATTTGACCCAAACGAATAAACAACAAACAGGGGAAGCTAAATAAAAGATTTTAAAAATGTTAAAAAACAGTCAACAATGTTGAAAAACAGGACCTAAAAATACTCGTAATGATGCATGTTCCAAACCCTCACTTTAAATTCAAATCTTTCTTAGCTTTAAAATGTTTGATCACAACCATAAAATAAAACGTCAAACAGAATCTGGATAAATAAGAAGGATGTCAAAAGCAGAGCTTGTCCAATTTGGTTCATCCGACGATAATTCCTCTCACAGCCAGTAAAGCATTTCCCATAATTATTTCAACGGAAACGTTTAGCAGTTTCGTGGGTGTTCGTATGCGTGCAGCACGCATGTCAACGTTGATAGGTACTTATGATGTCTTAGAAGTGATGGTAGGGAATTAATTGGTAACCTTGTTGCGTTTAGTACACAGTGTTCAATTTTGAAACTAATAAAACTAATATGGAATGGATACAAAGATCCTAAAACAAAATAATTAAAACATTGTTTAACTTTGATTAGGTATCTAACTAATTTAATAACATTGTATAAGAAAACCAAAATATTTAATTTAAAGCAATTATATACCTACAAAATGTGTATTCTTAAAAAAGAAGTACATACAGAAATAACTTTTACCATGAGAAGATATAAACACCTTTTGAGAAATACCAACAAAATAAAATTGCCTACACCTAGAACAAACTATGGTAAGAGGGACATACCTATTATATGAGGGAGCAAAAATGTTTAATGACTTACCTAATGATTTAAAAAACTTAAAAACTTTGACTTTGTTCAAATCAAGGCTGAAAAAGTATATTAGCAGCAAAATATTGTAAGTTTTAACTCATTTATTTTAATTTTTGTTTATCTGCACTGTTTTTAATGCGTTCATAATTTATAACATATTGTAATTAGTTTTAGGCTCATTGTTAGTGATTATGTGTATTCTTTATGAGTCAATGAAATATCTTTAAACCTAAGGGTCAACTACTTTAATATATATATATAATATAATAATTATTCGAACAGAAAGAAAATGAAAAGTTGACATAAAGTACCTTAAGTTATTTATACCTTATGTGAGACTTGCCACCATGCCGCATGCGCAAGACTATATTTTTTTATTTAGTTCAACTAGGTTTATTTTAGTTTATTGAAGTGAAAACTTCTTGGTGTGATGTGCATTTTTTGAGATGGGAAAACACCATTTAACTTGTGACACTGTTACCGTTACCGTAACCGACACCACCTTATTCATAATTTTACTTCTGTCGGCACTCCCGGAGTGCCACTGTTTTTAAGTTTTTTATTTGTATTAATTCGTTTTTTCACCATCATCAAATTATCACTAATAGTCCGTCTAGTTTTAAAACGGGTTTGCCGCCAAAAGTGGCCACTTTTGGCGAAAACCTCTTTTAAGACTAGACGGACTACCAATATTACTTTCAAAGGTTATTCATAAAATATGTAGTTTAAAGGTCTTTTTAGACATTGACACAAATCAAATTTTTAAATATCACCATATTTAGTTTTAAAAAAATTATTTCAAATGAGGGCGCCACTTATGCTACCACTTCACCTTAAATGAAGTAAAGAATTGATACAATAAAATAAACTCTTAAAACGTGTCAAAACATCCCTTTTTTCTGGGTTAAAACTATTAATAACATCCATCATAGCTATCACCGGTACGATCCTACCAGCTTTCTTAAAAGGCAATTACTATAAATTTATTACACTCATTTGGCAGTTACCCGGCCAGAAAAATTGGATTACCGCAAGGCCGGTGTGAGCTACATATATTTTCTTAAGCCTCTTCAAATGCAAGATGTCACGGCACATTTCCTACATTATTTTAATGGCTTCCTACCAGTTATTGTGTTAAGTTCTTCTTGCTGCTATCGTATTAATGCCAATTTACCGTGTGAGAAGCTGTCATCAAATTTGTTTTTTGAGATTTGTGGTATGTAGAGGTACTAGGCTAGATAGTACTTAGTGCGAAAGTTTGCGATCAACCTACAATCGTTACATTTATTGATTAGATTAGTAAGCAAAGTTCTTTAAAAATTGCATTTATGTAAAAAACAGAAATACTAAAAATATATAAACTTGGGTAAAACATTCTATACTATTTAATACCTTGATCTAAAAGATAAAAAAGAAAAAAATTGGACATTTTTGATTCTGATAATAATTCACCTTAAAGTAATGTTATGTTACCTATTCGAAAATTGTTTATAACAGCATGGCTATTTACTAGACGAAACCGGAATAGACCATTATTACCCGACTAAAACGGTTGTCAAATGAGCAACGGTCGCATTTTGTGATTTTATTGTTTTTTTTAGTTCACGGCTTCATAATGGAGGATAATGAGTGTCGCCGACATGTATCAGTCAGGTTTTTTTTGAATTCTATTACTTTAGGACAAAGACGTTTTGAGGCATATGTTTTCGTCTTGAGTATTAGGATTTATCCCTTCCAAACCAACATGCATTTGACACATGCCATAAACATACCAGTTGGACTAGATACAGGTGTTATTGTTTACATATTACCAATTAACATCAATATTTAATCAATTAATTCTACATTGCTTTTATAAATTGTGATAAGTATTTATTATTATTTTGATTAGTTTTATTTAATATTATTTTGAGTTTATTTAATAATTTATATTGTAGTACTATTGCATGGTTCCATGATGTACTGATAACTACATATTTATAGTGATTTTGTAAACTTTTACCACAATTATGGAACAATAATTAGGTACGTGAATCCACTCAATGATAGTAATTGAAATATTCGGAGGGACGGCAGCCAAATTATTTTACGTAATACCTACTTAGATATACATAAATGAAAACTAATAATCACCTGAGAGCTAGTAAACAAGACTCCATTCAGTCCTGAGTGGGAACTAGCCAGCGACAATATTGGTACAATTTGCAAGCGTTTGTCATGGCAGGGTAATGTCATCTAGTCTGTTTACCATTTCACAGGTAGTACTAGCATACTCCCATAGAACCACAAGGTACTGCTGTAATATATCTGTATCTGTTTTAATGACTAGGATAGCATATACGATGCACATATCCATTGAATTAGGTACTACTATACTAATAGTTACGTATCTACTATCTGTTTCCATTCTAGTTCAATTACTACAGATTATTTTCAGACAGATTACTTTGCCTTTAAAAGTATATCACTTATCCTAATCCTAACTAATATTATAAATGCGAAAGTGAGTTTGTATATTTGTTTGTTTGTTACCTCTTCACGCTTTATCTCCTGAACCAATCGTCTTGAAAATTCGCATACACATAGTTAGTACAGAGAAGGACATAGGGTACCTTTCATCCCGGAAAAATGTAATGTTCCCGTGGAATACGCGAGTGAAGCCGCGGGCGAAAGCTAGTATAATTATACGTTTGACGACCTCCGTGGCGTATTGGTTAACACGCTAGTCCGTCACTCAGAGGTTTTGGGTTCGATCCTCAGACAGGGCAAGACGAAAAAAACTTAATTTTTTAAAATTATTCTGAGACTTGATTGTTTATCTATAAGTATATGTATTTATCATAGAATATAAATACATATACTTATTATTATTTGTCTATCATAGTATCGCTGAGTTATTATCCCATAACACAAGTTTAAACTTACTTTGGGGCTAGCTAAATCAGTGTGATTTGTCCTTATCTATTTATGTATATTGAACAACATTTTTATTTAAACATTTTTTCGAAGTACAACAAACTTATATACGTATCAACTAGTTAATTGTATTTATTGCTCATTACATTAACTTTTAATAATCGCAAATCAGTGTAGGTGATTAAATTATTATTCGTTATTTTGTATTTTACACGTTCGTTGGGTAAAATTGGTCAATAAAATATACTGCGGTTTTAAAATGGTGGATGGACGCACAGTAACTGATATTTCGTGTTTGGTTTCATATACGTTGCCTGAATGTATTGGCAAAATTATGATTGATAGTTATATTAAAGACAAAGAATACGTTAATAATAATTATAACATACGGGATTTAAAAATTAAATAATGTTGCAATAAAAACAAGACACTCACAGCGAACCGAAATAATCGAATTATTTTATGACCGTTCCCACTTTGATAGAACACAACGACGCTTAAATAATTCAAACAAATATGTTCGATGAGACACAGCTGTCCGAATACCCAATGCATATTTAACACACCTCTGCCCAAAGATGTTCTTACTAAATAATGATAGATGCGGAATCGTATGGCCTGGATGGCTGGCTTATGGCCTGGAAAATCATGGCTGCTTTGGAAAATTCTTGGGTTACAATTTAGAACAATGCGAGAGTATTTTGTGTTATCAATTGTGTGTTAATCAAAGAAACAGTAAAAAGATTAAATTTACAATTAACATAAATTTGGTATTAACATTAAGGACTGTATGCACAAAGCCACGTGGTCGGATTTGGCTCTGAAATATGCAAAATTTTCCCGCTAGGGGGATAAAAATGTCAAGATGAAGTTACATAGAGTTAATAATGTGTAAACGGGACAATAGATGTAGGTAATCATAAATTGTAACGTAGAAGCTTACTTGTTTCTTTTCGTCAAGACTTCCAGTCCGCGATACTTATTAAAATTTTCAAATCAATCAAATCAAAGAATTATTTTGTTTGAATTATTATTTCTGAATAAAGGCCTTGGCAGACGTCATTATAATGTACTTAACACTTTAGTAGACAGGCTATCAGTAGAAAAAGGCTAAAGTCGAAAATACAGTAGTATGCGTGAATGCAAGACGTTTATTTAAAAAGCGAGTTTAAATATATGTGAAATTCATATAGCACTTTCTAAAAAATCCAAGTTATAGTTATTCCAATCTTGCGTAAAATTTATTACTTTTTCAATTTATTAGTCGACCCCCGTGGCGATTCCTTAACACACTAGTCCGTCACTCGGAGGTTCTGGATTCGATTCCCAGCCAGGACAAGTTGGTAAATGGCCTTTTTTAATTTGTCCTGGTTCTTGGGTGTTTATTTTATCCCATCAAGCTAGAAGTTGCTTAACCTGTAAAAGCACGGTCATTCATCCATCAATTTTTGAATTTATCGTATGCGAAGTGGAGCGAAATATTTGCACAAGTGGTTTTGATTACTCGTATTTTGAAATTTGTTAAAGCGCAAATGACAAAGAACCCTTAGAATAGAGAATCTTTTTAGTTTCACGCAGCTTTTTAGGGTTCCGTAGTTAACAAGAAAACCTTATAGTTTCGTCATGTCTGTCTGTCTATCTTTCCCCAGTTTTACTCATAGACTATTAGTACTAGAAAGCTGTAATTGGGCATGGGCATGGATATGTGGTAATAAAAACTTGAAAAAAAAAATGTGTGGTGTGAGACGTCGTTGAATAGGTCTTTCAAAAATATTGTAAGATTATGAACACCCTTTTTCGTTTTAGCAATCCGTTTGTGAAATATTTGGTTTTTAATTGCAAATTTTTGTTAGAATCATGTGTCTTCCCTCTTTGTCAGTTAAACGGTTGTATATGGACACTTAAAAAAAATCACGGCAGTAGTATATAACGTCTCCCTGTACTAAAACTAATTTAAGGTGGATTCAGTTCATGATACTTAATAACTTTTCCTAAGGAACACATAATTAAATATGAAAAGAAAATGTTTGCTTTCCATTCGACCTCCGTGGCGTAATTGTTAACACGCTAGACCGCTAATCCGGAGGTTCTGGGTTCGAGCCCCAGCCAGGGCAAGTTAGAAAATGGTCTTTTTCAAAATGTCCTGGGTCTTGGGTGTATGTATGTATGTATTTATCATAAAATATAGTATCATTGAGTTAGTATCCCATAATACAAGTTTAAAACTTACTTTGGGGCTAGCTTAATAAGTGTGATTTGTCCTTACATATTCCATACATATATTACATAAATATTACATTTTGCCAAATCTTGTGTGTAAGAGATCAGAAATAATTTTTGTATTTCGTTTGTTCCTTGGTGAAAATTGTTCAGTATCATGGACTGAATTCAGACCTAAAGTTAGGCAGTTGTTAGTTACATAAAATAAGTAGGTACTGACTACGGAACCCTACACTGCACGTAGCCCGTCACGGCACGTGGCCGGTTTATTTTAGTTAAGTTGAAATTTTAGGGAACCATAGACAAATTTATGATATTTCTGCGTAAATCAATATTACTTATCGCTGACAGGACGTTCTCAAAAATACAATCAAATAGTATTTTACGCGAGCGGTGACTTGGAAAACTACACGTTTTGTGTTCCACTGACGGAAAATGTACACATTTGAATTTTCTTTGTGAAACAATACGTTTAGCGACCATCTGCAATCGTAACACCTTTCACTTCTATTCACCTTATTATGTAAGTACGGAGGGTAAAAAAGGATTGCACGTTGAACAGATCAACAGTCTTGGCGTAGCAGCTGTACGTGCTCAATCAATGACTTGACTGTTTGAAACTGTACAATATTTTTAACGAATCAACAAAGAGCACTAAAAAGAAATCTTTTCCTGAAAACAGCTAAAAAAATTGGTTGATTAATGAAGCAGTAATTAGCATTATTGCACCCTTTTATTTTTTATCTTCTAATAGGTTTTCCTGTAATCTAAAGGTAAAGAACTATTAACTGTATATTTTTCAAAAGATTGGGTCCAGTGGTTTCGGAGATAAGTGTATTTTTATTATTTATTTTCAAAAATAACTTCAGAAACACCAACTTAAAAACATAGAAAAATATATTTAATATTATCATATAATGCTCTTTCATTTGATATTTTACGCGATATAGTTCACAAAAGCCTTTTTTTAATGTCTCATTTATCTTCCATAAAGTGGCCCCATTTTTTATTTATTTATTCATTTACCTACATTTTACTTTCGTCTTTGGGTCACAAATTTACATTATGTGCATCACATTTCAACTGAATCGGTCCAGTAGTTTAGTAGGGGGGGGTAAATTTTCGCCTATTTTCTTAAATAACTTAAAAATACCGATCTAAGAAATAATAAAAAATAAATATATTTAAAATTGTCATAAAAAGTTCTTTCATTTGATATGTCACACGATTTTGTTATCAAAACTTTTTTTTAATGTCTAATTTACCCACAATAAGTGGCCCCCTTTTTTAAATTTCATTTATTTACATTATACGTCTATCTTTAGGTCACTAAGTTACATTGTAGGTACTAAATCTCAACTAAATCATTCTAATAGTTTCGTAGCAAATTGGCTGTGACTTACGGACAGACAGACAAGCGAAACCCTAAAAACAGTAAAAACACCGAAAAAATCGGTTCCTATACAAATTTCCCGGGCGGCTGCACACTTTTGTATAAAAATGCATCGCCCTTGGTACACACAAAGCCTATGTCACTCGGGGATAGTGTACCTTTCCAACAGTGAAAGTTTTTTTTAAATAGGTCTAGTAGTTTTAGAGCCATGTAATGCAAACAAACAAACAACCAAATCTTTTCTCTTTATAATATTAGTGTAGATAAATAGTCTACTATAGCCTGCCTGCCAAGCCAAGTATAGATCTAGAATAGCCTGTGGTTCGATATATTACGCATAATATCAATTCGTATTTTGATATACATTCATGGGAAAAAGTTGTTCAAAATTTCAGACTGAATCACCCCTCAAAATAATTGTAAAACCCTAATTAAACAGCACCTTTTATTACAAAAACAGTTAATATGATTCCGCGACCCGAGAAAGTTCCAATCCGATTTTCACCCTAATCGCCAATTAAAAAATATAGGTAATAAATCAAACCAAATAATTTTTTTCATTGACTTAATTTTCAATAAAATTAAAAAAAAAAAAATGTGCGATGCCCTATCTGCGATAGCATTACATCTTTACTTGAACGTCAACAAAATGTCAAAACTGTACCATAGCGTAGCAAAAGTATGACATAATTTGGCAGTTTGTACATAGTTTTTTATTGAAATATTTTAGACTGTAATGCAATTTTACGTAATTTGAAAATGGATTTTTTTGAAAAATTCGACACGGCCTCCTTCCTGAACGCCCGGCTGGCAACTGAATTTGTATGGAAGAATCATGGCCGCCATTTCAGAGATTTCTGTCAAAAACGTTGCAAAACATCCAATTTTTAAAATTATTTTTTTTATTATTGCGTGATTGCATTGTAAGCAAATATTAAGAATAATGTTTCAAAATAGCCTTTATTTTTATAAAATATATGCAATCCCTTGTTAGAATATTTCTTTGCGCAGAAAAACAAGCCAGTTTGTAGCAAGATTTTCTAAAATATTTCTTTCAGGTTTCTTTACAATTATCTTACTTTTTCTAAATGAAAATTAAAAAAATACGATTTTGGTCTACTGGCTAGTCTATTCACCTATAACTAGGTATGTAATTTTCTTAGTGGTCTTTTCTACTTAAGCCATAACTATTGCCCGCGCAAAGTGCGTTTTGCATGTTTTTGGGTAAATTCAATGCTTGTTTTTAGGAAAACTACAAAATATTATAAAAAAATCCTTTTTTTCGTCTACTGTCCTAACTCTTCCTCTATCTATGTGTATACATTATTTGACTTAAATCAAACGCTTTCTGTACAAACTTGTTGCCTGCGCAAACCCATTTTACATGGTGCCGACCCTTAACGGGTTTAAAAAAAAAAAGTTTTAACTCCTCTTTAAAAAACTTACTAGTTTTATCCAAAATGTTGCTACAAAACAAAAACAATTTTATTGATTTTTGTCTATTTATTTAAATACAACATAAATTATTATTAAGATATTCATGCTAAAGCATTAGTTCATTGCATTTATGCACTGCTCGGACTGCTCCTCTATTTATTACCTATAAACATAGGAAAGATGGGCTTACCTGAATGAAAAAAGGTAGATAACTAACCAGCATACTATATCTAGCCTATCAATAGTCAACTACCTATATATGAAAAGATAAGATGTCTATACATTATAAGGTAGATCTATCTTATTTACATCATTGTCTCTACCTACCTAAAAGGGTATACCTAGCCAAAAATAGCGTAAGATAAGTGACTGGTTGAAAGGGCCGCTGTAATTTCGCGAAAGCTGTAGAAGGAATCCTCCGCAAATTGTTTCAGTTTAGTTTTAGTTTGATTATCAAATAAATTTATATGTTCCAGATAAAAAAGATAAGAAACTAACTGTATCTAAATAAAGTTGTCAACTAAATTAAAATAAAGGTAGATAAAAACAACTATGCCGCCTGCCTGACGTTTGGAACCCTCTTTGGGGTTTATTCCGAGTATAAAAAATAGTTTATTTCGAGTACTTTACCTTAACTCGTGTTTTATAAAAAGACAGCAGAAAATCAGATATTTTTCTTATTCCACACCTCGGAAGACAGAAAAAATATTATTTAATTGCGCCATATATTAAAATTTTGATAAACTATAAATGGTTCATTGTCCGCAAATTGTGACGTTACCCCAATAGAGACAATGAAGCGCTTTAGCGGTGGAACAAAATAAATTCAGTCTCCTCGAAGGAATCACTGCAATTACTCGACTCAATGAACGCAAATCGATTCAATCGATGTTTTATGATGTCGATTGCCGATGCAAAATTGAGTTTATAAAACATTTTGTACGTATTCACTTCCCGAAAAGCGACTCATGCTCATCGATTTATGCTTTTTCTCGAAAGGTCACACTCTGAAAAAGACTACAAAACTGCGTAAAAAACGAATGTTTGACTTTTGACACGTATATTTGCCAATCGAATAAACGTGATATACCAAAGAGAATAGTAGAGATAAAATAACGTATTTATGTTTTTGAAAGAAAGACATACTATTGTTTAACACACTTAATATGCCTTTCAAATAAATAGTAAAGAACGTAAAATCAATTTGTTTGTCACAATTTGTTTTCAAATATCCCCGCCAAATTTTCTCGCCCAAAAATTCTACCTCTATATCATGATGCCATTATTTCTCTCAACCGTAGGTTTGCCCTGTTGGGTAGTAGGTAGTTTCGGCATCCACTTGGCAGTCCGATTGACCCACCTGTCCTCTGCATGCGTCCAGGCTGTCCCGCCCAGTTGCATCATTTGCTTTGTATTTACGAGTAAACATAATTTAAAAAAAAATAATCACGTACGAGTACGTTTTTTTGGTCAAAAATATTCCGGAATTTTTTTCTCCGTTTCGCAAGGTCTTTGGCATCCTTGGGTGATCATTTAGATGCATGTTATATTTGAAGTAGAAAAAGTTGGAACGCGCTTAACTGAAGAAATAGAGGTGAAGAAGGCGTTTTTTTGGTCAAAATCTCTACTAGATAAATTATAGAATAAATGAAAAAAATTGTTAGCGAAACGTATTTTTTAACAAACTAAGGCGTTTTGAGAAAAGAATAGTTTACTAACGAAGAGACGCCGAAAAGGACTCGTTTGTCGTCGGATAATAAGATCGGGCCGTCATGAGAACGGGTAATTTGTATCGAATAAAAAAACTTGTAAATGGGCCTTAACACTATAATAAAAACAGAGATATGGGCTCGGTGGGTCGGATCGAGAAATGAATTTAGATTACAGGTTAGCGCCAACTAAGTGTGGGTTCGTCGATTCACCTGTGCTTGTAAAAACTTCGGGCAAAAACTCAAAGGACAAAGAGTTGCTTTTTTTCTTTTACACTTTTTTCTCTAAAATTTTTAGGCCCTCGTCATGTTTATTCTTTGAGATGACATATTGTTACTGCATTTAAACATTTGAAATGTCATTTGTCATGATACTTTGTTTTTATAAACGCGTTATACCACAGTTTATACAAAATAAACATTAATTAAATAATCGTTGCAACTTTTTAAAGATGTTTTACTTGTACAATAAAACTCTTAGTTGACGGATATTATCTTGACCTTTTTATTAGAATAAAAAAACGCGTACGATATTTTAAACATTTAATCCAAATCTGACATTTATCTCTACGTTATTTATTACGTGTTAAAAAAATATTGAGATTATTATTGTGTTTGTTTGTTGTAAAATACCAAATGTTTCATAGAAAACGTCAATTCTTGGCAAAAATAATTAAATAAACCCTACTGCGCCGTGTACTCTCATAAACGTAGGATTTATAAAATATGCAGTCTGGAGTTAAAAAGTGTAAAAAATATTACATGCAAAATATAAATCTGAGCTCATAAATGCTTTGTTTAAAAAATGTATCGTTGGTTTATCGTGGTTGTTGCTATGACTTTATTATTTAATTATGCTGAACTAGAAAGCTTTGTTGTTAGTACAAATATTTTTTAATTTTTTTAGTTTCTTTACAATTAATGAGTATCGATTATACGTATTTAATAAAGTAGTTTGAAAAATAGATTATGTAGTATGGCAACTTTTATCAATGTCATTTCGATATCTTATTATCAAACCATTATGACGTAAATATGTATACGAGTAGTTACTGTGAAAAACAATGTTTTAATATAGTGCTTTCAAAAATTCTGTAAATACTTCAACTACACTACAAAACCATTTTTGAAGTTTCTTTAGCCTCTATTTTTTACGTGCGACAGTCGCGCCATTTTCGGCTTGCCTTCGGCTTATTACGGTCTTATGACAAAAACTAGAGTGTTTTTAAGTTACCCGCTGTGTTTTTGTAGTGCCATGTGGCTAAATAATAAGTGCTGCTTTAGAATAACAACGTAAAATGATAATATATTTTGAGAGAAAACCTTGGGATATTCTCCGTATTTTGGCTGAAAGTATCTTTAGGATGTTGGAGATATATAGGTAGAGTAGTAGGTAGTTATGTTTATACCTATAAAGAGATAGTATCATAAATAGTGGTCGCTTATTTACCTAACATTCAAGACGGTTCATGACATTGGTTTACATAGAGTTGATACAATCACCAACTTGATAAAAATAAATATCAATCTATCCTAATTAAATTTTACCTTTATGGTTTATATGGTTCTCCAAATAGTTACTGAAATTGGAGATAAAAGTTTATTTATCTAATTTTAGTCACCAAAACAATCAAGTTTCTCAATATTTTAACAAAAAACTTTGTTAATATGTATGTACCTATGTTGATACTTATTAAAATAATAATTTTAGAGATCCCTATATGGGATAAGTCCGCCATTGTATATTTGCTCTTTCGAATTTTGTATTTTATATGCATGTTTTTAGTACAATAAAGTTATTACTTAAAAACAAACATTTTGTGAAGCCTTAATTTTATGTTTTTATTAATTATAATAAAAAAATAAGTAATCGAATATAATAATCAAAACATTACTTTCCATACAAAAAACTTCATAATTTCACATTCAATAAAATTGTCTATAAAATTGCATACTCAAGCAACATTATGTTGCTATTTTCGTATAAAAATTGTAAATATCTATTTTAATTGTTTTAAGTACAGGTTTGAAATATAAGTGGTTGCCATTTTAGATTTAATTACAAGGTACGTAAGAGAAAATATGCCTTCGCCTTAATATAATCTCAACAATTTTATGTTTTACAAGGTATGCCATGGGACATTATTTTAAATCTTCATTAATTTACAATTTTTATTTTTTATTATTTTAAATTCTTTTTTAGATGATTTTTCTTTTATAATTTGTGTTTGTACTTTAAATGATACAATATTAAATTGCCAGCTGACAAAAACCTACGAAAACGAAAAAGAATATAATGTGTCCCACTTTCTTCATATATTCAAACAAAGAATAAATTTACTTACAATTTATGTTCTTTTTAATTCAAGAGTTCTTAAAAATCTTGGAGCGAGTTCAAATGATTTCTCTATTAACCGTGCTAGTCGCAAAGTCTCATAACTTTTTGACTGTCCACATCAAGTAAAAGATAAATTAAGTAGCTTCTTTTATCTAACTATAAAAAATTCTTAGTTTGGTACAAGAATTTAAAAAATCTTATTATACGGGGTAATTTTCAAACAACGACAACATTTTTGGAGCTAGTTTATGATACTGAATTACGAGTTCTTTCCATAAAAACAATTACCATAAAAAGAAAAAAAAAGTTCGGCTTTCCATACAAATCAGCGCTCAGTCTAATGTATTTATATGGGAGGACGAAATTTTCGATAATTGTTTTTATAGAAAATAGTTTAGTATCATGCACTGAACTTGTTCCAAAAATTTTGCCGGTGTTTAAAAATTTACCATGTATAGTATTTGTATCTATGTAATAGAATATGTCTTTCTTTAGCAGATACACATTTAGTATGAAATTGTTCGATATAGGTAATAAAATCAAAAATTAAAAGGTTTACTTAAACATAAATGTGGGATCTACGAGTACAGCACAAGAAAAGAAATAAATTGTCAAAAAAAGAGTGTAAACAGAGAGCTTTTACAACTGTCTCTATTCACACCCACCGCAGCGCCTGCAATAAAATAACGTAATATCGTAATCACACCAAACATTTAACTACAATTGAAAGTGGTGATGTGATCACAACACAAAGGGCACATGGACGCTAAAAAGACCATCAAGCAAGTGTTACTGCTCCGCTCGGAACCGGTTATACCAGAGAAATAGTTCCAAGCGTGAACCTATATAAGTACTCTTTAAGGGACCGGCTCCATGAGCAGTAGGATCGCGACGATCTTAACATTATTATATCAAAAAAATTGTTATGGGTGTATTTTTACATAGGGATATTTTCATCGACGTATCCATTTCCTCATTTCAAAATGATTATTCGTTCGATTTACAATCTACAATATTTTCCAAAAAAAAAACGTCATGACGTCACCGCGTTTAGAAATTCTTGTAAAGCGATTTCTTTGCAATAAAGTGAGAATACTTGCGTATCACTGTGTGAGAGCGCACATACACTACTAATGGGGCAGATAGAGCATTACGCGTCCTGCGGCTCTAAACAGACAAAGCCCAGGGCCGCAAAACTCAAAGGCCACTTCTAGCGTGATGGTGGGCGAGAAGGTGGAAAAAGGAATCAAAATAGTGATGGGTTACTAGCCGTATTACCTATTAACATGACTCACATTTTCAACCACCAAAGCACACATGACGCAAATCATAATCACAGCATACTACGAGTACCTATATTGGCCGGCATTAAATATTTGTCGTATTATTTTTAAAACAGGGCTACCTACTAAAGGTACTCGAGTGGAATTCCTGCGGTACAATCGCTCGTGGAGAAAGTCTCTAAGCATAAGTTGGTCCCAGCCCGTGACTAAATACGTGCCCACGCGCAACAACTTTAATGCTTCGAATTATTCCACAGTGAGAACCCACAATTTACGTTCAGGAGCCTCAGTCTAATTAAATTTTAACGCACGTTTTACGTAGACGCCACATAATGCGATTATAATTGAGTTTTGATCAATCTTGAATTTGTTTGAAGTGGAGCAATTTACCGAACGTGCTTTGAGTAGATAGAAGTGCCATTATGTGAGGGGAACTACAACTGTTATTTTATCTATTGCGGAAACATCAAAAAAGTCATCTGTTTTTTACCCGCACTCACCAATCCATTCGAATGTAGTGCTATGTTAACAGATTTAAATTAAGCAAAAATGCTTTTGTGTAATTAAATATTGTTACGCACCTATTAGGTTTGCAGTACACTAATGCAGTGGCACGTCTAGTATTGTTGATGACCATAAGAAATAATGAAAATTTATTTCAAACCCCTTATCTAACCATAAATAGGCATAGATCCATCCGTGTTCCTTTATAATAAAAAATATGTACATACAAACAACCTTAGAAATGACACTATATAACTTCAAAAGGCTTCTCACAAATTCTCATAAATAGAAAAGATGTAGACTGATAAAGAGAACAAAGTTTCTAAAAGGGGATTTAGATAATAAATTCATAGCTTACTCAGTAATTTCCAGAGATACGATTTTCAAGTTGGAAACGATTGCCGTTTGAACGCTGTCAAAGAAAAATGGCCATCAATGAAGAATGAAAGTAAATCAACTTCTCTTTGACATTCATTAGTTTCATAAAAATACCGCCCGGCTCCATATAAAAAGTAGGCGAATAAAAGCTCGTTAAAATCACTCGCTGCTCGACCCTGAATAAAAGTTTCGAACGCTTTTTTACCTACGTGGAAAAAACGGGAGAACAGGAAGTGAAGCGTATTTAATCATTACAAGCATGGCGGCCATTTTTTCATCTCCTGAATTAATTTTAAATTTGATTCTATTAACATAATAAAATCTGTGAGGGGTCAGCCCGAGCGCCGAGTCTTGCTTGACTTCTGGAGGCGATCTGATGATCTATTTGTTTGTAATATTATTTAATGTTTTGATAGTTTGTCTGTGCCTAACGGTGTTAAGTTACCGTTTTTGTCGGCGCGGAACAAAAACTAATAGTGTGGTATGGAACAAAGGATGGTGTAACGAAGCCGAGATGAACATCCGAGGCGGGTCGTTTCGGCCGAGTGTTATTATATTATAAAAGTGAGATCGATGTCTCGCTAGTAACGCTTTTGGATGATTCAGTGTCAGTTAACTCGTGTTATCTTGGCGGATGCGACGTTCCTGATGTTCTTGTGAAGTATGAGATTCTGTCAACTATTTTTACCTTTTTTTTTTACCGTTCTGTCAACTATTTTACCTTTTTTTTATCGTTCTGTCAACTATTTTTACCTTATTTTTTACCGTTCTGTCAACTATTTTTACCTTATTTTTTACCGTTTTGTCAACTATTTTTAGAGTATGGTGAAAATTTTTTGACAGATCTTCATACCGCTAAGTGCTAGCTCTCATAGCTATTAGTTTTATTAGTTTAGAGCATTTAGACGCTACGCGACACACTAACATAGCGACGAAAACTGCTGCCGCGTCCTCGAAATATACATGTACTCGTAACGTTAAAATAAAACGATAAACAAAATATGTACGAATATTTAGATTTATAGTTCAGAAATACATAGTTAAATAAGAAAAAGTTTTCGGAGTTTTAAATCTTAACGTAATTTTGCTAAATTATTTAATTATATTTTCAAGAAGATTTGCATTAGGTAGGAAGGCCATGCAAAGAAAATAAGTTGTTCTTATTTTTTCCTTAGTAAAAAAAAACAATGACAAATTGCAAACGCCAAAAAGAGAAAATGCAAACAACTTATTTTTATTCAGGAGAGATTCTAATAGAAATTTGATATGCTACAGAACACAAACGGAACCGTTTTGGATAAAGTATCACTAACAGATTGACCTGAATTCTTTAATTTATTGTTTAAAACCTGTTGGGCTGCATTTTCATGGGCTATATTTAAATATGAATGCCCAAATGGTATGTACCATTTTAGAGCAATGATTATGCAAATAAATAATTCATGTTGAATCACTGAAGGTATAGAATTAATTGTTGATCTTTCTGCTTAAGTCCGATTGAATAGAATTTGTGTTGATACTTATTTAATAGTAACTAGTTCTAGTCAGTAAATTTTTACATATACAATACATATATATACTTATAAATATACATAGTCACGTCTGCATTCTGTGGAATAGACGGAGCTGAGAGAATCTGTTATGAGCAACTTGTCCCTATTTCTGATATTGTTTTCAATGTAGGACATCTAATGTAGGACTACAACATAGCTTTTCTTCGCACATTTGCGAAAAACGGCCACATTAGGCAAATGTGCGAGAAAAAACTTCACGTTCTCACTTTAAACTGTAAACAGTAGTTAGTTTGAAGTGTTATCTAGAACAACATTTTAAATGATATTTCCGTTTCCTTTCAAATAATTTATTTCAAATGGGGGCAGCATTGGACTTCAAGTATCACCTTAATGATATCTATATTATTATAAAGAGAAAAGATTTGACTGTTTGTGCATTTATTTGTAATGAATAAACTCAAAAAGTACTGATCCGATTTCATAAATTCTTTCATCTATAGAAAGCTACAATATCAGCGAGTAACATAAGCAATATATTTTTTCTTTTTTTAAAAAAGAGGCCTTCCTCAGGGCGAATGTGACTCGTGACGCTTACACAAAGACGTCCCGAGCTGCACTGACTGGCCAGTAACTGCCTTTTTTCCGTTTATCACATCTTAATAATTATATCTGATAATAATTATTTTCTTAATCTTTTTCAGGTAAATGTAAACCACCTTTCTCTTCACCACGTTACTCCTTCAGTAAGTTTAACCTTGAAAAAGATTACGACTAAAAGTTCAAGTTACAAAACAAGTAGAATCATTACTCAAACATAAAATTCCACTTACAGTTATTTCAACCATAACAGAAACGTGTGACATTATTTTGATTTATTACTTAGTGTACGCCAAGTTATATGTTGTTATTAAACTTTGTTCAAAGATTAATCGTTCTCAATTTGTCGCATTATGTAAGCTTGTAATCAACTATATATTTAGTTGCTTGGTAAACTGACGAAAATTTGATGGTTTCTTGAAATGTTAGGTTATTGAATGTATGAATTGTATTCATGAATAAATTAATAGCAAAAGAAATATAATCTAAGGTGCTTCCTCATTTCTTTCATTCTAATGTTAACATTTTTAAAACAACACCGACAGCACAAAGCAAACAAAATAAAATAAAAAACCTTATATGATTAGCTACGCCCTTTGTATTGACTAAATGTTCAAGTGTCACTTCAAAAACAAATAAATAATTTTGTTTCTCATTATACATATTTCCTTTACCTAAAAAAAACAGCTTTTTTCGTTAAGAGAAAATTTTGCATAAATGCCTTTACCATTATTACTGCGCGCCAAAGTGTCTATTTTAGGAACTAAGTAAAATGCACTTGCGAGTTTAGTAGTTTTATATGTATGCTCGTATATTAGAAAAGCTTTTACTTTAGTTCCATGAAGTTTAGCGGTAAAAATATAAATAACTTCTACATCCAAACCAGTTCTTAGTGCAATACAATGCACGCCACCATTAATAATTTCAACACCGCCAAGAAAAACAGTATTCAGATCATAAATATTCCCTTAATGGGCAATGCCTGTAATATTTCTTCCCTCATCTGCATTACTTCTGCAAAAATAACAAAATAGTGCTCGGCAAGATTGCCAGCCCGATAAGCTTTGTCTGACTGCATAGAACGAGGTTCTACCTTTGTTATCACGGCCGAACAAATTACGATCGTAAACCGGCGGGTTAGGATTGCTTTTCGCTTTTTTTTTCTTTATCTGGAAGTTGTGAGGTTCTGATTTGTTGTCGCGATAGGCGAATGATGCTCTCGGTTGCGGCAAGGACATGCTGGAATAAAACTACATTATTCTCGGAGATAAGCGGCGTCCGGCTTAATGGTTCAGTCATTTTGATAACTCAAATCTCATTTCTTTTGTTTTTTGCTCAAGATGTTCCCGTCTCAACGTAGAGTTGGCGGACGGGGTCGTCTAAAACAAAGTTTTAAGATTACCTGTTAGGTAAATCTTTTTGATCATGATGGCTGGTGTATATGCTGATAAATTACTTATTGCAGTTGAATACTCTTTTGTCTTTGTAAAATGTGCTTCTTTACCTATTTGCCTCGGTCTAAATGAATCAACTACCTTCATATCAATGATATATGTCCTTTACCATACTTATGCTTTTTTAGGGTTCCGTAGTCCACAAGGAACCCTTATAGTTTTGTCATGTCCGTCCGGGCTCGTACTCCGCCGCTACTGCACCGATTGTCACGAAAATTGGTGGAGAGATAGATATTGAAGTTCCAAAAGTTGGTTTCTAAAATTATGAAAAATGATTTTTTTTCAGCCTCTCCCATACAACGAAAAGTGAAGTTAAAAAAATAAATTGGACTAACCCCAACCTGTGGGATATCGTTGAAAAGGTCTTTTAAAATTCAACAAAAACTGCTTTGACACTATGTAGATCAAACCCTCCAGTCTTGAGATAATCTAATTCAAAGTTAAAATTTGAGGTGTCCCCCACCGTAACTTTTGAAATATTACTCAAATAATTCTGAAAAAAATGTGATGTATACCTCAAAGTATGTACTTTCAATTAAAACTATAGCGATCTCGGTATCATAGATACTTATTTTTGAATACGTCATAAATCGTAAACCGCAATTTACCTTTAGAACTTTTATATTATGTCACTTGCTGCTACGGATCCCTTCATGGGCGAGTCCGACTCGCACTTGGCCGCTTTTTTCGTCTTACCTAGCTGCCTTTCATATGCTTCTGGCCTCACATCAAGAAAAAAGTTTGTTTCCTCATACTATTTGGTCTTGTTCTTTCTCTATGTACTTATAGCTGAACACTTATACTGTTGGTATTATTGTATTTCTTTAGTAAATAAATAAAAACTTAATTGCATTACCATTAAAAGGTAATTAAATGGATAATAACATCATCGTCAACTGATTGCTTAGCTCAGTTCCAGCTCTAGCTCAGTCCCAGCTCAGTCTCATTATTCAAGACTCATGAATAAAATTGTGTATCCTCCCTCATGTCATGCATCATGAGGATACACAATTTTAGTTGAATCTTTTTTTAAAAGATATGTATAAGCGATAACTTATTATATTACGTAATCTATTAAAAGAATTGCAATGTGTCTAAAAACATTGCATATTCTAGCGTTTATGTTGTTAACGCCTTCTGAGAACTTTTTTTTTCTTGGAAATGAGAAGTATGATGGTGACGATACTCAGCTTTGTTGTTGTCGTGTTCGGCCAAGTTATACATATTTATATCCCCTATATGGGGCTAAATCGATGTAAGTTTGGTATTCGAGACTGGCGGCGGACGCACCGGTAATCGCATCACGTACTACCATATTAGACAAGTTTCCAATGAATTTTAATGCAAACCACCTTCGACAGAAGAGGGGCTATTGAATCGATTGTGAGAAGTGATTGATCGAATACTTATTATCGAAGGGTTTATCGATTTTTTTACTGTCACTTAAAGTGGTTTAGAGGCTTCTGTTCTATAGTAAAGTAAATGTTTATAAAATTCTATGGAGTTGCCAATAGAGCTTTAATTTGACTTGTTTACTTGAACATTTGTTCAAATAACCTACTGTTTGGTTTGAATTATAAAGTTTTACGTGTAAAATTTTCCCTAGAAGGCCGCGCAACATCTGAATTAATCTGAAATGCTAAATGCCTAAGACGTTATTGATAAACCGACACCAATCAATGTATTTTACCAGGGCTAAGATTACATACTTTCACGTTTTTTTTCCCATTTGTGATAGATAGAGCCATGGGTTGCCCGGCCATACTGAACAAGATGAAGGCCCTAAATGGAAATAGTGGCAGGTTGTTAGTCCATCACATAATCATAAGGATTATATAGGATAGGATCGATACATGTTCTTATTAAACTTTGCGTATATATTTATCTATATCTTAAATTATTATATTTTTTCTTACAATTTTGTTATGCCCTGACAAAGTACATTTACAGAGCCGAAAAAGTATGTACCATCTAGCTACTACTTACATGAATGCAAAAAAAAAAGACGGGTTGCACTCCGGGAGTGCCGGCAGAAGTGAAAACATGAATATTAACTTTGTGCATTTTTGATATTTTGGAATGGTTAGCGAATAATTTTGCACGAATTACTTTAATTATCAGTATAAAAGTACTATCATCTATGTGATAGAATACAATATTTATTTATTGCGCTATCGTACACAAACATGACAATTTATATTACATTAAAAAGTTTATCTCTCAGCTAAACGAAACAGCAGGCGCAGGCATACATTTTCGCCGCGCCGTAGAAAGAGAGACGGATACTTCCTCTCCTACGCCGCGCCGGCTGTCTACTCTCCATCCGTCTTACGAATTTTCGATCAGGACGTGTCCTGACGCGAGTATAATATTTTTTACCCATTACAAATAAAGTGCACAACGCCGCTAAAGAAGTTTTCACTTCAATAAATAATTTGACTTTGACTTAATGACCATTATGGTACAAAAGAGGGTGTACTTTCTTATACAGACAAAAGTTTAACAGATTTTCGTTATTTAGAAAATTTTTACAAGATTATCATGTCATAGAATAATCAATATGTAGGTTACTCAGTATAAAGAATTTTTAATAATAGATTTTCGTTGCACAGAAAATCAATAATTAGAATGTTTGTTATGAATAATTTGAAATCATAGAATTTTATTACAAATAACATTTACTTTTGCGATGTTTCTAATATCAGAATATCAAATTAAATATTATTATTTTTAATAAGTTTAGTTAATATAATATATTTATAACCTATAAGTTGGCCCTATTCTATTAAAATGGATAAAACTTTGATAATAAGGTTTTATCAAAGTTTCATCCATCACGGTCACAGTTCTAACCTAACCTAACCTATAAGTTTGCCCTATTCTAGTAAAATGGATAAAACTTTCCCAGTCCCACTTTTGGACGCAGTTCTAACCTAACCTAACCTATAAGTTTGCCCTAACCTATATTGTGGTAGCGATTTATAATGTATTCTAACTTATTATATGGTATTTAATTTGATTAAACAATGCTTTCACTTAATACTTCCTTAAATAATAATTTTCACTAAAATAAAATTCCATGAAAGATTATACCGAACAAACAATATTCTTTAAAGAAATATTCTGCTGTTTGACTAGTTTGTTAAATGAAAATATGAGATTCTAAAATTCATTGAACTGTGTTTCTATAAATTGTGTTTCATTCAAGTCTTTGAAACAATAATATTTGAAATAAAAATATAAGAATTAAATATTCTATGAAAAATTTTCTGTGAATCGAAATTCTATGAAATTTCAGTCTGTGAAACAAGGGGCACCCTACAAAAGACTAAGGAACTTCTCTACCAGTCAGTCATTAATATACATATCTGCAATAGGCGCTTAAAGATATGCATCCTAACTAGACACTAACTATAACACTTTATACATCAAAAATATATAAATGTCAAAGTACTCACGCAACTCCCAATCACACACATATAAAACATTGGTGTATCATGTTAAACTTTTCTAAAACATGTTGACGATTGAATACCTAATAAGCATTGCGGTTAACACGTTCAATTGTATTTTATAACCAAACCACATACCTACCCTGGGAATTCATTCTTTTGTTGTAGAAATGATTCAGAATTACATCACACTGCTAACAAGACAGATCGCGTTGAAATGCTTGTGCCGGCTGTAGTAACTAACTCACTCGAGTAAAGTTAGTGCTTAGCGTTTTATTTCTTTGTCGAGAGTCTCGACGTAGACATGACAATTTCACCACTGTAAGACCAGTTGTGCACTGCACCGAATCCGATTCATATTCAAATCAAATCCAAAACGAGAAAAATTCAGACGGGAAATTCTTGAGTAGCGTCTGTGCACTGCACCCGTATCCGAATCAAATTCGTGAATTTCGAGGCCACCGATTTCGTTAGTGCACCGCCAGACTACGATTAGAGAGGCCGCATTCACTATGTGTCCTGCCTGCATTTAACCGCCGTCAGTTGCTGGCACTATTATTATACTTATTATTTATTTACCCCAACCGTTGTATGGAAACATACAATTTGACACGTCTCAGTTTACATTTTTTGCTGGAAAATGTTTGTAGACGTAATTATATGTTAAGGCCGTACCTGAATTTTCTGAAGTCCAGTGCTGCCCCCATTTTAAATAAATCATTTCAAAGAAAACAGAGACATATTTTAAAATTTTGCTACTACTAAGTCCTAGATAACCCTTCAAAGTATTTTATGAACTACTGTTTACAGTTTAAAGTGAGAACGTTAAGATTCACTACGTACATTTGCGAAAAACGGTCACTTTTGGCGAATGTGCGTAGTAAAGCTTAACGTTCTCATTATAAAATGTAAATAGTCGTTCATAAAATACTATGAAGGGTTATCTAGGACTTGGTAGTAGCAAAATTTTAAATAATGTTTCCGTTTTCTTTGAAATGATTTATTTTAAATGGGGGCAGCACTGGACCCCGGAAAATTCAGGTACAGCCTCAAACTAAGCAATCAGACATCAAACGCGATGTCAACATATGGACACCCCTCATGCAAAACATAGAGAGAATTATTTTTGACTGCTTATTTGAAGGCCAAAACTACAAATTTCGAGGTTCGTCCCGGAACAAAATATATTCGTATTGACGAGTTTTTTAATCCCCCATCAACTTTTTATAACATATACCACAAATTAGTATGTCGGATATTTACCCCAATCTACCCGTTGTATGGTAACATACGAATTGACATGTCTAAGTTTACATTTTTTGCTGGCAAATATATTTTTAACCTAGTTATATTTTAAAATAAGCAAATAGACATCAAATTTGATTATATCTGTATATTTAATATGGCTAATTTAGTTATGGCTATTTGAGATACATTAATTTATTTATACATAAGATAACCTTTTTATACATTTTTACAGATAATTAGAGGACTCGCACTCATTTATTAGGGTTCCGTACCCAAAGGGTGCAAACGGTGAAACCTATTACTGTGACTCCGCTGTCTGTCCGTCTGTCCGTCTGTCTGTTCGTCTGTCACAGGGTTCTATCTCTTGAACCGTAATAGCTAGGCACTTGAAATTTTCTCCGATTATGTATAACTGTGGCCGCTATAACAACAAATACTAAAAATAAAATAAAGTTAAAAATTCAAAATTCAAAAAAAAAATTCAAAATATCTTTATTATCATAGGATATTTATAAAATCTCTTAATAATAGTCACTTTGTTTTGTTTTGCACAAATGTTGACGTCAAATCGTTACTTACAGCTAAGTTTACGCCGCTTCCTAGTTAAGGGGATCGTCATACAAGAAACGTGTTTCTTCAGCGTTTTAAAAACATTGTACGGTGGTACGGAACCCTTCATGTACGAGTCCGACTCGCACTTGCCCGTTTATTAATAAATATTTCAATCTACCCACCAAACGGGTAGATACGGGTATTTACCCGGTTCATATCGGGTATATATCCAAGCGTGGGTTTATATACCCCGGTATATGCCCATCTCTAGTGACAACGTCCGGTGTTCGCAACCAATATTACCTACATAAATAAAGGTCATTAATTTATCTATAATATCAAACTATCAATAGTACACAGATACACTATCACGTCTTTATCCCTAACGGGGTAGACAGAGCCAAGGGCGGTAAAGCCCAGGCCACTTTTAGCGTAATGGTGGGCATGAAGGTGGAAAAGGGAAATCATAATAGTGATGGGTTGCTAACCGCATCGCCTATTCATATGATTCAGATTCTCGCTCATTCCCTCGATCGGCTTTTACGATCTGCACGGGAAGAGAAGCAGCTGGTACATTCTATGTTTTTTCTTTTCTCCCAGACCAGCAAAGAAGAACTATAAATACTCGTAGTATCGATTGTTGTTGCAATAGCAGAAACATTATCAATAACACTGTCGATATTATACATTAATTTCGATATTTTCGGCAACACTATCGGGTGAGACGGGACAGTGGGCGGGGCGTGCAACGTGTGCTTCCCTCCCCGTACCCCACCCGAAATTCGAATATGAATCAAATTCGAGTGGGTGCACAACCGCACGTACAATTTCTACGGCGGCCAATTCGAGTCGGTTTTGATCCGAAATAAAAACGACCCGAAGGGAGAATTCTTGGTTTGAATACGAATCGAATTTGAACCGGTTACGGCTGAGTGCACAAGAGTCCATACAACTACTAGGAAGGCCAATTTGAGTCAGAATCGGATTTGATTTGAGTATGATTCGGATTCGGTGCAGTGCACAAGCGTCCTAAAGCTGTAAGTTTAACCACTTTCTATATTATTACTTATACCCCTTTTTTAGGGTTCCGTACCCAAAGGGTGCAAACGGGACCCTATTACTGAGACTCCGCTGTCTGTCCGTCTGCCACAGGGTTCTATCTCTTGAACCGTAATAGCTATACACTTGAAACCGTTATGTATGTGGCCGCTATAACAAAAAATACTTACTAAAAATAAGAAAAAGTTAAAAATTAAAGAGGGTTGCCATACAAAAAACGTGTTTTTTAGCGTTTTTAACTAGATCTTTATAATGACATTAACTAGATACTTGAAATTTTCACAGGTTATGTATTACTTTGGCCGCTATAAGAACAAATAGGTACTAAAAAAACTTAAGGGGGTCGTCATACAAGGAACGTATTTTTTGGACGGAACCCTTCATGTACGAGTCCGACTCACACTTGCCCGATTAAGTCTATTCAGTGTAAGTACTTATTCTGTGGTTTTACGCTGGTCTGGTAGCAAAACACAAAAAAATATTTTCTTCTTTTCGTGTACCTAGATTCTTGTCATGCGATGTCCTAGCATCCTATCACTTATATATTTCTGCCTCGACGTATTTTTGTACAGTCATAGAGATATAGTTATATAATTTCCTTCTAAATGTAGTGGCATCATCATCATGATCATCAAGTCTTTTTAAGTCTTCACTGCAGGAGCACAACCCTCTCTGTACTACTAAAGCCATACTTGGCTAGATTTTAAATTTTAAATTATAACATTTTACATTTATTCATTTGAATAACAGTCCTTATTTGGTATCAATATAAGTGGCTATTATTACGAAATACCACATTGCAGACGACCTGAACAAATTAATCACGATAAATGAAGAGGCCATATATTGCGCTAATTAACGATTCCGTTCCATTTCATACCAATCGCCTTGTTAGAAATGTGGCTGCCTTGTTAGAACATTTTGCAAGTGATTTAGATCTAATCTTGGAAGAAAAAATATCCTACTCGTACATATTTCGTATTTATAATATTAGTAAGATTAAATAAGAATAGGTACTCTTTCAGTGTGCAATTTTCATCATCAAAGTGTATGATATGTGCAGTGAGTATTTATTTAGATGACATCCGTGGTGCAATGGTCTACACGCTAGTCTGCCTATCTAGAGGTTCTGGATTTGATCCCCAGCCAGGGTAAGTTGGCAAAGGGCCTTTTTCAAATTTTCTCAGGTCTTAGGTGTTTATGTATTTATTATAAAATATAGTATCGTTGAGTTAGTATCCCATAATACAAGTTTCAACTAACTTTGGGGCTATATATCTATTTATTTATGATACTGACAACATATCACAAAAAACATTGCTGTGATACGAAAAATAAAGTTTTATTTCCCATGAACAATTTCAGTATGGAATGGAACGTTCAAACATTAATTCGTATTTAGGTATCATGTAAATATTTCTTCCGAAATGTAAAAAGAAGTCGCATACCAAACGTCCCTAAAAATGAAAACGCTAATGCACACTACACTCACGTAAGGACAACCGGGACCGCATAGTCCACGGAATTTACGAAACCGAGCGTCATCGTAAATTGCACTGACTATACTGCCTCTACATCTCGGCAAGGTATATAGGAGGCATTACGGGATTCCGGAGAAGCCAGTAAGCCGTTTGAAGTGCTGTGTTATCATTCTGAAAACCTTTTTTCTTCGAGAACTATTCGTTTTTGCAAGTTTTTTTTGTTATTTTGATTTTACATTTTTTTCTAGCCGTTACCAGCGTTGCTGTTTTTTCCGGGATATATAGTATCCTATGTTAATCCAAGTAATAATTTACCAACATATCCAATTTCATTCTTATCCGATTACTTGTTTTTGTAACAACTATCCAAACTTGCAAATTTATGATATAAGTAAGATATGATTTTAACTTAGCTGCGCTTTACGTTAATATATACCTGATTGTTTGAAATCTAATTGTAAGTGCAATAAACTGACTAAAAAAAGAAGAAAAAAAAGCAGGCACGCGGGTCACTTGATGATAAATGGTTATGGTTGGTGCAAATTCTGAAGATATGTTTAACGCCCGTTTTGAAAAATCTCATGCTGTAGTCTGTCGAAAAAAATTTTGGGAGGTCATACCAAAACTTAAAAGTTCCTCTTTACTCAGCACTTTTAGTTCTTACGTGTAAAGAAGATTTCGTTGGTTTCCGTAAAAAATTCCACTTGTAATCTTTCTCGAAAAATGAAATATGATATTTAAAATGTTAAGTTAATGAATGTTTAAAGGATGAATTCCTGAGAATCGGAACGCTGATGGTTAATTGCGTTTCTTCGAATGAATCCATATAGATAAAATTTTATTGCTCCTTAATCAAATTAATTACGGTCTGCTCTTCTTGACCTGCTTTATATTGTATGTTGTGAAATGTTATGATGTATTTGATATTACATATTTATATTTATTACAAATAGACACAAATACAAATACACTTTCACCATCATTTAACCTGTTCCGGCTATTTCTTCTTGATTTCGCAAGGTCTAAGTACGGCATCTTTTGTTTGGTAAAGAAATAGCGGGAAAGCGCACCCCGGGCTTCGAAGCAGCACAGCTGAGGATGCAACCGGGAGCGCATTAGGATGAAGAAGACAGATTCTCGTCTTTATCTCCAACAGGGCAGACAAAGACCAGAGCCGTAAATTATTACAGTTATATGTTTAGTAAATATTATGGGATCTAGAGGAATATTTAAAGATAAGCTTAGAAAGCATATCCTTTTATCAAAACAAACAATTTTGAAATGGCAAAAGCCAAATTGTTTTGATACAGATTTTGTTTGGAACGAAAATTGTTTTTTTTTATCATCCGGCTTGTTATGCTAGAGTCGAAACCAGTTGTAGTTTTTTGTTCTTTTCCTCAGAGGTATTCACAGAAGCCGTAAAACATTAAAAATAAAACATAAAAATTAAGGAAGGGCTACCGGCATTAAATCAAAAAAAACTAGTTACTTACAAAATGGGTCAAAGATTTTTTTATTTCATATTTGTGGTGTCGATGTGTAGTAAAAAGTTTTAGAATGATTATATCAACTTTTACAGATCTTTGAATATTTACTACTTTTATAATATTTTGTGTGTTCGTTGCTTTTGTCGTTTTTCTTGAATGCATAATCACGTCTTTGTTTATTCTGAAGACATTTTTATAACAAATACAACCCAGACATAAGTTTTATTGTTTCAAACTAGAAAACAACAGATGTATAACATCGCAGCAACAAAAACAATGTATTTTAATCAGAAAACTGTGGATATTAACAAGGCTCATTCATTTTTAGTGACATATTATACTGAATACTGCCCATTGTGTTCATATGGAAACGCATGTGTGCAGGATCAAGGGTTAACATACTCGTAAATATATCAATATTTAAATGGCTTATTAGGGTTTCTTATGTCCTTGCTGATAAATCAATAAATTGGTTCGCGCATTGTAAGCTGAGGGTTGTCATTGTAGGTATCTTTCCTCCGTTTATAAATATATTTTTTTTTAATTCAGTAAGTACGCGGTTATTGACAGCAAGTTAATTTTTTCGTAAATATTTTAATAGATTTCTTCATAAATATTCGAACAAATACGAAGAAAAGTTTCTAACTTCTCACATTAAACTATTAGCTGATCAAGCGTTTGTTTAAATTTTTTTCTAGCTTATTGATGTGTCCCTCTGCTGGTCAACGGCCTCTCCTTCCCTTTTCCACTGATCCCTATTTAAAGCATCTTAATGCTATTATTTCTTGAAGTTGTCGTTGTCATCCGGGCCCATCTCCCTGATTTATTTAATATGTAAGAAATATTTTTTTGTACTTTACCTTATATTTGTGAGTAAACTTATCAAATTACTATCTCCTTGTAGTACTATAGATTGAATGAATATATTGTCACATTATGAATATAGTGCTGCAATAAAATTTACAAATTTTCACTATGAAATAATCATATGTTATAATTATATTATTTTATGAATACAGAATCAACTTCACCTAATGTGAAAGTGACAGAAGGTTATCTTTCGACAATTTCTGAATTAAAGCAATTCAGGTAGCGGTATCCAAATTTCAACTGAATAATGTGAGGGAAATCAAAATCATTAGACCGAAAATTCAATCTCTTGGGACAGCCCTGCGGTTTGCATGTGTGAGTTGGGTCGTGTGGACACGTATACTAATTTCGCTTTAGGCAACATACACATTTAACATTTCGGACGCGGCACGGGTTTTAATTTGTGATCAATTATGCGCGAGCACTGTTATTTATCGTTGTTTTATTTTATTTACCTTCTCACAGCATCGGTGGGTGGTCCGATCACGATTTTCGGGATGCGGTGTTCACCAATAAGTTCCACTGATTGGGCCATAGAGTTATAAATCGAGCGAATTCGCAGTTTATTTTATTTGCCTGCAATATCCGGCGATACTTTTGTAAAAACCTGGATGTTGGTCATACGAGTACTTTTGTTTATTTAACTTAATAACTTTGATATCAATGCCAAAAGTATTAAATAGACTGCTATCAAGCGAAAATATTTATTTCATGCTGAAGAAAAGAAGAAACTTAGATGGTCATCAGCTGATACTTTTCTCGCGCAGTTCGTAAAAGCCGATCAAGGTAATAAAGCGAAAACGCGAACGAAAAATCTTGTTTTAGGCGATGCAGCTAGCAACTCAACACTGTATTGATTCCTTTTTCTTCTACGAGCCATCGCGCTTAAGACGATACACGGAGTCCAGTGCTGTCCCCATTTGAAATAAATTATTTGTAAGAAAACGGAGATATCATTTAAAATTTTAAGCTAATTAAACTTAGATAACCCTTCAAACTATTTCATGAACAACTGTTTACAGTTTAAAGTGAGAACGTTAAGCTTTAGTTTGCGTTTTTGCCAAAAGTGGCCGTTTTTTGCAACTAAAGCTTAACGTTTTCACTTTAAACTGTAAACAGTGGTTCATAAAATATTTTGAAGGGTTATCTAAGTTTTCATTTATCTAAGATATCTCCGTTTCCTTACTAATAATTTATTTCAAATGGCTGCTGGGCTATATTTGCATAGAGCCGCAAGACTCGAAATGCTCTGTATAGGTAATATCAGGGATAAAGAAGTGATAATGTATTTGGATGAATATCAAGCGAAAACAATTGATATTTTTAAAACATATCAGTCTCTATAAGTAAACAAATGCATCTCCTTTGTGCATAATATACACTTGCAATTTCCACTCATTCTTATATCCGTTTCATTACTCGAGAATGAATGCTTGGCTAAATTCCAAGACGTGATGTTTTGCTGGACGCCTTGAAATGAGTGACGGTAAACGTAGTATTTTGACAGATGTATCCGAGTAGGTTAGGAATTTTGCCAAGTGCACATCTTTCATTAGTGTGCTTATTAATCTTATTATTGTGTTGCTTTGAAGTAGATGAAACTGAAAATAATATTTTTGATATGCTTATGCGATATTTGTTTTTGATAAAATGGAATCAAAAATAATAAGTACTTAAGATGATTGCTTTTCTACGTACATTTGCGAAAAGCGGCCACTTTTGGAAAATGTGTGAAGAAAAGCTTCACGTTCTTACTTTAAACTGTAAACAGTAGTTTATAAAATAGTTTGAAGCGTTATTTAGGGTTTACTAATACGAAATTTTAAATGATATCTCCCTTTCCTTTCAAATATTTTTTTTTCAAATGGGGGCAGCACTGGACCTCATGTACCATCCTAATGCGTAAATTTATTAAGCTCTGATATCAAAAATATTTTCAAAAGTAAGTTACTATAGATATAAAATTCTGAAATATATCGTGTGTGTGTGTGTGTGTGTATATTCACAACATTGTTTGTAAATCTGATTATATCATGATTTTACCAAGGTCACTTCTAATGATTCTATAGACAAAGCTTTATAAAAGCCGGCCATTTTGTTATTCCGAGCGCATCGGGCGCCCCTGACCGGTTAGCGGTAAATTGTTCCTCGTAATGTGATTCTAATTGAGCAGCTAATACTTACTGAGCATATACTCAGTTAATTAGCCATTACCGGACAACCGGACGTTTCTTGCTCAGTACACTGAGCCTTTTTACCACAGCGTAATTGGTAAGCTTGGTAATATTTCACGGCTTAAATGAGCGTTTAGCTTTTGTTTCGTAATTACGGGAATAATTGTGTTTCAGCAATTTCGGCTTCTTTGTGCGGTGTTGTATTCTTTTGAGGGTGAAATGTACAGAGTAATTTACGACGTGGTATAGAATATGAAACTTACGCTGAAAATTAACTGTCTGAGTAGCTGGTAAAAATATATCCTAGCAAGCTCAATATTTTTTTACTGAGCGAGTGAAGCGAGCGAGGGCTATAATTCAATTTGGGGCGAAAACACATTGTTTGTATGTATGTATGTTTGTTCGCAATAACTGCCGAACCGATGGTCCGATTTTGATGAAATTAGGTAGGCATGTAGGAAATTTCAATAGAATTTTCAAGTTCGTTGGGCATCAAAATCGGTTTAGTAGTTTTTGAAATATTAATAAAAAATCGCGAGGTCTACGTTCGCGGCGAACTACTAGTTATCACTAACTTAATATTTATTTTGTTCTGAATAATTGGATTCAATCCTAAATAGGTAATTGGATTCAACTAGGAATAAAAGTCTATGAAGATTAAAGGTCAGATTATCTTTTAATTTTTTACACTATTAGTTCGCCGCGAACATCTCGCAATTTTTTATTAATATTTCAAAAACTACTAAACCGATTTTGATGCCCAACGAACTTGAAAATTCTATTGATATTTGACCAAGCGAACGAAGCGAGCGAGGGCTATAATTCAAGTTGGGGCGAAAACACATTGTTTGTATGTATGTATGTTTGTTCCGCGATAACTACCGAACCGAAGGTCCGATTTTGATTATATTTGGTAGGCATGTAGGAAATATCAATAGAATTTTCAAGTTCGTTGGGCATCAAAATCGGTTCAGTAGTTTTTGAAATATTAATAAAAAATTGCGAGGTCTAAGTTCGCGGCGAACTACTACTTTCGACATGCCTACCAAATTGCATTAAAGTCGGACCATCAGTTCGGCAGTTATCGCGGAACAAACATACATACAAACAACTGTGTTTTCGCCCCAACTTGAATTATAGCCCTCGCTCGCTTCGCTCGCTCGGTCAAAAATCATAGGCAAAAGATAGCCATACAAATAAATGCATTTTTGCTAATAATACCTTTAAATTCCACACACTCTTGTCTACGTTATAAATACTAGTAGTTCTCGCGAACTTAGACCTCGCGATTTTATTATTAACTAGCTGTGCCCGCGACTTTGTTCGCGTGGTTGTCGGAACGTAATGTTATATAGCCTAAAGCCTTCCTCTATAAATGGACTACCCAACAAAAAAAGATTTTTTCAAATCGGTCCATTAGTTCCTGAGATTAGCGCGTTTAAACAAACAAACAAACAAACAAACAAACTCTTCCGCTTTATAATATTAGTATAGATATTTCAAAAACTACTGAACCGATTTGGATGCCCAACGAACTTAAAAATTCTATTGATATTTCCTACATGCCTACCAAATATCATCAAAATCGGACCTTCGGCTCGGCAGTTATCGTGGAACAAACACATACATACAAACAATGTGTTTTCGCCCCAACTTGAATTATAGCCCTCGCTCGCTACGCTCGCTCGGTCAACAATTTCTAAACAGGAAAATTTATATAGAACTAGCTTTTGCCCGCGGCTTCGCTCGCGTATCCCAAATCCTATGGGAACCTTTCTCGCGATGAAAGGTACCCTATATCCTTCTCAGTACTCCTAACTATGTGTATGTGAATTTCCAAGACGATTGGTTCAGTAGATAAAGCGTGAAGAGGTAACAAAACACTTTTGCATTTATAATATTGGTTGGGAAATGGGGATTAGGATTTTCTTAAAAGTCTCTGTCTAGAATATATTTTACCTCGACAACACAGTATGCAATGTAAGGATCTTACATAATTTCGTTATTTAAAATGCCTGTAAATATTTGGCCATTACTCTTTTTGATGTTTTGTTTGACCTGTACTTATACAGAAATGTATTAACCAACAAAACACTGCACATTTCCTTTTGTTTTACTTTTGTAAAATATATACTTACTCGTAACAATGAGATTTTCATTAATTTCAGATTTTAACCCTGAACGCTGTAGCCGAAATATTAATGAAGCAATGTACTAATTAGCACTGAAAATAATTTTCACCAATATCAAAGGATATTTTATAGCTTCGTTTGGGAAGTCCGTAAATTTTGATTGATTAAAAACCGAATAGGACACGAAGCCAGACACAATATAAATAACAATTGATTTACGTCTATAGACATAGCATAGGGAGTTCTACAATGTTTTAAAGTACTCTCGGACTCTCGCTGATCTGCGAATAAAGATAAAAACATAGAATATACCAAAGCCCACAGAGTGAATGGGAAAATTTCTGTATTATGTCAATAGGCGATGCTAGCAACTCATCTTCACACCAACAATCCCGCTAAGAGATAACCTTTGGGTCATGCGGTCCTAGGCTCTGTCTACCCTGTTAAGGATAAAGACATGATACAATAAAAAGGGTATTGGTTTCACAAAAGAAAAATAATTATTTTAAAAACTAGGAAAAGCGCAAAAGGCGGCCTTATCGCTAAGCAGATTCTTCCAGGCAACCTCGCTTAAATAGAAAAAGTATTGGGAAATTAGGTAGTACGGGTCGGTCAATATAAATAATGTATAGTGTGTTTTAAAGTAGGTACCTTCTTGTTATCGAGTTGGAAATTCACCTTTTATTAGTGTTTAATATAATTATCTACGTTTTCGCTAATAAACCAGCTTTAGGAGTTAATAAGGAGCTTGTTATTGTAAATGCCGAGATAGGACACAAAGCGAAAACAAGGGAAGGCTTGTCTTGTATCATAACATAATCCCGCGTAATAACGAAAATTACCCTTTGTAAGGAAGTTGTGTGTATGCCTGCGAACTTCTACGGAGAAATTATAAATTATGGAGTGAAATTTGGAGGTAACAAGACAAACTTCTTAGCATCGGGAAACCGAACAACTTGTTTGAAAACTTCGTATAAAAAAATGTTTTCGGTATGCAAGTATGTATCACATATACATTTAATCTATCGAGAGGTAGAAAGAGTTGTAGTAAGGCTCAATTTACATTGCTGTGGAATGAAAGCGAATTTTTAAAACTCTACATTTAATGAAAAATGGTCACAAAAATAGTACATTAATGCAGAGGCCGAGGGTAGAGTTTTCAAGGCCGAGCGTCAGTTAGGCCTTGATAATAATTTGCCAACAAGTCAGCACAGATACTTTTTTTTCTATACGTCAAAACAAATATTTTATATGGGATTTCTATGAAAAACGCACGGCGGCGTGACGTCATAGTTTCTTGGAGTCAATTAGCGCTCTTGATATCAGTTTTAAAGCTAAAATTACGTTCAAAATGGATATGATGAATATTAAGTGACATTTTTTTGTGACGTTTTATTCTCTCATCATTACAAAATAATTTAATTTTGACCCTGGATACTACTCTACTAATAATACTACACGTTTGAAAAATTTTCGTGAGGCTCTAATCAAAACTACTCGAGTTCGTCACCATCATGTCATGATCTTTCTCGCCTTCTTCCTATTTGGGGTCGGTCGTATGTCAACTCCCTCCATCGTTTTCTATTATTTACAATATCTATACTAACCCCCTCTTCATCATGTCCCGCTTCACACAAACGCCGGATTGATTCAGAAGACTCGGAGAACTTCCGTGGCTTCGCTCGCTCGTTCGACGACCTCCGTGGCGTAATGGTTAACACGCTAGACCGCTAATCCGGAGGTTCTAGGTTCGATCCCTAGCCAGGGCAAGTTGGAAAATGGCCTTTTTCAAATGGTCCTGGGTCTTGGGTGTTTATCTATATATATATTTATCATAAAATATAGTATCGTTGAGGTAGATCCCATAACACAAGTTTAAAAAACTTACTTTGGGGCTAGCTTAATCCGTGTGATTTGTCCCTATATATTTATTTATTCAATTAAATATTACACGGACAGAACTGAGAACAAAAGCTTTTTTTAATGTGAGATAGAGCATACTCAAAAATACCTATAGGTAAACTATTAAAGTCAAAGCGAAGTATTTCAAACAACTTCCAACAATCCTCATTATTTATATTTTACAATGAAAGTGCTAGCATTTATCATCATTTCATCATTAACCTTGTTTGACCTCGGATGGAGGTCAAATCAGCGGTTAGCAATTTGCGCTTATAAAATTGGACTGGAAGAACAACTGTTATATTTCAAAGTTATAACGGTTATTTTTAAATTGAATTTTAAGGCAATTTTAAGGCGAGATGAGTAGACAGCTAAAATACTGTACGTGTTTTTGAAAAATCACTGTAGTAACTACTACTACTCGTACTACAGTATAGTTTATTTCTCACAAATTTTACATAAGAATCTTAACATTTCCACTGCTGAAAAATGCAACGTGTGTGTTTTTCCAAAGAGGAAAACTCATACGGTGCGTTTTCAGTCAGGCTTTTCTACACCCACAATATCCCAAAACACGATTAAGCATTTTGGGCTCGATAGAAAAGACAAAAATACCTCTAAATTTGCCTAAATTTATCTTTAAAAAACAGGCAAGTGCTAGTCGGACTCGTACATGAAGGGTTCCGTACCAGCGTATTATGTTTTAAAACGCTGAAGAAACACGTTTCTTGTATGACGACCCCATTTAATTTTTAACTTTATCTTATTTTTAGTATTTTTTATTATAGTGCTCATAGTAATACATAATCTGTGAAAATTTCAAGTATCTAGTTAATGCCATTATAAAGATCTAGTTAAGAACGCAGAAAAAACATGTTTTTTGTATGACGACCCCCTTTAATTTTTAACCATTTTTTATTTTTAGTATTTGTTGTTATAGCGACCACAGTAATACATAATCGGCGAAAATTTCATTTGTCAAAGCTATTACGGTTTAAGAGATGTGACAGACGGAGAGACAGACGGACAGACAGCGGAATCTTAGTAATAGGGTCCCGTTTGCACCCTTTGGGTACGGATCCCTAAAAACTTTTACTATTTTATACAATCACCTTTTTATATGAAAATTATACAATAAATGTAGGTATAATCTAAACGAGTCGATTTCGCTACAAAAAAATATATAAATATGATACAAAAAAACAGCGAAATATCGTCCAGCACTGGTCCGGGCCTTTGTTCGCTTTGTGTCTAGACGAATATTTCACTTTGTTTTATTATCCTTTAAATTATTATCTTTTATACTAAAAAAATATACTGAAACTATTTTAAGGGTGAATTCAGTCTATGATACTGAGCACATTTCCCCAAGGAACATATTTCAAAATATGAAAAATTATTTTGGGCCTAAAGTTGACCGATCAGATCCGAGTTTATATAGAAAGGTAAAAAAAAATATTTTAATGATATCTTCTTAATTAATCAATGCCATATAATGCATAAATAACACTACTTTTATGGAATTTCTGACAGCCAATTAATAAAATGTTCACTAAAACATTATATTAAATTGTCCAGGTTTAAATTTAAGCGTACCCTTTGTGGTATTATTGAAATCGTATAAATGCGTCAATATCATTATCGAGTTAACCAATGATATTCATTATGTCACTCTGTTCCGGGTTTTCATTGATAATTTTGCATTCCGTTCAAACCTTTGTGTTGATGAAATGTTAAAATTGAGGATTGAAATATATAATTACTAATTACATATTAATTTTGTCGGTCAGATTTTTTTTCAACACCCTTGCTCATAAAATGGATCTAATTTCACCGGTTTTAGATATATAAAGCAGCCCATAAAACACGCGTGTGTTAGAGACGTAAATAGTGAAGTTATATTCTATAACTCACGATTTGCTATTGCGAAAGAGACAGAATTAATGGTAAATCCAGTATGAATGAGAGAGTAAGAAACTTTGACAGTTGTGTGTGAGCGTGATAGTTATATAACATAAGGTGAAGGTGAGACTAAGAAAAAGAATAAATCAGACATCGAACGTCATCGTAGTTTCAATATTTATCTTTGTATCTTATATGCTACAAATTGTTTTTTTTCCAAATTTTGAATTCGCATGCCGCGCGGCGCCGTCCAATAGGCCGCACGCCGTGCTGGCTGATTTTAAAAAGTAAAACGGCGGGAAAGCAACATTGTGCATCACAGTTTTATGGTTGAGTTTATTTAAAATAAAAATATCAGTTTATTAGGTATTTTTCCTTGCAAATGTAGTAAACGCAAAAAAAGTAAACGCCCTCGCCTTCAGCTTGGGCTGAAATTCCGCTTCGTGCGCTGTAAATAATAAATAAATAGGGACAAATCACACTGATTGAGCTAGCCCCAAAGTAAATTGTAGACTTGTCTCATAGGATACTAACACAACGATAATATATTTTATAATAAATACATAAAGCTATGTATAAACATCCAAGAAAATGAAACTATACAGCCCGTCAAAGACGTAGCTATAATATACTATACATATATTATATTATAGCAAGCTACCACACACGGTAACCATACTGCTATATCTTTTCACATATTTCGGTGACATAAATGAAATATATATCATAGTTTCGTCTGTGGTCACTTGAAGATTCCTATGAAAAAAATATATCGTAATATTTCTTGCTATAGATATTTATATAGCTACGTCTGTAAGAAGCTTTATATGGCTTTAGTCGTATTATTTATTACGTAGACACACACGACTCGTCCAGGTAGGTAAGTAGGTATCAGAACAACACGTCTTATCTAGGACACACGCCAAGCGGCTCTAGGGAGATCCTGTTCATCCTGTCGTCCCATCGCAGGCGCCGCGGTCTTCAGCTGCCTCCTATGACGTCATAGAAAACCACAGATAACAGTAGATATTATTCAAAGTCAAAGTCTAAATAATTTAATTTATCTTTGGATGTTTGATAATTGTCAATTTCTTCTTTCGATTTCATAAAAGTTGCTGACGTCAGATCAATTCCTTATAGCTAAGTTTTTTGCTGTGCTTAGCTAAGCTAGTATTATATTGTATTAGTTATTATTTTTAAATTATATTTAATACAAATAATGGTTTTAGTAATAATGATTATTATATTTATGACATGAAGAAATTGGCTTGAATTTCTCAATGACATTGATAAAATAATAAGCAGCAATTCGAAGTCATGACTGCTTGGTTGGTTGATCACTTACGGTAGAGACGTGAGGGGTCGTGAGTTCATCGTGGCAAGTTTCGTCATCACATTTGTTTTTATAAAAAATAAAGTACTCACCTAGGCGAGTATTAAATAATAAATAATAACCAGAAATAAAATTTCAAAATTTTCATTAAATAAAATTAAAACTACTTTAACATATTATTCATCTTGGGCTACTGACTTCTGTTTAATTTTAAAATCTACTTGTTAATAAGACTATCAGATTTGTATTGCTTTAATTTTACAAAAAGAAAGTTAGAAATTTGTAAAGCCAAGACTTTATTCAATTATATCTTATCTAATCTGTACTAAGTAAGAGTCTTAGATACAGAATCTTTTGAACTGGCTAACGGATATCGGTCTATCCCAATTAATAGAGTTATCTGTGGCCGATCCAATGATGGTGGCTACAGATACCCATTTGTCGTGTCTCTTAGAATAACTTAATTTCACAAGTTGTAAGCCGAAGTTTTGTTGGGAAATAGAGACAGTGAAAATTATATATATGTACTAGTATTAATTAATTAATTTAAAACGGTAAACTCACTCAGTATAGTAGGAGAATGCTGACTACTTCTAACACTCGCCCTGAAGATGATCCTCTAAATTAATCGAAACTTGGTTGGTTTTTTCCTACTATATTACGCAAGTCAACCTGATTATCCGAAAAGAAAGATGATTCCCTGCTTCGGAAGGCACGTAAAGGTGTGGGCCTCGAACGCCATCTAGCTTTTGTTTAAACCTATCCCAAGATTGATTCTGGTTTACCCTTTGCGTTGCGAAAATCAGACGGCAGTTGCTCTGTGTAAAAACTAGTAACCTCATCAAATCACCTAGGTTACCTAACCTAGGTGATTTGATGAGGTTACTAGTTTTTACCCCCCCGGTCCCCGGGCTTTGAAGTTACCGCTGTGGGTGCAATCGGGAATACGCTGGGATGATGATGAGTACGTATGTAAGCCATTTTAGATTTACTAATTATGGATTTATCTCACGTTAGTTTTAATAAAATACATACTAGTATTTTAATACTAGTTTGTATTTTATTACTTTAGTAACATAGATAACGTAACTAATAAGTGTTGGTAACATAATGTCTTAAAAATATAACACTACAAGACAGGTTTAAAAGTTTGTAAGTATGCGTTAGTTTGTCGATATCTATATAAGTAGTATCTTTTATTACAACTTAATGAAGTTTAGTAGGCAACTAGATTAGACAAATAGGTTAAGTATTTATTATTTAAAATGCGGCAAAAGCTTACTGTAACGTCAGGTATTTTAAGCTGTCGAATCTATTCATGATTCATGGACCAGTCACGCGTCCGTTTGTCCTTGTCAGTTTCTTTACTAATAAATCAATGTTTTATTTTTACAGGTACAAAAAATCTTATAGCAGTCATCGCAACCCAACGAAATGTGAGGTTTTCTTTTTTCGGCAAACTATAAACTTTATAGTTTTAGCTTTTTTTAACTGACTTACAAAAAGGAGGCGGTTATCAATTCAACCCATATGTTTTTTTTTTGTATGTATTTTACGCGATATGTTCGCCAATTATGAACCGATTTTGATGTTTCTTTTTATTTGAAAGCCTTTACTACCAAGTTAGTACAGTATTAATTTGGTTAAGACAATCATGTCTTCACCAAATTAATACTGTACCATGTAATAACGCTGATTTAATAAAATTTGTTCATTTATAAAACATTTTTTTTATAAAAAACAAAACAAAACAACATATGTAGAATAACCATGGCATGTTGTTAGCTTGTACAAGTTTAACATGAGATTGTTAATCCCAAATATGATTTTTTAATGATAGTAATTTACTATTAGGTTTTTATTAATGAACAAATTTTATTAAATCAGCGTTATTACAATAGCAATAAATAAACATTTGATTATTTTATTGAATTTTATACTTTTACAACTAGGTAGTTATATTAATTATGTAATACTAGTTACTTATTACTACTCGTACATTAAACATTCGAGTTGAAGTATTCAATTTATTTAATATAATATATCTTGACGAAAAGAAACAAGTAAGCTGTATACTAATTCTACGTTACAATTTATGATTACCTACATCTATTGTCCCGTTTACACATTATTAACTCTATGTAACTTCATCTTGACATTTTTATCCCCCTATAACTGTCACACTGATTGAGCTAGCCCCAAAGTAAGTTGAAACTTGTATAATGGGATACTAACTCAACGATAGATACTATATTATTTTATAATAAATGCATATATAGATAAACACCTAAGACTCAGGACAATTTGAAAATGGCCATTTTTCAACTTACCCTGGCGGGAAATGGAGCCCAGCAGCTCCGGATTGGCGGACTAGCCCATGTACTCGTATGACATAGGTCGTATATTAACTATGGTTACAAAAAAGTTTTCTATTTGCATTTTACTTCTGCAAGTTTTAAGGCTACTGAATTCCACCTCGGCATAACATATTCATATACTTACAAAGAATGATTTGTGAATACGCATCTCGGATGAACAAAAAACTCGTTACCGATCTCGTAATAACAATATCTTATGTTAGAATGGTATGCTTAACTGATTAATGGTCCGGTTAATTATTGCTTCCGTTCATAAGAATAGTTACAGCTGCGACAAGAGTGCTATAAGGATTATATTTATGAGTATTCTGGAAATAGAAGAATGGGGAAATCAGTCAGTACCTACATTTACTATAGTAGCCGTCAAAAACGTCTTAGACGCATGGTTATTAGTGAATTTTTTAAACCTTATTTTTCCGCTATGAATATTTTAATGTTTTAAAAATTGGTGTCCGAAATAGCTCATCGGACTTCTTTAATTAGCATGATTTTTGTAGAAATTTCAGTTGACATTTATCAAATCAACAGAATAAAATTATCTTTAAAGAATCCGATCAGTCTTTTGAATGGTTTCGTTTTTTTTCGTGTGCGTAAGTGGCCAACACTAATGTCAGATTTTTCAAGCTGCCTAAAGGCATCTGAGATAGCTTGACGACTGCCATCATTGTATGAGCTAGGTCCAATGGTTAGTCTAAATCTACTAAGGCTCTAACAGGACAATAAAAAGATGGTATAGGAAAGAGAGGAAAAGAGGTATCTCCATTTTTCTCCACCGAAAAGAGCAAGCTCTTAAATTAAAAGAAGAAGTAGTAACAAAAGTATTACCCGTGTGATTCCGGGTTAGAATAGGACCACTCCATCTCTTTCTGTGGATGTTATAAGAGGCGACTAAAGGAAAAATAGCACTTAAAGCTCGTGCTAAAATAGCATTCCCTAGGAGAGTTGACGTCAGGCAGGCGGCCGGTCGTAAAACTAAAGCCAAATCGTTTAAATTTCTCCGCAATTTCTTCTTCAATACAATATATTTTTGGCATCCTTTGATGACCATTGATATGCATATTATATTTGGAAAGAAAAAGCGGGAAAGCGCAAAAGAAGAAGTAAAAATATATAAAAATTTCTTGAGATCGATACGAATGATTATTTTTATATTATTTTTTTAAAAAAAGCACTGCACCAATAAAATATCCTGGCTTTGAAACGAAAGAGGAAGAAAGCAACACTATCATAACTTTTTATCACAATCTACAAGAATCTCAAGAAAATACAACATACGAGTACAATGTAATACATAATAAGTTCGACCTTATAATAAATTCAAAATGAAAATCATAACAATAGTACTTAAATTAATTGTGATTTACGCCTTTTGTCTATGAACCATAAAGTAGAAGAGGGCTCTTTAGAATGCATTGTGACTTTTTAGTAATTGGATTAATTTATGAACAATGGGGGAGTTGTTCAAATTCTAGATAAAAAGTTCAACGCTCGTGTCAGTATCAATCAAATTCCCTGTTTGTTGTCGTCATCATCATAATAAGAAGCGATGTTCTTCTCGGTGTAGTTTTTTCCATTGCCACAGAATTAATATAAGTAGAAACGTACAAAACCAATACAAAACGTAGGAGCCAGATTACGTTCCTAGTGTCTCCCGCAACTCAGAATAATATCTATGAAGAAGAGACATGACATAAAGTTTTATTTAATTTAAAAACACCGGCAACATTTTTGGAGCAAGTTCATTCCAAGATACTGAATTACTTTCCTTTAAAAAAAAAAGATTTTTTTTATGGAAAGTAGTCCAGTATCACGGACTGAACTTGCTCCAAAATGTTGCAGGCGTTTTGAAAGTAACCCTGTATACAGGTTGATTTTGCGACCCCTATTTGTATTCAAATCTTGAAATCTAGAACACAAAACCGTCAGAAAAATTACTTACTTTTTGTCAAGATTATTTTTTCTCAAATTTCTAATAAATGGCTAACCTAAACTTTACTACATATATGTGCCGCCGTCCGCCACGAGCTCGATAACGGGTGACATTGAAACGGGAGAATTTTGGCTGGCATCTTTGATTTTTAGTATGACACAAGATACATAAGACAGAATAATGTCGGAATAATTAAGAAAAAGTCGGAAAGCGGACTCCGGTCTTCGCAGCATTATGGTTGAGGATGCAACTGGGAAAACGCTAAGATGAGGGAGAGAGAGAGAGAGATGTATTTTTTAATTCGCTTATAGAGTACTGTCCTAAAATATACTACGAGGTTCAAAATCATCCTGTATAATTTGACATATCTTGACAACTGCTATACAATAATGACTGAGAGCATAGGACAATTGGGTAAAATGTGTCGATCTACAGTAACTCTACATTTTACTAACACACAGACGCGTGTGTAAAAACGTTGTTTGAATATATGGAGGTTCAGAGCTGTGTCGTCAGACTCGTCACTCCTTAACTCAACTTCTTGATACGACGCTGCTTTTTCAGCCTCGCATATAAAACGATGATAATCTTACATGTTATGAGTACCATTACCAATAAAACAAGTTTATTCCAGAAGTAGGCGTCCTACTTCATTATCATCATTAGGTCTTTTTTAGTCTCAACTGCAGGAGCACGACCCTCTCTGTACTACCAGAACCATACTTGGTCAGGGCAGTCAGAGGATTTGGCTTACACTCTCCACGCTGGCCAGACGGGTTGGAAACGTCTCACTGATGTCCAAGCTTTGTTTAGCTTTTATTTCTTAAGTCGCCGACATCTACGGGAAGATAGTTACTATTTTAGAACCATACGGCTAACAAACCCTCTACTTCAGCATTGCATGTAAAACGATGATAATCTTATGTTACGAGCACCATTACCAATAAAACAAGTCGTATATCCATGATATGAACAGACCTTTATTCCAGAAGTGACGCCTACGGCTTCGTCTAATTAGTACAGAAATAACGTCACACGATTTGTCAACTTCCGAGCTTTACGGCATTCCTTTGAGACGCGGTGGACGCCCGTGATCTCATGTAAATAGATCGTTAACCGACTGTGAAATATCGTTTGGGAGAAGTCGGAGGTGGACGAGGGATTGCTCACTTTACTTATGTCCTTAACTTCCTATCAACCTTCTACGCATTAGGAAGTTTGCATGTTTGTTACTCAATCAAGCAAAAGCCTTTGAATAAATTTGTATATGTCATAAAGCGTCTCGTTTCCGTTGTGTTATTTTTCTGTGTCTCATATTTATTGACTAGACTATAATATTTTCCTCTTATCAAATACGGTTACGTATTACCTATTAATAAATAACTATCGAAGTAATTATCATAGTTTGCAACAAAAATATTAATTTTTAACTTACTCTCTAAAGGTGAAGTTCTAGGAAAGCAAGGCAAATACTCATCTGTATAGTCACGAGCAATAATATGGAAACATTTTTAAAGCAAGCATTAAGTAAAGTAAAGCAAGTAGCAACATTAAATTTCAAAAACAAGTGCGCTGTGTATAAGTATTTGTAAGTGTCGTACACTTAATTCTAGAAAAGATATTTTAGAAAATGTGACAATGTAAATATATTACTGCGCGTGACTGTACCTATGATATTAGTTAATACCAGATTATTAATTTAGCTCTAGATATTAGATGTAGTTCGTCGCCTTCAAATCCACCGCAATATTATTACCATATAGTGATATAATAATATTCTATATCTGAGAGAATGCAAGTAGATCTGTATTATTATTTGTGTGTACCTCTATACACAAAAACAATAATTCAGATCTAATTTCATTCTCTCAGATTTCCAAGAAAAGTGTTCGTACACAAACCATATTGTACGTTTTGTATGGGAGATGCCAATTCGTTCTCAATCTCGGTGCTCCCGAGCGGGAATATCCTGCTGGGATCCTAACAGATTTTATGGGACGTCTGTAGGGTTAAATCACACGTCAGACCGAGTTACACACGCTTCGTGAAAAATCCGGAGTAGGTACAATATGGCTCGAACGTACAGGCTACGAATAAACGATAGCTGAAATGTGTTTGATGAACTTTAAAGGCTTATATTGGGTATTTATTTATTTACCTTAAGGGCCCAGTCCTCATTTTTAATGATTTTGACTGCTTTTTCGGAGCTGATTGGAGCCAAACTATCTTAGTAACAATATGTTAAGATATGTTAAATTGATTTTTATTTAAGTATTAAAAAAGTGAATTTGACAATTTATTGATTTTTATTGTAATAGTTTGTTTAATTTTAAATAACCTGAGATGTGTTTCGATTTTTTGCGGTGCGCGACGTTCATGTCATTGTTGTTTACACGGAATTTAAACATGAAGTTGTGTATAAATTACAGAGAAATAAAGACAAAGGAAAATGCTAAAAAGTGAATGAGGTTTTAATAATTTTATTTTGAATTCATTCAAAAACATAGTTAAAAAGGTTAAACTTTGAAGAAAATATAAGCGAATACGTCGTCGGATTTCTTGCGCATACGACTGAATTAAATAATAAAAAATACACATATATGAAGATTGATTCATGCTTAAACACGTACAATAAAAAAATAAAAATAATTTGTCTTTTGTAAAAAGATAAATTTAAAGTTCTCTGAAATTCTCAAATAAATATGGGGACGAAAACGCTGATAAGGCAGACCGCTCACTGCGCTTCTGAATTCGTTTAAATTCGTCTCCATGTGGCATGTACAATATAGCGCAATGCGTATGTGTAGATAGAAAATATAGATTCGGGTGTTTAATCAAAAATTCCCACGGTCGGAGACTGCAGTCTTAACTAACGCTAATGCATTCTCTGCCAGTCAACCTTTAGGAAAAACCGAAAAATCAATTTTATTGCGATAGGCGCTACAAAAAGAACATATACATACATATATAAATACTAAAATACATACACATATCTAATATATAGTACTATTCTTTGTTTGAATGTAACAATTAATAATTTATTTCTAAAAAATATTGACTTTTTTAGTAATAAATTATTCATTGTTACAAACAAACAAAGAATATGACCTATGTATTGACATAGGTCACATTACAAATTAATAAATTCTAATAAAAGAAAAATTACAAACGCCTCGCCGCGAGGCAGGGTACCCAAAAGGCTGGCAGCATTACCCCTTTGCACCGCGATAGAGATAATATTATTTATACATATATGTAATATATATTAACATTTACACAAATATATACCTACATAAACTACAAATATTTACTAATACTATTTATAAAGGTATTTTGAGATAAATCGAAAAAAAAAGTTATGTATGCATACTAATTGTAAATGATTGTTTTACCTTTAAAATGTAACACTGGTGACTGAAGATGGTAGAAAATTGTAGTTGTTAGATTGTTAAGTCAGTAAGTGATTCGCTGGATAAATAAATGTCGGAAAACGGTACTACAATCGAGACAAATACCACGATAGACAAATCCGTTAAAAATATTTTTGTATGTAATAATATCGAATTATGACACTACTTTCCATATATGTATAACTTTTTAAATAATCTGTCTGAAATAAGTAGGTAGGTGTACGTATACGGAATCTGCTGCAAACTGCCTGCCTATTTTGTAAATATAAGAGAAAGAATAATTCTCAAAATAACTTTTCCTTTCCTGCAAATTTTCACCTAACTAACAGATCTGATACAGACATAGCGGCATTTCTCAACTCAGCACAGCCATTAGGAAAACACAATAAGGGGTCGATAAAGTTGTCTGAATCTTACAGAAAGAAAAACAAACAACCAGAAGGTTATCGCAAATACGAGTATGTATATTATTCAACGCTTGCTGCTGTGCGTGTGTGCATTTTTTGGTGTCTTATATGCACATACATACATGTACATAGGGTTGATTGAGTCGAATAATATCATTGATAAACTGATTAGCATATAAATCAATTTTATTTAAAAGTTTAATTGAATGCATCGTAACGGTGCTCAACACTGCTGTTAACAAAATAAAAATGCAATATAACATTAAAATAAAATACTGTTATAAATAATAATTAATTTTATAATTATAAATAATAAATGAAATGCGCTACTTTGGCTTAAATAATCAGATTTATTTTTATTTTGTCAACAATGAAGTAGGTACATTCCCCTCTTCACAGGTACTGAATGATACGAGTAGTTTATTCAGCGGTGTTTATCGCTGTACTCTACTCATAGGTGTCTTGATAATATAGATATTCAATAGTCTTCATAAACTTCTAAGCAATAAATCTGAACATTACCTTCCGACTTTCTACATAAATAGCTATGGCCGAATCACGTCTTGCGTAGACTATGAGAAAAGTTGTGGCGGGACGGATTTATTTGTCAACTTCGTTCTGATAAAACTTTGTTTGACATTTGATTGTGAGGTCATGCCGCCTCACTTCCCCACAGATAAGTTTTGAGTGCCGCCTCTTTTGCCCCCAGATTAATTTCTCCGTAATATTGACTTGGACAACTTTGTTTTATCATTTGCTGTGGTTAGTTAAATTGTAATAAACTCGCGATTAGGATAGGGAGAACCTACTTCCTTTAGGATAGGGAGAACCTTCTACATTAAATAATTGATTTATTAACATTAAATTACATTTTAGTGGTATTATAAACAAGTGTGATTCTGATAGACTATTAAAAGCGAATAAATCGGTAATTTAATTCTTATTTTTTAGACTAAACTTTGATGGAATGTCAGACTGATTTTGTAAACATCGCCTCTAATGAACTTATCAAAGTTTAGATTCCTGTTTGTTTGAGGCCACACTTACAGTTTGTTCTTAATAAGATGCTTTATCTATCATAGTTTAGTAAAAATACATTTTAAATAAATAGATACCTACACTATAATGTTATGTAAATAGCTCATTTTGTAAATAGACCATTTTCTTTCCTTCCGTGCTGGTCGGAAAGAAAATAAAACATTTAGAATGTACCAGCTGCTTCTTTTCCCACGCAGATCGTAAAGGCCGATCGAGGGAATGAGAGAAAATTATAATCTTCTCGCCCACCATAACGCTAATTATGTAAATAGCTTGCTTGCTTTATGTAACTTAAAAATTCTGCTTAATTTTACAAATTATCGAACAATTGTCACAGGAAATAAAGTAAGAGATACCATTTAGTAACAAAACACCACTCAGATCAAAGGCATCTCAAGAATTTGTTGTGCTTGATTTAATCCTATTAATATTGTACAAAAAGTTAATACGGGCCACAACAGCTGTTATTTGTCAAGCGGCGGCCATCGTTGATGTATGGTGGGTCGTTTCCGTTTCTAAAACTCTTCAGTAATGGCCGGTATTGTTATTTCAGTCGTTAGAAACGTAGCCAATGTGTTCGGCGACAGGGTGTATTCGCCTTGGGTCTGATTGATTTGATCCTTAGAAATCTTAATACGACGTTGTTTGTTATCCACCTACGTGAGATCATGCTCGGTATAACCTTAATACTCGAAACAAAATTTTAGTAAAATAAATAAAAAATGTATATTAATACCCTTAGGGATTAAATCAAAACATTTTTTAGTAATGGTGCAACGCGATAGTTTAAAAATGTATTTTTTCAATATTCGTCAGAGCAAAAATTCTCTAAACTTCAATTTCTTATCAAACAACTATAAACCCTATAATTATATATATAACTATAAGCCCACTTATCTCAATCATACTCGTTCAATGCGAAGTAAATAATTTTCTTTTAAGCATTCCAGGGACGATATAATAACTTTTACAGAGAGATTATCTTTCTAGTTTTATTCCTGATTAAGTCTTTTATATTTTTTTATTTATTAATTAATTTCGTTTCGTATTTATTAATTTTGTTAAATGCACGATTTTTATTAGTTTTATATTATAGCTTAATAGATTTCTAAGAAATCAGTGGACGAAAGAAATATTTTGTCCATGACTAAGTCAAATTTTTTATTATTCTGCGGTCTTTGGATTTAGGATTGCAAACAAAGCATCTTATTTTGTATTTGGTTATAGTAATATTTTTTATTATATGAATAATAAATCTTTAAATAATAAAAATAGTAAGTAAGAGCCCATACTACCCTAAAGTTCTTAGGGCGATCTTAAATATTTATCAATATTAATGAAATACTCACTTTGAAATAAAAACACAGCAAAGTTCAGGACTAACTCTAAACATAATACGTTTCGAAAACACGATTGCTAAAAATTTTCTCGATAGAAAAACATTGCGAATTTGTCTCCAAATCACCTCAGAATTATACTAGAACAGAAAGGAAGGAAGACACAAGGAAGTCATCATATGTCTTACTTTTTAAATAACTCTTAAATATTCTTTGTAAAACGAAAAAACCTCAAAACCAGAACCAGCCTCATTGACCCACCGCGATTCCCGACGCCCCGCATGGCTCGCTGTCTCGCTTCGGCTAGAGTAAATTTGTGTGCGTGGAAGCGGGAGCAAAATTTATATTACTGACATCAGGCGCCCTCTTAAGACCTACGAGCACAGTGTTTGAAAAGCTATAATATCTGCCTTCTATTTATCAATAAGATTTAGGGACTAAAAGATCAGTGCAATGAACATACAGCATACTGGCGGCACACATATTTTATATGCGACTATTTGTCTCAAGCACATGTGTTCGCACGCCGAAGTATTTACGACCTATACTCACAACAGGAACAAAACTCTTCGCTTTCACAAAATGACTGATTTAATACTACAGCGGGATTAAACTCCTAATTAATGTCCTTTGAAGTTAACCTTTATGGCCGGTCGTCTTTTTAGTACATGATCGAGTTAAATACAGACAACTTTGATGTAAATTGTGTTATGGATTACGAGGACTTTATTAAGGAATAATTTCATCATTTATTGAATTATGTGATAACTACCCACTTCCATAGGTATGCACTAAAATTTTGTTTTTTTTTCCCTGTTTTGGGTCCTTAGTGATTTTGATAATTTAGAATTTAATGTATTAAGTTTTTTGTCATTGAAACTCTTATTTTTTGTAAAATATATATGGCACTTTTAAAAACCGGAGTAATTTATTAGTTATCTGTGACCGGACTTAATTAATCAGCAGTATAATATTTATTTATACAGACTTATCTTAGGTAGGATTTATTATGAATACAACACATTTCTGCAACAAAGTTCTGGTAAATCTACCTACGCTCTAAACATTTCACGCATCACGTATATCATATTCATAAGGAAACAGATTCAATTCCAGCTCCACTCTAATCATAAAACAGACACTTAGAGTAATCTTCCATATAAATGGAGAACCGGCTTCAGCAGGGATCCACTTACTCTAATTCACTTTGAAATTGTAGATTTAAAGTGTTTTCAAGACACGAAAAATAGAATTGCCTTCATGGAGTCATATATATATCCCGTTCATGGAAGTCCGTTGTCAAGAACTTTTCTTTTTTTTTTGACATTCTCATACTCCATTTTTGGAAAGGATTAGTGTGGTGGTTTCTCCACTTGCCTTTCACACCGTGGTTTGTGTCCAGCGTAGACTTTCCGGAATAATTTTCCATGGGTATAGCCCGGTATCCCTCTGAAATTTACGGTTCTGTTCTAAGACAATGATTTTGCAACGGGATTTCGTTGATAGGTGCATATTGAATGATTCTTAGATTATAATTTATACGCGACACGTTGAAACGTATAATAATATATTATAGATTTCGATGTTATTGTTCTAATTCCACATTCTGTCTTATAAATTACCTTCGGATGGTTAGCAATGATTTTGTAGAATAACTTTAGCAAGAATGTTATATTCATACAACATTTTATATTTTTTGTAAATACATTTAAGTTATAAAACAAATAATATTTCAATTAAAAATAAATTAGGATAATAAGAAATTAGAATAAGAAATAAAAAACTTTAGAGGTCACTTTTTTGCCCTTAGTGTAATACTATTAACATTGCAAATCCTTAGCAGAATCTGTATAATCATAAACTGTCATTGTACGTAACCAAAACCACAAAGATCATTATCTAATCCAAACATGACCCCAATAAAGTCACAGTTGCAAGTGCAATAAACGCTTCAATTCCATTATGAAAATCTGTTTAATGAGGAGTACTAATGACTCCGCCGCACCCTTGGTAAATATAGGCGCAGTTCACACTTGACAAATGGCTTAATTTCATAAAGTGCTCGCCTCATGCAGACTTTAAAGCACGAGCAAAAAAACTGGTATTTTTTTTACACATAGACTTTTCTAAGGATACCTGCACAGTAGTGCACAGTTGTATCTTTTTATAGGAATAAAGTTAAAGAATAGTTTGTATCAAATCACGAAATTCTGTTTAATGAGCGGTGTTAATGACCCCGCCGCACCCTTGGTAAATATAGGCGCAGTTCATAATAGACAATGGCTTAGTATCATAATGTACTGTCCTCATATAGGTTTAAATTACGGCTTAAAAAATTAAGGAGTAAAATACTGTAAAAAATTATGACTTTTTCCTACAAAACTACTCGAATAGCTTATAAGAATAAAGTTTTGATACTGAAAATAAGTGATGCATATAACTTTATTACACTCTTTGTATTAGGCGAAAGAAATGCTTAACAAAAATATTAATTTAATAAAGTGCTAACCTGTCCATTGTATTGTAATTTGTTACTATGTGTATAATAATATTTTTTTTTTACTAGAAAATATATATAAAGATTTAATTATATTGGTTTTTATAAAAAAAATCTTGAAACACCAAAAATTTTTCTTACAAGAAAACTTTACAAAATGAAGAACATAATATAAACAGGGTTTTGTATATCACCATCACATAATCAGATCAGTCTCCTAGTCAGCTTACCATAAGTTTGCGGGCAAATCATATGACAACGGTCAGCCAGCACACAAAACATTACTCATGCTTCACTGAGCTGCTATATTAGTAGGCTGCCACAAAGAAACGTCGGCGACCCTCATATATATGCAAATAAACTTTCCAAATGCGTTTTAAATTAAAATAATCCCGAATTTATATGTAAATTTGTGACCGCACTTTGTCCTACGCGGTTCCTTTCCCGAAATCGATTATTTTACACGGATTCAGGCTTAGATCCAACTGAGATAAGTTTAATGAAGGGTTTTACCGAAATTGAGATCCTATAGTCGAATGAACTTAATTAGTGATTCTATTACTTCGTCGAATCGAAATGTTTTCTGCAAAATCACAAGGTGAATTGATTTTCAGATTCTAGATTTGCGCATTACGTTTCTACTTTGAAAGATACTAATTCGTGCTATTAACAGAATATTAAAAAATATCACAATATTTCTAATCTGGCAGTAAATCGAACCTTTTTATCGAGGGAATTGATAAAAATGTTAATTTCCGAACGGTGGACTACTTTGATATAATTTTACACCCGTGGGATTTTGATCAAAAGGAGACAAGGTCAGGTTCAAATTTCATTCGCGTTTGGTTAAATTTACATCTTTTCTAGATGAATATAAAGTCTCATCTCACGTTATACACAGTGTAAAAAACATAAAAATATGACTGAGGTGTTTATCTTAAAATTTTATGTCACCCGCATTAAGGTACGTTTGATAAAAGATATCTTTTACGACGTTTTTATTTAGTTTGACCATCTGAAGAATTCCAACAGTATCTTAATTTTTATTTTAACCTTTTAGCTTCCTATTATCTAAGTGTAAAAGCCGAAGTTTATGGGACCACCCGTTAACTTTGTTGCATGTATGTGTACACCCTTATGTCACTTCAATTCGTCATGATTAAGTTTAATTTATAGGTTCATTTTATGGTCCATTAAGTAGCTCCCTAGTGTCTAATGACTTCTTATAGTGAAACCAGCAGTTACATAAAACACTTTTAACCAATTAAACATATCATTGATATTTGATCTCTCCGTGATCGCTGTCAGTCTTCGTTAAGGTGATTACAATCACTTAGCTGTAGATTGAATAGTATCAACATGCTTTGTTTTGATCGGTTCGTACAAACAAATGTAAGAACTTGGTCTTACTAAACATGTAAGAAGAATTAAGCGGGTTCTCATTTGTAAGAAATTAATTTAAGTTTAAGGGTATTGATACTCATAAGTATGTTTTAATAAAAATGTAGACGTATATTATGAAATAATTTCATCTTGGTACAAATAAATTTATTTATTTATTTAAAAAACTTTATTGTTCCACAATATAAAAATGGTACAATTGACGGACTTAACGCTAAAAGCGTTAAAGCGTAAATATAAGTGCAAAAAAGACTTCTTTCGATATTTCATGGATAAAAATAGTGGTAGTCTACCTATACGCTATTAAACAGATACATTATCACGTCTTTATCCCTAACGGTATAGACAGTGCCTAGGGCCGGACTCAAGGGCCACGTTTAGCGTGTTGGTGGGCGTTAAGATGGAAAAAAGCATTCAAAATAGTGTTGGGTTGCTAGCCGCATCGCCTAATAACATGATTCAGATCCTCGCGCTTATTCCCTCGATCGACTTTTTCTTTTCTCCCAGACCAGCGCTATTAAAATTCACACTAATGGATTTTAATAACAGCCAATTAGTCATAATTTTAAAATATAATACATTATTGATAAAATTTTATACTAATATATCTTAATATATCCCAGAACTAATAATAAAAACACAGTCCTTAAATGTCTATATTCTTAGGTATAACAGTAAGGAACATAAGTTCCAAGCCGTAATAACTTGTTCAGCAGTCTCGCCAGCGTTCATTAAACATTTTTGTACATCCATTTCCACGAGAAATACAACTTAATTCCAAGACATCCAGTAAAGTTTCATTTTGTAGCAGACAACGTAAGCACGGCATTTGTTTGAGATATTGTACGTTTTACAGCACACTAGGTTTCCACTGATGATATCTGAGCACATTTCAAACGCCGCTTTCGACGGGCTATTCTCTAAAATGTAGGAACATATATCATTGTGTGAATTTTTCGTACATTCTAAAGGTTTATGTTCAAAATTCAATACCTACTGTACATACAACGCAGTGTTATTTTTTTAAATAGATAACTATCAGTAACTATTGGAATAGTTTTACAATTATTTTTTGATGAATGATAGAGTTACTGTGACATCTTTGCTTATATATTTATTAACCATGCTTTTACAAGATTGAAAATTTTTATGACGTAATATCTCGTTCAATAGCAATTATCATAATATTAGGTAGATTAACGTATGTGAAACTCATCACTACAGAGAGATGAAAGTATATAACGTCTAACAAAATATACTGAAACTATTTTAAGGGTGGATTCAGCCCATGATACTGAACAACTTTCCCCAAGGAACATATGTCGAAATATTAAAAATAATTTTTGGCTTTCCCTATAAATTCGGATCAGCTGATCGGTCAACTTGTATGGGAGGTCAAAAATTATTTTTCATATTTCGGTATATGTTCCTTGGGGAAAGTTGTTCAGTATCATGGACTAAATCCACCCTTAAAATAGTTTCAGTATATTTTGTTAGACCCTGTATATGTACTTTAACTAAATTATAACAATTTTACAACACCAAATATATGTATATACTTAAGACAAAACCATTAGAGAAAGTTTTAATGTTTACAGCTTTTAAAGTACAATTTAGTACTGACCTAGTAAAATAGTTGTGTAGCACAAAACTGCTCATTCATAATAGGGATGTGAACTAGGTCCGAAAAATTGTATTTGATTTAGTCCGTCAGTTAGATTATTCAAAAATAATGGACTGATATTTTTCGGGTTATTAAAGTAGTGAAAATTTAAAATTAAAAATACAACGCCGCAAAGTTTCGGAGTGGGGGTGATTGACGTTACCGTCAAGTGAAAATTGCTGTATCTTTGTTATTATTTGCTAATCAGAAAAAAGAAAAAAAAACATGTACAATATTTTTTATAATCAATTTTGTCAAATCAGTCCACATCCGTAGGTATTCTTACAGAATACGGCATGTGTTTCGTTTATAGTATAGTACCTATAGGTACTTGACAGAGATGTTTTACGAAGTGGTATAAGGGCCAATATCCCATTAGACCTTTATGTAACGGTAAGTGTCACGTTTTAATGTGAACTGGGGCTATTTCCGGCAATTGGTTAATGCACTATGAGTGTCGCTATTAGCGCTGTCTTTTATGTTATTTTTATAAATATGTTTGTTTTAATTAACTTCTGTTTTTTACTTCGTTCTGTAGTTCGTTGGGTGTTCATGTTACTTTATTGTTTTGGTTCACTATTGTAATTTGTACAAACTTCAATATTATACAAATTGCGGAACGTCTTTATTACATTTCATAAAATTAAACTCTACTACAACAAGAATTCATACTTCAAGACAAGAGCATATAACTTAAACATAGATGTTTAGATATACTATAACAAGAGAAACGAAATCTGAAGTTTTAATCCGCTTTATTGAGCATTTTTAATGTCGATATTGTCCATCAGCTCATCCAGGGTTTTCGAAAGATTGGTATACATCTAGGATTTAAGTTATCCCTAAAATAAGTTTTCCGATTTTTTTTTAAAACTCAATCAGCCTATGCTCGATGGGTTTGCGTTGTTATGTCACAGGGTTCCTATAGCCAACTTCCGGCTCCATCATCAAATCAGCTTCTTTATTGATTTAAGTACCTATATAAAATTTCATCACAATCGGAAACCGGGAAGTGACTCAAATTTAACTTGCAAGATTTGACCCAAAAAACAAATAACTACGAACAAGACAAGCCAGATAAAAGCTTGTAATAAAAAGAATCACAGGGTACTTACTTTTAGATATTTATTACCTAAATAACTATGCCATAAACTCCTAGAAAAATGTTCTATCACAATTTCCTTACAAGGGATTAAATTTTGTCATAAAAAGACGCAAAGGACGCATTCGTTCGTGCATTCGTTTCATTACAGACGGACAAAAGCGATTTAATTGCATTCAATCAGCGTTCGAAAAAAGTTAATGCTAGTTCTCAATATTGAAAGGGAACTCAACCGATGTCAGCTGATTGGATGATTAAGGTGAAGATATAGGCAAATGACCTTGAAGTGGCGCCCTCATTTGAAATAAATTGTTAACTCGTAAATATGGAGATAATTTCCATATTACTCTTCGTCATGCACTAGATAGCCCTTTAAATTATTTGATAAACCACCGTTGAAAATATTTACATTAGTCCGTCTAGCTTTAAAACTTGCCTCCGCCAAAAGTGGCCACGGCAAGTTTTAAAGCTAGACGGATCACTAATAATAGTTTTAACGGCAGTTCATAAAATAATTTAAAGGGCTATCTAGTGCATGACGTAGAGAAATATGGAAATTATCACCATATTTACGAGTTAACAATTTATTTCACACTTCAAGGCCATTTGCCTATATCTTCGCCTTAAGGTGACGTACTGGGTTCACAGTTTGCAATACTGTGCGTGCTTTTGAAAAATCACTGTTATTAAACTACTACAGTTTAGTCCTCAAAAAAATTACATAAAAATCTTAAGGATTTTCTACAGACACCCACAATACCCAAAACACAATTGAACATTTTTGACTCGATAGAAAAAAATCACAAACATACCTCTAAATTTGCCTAAATTTGCCTTTATAATACATTTTTTCTATCGAGCCAAAAATGCTCATTCGTGTTTTGGCTATTGTGTCTGTAGAAAATCCTTAAGATCTTTATGTAAGTTTTTTGTGGAATAAACTGTATTAGTTTAATAACAGTGATTTTTCGTCACGTCGCCTTTAAACATGTGTGATACAGTATGGTTATGAAGGGCGTCACAGTTAATGGCAAAAATCATAATTGCAAATTCTCCTTTTGGCTTCGCCTTAGTCGAGTAAAATGTAGGTTTTGTTCCTTTACTTATTGGTCTCTTTTTTATATCAGTGCGTTATCGGTTAATGCGTAGCCATGTTGGTTTAGACTTTTACTTCTCCACTTTGCAGGATTTTTGGCATTCTTGGTTTGCACACTCATCGTCCTATTAGGTATTGCTACTGGTAATTCTAAGCTCGACTGTACTGGCATCAATGAAACAAAAATACACATTGCAAATATTTAAACAATTTCCGCTGTTTTACTGTGAAAGACCGTCATAAAAAGGCAAAATCGTTGATACCAATAAAAAAAAATTAAGCATATTTAACAACTTCACTGCCCCATGGTTCATAAATAAATAAATTGTTTTTCTATTGTTCTCTATTTACGGATAGCGAACGCATAAACACACACAGTAAACACACAAGTTCGTTTTAATAATATACCTGCGTGATAAATTTATATTGTTAGGCCGAATCCTCTGGCTGCTCTGGCCAAGTATGGATCTTGTAGTCCAGAGAGTGTCGTGCTTCTGCAGTGGAGACTAATAAACAGGCAAGTGCGAGTCGGACTCGTACATGAAGGGTTCCATACCACCATACAATGTTTTAAAACGCTGAAGAAACAGGTTTCTTGTATGACGACCCCCTTTAATTTTTAACTTTATTTTATTTTTAGTATTTGCTGTTATTGTGGTCATAGTAATTCATAATTGGTGAAAATTTCAAGTATCTAGTTAATGCCATTATAAAGATCAAGTTAAAAACGCTGACAAAAACACGTTTCTTGCATGACGACTCCCCTTAATTTTTAACTATTTTTTATTTTTAGTATATTTTGTTATAGCCGCTACAGTAATACATAATCGGTAAAAATTTCAAGTGTCTAGCTATTACGGTTCAAGAGATAGAGCCCTGTGACTGACGGATAGACAGACAGCAGCGGAGTCACAGTAATAGGGTCCCGTTTGCACCCTTTGGGTACGGAACCCTAAAAAAGACCTGAGCTGATCATGATGATGATGAAGGTTTACAATGACTTTTGGAGTCATAAAAGTAGTATAATGTTTGTGCTTTGTATGCATAGCGCGTAAAAGGTTTTTTTTTGTCTATCTTGATTTCATAAACCATCTTGTGACAGGCCATAAGTTATTTAATAATAGCTTGTTTCTCTTTAAACAAGAAGAAACAATAACAAAAACAACACAACTCCTAATCGCTACAACCATAACAGCTACTACCAACTTAACCTAATTCTTTTAACTGACTTTGAAATGAATAATGGTAATAACAAGGTACGATAACCATAGTTCTGGGCACATCAATCGTTTACTATCATCAGCTAAACGTCGCATCGAAATATAAGGTTATTGAACCCGTGTATCGCATGATATATTGTATTCAATTTGCCGGCTGACAGGGACCGAGGAAAAGCTTTTCGGTTACAAATGCTTACGCTTAGAATGCACGCGATATGAATGGTATAAGTATGCTGGAGTGTGGTTAGCCTAAAGACCCGTTTAGACAGAGTGCTTACTGTACATGATTTTTGCTTGAATATATTGAAGAAATTTTTTTTTGTTAATTGTCTGACATTATTTTGTGTTTGGCCTTTTTGATATTAAGCAGGCTGAAATTATGATGATTTGTTTTTCAAACATTCCATTTTGCTCTTTTTACATTGTTTAATTTTTCTATATCTTTCTTCTTTTGTTAATTAAACGTCACATCAAAATTAGATCGAAAGAATTTAGAAGAAATAAATAATTGTTGAAAAAAAACATGTTAAACATTTCTGAAATTATTTGTGTTTCCTCCATTCAAATGTTTCCTAGAGAAACTACCTTACAAAAAAAAAAAGTTAAAACAATGTGAAGAAGGAAATGTAATAGATAATTTGTTATTGTTTCAGGTAAGTTAAACAGGATGAGATGGAGAAATGAGGTGGATATGAACATGTAGGATGAATGGGATAGGCAGCAACGTTACAAGCCTGTTGAGTGTTCTTGAATCTTGTTATATAGTGTATAGAGTAAGTGACCACCTGTAAAACACCATATACTGTCACTAGACACAAACCACACCAGTGCCCTTTTGTAACACTACACCATGTCGTATAAGAAAGGCTCTTTACAGCAATATTTTACAACATTCATTGCAAGTTGTTGCGCGAATGTTACTCATTTTAATTGAGTACATGTCTTAGGTTACCATATTTATTGGCACAATACTGATAGTGATGTAGCAAGTCAGGAATGAGACTAGATTAATAATGATGTGGTACTCAGTAGTTCATTATACAATGCTTTGTTGCTAACCCAACTTAAAACAAGTGTAAATAAATAAATAGGAATTCGCACTGATGCTTGACGTATCATGTTCCAAAAATATAATTTGTACATCAATTTAAACCAGTAAGTACAAATACTTACTAGTTTAAAATAGACGTACTAAACACATATAAAACTCGTAATAAGATATTGCGTAAGGGTAAAAAAATACTACTCTATCTGCCTACTAAATTTTGGACTAGTCCCGTTACACTAAATATGACAGGACTGGAGAAAAGCACCTGTATTATAATAAGTATATTATTCTATTATATTTCTCCAGTCCTGCGCATTCATGAAAACAACTCATAAAAAGCAGCAATTCACCAATCCCGTAATTTCTTAACTCGAACCTAACAATGGCGTTATTTTTGACGAATAGTCTGATATTACGCGGTTAGACTTAGAAAATTACGACTACCGTTATAATTTTAGCTTCTGTTTATTTATAAACGAAAAAGGGGCCTCCACCGTAGGGGCTGGTTCATTAATCATCAGCCCCTAATGCGGGGGTTAAACGAATATGTAAAGCGAACAGCTGAGAAGGCAGGCTTCGCGAAAGAGTAATCCTGATTCAGGAATGTCAAGACTTGAGCACTTTGCGATTTATGGATTAATAGCTCAGACGTGTTTTCAGGCAGTCTTTTGATTTGGTAGGATTATTCGAATGTTATTTTGTAAACGTGGTTTGTATATATAGGGACAAATCACACTGAGCAAGGTTGCAGGAAAACGCTGGATGCAAGCCGCTTCCGATCGGTCGTTTTGGAAATCCTTGGGGGAGGCCTATGTCTAGCAGTGGACTTCCTGTGGCTGATATGAATGAATGAAATGAATACACTGATTAAGCTAGTAAGTTTTAAACTTGTGTTATGGGCTACTTACTTAACGATACTATATTTTATGATATACATATATAGATAAACACCCAAGACCCAGGACAATTTGAAAAAGGCCATTTTCGAACTTGCCCTGGCTGGGGATTGAACCCAGAACCATTATAAGGAGATCCATAAACTCTGCCTAACCTGAAGGGAATCAAGCCTGATGATGGTTCGCTCGCATGTAGCAAGTAAAACTGTGACTCCCGAACGCCATCTAGCGTTTGTTTAAACCTTACCTAGAATGGGTTCTGGTCTACCCTTTGGGTTGCGGAGTTTAGACGGCAGTTACTCTGTGTAAAAAACCAATAACCTGGTTAAATAACCTAGGATAGGTAGCGGGGCCCGGGCTCTGAAGCGTTACCGCTAAGGATGGATGCGACCAAGAATACGCTTGGATGATGATGATATGGTACGCATGTTCCGTTCTTTACGCGTTAATTCTTGGCTTTATCGTTAGAATATAATTAAATTTTTAACAAAAAAAAAACAACCGACTTCAATTTTTTTAGGAGTTTTTTCCATATCTCCAAAGTTCTTCATCATATCTTCACCAAATTAAAACGGGACTAACTTGGTACTGAATGCTTTCAAATAAAAAAAGAATCATCAAAATCGGTTCAAAATTGGCGAAGATATCGCGTAAGAAACATACATAAAAAATTTAAAAAAAAACATACAGTCGAATTGATAACCTCCTCCTTTTTTAAGTCGGTTAAAAATAGTTCGATTTAATAATAAAAACTAGTTTAACTATAAGCTTTAGTTTGCATTTTTGCCAAAAGTGGCCGTTTTCCGCAAAAATGCAAACTAAAGCATTACGTTCTCACTTTCAACTGTAAACAGTAGTTCACAAAATAGTTTGATGGGTCATCTAGGGTTTGCTAGAACAAAATTTTTAATGATATCTCCGTTTCCTTTCAAATAATTTATTTTATATGGGGGCAGTACTGGACTCCATGTATCATCTTAAGTTGCAGTTAATTTCATACCTTTACTTTGACGGGCCTATCTTACAGAGCTATACATAGAAGTAGCTTTGGTTTATAATACTACCTGCAAACATCACTAAAACATCTAATGACACTAATCAATTGAAAATACTTTTCCCTAAATGATAACATTGATAACACTATTCTGTATTTTAACCCCCGACGAAAAAGAGGTGTGTTAGAAGTTAAAAGTGTCTGTGTATCTGCGTGCCTATATGTGGCATCGTAGCTCCTAAACGAATAACCGATTTCTATGTGGTTTCTTTAATCAAAAGTCTTGTCTGTCGACATGGTTCTTAGCTATGTTTGATAATAATCGGTTAAGCCATTTTGGGGTAACGCTTGTAAGCCGGGGTTTTTAATTTGTCTTACAAATAAACTTGTAAGTATTATTCTATATTTTTTGTAATAACTTTGTATACAAATTTATGCAATACGCTAATGACCTTAAAGTTCCTGATAACATTTCCATCATTAATATCATGACACATACAAATGTATAGCTACATATATTTTCTTGTCTTAATCTTAATAAAGTAGATCTAATCATAAAATGTCGCTAACGTGTCGCAATCAAGACGAAAACTAGTGTTTTATATCAACGAAACTAACAGCAGGCAGTTAATCATACATAATCTGCTTTCAATCTAACATTAGCCGAATGTAGATCATAATTAACTTGTGCACTCGGTCGTCGCGAGCAGGAAGCGTTTTGTTCATATCGCGTCCATCGGTTGTAACCAACCCGCCTGTGTAGACGCGCCCTAATGTTTTAATGTTCTAAATTTTGAATATTTTTATGGAGTACATTTTATTTTTTTAATAGCTGCTTACTGAATATGACAAGCTTTTGTAAATGGCCAGTTTTGTGTTTTGTTAAAGTGTCACACAAACACAAGACAAAGCTGTCCATTTAAGTGTATCTGTATTACCTAAGGCACTCACAAAGAATTTAAACTCTGATGTGATTCGATCCTTTATTGGCTTTTAACAATGTGACTTCATTAAACTAACTGCCTTCAGTCTATTCCCAAAAAAGCATTTCCCAGCATCAAAGCAAAACGCTGAATGCAGTTTATTCAGTGAGTAACTTCATTTCCTCTTTACTCCATCTAAGTGCTCTCCACAGAGCACGCAGTTGACCCCTAATTTAAGGCCCCCACCCCACCTAGGGAGACGTAAATTATAATTTGTTTTGGGACATTTTCTTGAATAAACTCTTAATATAAAACAATTACTGTCAGTGTAAAGACGGTTACTATCACCGCGAGACCGTAAAAATGTCAAGTTTAGTCTACAGAGATTTGCAAAGAAACAAACTGGACTTAGAAATTTTAGGCCGAAATATTTTTATGAGATAATTAAGATTCAGCAGCTGCTATTGAACTTAATTACTTGTAACTTTGTTGAGAAGATAATTCTTTTATGAAAGTCTTTTCAGACAATAAGTTTCCATCGTGTTTGAGATATTAACATAAGTCGTGTGTCCTTTATTCTCGTTAATGTTACAACTTTATTTTAGTTTTAGCCAAATTCGTTATATTATGAGATCAAAACTGAATCATAAAACTGGTTAGAAGTGTCAAAGTGAATATTATACGTAAAGCAATTTTTCATAACCTTTTTGAAATCGGGTCAATGATGCCATGATACAGAATAGTCGTCGACGGATTTCAAACGGACTGAATTTCAGCATAGTTTAATATTTTGTCGTGAGTAAAATGTTAACAAAAAATATATTTCACGTAGCATTTCGCGAGGTTTCAAATGTATTAAACTCAAGTAATGACAACAAATAAGATGGACCGATGATCTAGTCAAAGTTGCTGGAAAGACTTGGATGAGGAAAGCTAAAGATCGTACCAAATGACGTGCATTGGTAGAGGCCTACACTCAGCATTGGGTGGCAATGGGCTGAAGAAGAAGAAGAAGAATGACAACAAATTAAAGTCTGGTAAAGAAAACGAAAACTAATTACCATTACATATTTTGCTGTCTATTTGTTGTGTATAACACTTTTTTATTAATTATTATGTTTTCTAAAGATAACACATACAATGTACTTATTTAATAACTAAGAGTAGGTTTTAATTTTATTTTAAGCTTTCTTCACCTATTTGTAGTAAAGAAGGCATAGAGGTAACATCGATAGATGGTAAACATTTTTATGAAATTGCGAAGCACGCGGTTAGAGAAAAGGTAAGATTGTATCACATATAAAATGTTCGTTGACTTCGTAAGTATGATTTTACTAAATCACAAACAACTTCTTTCTTAATCTCAAGTATATAAGCAACTATTTGATTTTTTTTGGTTGATTTTTGTGTGCGTAAGTGTAAGTAAAGGCATCAGACATAGCTTGACGACTGACATCTGACTGCGGTCAACGGCTTAACGTGCCTTCCAAAGCACGGAGTATCTCGAGAATTTTTTTATGCCACTTGTGTCACCCAACCAAGTGCAGACCACGCCTAGTGTCACTTAACTTATGCTGTTGCTAATGCGTAATGCTCACTCCCGCCGACTAGTAGAAATGAAATATGTTTTATTTTTCCTACTTTTAATAACTATTTTTATCGGTTATCAGAAAAGTACCACGAACGTGCTTCGCTCCCTATGAAATTAGCACGATCGCTGCACGAGGCAAATGCGTACGACCAATACGGAGTGACCCAATTCCCTGAAGTGGCTGCTCCGAGCCACAACCCTCCATCGAAGGCCCTTCAACGTGATGACGAAACAAAACGAAAAAAAAATCGCAAATTATTCTTATTCCCTCCTCTTCTTGAGATCTCAAGGATCTTTGTAAAAAAACAAACGGTGTATAAAAATCACCTTTGTTTGACGGCCTACGATTTTGATGTGAATGGAAGACATAATGGTAATCTTGGATCTCTCTTTTATTTGATGTTGTGCAGCTATTTATATTAGGAAATTGATGTTTCTTTGAAGGTGAAATTGTTTTGTTTGCATCTTTTACTGGACAAGTGGTCGCTAAATTTTGTTAATTTAAATAGGTACTAGTATCGAAACGTCGCAGTCATTAGTCTACAGTACTAAGAATGTCAGAAAAGTGAGAGTGGCAGACACACATAGCTATGTGTTCTGCCACTCTTACTGTGGATACAAATGGACTCAAGTCGGTGGACAAGAAGGGTAATCATGGGCCAACAAGCGAGGTAGAGGACACCAAACACTGCGTTCGGTGGACGATATTAAGCGCCACGCAGGCCGCGACTGGAAGCAGGTGGCAAGGGAGAGTCACAAATAGATATGAAGGAGGCCTATGTCCTGAAAAGGATAACATAAAGGCTGCTATAGATGGATGGATGGGAACTTCTTCTTTTCGTGTTGAAAGCTCAATGTGTAATCAATTTTTTTCCCTCCAGAAGGTTGCCACTTTCACATTGTTGTCTGTAGCCCCACATAGGTCACGTTTATTGCAGCTAGTGGGGCACGATGAGTAGGAGAGAAGATGTGACTTGGTCGTTATGACCACACTAACACTGTGTTGCAGTTGGGTCTATATAACGCCACCGGGCCAAACTGCCTGCACCGGCCTTCCTCAGTTCAGAGGCGGTTTTAGCTTTTTCAGGTGGTCCATGGGAGCTCATGACCCGGTGGTAGTTCCTCCAATGGTTGAATGAAATCAGGAGGAGGTGGATGTTTGCTGCGCCACATTCGGAGCCGGGAGGATTTTGGGTCGCCTTCGCGTACTTTTGTATTTACAAAACTATTGCGGCTTATAAGTCGGCTGGCATAGGGTTGAGCTCCATATAGTGGGTGCCTGAGATCAGAAGCCTGATGGGTATTGGGGACTAAGAATGTAGTCCTAAATTGTGGCCACACAGTGGTCCGAAATCATATAAGTAATACTAGCTATTCCCACTCGCTAAGAAGGAGAAGAAGTAGGTACTAAGAAACTATAATGGATTTACGGTAACTTATTAGTACTATTATTAGGTTTACAAGATCTTTCATAATTATAACAGCATTAGTGACGCCCTGCATAGGCACAGCCAACATGAGAGGCTACTAGTTGACTGACTACTATATTACTTAAATATTGAGTTACATTAATACAAAATTTTAATTCTATAAAGTAACATTTTTCAACATAAATAAACATTAATCATGATTTAGATATTCAGCATAGAGATAGGTATAGTAGAGAAATGAAGCAATGCATCTCTATAACCTATATATTATCAGGCCTGTGTCACTCCCCGTTTAGATATCGAAAATGTACCTACATTATTACTATGCGCGCAGGCGGCCCCTCCGGGTGGTAAATTCAGTTATACGAATCGTTTTCCAGAGTAATAAGAATGAAATTGGCTTGCAATGGATGTCTAAATATATATACGAAAAGGTGCTAAGTTCTGACGTGAGCTAAATTAAACCATATCGCTAGCCACATTGAGTAGATATTCTTTGCTGAGTGAGACTTCTGTACGTTAGTATTATTTATTTTGTGGTATTATGTTTTACGTCATGTAACCTAAGTATTGTTATCTGTTCGGTAGTGTGGCACTGAGGTCAATGTTTATGTCCTCATTTTTCTGTACATAATAAATAACCAAGCGAATGCTATGGTCACGTGAACGGATTATGAAGATTATATTTGAGTATTTACCAATGATCTCAACGACGCAAACGAGAACGAGCCAAGAATCTTGAAATACTGATTTTATAATAGCTATTCCTACATAACTTGAGTGAGGTATAGAGCGTAACTTGGCTGTAAATATATTAAAATATTTTTTTTTGTTTTTCCACTTCAATCTTGCTGCGTTTTATTTCAGTCGGTATAAGCAACACTTAACTATCACAAAGCTCAAGTTGAATACAAAATGATGACATAAAAATACTTGAAATATTTGATATAGGTACATAAAGAAATAAACGAACTTAGGGCCGCGTACAAATCGACACAAATGTGTTTCCCACAAGATCAAAAGTAACGGATTTAAAATATTCCGTGTAAGCATCGGCTCTCAAGGAAAAATGTGTATCCAATTTGTCTCCCAACTCACGTCCCGTACAATTTGAGTTGGATACGAGGAGTGCTGGTTTCGTGCATATGTTACTGTAAAAGCTTCCATGATAGAAAATATTGGGCTTTCCTTGATATTCCAATTTTTAATAACGTGCTAATACTGTAGTACCAGTATTTTGCTATATTTATTTATTTATTCAGTCTTTATTGACCACAATGGTACAAAAGGTGGACTTAATGCTAATGCATTCTCCAGTCAGCCTTTAGGAAAAACAGAAAAATTTAAATTAGCGATAGGTGCTTGAAGATAAGTATGTATTTCTACACACACTATACACATATCTACATAAATAAACATATACAATATATGCACATACATACATACATACATACATACATACATACAATACAATACAATATTATGGATCATCTTCTTTTTATCGAGTGTGGGGTGTGCTCGATGGCCCGTTGGGAGTACGCATTGCTAACGCTTTCCCAAGTTAAGCAACCCCAGGCGTGGTCCGAACTTGACTGGGTGACCACAAGTGGCAGAGAATTTTCTCGAGTTCCTAAGGAACTGCTTCAGAAGGCACGTTAAGCCATATGTTATCATAGTCGTTAAGCTATGTAAGATGCCTTCAGGCAGCTTGAAAAATCTGACATCAGAATGAAGAACCACTTACACAAACGAAAAAAAAAACGAAACTAAAGATGACTGTCATCTAGTGACGACAGTAATTTTTCCACACAATCACATTAGTAACTAGTGTGCAGGTTTCTTAACGATGTTTTCCTTCACCGGAAGCAAGAGGTAATAGTTGAAAATTACGGTACATAATCATAAACTCAGAGGTACAAGTCGCGCCTAGTGAGGATTCAAACCGTGCCTCACAGACTGCCAGGCTACCACCGCTTCATGTTTTTGTTAGGACCTGTAAGTGATTGTTGCTTAATTCTTGGTTGGTTAGCCAAATAACTTCAATATTATTTTAAGAAGGTACGTTAAGTTATAAAGTGCCTTTAAAGGTAATGGCAGATGTGTAAAGACGGTCTGAAAAAAAGAAATAAATAGACGATAAAGAGAGTATTTTTAATAGTTTGTAAGTTTATGTATTAATATAATGTTTATGCTAAGTATCTTTTTGAATGTTGAGTTAGAAAATTTGTTTTGTTTATGTTTTCATTACGTTACACCCACATAAACTCTCCAATCAACCCAAAGGTATGAGAATGCTTTCAGCATTAAGCCTTTAAAGTTGTAAGTACTTATAACATTTGTATATGTGTACAATAAAGTGTATATAAATTTCATATATATTCAATTCAGGAAACATCCAGTTTCAACATTTGACAGCAACACATATTCGTTTCTATATTGACATAAGTTACGCTTGCGTCACGCTCCAGATCTCGAGGCTGAAGAGGCAAAGCTAAGCTAGGTTAGGTAAAGGTGAAACAATATTGAATAGGCTCTCAGGTCTTGTAATGAATGCTATGCTACACAGAATATTGTGAAAATGTGTTTTACTCGTATGAGCACTTGAGCTCATTGAGGTTTGTTAAGCAAAGTGATGCTTCAAGCTTTGTGTGTCAGTCAACGCAATAATATTTAAATGGTACCTATAATGGGGTTATACGATTTTTAAATATGGCACATGGCGCTTTATGAGTGAAAATTAATATTTTTACCTTAAATGGGATTTTTGTTGGTCTGTTATGGTTATGTCAAAACCAAGAAACGGAACGTTTTTGCAGTTGTCTATAATTACGGCCAAGTCAATCAAATTGTAGGTATTTATATGAACAAATTAGTGGGTACATATTTAAGTGTCAATAGTTAAGGCCATACCTAAATTTTCCGGGGTCCAGTGCTGCCCCCATTTAAAATAAATCGTTTCAAAGAAAACGGAGACATTATTTAAAATTTTGCTACTATCAAATCCTAGATAACCCTTCAAAGTATTTTATGAACTACTGTTTATAGTTTATAATGAGAACGTTAAGCTTTACTACGCAAATTAGCCAAAAGTGGCCGTTTTTCGCAAATGTGCGTAGTAAAGCTTAACGTTCTCACTTTAAACTGTAAACAGTAGTTCATAAAACACTTTGAAGGGTTATCTAAGATTTGATAGTAGCAAAATTTAAAATAATGTCTCCGTTTTCTTTGAAATGATTTATTTTAAATGGGGGCAGCACAAGACCCTGGAAAATTTAGGTACGGCCTTAAAATAACTACGTATAAAATATCAATGTTGAAAACATCGAATATTAAAATATCTATATAAAAATGACGATAATCATTATTATTCAGTTCAAAATGTCAACATTTAATACATATAAGTTCATTATATTTACGTTAAGAATCCCTTATGGTTAAAAAATATCGAACCATAAGCTATTTATAAATCTATAAGGCTTATTAAGCTATTCTCGAACTTTTCCTCAAGGCTTTATCTGATATAAAAATTGCCATAAAGCCAAGTAGGCGACAGATTATTACATCTTACCATAAAAATAAGGTTTTACTCACTCACGCAGCATGTTTATATGGCGATGATGACTAGTGCGTTTTTATTGAAATCCAGATCACTTCCCCTTTTTTTGGTGCAAACTGCTTAATATATAGATAACTTTAAATCTTGAATCAAACGTTTGTTTAACAAGCTGACCTAAAATACAATGATTGAATGTAATATTACTATTTATGTATGTTTAAGTTGTCCGTTATATAATTTACAAACTAAGGCAGTATAATACTTACCTAAATGTAAATGTCAACGAAACTAGCATGAAATAAAGTTTTTAAATCTTAATATTAGCAAAAATCATTAATCCATTGTGATGGATATTAATTTAATTTTTTTATAGCTAAATTGTATTTTATCGTACTTTTACACGCTGACTTTATCAGACGTAACAACATATTCAAACAAGTCTCAAATTGGCTCCATCCAACGCGCTGTTTCAAATATTTTCAAGCACCATTCAACTCTCAAGGTGGTCGGCTATGGCCGTCCGTTCAATATTCTGCCGTCTTTCAATTGCTTTATTGAAAGTAGTTCAAATTGGCTGCTGAACTTTCTGGACGGAATAGAAGTGTTTTATTTTTGTTGTAAGGGTTTCGGGACGTTCACGTACTTTGCCACGTGATTTCTTTTTCTTTAACCTTTCACGTGTCACGCTTACCTTGGACGTACCTAAGTACCTACTTATACTTAGTAAACCAACAAATGGAATTGTCTTTATTATGATGAAAGATTCTATCCCAAAAAGGGGTTGTATCTTATTCTATGCTTCAATTAACACAAATACTTGCTTTTAAACCATTTTCACAAAATTTCGCATTATGATACTTTGAAAATTATAATGGACTTTATGATGATAAATTGTTCCCAACAGTATAAAACGAACTATATTATCTCACTCTTATTATTAAGGAAGTAGAAAAAAGGTTATTTTAAATCATGTTTTAATTTTATACATATATATATATATATATATATATATATATATATATATATATATATATGTATGTATGTATTTTATGTCAAACATATACAGGGTCAGGGTACAGGGTAACAAAATATACTGAAACTATTTTAGGGGTGGATTCAGTCCATGATACTGAACAACTTTTCCCAAGGAACATATACCGAAATGTGAAAAATAATTTTTGACCTCCCATACAAGTTGACCGATCAGCTGATCGGATTTGTAGGGAAAGCCAAAAATTTCTTTTCATACTTCGACATATGTTCCTTGAGGAAAGTTGTTCAGTATCATGGACTAAGTCCACCCTTAAAATAGTTTCAGTATATTTTGTTAGACGTTATATACATACATTTCCTATTTCGAAAAATAAAAAGAAGTTTCCGTGGAAAGATGAAGGTTTTCTTGACAAATTCACTCAATATTTTTCATTCTTTCATTCATTCATTCATTTTGGTTCTTACACACAGGTGTTATTTTGTGTTAGATATACGTAGATAAGATCCACAAAAAATGTACAAATGAGGAATGGCATAAAAACCGAAAGTCCGAGTAATATTTTTTTTTATATAATGTACTTTCATGTTTTTACAAATAATATAAAAAAGCTTATTTTTTAGGTTATTACTTACAAAATACTTTTTTAATGAGGAAAAAAATCATACAATAAGAAATGCTTTCAGTAAAAGCACCCGCAACATAAAAATATGGACCACTTGTTTACCGTAGACGGTATTACCTACCTTCATTTTAAAATGTAAATTATAAAATAACAGCGCTAATGCAAATCACGTATGCTGTTCATTTTTAATACAGATATCAGGTATAAAATGTAAAGGATATTTTAGGCTGGGAGCTTAAAAACGTATTCTGAAATAAAAGGCCTAATCTCACCAAAGGCAATGGCGATATAATTTCCATATTTTTGAGTGGAATAATTGAAATAAAAGCAGTAACATTTACTTCCACGTCACGCAATACTTTCAAGATTAGGGGCTTATATTTCGTTGTACGAGAGAAAGATGTTTGGGTATGACGAAATAAAGGCATTGTTTGAATATAATACTTTTGTTGATAGATATGTATGATTATTTACCGGTGACTACAGACCTCTCCCAATAAAGGAAGGAGTAATAGGTAGAAGCATGATTATTTATTTTCATGTAATATATTATTATCGAATAGGTAGATACATAAGAAAATAAAAAGCAGATTTTACTATTACTTACAATAAAACAAGTAATTTGTGAACCCTAGACGAAGCAATAATTTAATTGCCATAAAATGAACAGACAACATTAAATTAAAAGAGCCAACTTTCTTTGACTCCAAACTTGGTCACGAGAGTCGCTTTTGTACCTTTGGGCGATAATTGAAATAAAATACCAAGTGGCATTACTGAATTACTGATGTTTGTCACGCACACTGATCTATGTACTGAGCAGAGACTTGCGTCGACTAGCTAATGAACTGGACAGAAATTAGCAACAGGATATTTTCTCCTGTTGCTACTTTCCGATGGAAAGAGTTCTGCCACGCTGATCTAGTAAGAAAAAACGTAGAATGTACCAGCTGCTTTTCTTCCCGCGCAAATCGTTAAAATCGATCGAGGTGATGGGCTAGAATCTGAACTATGTCAATAGGCGTCTAGCAAACCATCACTAGTTTTCCACCTTCACGCATATCATGCTATGAGTGGTATTTGGGTTAAGTGGCCCAAAAACTCTGTCTACCCCGTTAGGGATACCTAAATACTTGATACACTATCACGTCTTTATTCCTAACGTGGTAGATAGAGTAGTAATAGTAGAAGAAAATACCTTTGATGAAAATGGTAAATCCAATGATTTTATTTCGTCAATATCATCTTTATCGACAACCCTCTACATCTTGCCTAAAAAAGGCAGTTTTTACCTGCAATGTTATCGTCGATCTATTTTGTCCTCAAACGCTTAATTGACCATTTATGGGTTCACCATTCCATCAGCACTTTCATATCACGTCGTTACTTACCATTTAATCTTACAGACGAGCCCGCGACACCTGTTGGCGACGTTTGGCGACCGTGACTAGTTTGTTAGAGCCCTAAGCTGTCGCATTGCCTAAATATAAATACACATTTATCCGCGTGGTGATGGCAGAGTAGAACACAAATTATCACCAAACCTTTCCTCAGTAAGAGGTCTCGTAAGAGGCAACTAAGAGCGTATACGCCGTGTGTAAGCAGTGTTAGGGTAGTATATGAAAACGAGAACGGGCAGTTGCTTCCTCTCTACCAAGACTTTACGCCATCTACCGAGATCACTAACTCGTCTGTCCAGCGTGATGTTTATGGGCAACCTCCCTGTATTAGGACAGTATTTTAGTCCAGCAGTAAATTGAAATAGGCTACAGAGAAGAAAGAAGAAGAAACTAAATATTTAGTACATTCATATATTAAATAGCAACTATTTCTTTGTTCATTGTCGAACATTCAATGGCTCATTCACATCAAAAATATTTTGCCGCATCGCGCGCAGAGAGAAAACAGCAACAATCACACCACTCGGCCACTTTGAATTCATAATTTACACTTCGGCTCAGTAATGATTTACATATCCATTTACAGTGAAATCGTAATTTATGCTATGTACTTTGCAAATGACAAGGTGAAAACGTCCTGTTTATTTATAGTAACAACATTAGCACGTCGGTATTAAGATATATTAACAATAGAATTATGTAGCTAGGAATTAATTTGTCACAATATATCACAGAATGCGGAATAAACCTTTAATGCCTTTGTAAAGTTACTATGTATCATTGCATAGATTAAACTTAACTGTTAAAGCTTGAGTTTTGAATAGAATAACGGCTTAGTGCTCTTTGATGTCCTAGTTTATATTTATTATTACAATTCCCATAGAAATTAAATTGTTTTTATTTGGAAAATCTTTATATGGTACTAAACTAAATAGGTATCTATAGATCTGTCTGAATGCCTGTTGGTTTATTTTTACCGCATAAATAATACCAATATACGAAAACAGAAATCAATTACCCTTGTTCGACTAATATTTTTCGTCTTATATATAGTATTCAGTATTGCAGCTTGATGTGATTTTCTTTTTTAGCAGAGAAAATTTATTCAGCATAATTTGTTGGGGCCACGAATGTTAAGGCTAGACTGACTTTTTCTATATATAAGGTATCAGCAGCTTCTATAGAATAAATAATAATTTAAGCTAAGCTTGAAAACATTAGTTCACCAGTGTGGATGTTTATCTATATAATATGTATTTGTTATAAAATATAGTATCGTTGAGTTGGTATCCCATAACAACAAGTTTCGAACTTACTTTGGGGCTAGCATAATCTGTGTGATTTTATATATTTTTATTTATAAATATAATTTATATTTATAATAATTATCAGTATTTTAAAATTATATTTCATTCTCACGTCCAAAGTGTGCGTAGAGTGGATTACTCGCCCACGCATTGTAGACGTTAATCGCTCATTGAGATTACGATTATGTGGACGAATATGTATGAGACGCCGTGGTATGTTCTCTTTGGGCCTGAGAATGGGCCGGTGTAAATATTTATTAGAATATGTCAGTGTTGGATAAGTACAAAAACCTTAAACTTGGTCTTCACAGACTCTGAATGAGAGATATTGCTTTAGAAGGCACCGCTTTGAATATTTTAATTTGTGTCAGAATGTCACGAAATTTTGAAAGTACCTAATCTTAATAGGTGTTTGTTCAGATAAATATATATGCCCGCTCACTATAATTTTAATTCAATTTCGCTATCCTGATACAGATGTGAAAGCCGTTAATGAGATCGATAATCCTAGATTCAGTAACAATCTACTATTACTACTTCTTATAGACCGAAACTCTGTCAATTGTAATCATTGTTTGCTTCACCAATAGACAATATGCATGTGATTCAGAAACGAACAAAAAAAATGATGTGTATACTTTATTGCTAAAGAAAAATACCTATATATATATCTTTTCAATTTAACGTGTTTCCATTGAGAAATTAATTATTTAAAAGATGTATTTTTAAAATTCCCTCGAAAATTTCCGAAACACCACGTGACGTCACGAAACACTGTCAAATTTAATTTTCTAAATAGTCTGTGCTGTCAATCACAAATTAAAAAGAAGAAGACTATCTGTCACTGTCAATAAGTCATTTGTAATTTGCAGTGTTACCAGATTGGGTATTTTTTTCACAATTCTGGGTAAAAATGGGAAATTTTAGAGAGAAAAAAAAGTCTTGGAGAATTTTGGGTATTTTTTTTCTTAAATAATATACATTTGTTTAATAAATTACGGTAGGTAGTACATTATCTTATAGCTTATAGTAGCAGGCAGCTAGTCTACTACCTATTAAATTATAAATAAATGAAGTAGGTACTTACAATACTACTGTGTAGTTTTGCAAAGGATGACACTACTCATTTTGCTCACAATATGATTTTTTTGTTCGCAATAGGTATGTACATGTCGCATATTATCCGCTAATTCACTAAACCTCTAGCTGTTTGGCATTACAGCTCGGTTTTGTAAAACAGCGAACCCTAATACGCGGAATGGAATGAACGACTTGTACTCATCCATGCGGCTAGAGAAGTTGTTGAACATTCTATCTAAAACAACAGTATAAACTACTTAAACACGATACATCGTCTCTTCTCATCGCCTTACACCACGTTTTCCTTACATTTGCATCTTTGGGCATATGAAAATATATTTTGTCAGATGCAGTTACGATGTTATTTTTGCACATAGGAACCATACAATATTTATAATAAGATTTTGTGTGCCCTTCCATTTTTAATGAATTGATATTAAAAGCTTTAATCACTCACTTATAATCACAAATTAGATAGTATTACTTATAAAATAAAACTGTGAATCCAACACTTCGTTGTTTTGTTGATAATATTTTGAATTTGTAATTTGCACTCGACTGACACTGACATATAAGTGTATCTATGACATTGACAATGCACGGTGACGTCACAGAATAAAAGCGCAAAATGGCGCGTTTATAGTCGTCCAAAAATAATAGTAGTTTTAATTATTTTTTTAAGCTTATTTAATAATATTCTGTTAGTTAGTGTTATATTTTTTTCCGGTTATATAATAACTTATAGAATCGTTTAAAAAATTAAAAAAATAACATGAATATGCCCTATTTAATATATAGATCTAAATAAAGTTACAACACCAGAGTAAGGATAAGGTATCAAACTATCACTGTAGAAGTTAACATAAGGTTTCAAACTATCACACAAGAATAAAATCTATTAAGTATTATTTTATAGAAATCTTATCAATACAAATAAAAACTCGTGTCCAAATTCTTCATTTTAATTTAGCAAAAAGCGGAACTAAGTTGTAAGACCTAGTGGACATAAACCGATGCTATCGCTCCATTGATTCAGAATGGGATTACTGTTGAAAGAAATAGTCTCTATTACCGTTGAGGTGACTAAACTGTGATACTTCTTTAAAAAAGTATTTTAGGCTAGGATTATACAAATCAGTTTTGCTCCGGTGAATTTATGGATTATGTTACTATTCTAAACTGATACTTAATATGCATTTAACCTTTTTGTTACAATAAAACAGTGAGTTATATTTAAATATATTTTGTTTTGAATGACACATTACGTTTTAGACTTCTTTTTACATCGCGTGTATTAAAAATAAAATAAAATTTTACGAAAATGCAAAATAATTCTAATAATTTTTTTTCAAGGGAACGAAACCGCTCTGTTAGTTAAATTCGCAACTACGAATATTCTTTAGTCTTCTATTAACCACAAAAAAAACTTTGGATGCAGTCTTTATATTTAAAATGTAATTTTCTTTGTGTTAACCACATGAGACTAGTAAAGATGTGACTGTTGACATGACGAAAGATAGAACAAAGTACAAGCAACTTAAACACTGTACTGACCGCAGAGTGGGATAAGAAAAGCAAAGATGTGATCTGCTGGACGCATATTATAATAAATCTGTCAGAAATTTTGGGACGTCCACCAGCCCACGCGGAAGGCTGTCGACCCACCCATATGTTTTCGTCTAACCCCGCATACTATAAGAATTCGGACGTGTGTGGCGTCCTCTTCTGATAGTGTTAAATACAATCTATCGGACTTCAGATTTATTTCTGATCAGAATGCGGGAAGCAAATATTGAACAGGAGCTGACGCATAAATGTATTTAAGTCACTCAATTCATAATCACAACAGACGGTTTACGTTCCCTCGGAAACGGGGCAAATTTGAGGCCTTTCGCTGTCAGACATTTCCTTTCATTGTTAGCCCTTCAACCAGGCCACATGTAGCCCTTTTGTGCAGAGATCTGCGCCTGAAGGCCCTGTTATGATTAATGAGAACTAACGATTCAATTCGGCCTCTTCCCATTATTTGAACCCCCGTTAGCTGTCACTGGTATTAATAATAGTGATTTGAGAGTACAATGAGTAGGCTTTAGCGCAAGTCTATCTAAGTATTTGAAACTGTAGATATTGAGTAAAATTTCCTTTGTTCATGAGTTTTTTTTTTTAAAGTATTTTTGTAAATTTTGCAGGTTTTCTTTGTTGGTTTGGTTATTTTAAAAGCTTCCATTTTTATCTGGTTTGCTACAATAGGAAGTTATTTTACAAGACATTTTTGCAAGTTTAAATATTTGTTAAAGCATAGTTACTTTGTATCAAAATTATAAAATGTTCCTCCTAATTAAGAAATGATAAGTTTTTGTTTGTTTGTTTGTTAAAACTTTATCGTAAACAAAGAACAAATACGAAATTACACGTAACATCAAGACATCAAAAGGTACAAATGGGAACTTTATACAAAATGAGTCACTACGTTCGTAACCTTAATTTTATATATATAATCTTAACTATTAATTCTGAGTATATACATACAAATCTATTAAAGATACTCGTAAAGACCCTTTCGTTAAAGAAGCTCAGTTGCTTTTTTAAAATTCAGAGCTCCACTTCTGTTTATTTCATCGTATGTTTTCAAGTCTAGTCTTTAGATCCTTGTAATTCATTACCCGATTTAGAATGCTAATGGATGTCTGGGAGCCAAGAGATGAATAATACAATGCCCAATACTATGACTATTTTGGTATTCTGCGATATAGAAGTCAAACACTATAAACCAGTTTTCCCACAGTTAGAATATGTTGTACTTTATACTATGACTGTTTTAGTATTAGTTATAGATTTAATTTCTTGCTGTTAGTTTGATTTGCTTTAATTAAGTATGTATGTAAGTATATTCATGTATCTTGTTTATAATTGTGAATAATTAGGAAAATGATTATACTTATATACTATTTCTTTACTATGTATTTTAATAACAAATTATTTATATGTGTTGAAGATGATGATTTTTTTTTTTGAAGAAGAAAAACACAGACTGAAAAATCTAATCATTTCAACTGTTAAAAAATCACTTCTGGATACAAATCGGATATGCAAAATATCCGATTAATTGGAAACCTCCTGCATCCAGTGCTTTCTGGTTTTGGTTGTCTGACCATGTAGTATACCTGCCGACAAAGTATTTATTTCTGCATTAATAGAAAGTAAAATACTAAACCCGGAGATGTACGAGTATGGGTTCCGTAGATCATGACTATCATGATCATGGACAGTGGGCGTCGTTTCAGAATTTAGAGCGAGTAACGGATATTGTAATGTCGTGATAGCTTCCGATCGAACGTCAATAAGTGTTTACAATTATGAATATTTTAATAAGTAAAGTTCTCCGAAACTACTAGGATATTCGTAATTATGTACATACATACGCATAACATACATACGTTTGATGATAATGTATTAAGAGTATTAGAACTTTGATTTGGTTGTCATAGTAGATGTTGGCCTCATAGGAAAAGTTATTTACAATGGCATGTTGAGTCGCGTATCGAGTCGAGTATGGTTCAGGATTTGACTATATTTTTATGAAAATATATACGTCATATTTGGCTTTTAAATAATCCCTATTATAGGTATCTATTTAGGTTTTTCTCTCTCTGTGAACCCTTATGATTCAGAAGTTTATAATTATCATTATCATCAGGTTTTTTTTCAGTCCCCACTGCAGGAGCACGACCCTCTCTGTAATACCAAAGCATAAACTAGCCAGAGCAGTCGGAAGATTTAGCCTACACTCTTCATGCTGGCGTTATGGGTTGGAGAGGTCTCATTGATGTTTATAAGCTTTGTTTAGCTCGTTTCCTATGTCGCCTTCTACGACATCCACGGGAAGACTTGGAGTGGTTGTATTCTACTTTGCGGGCACACCTAACTGCCCAAGGCTCTGTATACTCCGTTTGGGGTACCATGTTTTATCCCAAACGGGGTATCGTTTGGGATAAAACATGATAGTTTGATGTACAGGTTAAGTCTTTTTTTATTTTGGACCATACCTTCTAGAAAGTACCTACTTTCGCTCCAAAATATTAGAAAAAAAGTTTTTACTAGTCCCAGGTGTACCGTTTGTAATACAATACCTATATATTTACAATTGCTCATGCATGCAGCAATCGCCCAATTGACTTCCCGTAAAGTGTTTTATTAAGAAATATTCGACGCATTGTAAATAGGGTTGGCACACGTCCGGCATTTTATGTTTGGAAAGAGTGTTTGCGTTTTTCCGGTTAGTGACAATGATTGTAAAGCAATTTACATGATTTGTTTAAATACAGAATATATCGAAAAATTTAACAGTAGGAAAGTTTTTTTTTTTAATTCTGTCGTTTACTATGAGTCTTTCTTACTGACCCCATCGTTTTAAATAATTTTATTTATTGGTAAACAAAGGTTATCGTCAAAATTATGTTTTTAAGATTATCTATAACTGACCTTTAGCTACGTTTCACATAACAAGACTTACCTTAGTTTATAATTTATATCAAACGACGCCATTGGATTCTGGGCCTTAAATATCAGGTTAAGCATAAGTTTACAAAATTAGACAGGTACATAACACCAATAATGTCTCGAGTTGATTTATAACTCCTCGTATTTCACTAGTAGTTATATCTACTTATTCCAATTCTTTACGGTTTTTCTTACATATCAACTGAAAAATGTATTCCAACAAATTAAAACTAGCAACCCTAATTACAAGTCAATAGTCCCGCATGTGGGCAGCATTATCGGCTAATTTGGTCACCGCAAGTGACCAAGTGACCACTGCCTCTCATAACAATTCATGACTCATTCTCCGAGACTACAGAAAGAGAGATATATGGTATAGAATTAACTAGTGGTTCTGCGAGAACAGTAGACCTCGCGAGCCCTTACTACTACGAAATAACCGATATTTTACCGTTTCCCTGGCTTAGCAAAGCCATTTAAGAGTTTTGGAACCATCCTACTAATGCTTGAAAGAAAATAGAAAGACCCATCTTTTACCAATAAGCCCCACCGTAGTGTATTCCCCTCCCTACTTAAACTCTTTACCCCACCACATTTGAAAGCTTTTTTAATCGTTTTTCTTCCTCTATTCTTAAAAGAGGAAGTTTCATTGTACATAATCTGGTAAGGTGGTCTAAATTAAAAGGCGCCAGGACTAACTCACGAGTCCCTAAATCTACAACCACCCTTGGCAGTATCAAACCCTGCGATTTTCTCTGTGTTTATTTATTTTTTAATAGGACGCTAATTTTAACTATTATGGCAAACAAACATTCGTACTTTCGGTAGAGAAGTGGCAGGCACTTGCAAGTCCCGGTTTCAAGTCACAGGATAGCATGTGGATCTTTTTTATTTATATTTTTATTTTTATTTTAGGCTTCTAATTTTATTCAGTGTTTTCGCACATAAACATGATTTGCAGTATCATGATTTAATGAAAAGGCCAAAAAATATTTTTCATAATTCGATAATGTTCCTTGGGGAAAGTTGTTCTATTTCATTTCCTCTCCCACTTCATGTACTTCAACTTCTTTCATTTCAATTTATATTTAACTTTTGTACTACATGTAGTCTGTGGATTTAACCAATATGGAAGTGAAGCTTATTACTGTGTGTGTAATGGTATGTTTTTATAAAAAAACGTCGCCAGCTCACAGTTTGGTCAAATACTACTTTTATTACATGACATAACAATATTTCTAATCAATATTGATATACTCGTACATATGTTGAATAATGGACTATTCAGCTGTTTGCTTCTTATACGTTCCATTGTCACTCCTACCATCGCACACAGTATGTCGATATTCGTTACTATTGGGTCGCTTAGCCCCAACTTAGAGATACATTTACAGCCTCTTTCCTCCTAGACATAGAGACGATGCCTAGAGGAAGAAAACTGACCGACAGACTAACATTACATGATAACAAAGGACGACTTTTCTGAGGAGACTCGCCACGACCGCGCCGGTGACCTCAGTCAGACACGACTATGTAGACTTTTAGATATTTTTTCTTGAACGGGAATCCTGTCTTTTATTTCACCCGTATACTATATTGTCTCTTTCTGTGATCTGAGGTCAATCGCAACAATGCTCGCTTGACGCACGCCTTCATGACACATTGACGAATGCACTTGTTATTTTTATCGCATTTTTATTGACTCTTACGAGTACTGACCGTGGGTACCGGCGACTGCGACAATGTCCCATAGACTTATACAATTTATTTTACGACCTTTTTGTTAAGTAAGTGTTTGTCGCGTCACTTTTTGAGGTACAAAAGTACACAAATACATAGATAGTTTGTCGACAATATAGCTTTTATCTTGTACGGAAATTGTAACAACAAGTTCACTGATACTGTTACATTCCTCATAAAACATGTGACTAAATGGAGAACATATTTCTCAAAAAAATTACGCATTGAAATAATGCACCTGTATTTGAATATTTTTATTTATGCAGCTTAAAAGGAGGAAACATATATATATATATCTAATCTGCAGTTAGTTTCATTTCAATTGTTTATTTTTTTTCACAAGAAACAATTTAGTGTTAGCTTAGTAGGTAAACATTCATTTCCAAAATTGTTATGTGTTTATATCGTACTTTTGAGTTCAATATTCGTGTTAGATAATTATCTGTATATGTACATTAAAATTTGTTTTTGATTTAAGATCTTAAACAAATTTTAATGTAAATACACTAAATTTAAAATAAAAAAAAATGAAAATATTTTTTTTAAATTTTTAGGTCAAACGCACTCAAATCTCTGATAAAAAGAAAAAAAAATACAACTTATTGACTTAAAATGTATTTTATTTGTTTCAGAAAAAAGACCGGAGTGCAGTTTAAAAATGTCATAAGGTAATTAAATGTTGTGTTTATTATCTATGATCATATATTGATTATTCTCTCAAATGGGGTTAGCTTATACCTTTTCATAAGAATAGGATCTATAAAAAAAAACTACTTTTAAATATTTTAACTCAGTCATCAAGTTTTTACTCCACTTAGTAACTCAAACGTGTTATTAACTTGATAAAAATACAGGTTGTGGGCTCATATAAGGTTAATTCACACGGCTAATTACGCTGCACTTTATATTCTTATCTCACTGTCTTATCATCTTATTAATTGCTATGAGTATTCATATTTCTTCCCAATATACTTACATAATATGTATTACCAAAAATTTAAAACTAATTTTGAACAGAATTATCCAGTTCTGATAAGACTTCCGTTTGGACGTTTATTTTTATCTACGCAATACATATAGTTATTCGTTTCTCAACATTGTATTAATATGTATATTTCACTTCCAATATTATTACATTGGAAGTGAATTTATACATTTATTTGTCTTACTAGACGTGACGAAAAGACTGTGGCCAACAATGGTACAATATACCGTACAATATCGTAGCTTTATTCAAGGAAATAAATAAATAAATATATGGACAAATCACACAGATTGAGCTAGCCCCAAAGTAAGTTCGAAACTTGTGTTATGGAATACTAACTCAACGATACAAAATTTATAATAATACATATACCTATAGATAAACATCCAAGACCCAGGTCAAACTAAAAAAGATCATTTTCCATCTCGACCTGACCGGGTATCGAACCCGGGACCTCCGTGTAGCAGTGTGGTGTGTTGACCACTGCGCCACAGAGCTCGTCAAAAATAACTCTTTAAACGAAATAAAAAGTACATATTCTGTCATATGTATCTTGTTTTATAATAAAAAGCGGCCAAGTGCAAGTCGGACTCGCCCATAAAGGGTTCCGTAGCAGCAAGTAACATAATATAAAAGTTCTAAAGGTAAATTGCGGTTTACGATTTATGACGTATTAAAAAATAACTATCTATGATAACGAGACCGCTATAGTTTTAATTGAACGTACATACTTTGAGGTATATACCACATTTTTTTCAGAATTATTTTAGTAATATTTCAAAAGTTACGGTGGGGGGACACCTCAAATTTTACCTTTGTATTAGATTATCTCAAGACTAGGGGGTTTGATCTACATAGTTTCAAAGCAGTTTTTGTTGCATTTTAAAGGACCTTTTCAACGATACCCCACACGTTGGGGTTAGTCCAATTTAATTTTTTAAATTCACTTTTCGTTGTATAAGAAAAAAGGCATTTTCTCATAATTTTAAAAACCATCTTATGGAACTTCAATATCTATCTCTCCACCAATTTTCGTGACAATCGGTGCAGTAGCGGCGGAGCACGAGCCCGGACGGACAGACAGACGGACGGACGGACGGACGGACGGACGGACGGACATGACGAAACTATACGGGTTCCTTGTGGACTACGGAACCCCTAATAAAAACCAAAGATATCAGCCGAAAAATGCATACCGAAAATCTCCGGACACTACCGGGCTCGTGGCGGTCGGTGAGCGAGGAGGGCAATCGCAGCGCGCATAGTAAAGTCGGTAGGTTAGACATTTATTTAAAAGGGAAGGCTTTTTCTTCCGGTTTTCTGTTCTATCAATGATTCTAATTCCAAGATTTCAATATACCTAGGGGTTTAAAATCAACCTACATTATTCTTCTTCTACGAGTATATTTAAGAACCTCTTGTCCATATTGTTGTATGAAAAGATACAATAAAATCCATGGATATACTATGCACCTACCTAAACTTTAAGTCTTAGTCTCTTTGCTAACTGAAAATCCTTCCAACTGGACGCTAAATAAAAAATGCAGTACATTTGCCATTGACAAACTGCGAGCGAGCAGCCTTGGGCGTATGTCAACCGCCTCTACAGATTATAGTATAATCCCCTTCTGTGGCCTAAGCTGCTTTCATAGCTTTGTGTTGAGAATACGAGGCCCGTCAAGTGCGCCCTAAATCTGTTTTCATAGGCTATCACACGTGTACACTAATCCTATGATTTACGGTGTCCTTATTTGTCATGTCCATTTTAAAATACAATGAAAGTTACATGTATACCTATATTTAATTCATTGGAATAAAGTTAGCTATAAAGCTATGGCGGACAACAAACCTAATCATTTATTCATAATACATGTAAGTTCACATCAATTAGATATGCTTGATACAAAAAAATAAAATAGTCGTTTATTATATTCATGTATCACTGAAGTGCGTCAGTACTTACAATAAATAAATTGTAGGTATACAGTGTCAGTACCGCACGAGTAGATGTAGTATAGCATCTCGGGCATGTCTGTGGGTTGCGAGTTAGAATCTCATTGAGGCATTGAGACAAACTATTAGTAATTAGTACAACTGCAATCTTTCTTATGTACGATCAATATGTAATACAAGTTTTTATTTAAAATATTTTTAAATACAAATTTAAAGTGCTCCTCTAGACGAAACAATTGAGCCCAAACTCGGTGAGACTATGTTGTTTTATCACAGAGAAGCCGTGGCCACCTTCCGGATTCATCATGAGATCAGGTCATTGGTACCACAATAATTCATTGTCATCCAATTTAGTAATATTACATTAAGTATGTGAAGTTTCAGCTCAATCGAATAATGGTAAAAAAAACGTAAGAATTGATTACAGACACACAGACAACGCGGGTCAAGTAAAACTAAATAAAAGCTTGTAAAATATTATGTGGGCAAAAAATACTCATTGCGTGCGTTCTTTTCTTTATTTCTACACAATGTCTTTGCCAATAGTCTAGCTCTTAATACTTGTATATGAAAGAGAGATTATTCACGATATGATTCATTGACTCAAAGTTAGATCAATCCTCAGAGGAATAATATTCAATATCTTTAGATCAATCTTCATGTTGTCATCTATTAAAATTAAGAATTAAAATAAGCTCTTAATTTCTAGAATTTTCCCACATTGTTCAATGGTTATTATTCAGGGATAGACCCAAAAAAATATTAATTTACATAAACCTAAGTCAGTCAACGATAACGTTATTTGTTTTAACCATAAAACGGACGGGAGCCCTATCGGTCGGGTGTTTGTTATCGCACAGTTAAAATAAACAGTTTTTTAAGTAAAGCTCTCTGAAACCCACATCTGGTATTATTTCTATTTGTCATAACATAAAATATTCTTTCGGGGAACAACTCATGTGAGTTTAAGCGTATAATTATATAAGTAATTTTTAAGGTAACGTCGTCACGAGTAAATATAAAAATTTACATTTTCGTTATAACAACATATGTATCTACGTCTTAAATTTAATCAACTTTGAATTACACAATTGTGTAAAAAATCACTATAGCTAAAGGCTAAAGGGGAAGCGCCATTGGAGATGAGCGACGATATGTGTGCCTAGCCTGGGCTAGCGGCGGAGAATAAGCCATTCTACAAAAGAAAAGCTATCCATCTTTGATTTACGAGTAAGCAGAACAATAATGTAAAATACAAAAACGCAAAAACATTAACAGTGTTTCAAACTAATTGAATGTTTAAAATTTTGTTTTCTCTTTTGAGACTTTTCTGTTACTAGTTAAGTTAAAGAAACTGTTTTTATATACTGATTTCCGTTGGTTAAATAAAATAGAAGAAAAATATGAAATTTATTCCTATTGCAAGAGCAAATTAAAAATACCAACAAATTAAAAGAATTTCTGCTTTTAAAAATATCTTGATTAACTCGGATGTTTTAACGCTCAACTTTCCGGTTGGTCTGTCAAAACCGCCTTAAGCCGCACTTGACAGGCTTCGCAGCGGCATTACCACGTTTAATGCTGGCCTTTGTGACACTGCTATCTTAGTTTATTGAGTAAATCCCAAATTAAAATTATTTGTAATATGGTATTATTATGAGCTACTAATTGGAACTGAATGTAACATTTCTGCTTCATAAGAAGGTAAGAATCAAACTCGACATAATAAACTTAGATGATGATATACTTGTAAGCATCAATTGCGCAATGCAATATTTTTTTTCTTGTTTCTTTTAATAATTATGTAAAGTCATCTAACTGAGCTTGAAGACCGCCCTTTAGTGACAGCAGCTTGCATCAATGACAAAAATAAAATACAACGTGAAGGGACATACCCGTAATAAATCGAACCACGGTCTATACTAGATCGTTATAGTATAATGAAATTAAAATAACAGCCAAAGAACAAAAAAAAATTTCGGCATTTCCATACAAAAGTGTGCGGCCGCCCGTGCGATTTGTATGGGAAAGTCGAATTTTTATTTTATGTTTTTACTCTTATTTTAATTTCATTAAACTTAAGTGATCTAGTATAGCTCGTGGTTCAATTTATTACGGGCATGTCCCTTCCACTTTGTATAATGCTAGGATCGAGAAGGATTTGGCAAAAAGGCTTTCTCCAAGAAGATTATTTATTTAATTATTTTACTATCAGTGAGTAGTTCACGAGTGTTTAGCCATTTTTAAGCTTTAAAACATACTTTACTGGATAGACGATGCACGTGTAGCATCCCCAGCTACGAGTATTAAATAAGTCCATAAACTAATGTACTACCTACTTATCAGCTGATGGGCTGACTGCTTATTTGTCTATTTAATTACATAGCTGAAACGTCAAAATTAAATAAGAAAACGTGAAATAAAAACGCAACTGAAAGTTTAAGAACGAAAGCTAAATCGTCGAAATTAAATAAGAAAACGTGAAATAAAAACGCAACTGAAAGTTTAAGAACGAAAGCTAAATCGTCAAAATTAAATAAGAAAACGTGAAATAAAAACGCAACTGAAAGTTTAAGAACGAAATCTAAATCGTCAAAATTAAATAAGAAAACGTGATATAAAAACGTACTTAACTGAAAAGTCCATCACAATTGAATCAGGACTATCCAGGCTCAACTCCTAAACGAGTGATCTAGGCACAAAGAAGGCGATTATTCCGTAATGTCGGCGGGCTATGCTCAGACATGCGCCTCGACTCGGCCCACATTAAACCCACATTAGCTCTCCATCGATTACTATGAGTGACGTTTGTTGAGGTTATCTTCTGAGGCTTGACTATACTGGATGAAATAAAAGTGGTCGCTGATTTGACATACAAATTTTATTTTTAAACTTTTTAAGATGTTTAAAAGCACGTGACAGAAATCTATGTAACAACTGCTAACTTGTGGTAGCTAGCAGTACTAACAAATAAAAAAATAAACATAGTACTGAGGGAAATAAACATTTATTTCAGGCTACGTAATATTAGCTACAATATTAAAGGCCCATAGAATAAATACCTTATCGACTAGCAAACATATAATTATCTATATAAATAAAAATGAATTGCTGTTCGTTAGTCTGCTTAAAACTCGAGAACGGCTGAACCGATTTGGCTAATTTTGGTCTTGAAATGTTTATCGTAGTCCAGGGAGTCTTGGGCCGACTGCGGTGTCGAACGGTCGTCTCCCATTGTCTCCCATTTTGGGACCGGACATAAAAAGTCTGCGATCATAAACCTCTCGCTCGCCTTACGTTCTGCTATTACTGGGACAGACGCGGTTTAAGTAAAATGTGCAATTTGTGACAATTTGTGAGTGTAGTGTGTTTGCGTAAATTGTGCATTCAACAAGGCCGCCCTAAAACCTAGAACAAAATCTACTTACTGCCGTGAAGAAATCTGGTGAGGTCTTTCCAATTATTTATTTATCTATCTATTTATAATTTGATTATTTGTATAGGCTGCCTATTTAGGTCATCAAAAACTGCAAATACCCTGTTTAAAACTTGGTTAGCCTTAAGACATCAAATTCAAGAGTGACGTAATAGTAAGTAAACATCCTAAATTCAGCATCTGAGAGATACATACTACAAGAGTCATCAACCGTGATCCTAAATACCCTTTTGTTTGAACGAGCTTCAAATTGTGGTTTCGAAGTCAAGACACTAGATTACCAGCCGAGCTGTAAAACAAAAAAATCCAACAAAATCCGCAGGGAAACCAAAATAAAGAAAACAAACTTAAATATAGCAACAAAATACAATCATGTCTCGCATAAAAGAATCTTGAACTAGCACCACAAATGAAAACTGCTTGATCTCGGTAAGAAGCATGTCACATATTGTACCTAATATACTAATCTTCTAAAATAATTTTTCTTCACTTATAAAAATCGATATATGCTAAATACCCTAAACAAAAAGTAAATTAGATCAAAACTAACACCTTAGTAGCAGAGTGACTCCTTTGTTCTTGATAATCATGCATGTTGAAACAGGTTAAAAACAAAAGCTATCCCCCGGAAGCACAAGTTACCTACTCAAAATACCGGCTAAGGAACGCGCTCTTTGTTGACAGCCCAATACAAGAACAATAGTAGGTTGATATCTTAACTGACTATTTTTCGGCTAGCCCGAACCGATTATCATGGCTCCCCTTTCTTCGCAAGAGGTTGGCTTTGTTATTGAAAATAAGTAAAGTTATTATCATCATTCAACATAGGAAATTTTACCTATTGAATAAAACCAGATCTAGAAAATAAAGTTCATAATTTGAAGACGAAAAAAAAAAAATATACAACTACATCATCCCGGTAAGAAGCTTGCCACATAGCGTACCTAATGTATTAAACTTCTAAAATAATTTTTCCACACTTCTCTGTGATAAAACATTTCGCCAAAAACGGTTGTAATATAACATAGTTTATAGTCAGGTTGTAAATAATATACTTAATAAAATATCAGCCAGTTTTACATCCTTTAGTAACCTACGTAACCTAGTAACCGACGTACATATATTGTAACCACTCCGGAAACAGTCAAGTACATAAATCTTCCCACCCATTAAGCAAAACAATACCTACGGCCTCCAGTGCATTTAAAAATATTCCACGAAAAATTACTAACACAGAATTGCATTCAAACCAAAGGCCTCGCTCGAAGAATCATAAAGGAACAAAAAATATATAAGTAAAACAAAAGCCCACAGATGCAGACCACTCTGTTAAATCATCCGGGTAAAAAAAAAAAAAAAAACAACACTGAAAGAGAATTGACGCAAACCCATAACAATAAATAACCAAAAGCAACGTAACCCATAGACCATAAATTTCTGAAACGCATAGCCCAGTACACACGTGCACACAATGGAAAAAAAAAAACCTAAACAAAGAAATTCGACAAATTACTGGAGACGGTAATTGTCTCTTCAGAGCGTTAGCGGATCAAATAAACAACATCTTTGGATTAACCTTCAACTATCAAATGATACGAAATGACTTAGCTTCTTACGTTAAAAACAATAAACACACACCCAGTATCAATCTGGCCCTGCAAAATAATATCCTAGACTGCAACCACCTGTTTAGCTCTACTAGCAATATAAAATTAGAGGAACGCATAGACAAATACGTAGAAAAACAATTTGAGGATGGCTTCTGGGGAGGAGAGGACATCCTAATAGCTGCAGCAGAATATTACATTATTAACGTTTACATATATGGGCAATATAGAAATCCGATCATATATCACCCGTCATCAGATAACGCAGTAGCAAACATCTACCTTTACTTCGAAAATAACCACTACGATAGTATTATTAACCAAGAAATACAACACAACCAGTTTTCAAGTATCGTAGAAAGCAACACGGAGCCCCATAAAACATACGAAAAACCTAACGGAATAGTAGTTAATTCCCAAGGCGACACCCAAGTACCTACTACAGTTTCAATCGTGTCGAAAAGCAATAAATGCAGCGATAATGACCTTAAACGACCGAGTCCCCCCACTCAAAAACAGGTAGAATTACAAAGATCTTCGACTGTGCCAAGCGAGACGAATTCAACGGAAAACACTCATCCACTTATAATACTCTCGAATGATACTGAAATTACACAAAACAGCTTCATATGCCCCAAGGGGCTACGCTCTCCCGATCCAACAGTAAGATTACCGACTCATTTGCCTATGGCCTGTGAGTCGCTTTCCGTTGCGACTTGGAATGTTTCGGGATGCGCACAACCTCACGATAAGAAAAACATAGACAAGACTCTCTCCGAACGCAATATAACTATCGCAGGCCTACAAGAAACACACCTTACAACGGGCGAGTTCAAATCGAAAAACTACAACTGGATATTGTGCGGCGGTAAAAACGCGAAGGAATCTCGAGGTATAGCGATATTAATCAACAACAAAGTAGAACACGAAATTATCCAGGTATATCGCAAAAGTAGAGACGTACTTGCAACACATCTACATCTAAAAACAGCAGATGTCAACAACCCAATCAATCTCTTTGTTATCACAGTTCACATTCCAGTAAAATCAACATCACGGTTTTTACAAATAGGAAATCTTGTCAGACAAAACAGCCCCAAAAATGCTTACTTAATAATCATAGGCGACTTCAACGCGCACATAGGTAAGGAAGACGTACGAGCCGGTAAAAATCACACATACGAGAAATTAGTAGGAAAAAACCTTTATCATAAAATTTCCAACGAGAACGGCCATCTTTTACTAAACTTAATTCAACAACATCAACTCAAGGTAAATAGTACTTGGGGCAGACCTACATGTAGGACCACATGGTCTAGGGGGAAAAAGCAATCACAAATTGACCATATTATGACTGGTTTAAAAAGAAAAGTATACTTCCATAGCGTAGTAGGCGAAAAAGATCTAGCAGTTAACTCTGATCACAAATTAGTATGGGGCAGCATCCAAATGTCATCATTCCACAAATCACAAATATCTGGGACATATGGAACCCACCAAAAAAATAAAAACAAAAAAATTCAATATTAACATAGAAACTACAACTATGAGCTCCTACAAGGGAGTGCCCACGCGGAGGCCTACCAGAAAGCCATAATAGAGAAAATAAAAAAAGCAAAACATGACCTTGAAAATTCTAATAAGACACCCACTAAGGACATCCCATTAGAATGGGACACGCTTAATGGAATTTTGAAAGAGTCCGCACACGAAACCCTCCAAAAACCAATCGCTAAAACAAAGGAAAGAAGAGTTGCACTAGCAAACCTACAAAAAGCGCTATTCAAAAAATCTAAAAATCCCCATAATCTAGCATTACATCAAAAAGTAGTGAAAGCCCGCCGCTACCTTAAAAGAATTCAGGAACAAGAGGAAGCGTACGACGCCAAATTTTTCTTCGAGGGACTCAGCAGTAAACACGAATCGCTCCGAATGAAAATTACATATAAATTCTTGCGCAAATTTAAAAGAAAATGTGCCCGAGCGCAAACAAAACACCAAATTCCCATGTCCAACTGGATAGCGGACCTAAAAAAAAGCGAAGGCCAACACATAGCTCACGTTTCCGGAAAAGATAATAGAGTTACACACTTAGAGCCCCCAAATCTTGAGGAAATAAATAATATCATCCAACGGATGAAAAATGGCACAGCCCCGGGCACAGACCAAATAGTGCCGGAATTATACAAGGCCGCTCCAATGGAGTTTTTAGAAGAGTTAGTTAAAACCATGGCATCAATATGGCTTAAAAATAAGGTACCCGATGAATGGCGCCTCACCAAACAAGTGCCCATACAAAAACAAGCACACCCAAAACAAATCAGTGACTTTAGGAAAATATCCATATGCAATGTAGGTTACAGAATTTACGCAAACTACATACTAGAAAAACTTGACGCTACCATCGACGCACTCGGAAATTATCAAGCAGCGTTTCTTAATAATAGATCAACGGATGACCACATTTTCACACTTCGTAGAGTCCTAGATATCAAATGGAGAGAGGGCGCAGTCGTGTTCGTGGTGGGGCTTGACCTGGAAAAGGCCTTCGATAATGTCAATCTGGAAGCTCTTAAAGATATTCTTTTAACCAGAGTAGGAACCTCACTAACGAACAAAATAATCGAGGCGTGCATGAATGAAGAGACTTTCATCTCATGGTGTGGACAAAACTCCGACACCATCAAGAAGGGCAAGGGAGTAAAACAAGGTTGCCCACTATCTCCGAGATTATTTACCATAATCATTGACGAAGTACTCAGAACGCTTGAGGAAGAAGATGAGGCAGTAAGACTAGATCAAGACTCAAAAATATCCCTGCCCATAATCCTTTCCTTTGCAGACGACATTTTATTAATCGGTGAAGATATTGAGGTACTAAACCGCGTAATAACCAAAATGAAGACACTACTCAACTCAGTCGGACTCACCATTAATGAAAACAAATCTAAACTCGTAGTACGCGATCCTTTTTCGCCAACGACCTCACACCAACAAAGCCGGGTCCTTGGGGGAGTTACCATCCAGCCAGTACCAGAGATCAAGTATCTTGGCACATACATAACAGCCTCACACAATCGACGTTCCACCATCAGAAAACGCTGCTTAAAGGCAATCAAAAACAGCAAAATGATACTGCCCTTCATAAAAAACAATAAAATAGAATGGAAAATTGCACTTTTAATGTATAAAATGGTGATTAGACCGTGCATTACGTATGGTCTAAACGTATCAGCATTAACGAAAGCGAATAGATCCAGGCTTAGAAAATACGAACGTCAAATTCTTCACGATATGTTATCCGTCGCCAAAACGACGCCCAAACAAAAAACAAAAGCCATCTTAGATGGGAAAACAATTACAAAAGTAATAAAGGTACGGAGAATTTCTTACTATGGACATATACTAAGACGACCAACTCCGCACTTACTGCAAGCAGCTTACAAACACAAAGAAATCAAAAGAAAAGTGGGGCGCCCCATTTATACATGGGAAGACTCCCTTAATTACGACATCCATTACTACACAAATAAAACAAAGATGGAATGGAGAGAAATAGCAGAAAACAGAAAATTAATGAAAAATGAAGCCGAAAAGATTTATGATGCTCCCGAGACAGATTCAGAAACCGACCTGGAACCAGAAGAACATACCTTGACCACATCACAAATTAACTTACTACCGACTGTTTGTTACTAAATAATCGCACCTTTTACCATCTACCTTCCCCCATACACAGATACAGGTGTCTCTGAACCCCCCAGCACTATCTATGGAAAGTACCCTAGATCAACACATAAATAAGATACTCGTAAGGGCCCATCCCGACATATGTCTTTAATTATTTAACATACGTATATACTTCATATGATCTACGCCTGGATAGTTTGATCCACGCAGCCGACTTGACGCTTTCGACGTTCCGTATGTACATCTACAAGGCATACCCATTATCTTGACTCAACTTAACAAATTAACCATGTACACAAAAATAAGAGTATAGTATATATATTAAAAAAAAAAAAAAAAAAAAAAACGCAGCTGACTAGAGTACATAACGAGGGCAGTACGAGTAGCTCTACAAGCAAAGAAGATACCTCAGGACCGATAAAAGATATAAGAAAACTAAGAAGGAAGCGTCAGAGAAACCAGAATCCCAAACCCTATCTATGACTCCATGAAGCATGATGCAGCCAGCACAGCCCTTCGAAAGAGGAACATCAGGAAGAGCAGAACACGCAGTTTTATCCCTTCCTCATTATATATTACACACCAAGTATAGAATTTATCTCCCATATGTTTACTTGTTGCTGGTATACGGTAGACTCTAATTTCCCTCCTCCTTCCCATTTCCCAGACTGCAATTCCCCACACACTCCATATCCTATATACGTGCTCACCTGGTTTCTCGAGCCTGGTACAGGTCTAACGCGGTCTGACGTGGCTGCGCTAGTAAAACGGAGACGATAAGTACATATATCGGCCCGTTGCGTGAAGTGCAGTCACGTTCACTCCAAGGTGGACTTAGTTCCTACGCTCTTGCTGCGAAACGCTGGCTGGGTGGGCACAGAACTGAACTGAACTGAACTTGAAATGTTTATCGTAGTCCAGGGAAGGTTTAAACGGTGAGAAAATATGGGAAAAGGAACGGAAATGGGCGAAACGAAGTTCGCAGGGTCAGCTAGTATAATATAAATTTAAAACTATATAATAGGCATTCATTCTAAATATTCTTTTGAAAGTCAGTGATGTTTAAGGATGTTATTATTAATACGTTATTTTTAAAATAAGAGACAAGATGTAAGAAAATGCAAAATAAAAATACGACTGACATGTTCATCACCATTAATTTAGGACCATCCAGGTTCAACTCTGAAACGAGTGACATAGGCACTTTGATCGAGATTATTCCATAATGTCGGCGGGCTATGCGCAGACACGCGCCTCGACTCGGCCCACATTAAACCCTCCATCGATTACCACGAGTGACGTTTGTTGAAGTTATCTGCTGAAGCACGGTGACACTGTCACAGAATACAGTAAGAGTAAACAGAACGGAATCTCCTAAAGTACGCGCAATATGCGTCCCCGTTCCCCGCACCCGCACCTCTCCCCCGGTTCTTGTGAGCCAACGTGCGTCATTGAGGCGGAAACGGAGGAGAGGTGCGGGGACGGGGAACGGGGACGCATATTGCGCGTACCTTAGGAGATTCCGTTCTGTTTACTCTTACTGTATTCTGTGACACTGTACTAGATGAAAATAAAAATGGTATCTGTTTTTTGCTGGAAAGGATTTGAAATTCGAACTAATTCAATTTTGCACCTCTGTGTGCACTGCATCTTAGAGCGTTTTGACTTTTGATACGCGCCGCAGTAGCCGCGGTGATGGTGGCAATGACGCGGTTGCTGCGACGCGTGTGAAAATAATCTTCTATTAGATCATTGTATTGCAAAAAGAGGGTAAATTAAAAATGAAATCATATATAGTTATTTCTGTTTTTGAAGACAACAAGAAGCATGGACTATAATATTAGCAACGAGATGCGACTAATACCAATCCACCCTCTTTACTTGCATTAGACAGATACATAGAGCAATAGATACATAGAGAATCCGTAGGTTCACGCCCCAATTATTCAAACGACATCTAAGATCTCTTCGAAAATAAAATACATGTTTTGCTTTATTATAAATATTAAGTATAAATCTCTTTTAATGCCTTTACCAACTAAAAATAAATACAAAATAATATTTTTTATGAGTAAATATTTTGACTCAAATAATATTGGGAAGGATAAACCTATATTTTTCCTGTTGCAAAAACGAATCAAAGAATGGCTGTCCTCCCATCAATCATAATACCCTGTCATTCAAAACCGTTATAATCTATTTTCGATATCATAAGTGGGATTACTACGGGAAGTCAGTGGACGTAATATATAGTCGGGTCATTCAGAAACTGAATAAGAGAGTTCTATAGAACTGGACTCTCGTGAGACCCTGTAAAACTAAACCTAATAATTATTACACTGCATCGTCATTTAGACATAAAAATATTCTTTTATAGGTTAATAATTATAATAATTATTTTTGGTTGGTAACACTTAGCCTTTTCCCAACAGTGGGACAAATTAGGATATAAAGAACACCTCATTATTAAATGCATGTCCCTATTGCGCTGGATTTTTTTTTTATATATATAAAGAGACTTTTTCTTGTGTGATCTATTAGTGAGTAATTGCCCATCGTCACCGAATACTTGGTGGTTTTATTAAAAAAAATATCACACATGTGTCCAACTTCACATGGCCAGAGAGAATAACCCTCAATATTATAGACAAGCAACAATATGAAGTCAGTGATCGTAGACGGGCAACAGCGCCCGTGGCTTCGGAACTTCAATTTCCGTTCTCGAGCTGATTTTTCTCTTTACGACAGCAACACTGCCACCGTTTTTTCCTTAACGAAGACTTTTATTGATGAGGTTATGCTAACTTGCTGGTTTGTAATTGGATTGGAAATCTGAATGAATATAAATAAAGCTGTTTATTTTGTTTAGCAAAGATGTTGGCACACAATTTTACTTTGATAACTTTGTACTACCCAATGCATAAAGTTGTTATTTGTTCTGAAACAAAGTAGATCTTGAAATATACTAGCTGCAAATCTAAAAGACTATTAATGAACCAAAGGAGAGTGAAGTTATTTAACAAAGCAATAGCATTCAGTCGCTTTTATTTGATTGTTGTTTTGATATCTATCTAAATAAATTATTTTGCCACAGTTCTTTAATGTCTTATGAAATATACTGAAACAATTTTATGGGCAGATTCCAACAACTTTTCCCAATTAAGTTATTGTAATATCATTTCGACGTTTAATATCACAAACGGTAAATGCCAACTCTACGTGAAATTCCAAATACTCATATCACCACTTTTGTGAAATACCAACTTTGCAAAGGACCACCATTGATTTACGAAAAACACCAACTACGAGTACTTTAAAAAATACTAAATAGAATACCAACTTTTGATTGTAGAGCCTACGTGACTAACCGAATACGAAGAATACCTAAGTCAATTTCGGTGTATTTCCACTTGACCCGTAATCTCATTCTAGTCAACACATTACAAATCCGGTATTAAAATGGCTTATGTTAGTTATGTAATAGGAAGGATACATTGAAGTTTCTCAAGTTATTATTCCGTTTATAACTTACATAATTACTCGGTCCAGCCGCTCGTATCTCACAGTGTCTATATTCGTATGAATGAAGCGTGCGGTTCCTTAATTATGTACGATCTCAAACTTGGTCCTTCGAGCAGACGATCTTAATTCATACTATATGGACTGCATATTGGTGAAATGTCTGTTCAAAAATTTTGTCTGTGCTGCCTTTTTAAGTGCTATTCTACAATTTGGGATTATTTTTATTTCAAGAAAAAATCAATCATTGTATTTCGGTATGTATAGTAATGTGATCTCGTTATTAAGTGTATACTTTTTTGGTAGGTAGGAATTTGTACGGCATTAGCCCTATGATTATATTATTTCATTTATTACCAAACGACTTGACTTAATTATTATGAACTTTCATGACGTGATTTTGATAAAAGTACCTTGAATTTCTTTGTTTCCTGATGATAATCAGGTCTTTTTTAGTCTCCATTGCTGGAGCACGACCCTCTCTGTACTACCAGAGATCTACCATATTTGGCTAGAGTAGCCAGAGCATTTGGTCTACACTCTCCACGCCGGCAAGACGGGTTGGAGAGGTCTCATTGATATTTATCAGCTTTGTTTAGCTTGTTTCCTAGTGTTGTTTTCTGTAGCGTTTTTACTTAAATTTCATTTTGTCATTACTTTTTATTTTTCAAATATCACTCAACGTCTTTTCTCAGAGTTCCTAAAGTATTTTATGTATTAGATTATATTTTAAACTATGTACCTAATCCAAGGGCGGGGGCACTGGAGAACTGTAACACAGGTTCAGCCTTCATCAGTCTCCAGTCTCCTTCAATCGGTGCTGGTAACTCAAACGCTTATGAAACCGTTTACTGTTTTTTTACGTATTGTAAGATTTTTGGAGAAATAAACGATTTTTCACTTTTTTTTTACTTACTTTATTTTTGAAGAGACAGTTAAATCACATGCAATTTGCAATATGCCATTAATTTAACAAGTAAATACATATAAAATACACAGTTTCGTGCCGCCAGCAGTCTTCGAACGCAAATATAAATCTGTCGTGAGATCGCGTATTAATCGGCGTATTTGGTGAATAAATTTACTTTTGTTTGAGTTTGCTTTACGTTATTTATTCAGTAGGTCCGGGGGCAAGAGATACTTTTGTTTACGTAACATTTCGCGCCAAAACGTCGACTAGCCGATATTTCCCGAATATAACCGAATTTATTAACTCCATATTTATTTAGGAAGTGAAATATCATACTTCGTCTTTAAGAGTTATTTTGTCGCTTTTGCCTATTCTTAGAAACACTTATGTCAGTTTTCATAACGCAACGATTTCGAGATTTATGCGATTTGTAGGTAGATTAATTATTAAGAGTTCTGTGACAATGTTGTTTAATAAATAATCTGCTCTCATTTGGGCCCTCTTTGTTGCAGTGTCATGTCGCAAAATGTGTACAGCAGCCTAAAATTAATTTAAACAAGCTTAGCACTATAATTGTTAATAATATTTAATAAAAACATATTTTACGATTAAAAAACTTTACCTAAACTTTTACTAAACCTTACGTTTTCTATACTTGGGTTTTTTATAATTTCCCATATGATAATCCATTTTTTATACCGCCATACTTACTGAACGAACGAGATGTCATTAATCATTCCATGCCTATGAAACTTAGAACATTGCAGAATTTTGATAAAAAAATTCAATAAAACGCCATCTAGTCAACAAGTTCTGACCTAACTCTTAATGCGTGTTATAGAATAGAAATATCAAATGGTGGAGAAATTCGACATGCGAGGCTAATCACATAATAACTCAGTTGTTTAGAACGTGGTCGTATTTGAACCGAGATCGCGAGTTCAAGTCCAAGTTCTTTTATTCCTTTGGTGTTGCGAAACCTTGCTACCAGATGGTGCCACTGGTTTGAACTTATGTTAAAGCTACAGTTTCTTATACAATATGAATCATTCATGTTCGTTCATTTCATTTGTCAATCGCTTTTGTTTTACTGTCTGTCACCAAACCTTTTGACAGTAAATCACTTTAAATAAATGCATGATGCAAAATATGAAGTTGTTGATTTGTTTTTATTATATTTATGTGAGATTTTATACCATACACTTTTTATCGTATTGTAAAAAAATATATTTCAGTGAACAACTGTAGTAAACAAAACGCTCCGTCAAAGATGCATTACCCATCGTGTTGCCATTGTTGCCAGATAGCGTCACTGCTATTTCCCAATGTAGAAAAAGTAAAATACTTTTTAATATTGTGTACAAACGTCCATAAAATCTAAAAAAAAACTTTTTGTAATCTAGGGATTTTTTCCTACAAAATGACGTAAAAATACTTGCTGCGACACGCAGTGCAACAATGAGGGCCCAAACTGTATGAAGCGATCTAACACATTATTTGAATTGTGTAAAAATAATCAGCTACAATAATATTTTTTTATCAAAACTGTTTTGACAACTTTTAATATAGTGAATCACTTTATTTAAATACTTCATTTACGTATCTAAATATTTAAAGCATCTAATAGAGGTAGTTCCGCATTGTATCTACATTTTGTCCATACTCATTTTCGTATATGAAAAAATTGCAAAAATAATACATAATTACGCTACTTCTGTTTTCGGTCAAAACTACCTAAAAAAGGGTAACAGTAAAGATTTAAAATATTATATCCGTAAATACCAAGAGATAAGTAGAACAAATTTGAACGGCCATAATCAAAAGCCCATTATTTTTTCCTCATAAATCACAGGGATCAGGTTCCTCGCATATCTTAGGCTTAACGACCTGTCCCATCGCAATACACTCGCACAGAATTAAGATCGCTAGATAATTATGCAAATAAGGCTGTACACGTTCGTAGCGTGGCTATGCGATAACGTTCAAACAAAAGTTCTAATAGATTGAATTTTCCGAGAGTATTTTCAAAATAATGCCATAATAAAATATACAGGGCCTAACATAATATACTGAAACTTTTATAGGGTTGAACTCATTCCATGATACTGAACAACTTTCCCCAAGGAACAAATATTGAAATATGAAAAATATTTTTTGGCCTCCCATACAAGTTGACTGATCATCTGATCCGAGTTTGAATGAAAAACCTAAAAAAATATTTTCATATTTCGATATATGTTTCTTGGTGAAAGTTGTTTAGTATCATGGACTGAATTCATTCTTAAAATAGTTTAAGTATATTTCGTTAGACGTTATACTCGTATAACATATACTTATGTTAAACTAGCATTGTTTGTGTTTTGGAGAATCCATAAGACTTCGCACACAGAAATATCATGTTTTGATTTACAAAACATTCAAGAACATTCAAAGTTGGTAAAAATCGAACAAAGTTCAATTTATTACACTCGTACACCTGGCAATATGAATATATATGTTTTGTTTGTAAATGTAAAAATAAGTTCTAGAAAGGATAAGTTCAAATACCCTAGCTTATGAGGCAAGACTGCACGCGAAAGATAAGGCATAAGCTATTTTATTGTATTTGACGCCCGCACAGTACGTGGCAAACCAGTGAGGAGTTATGAGAATCCAGGAGACAGTTGTGATGGCCAGGCTGTGCGTAGGCTTGATTCACTACCTTCGATTGGACGCAGTATAGACTTCCTTAGGCTATGTGTTCATTATCCTGTTAATATACATATACACCATCTTATCTTCATCCCTAATGGGGCAGACAAAGTATTTTGGGCATTGGGGCTCTAAGCAAATAAAGCCCAGGGTCGCAAGACTCAAAGGCCACTTTTAGCGTGATGGGCGAGAGAGTGGAAAAAGGAATAAATAAATAAATAGATATCCTTATCTAGCACAAATAATATTAATTGAGGTCGCCCCAAAGTAAGTTTAAACTTGTATTATGGAATATTAACTCAATGATAAGTATGTTTTATTTAATAATCACATACATAGATAATCAAAATAGTGATAAGTTGCTGGCCGCATCGCCTATTAATATAATTCAAATTCTCTCGATTGGCTTCTAAGATCTGCGTGGCACGCTCTGTCGACATATGTTATTCAATTCGAGAGCCTGTCTTAAGTACTTAAGTACATAAGCATTTCTGCACAAACCTCAGTAGTATTTTGAAATGTTCCTTGTAAATGTTCTGTTGTAGGAATTTAGTATAAGGTTGATAAATAAATAAAAACTGATTTTCATAATAGTTGATCGAACTATTTATCTTAAATTTATAAAGCAAAATATTCCAATAAAATAATTTGCACCTCCATTATGCGGCTTCTGTTATTATAATAACAACAGTAGTGTAGGTACCTAGATTCGTTGGAATCAGATATTTATTAAGTAAAACAATTGTTAGGTACAATAATTTCCTATAAGTATGTTTGTAACGAATGCAACAAAGTTTCGTTTTACTAACTAAATGGGTATAATCGCTAAATATATAATTTAATAGGTTATATCAACTCAAAGGCCTATAGCTTATAACATACAATCATACTATTACCTGTTTCCTATAGTTAGTCCAATAAAATTTTTTAAATTCACTTTTTGTTGTATGGGAAAAAATGGCAAAAAAAAAAAATTTTTTCCTAATTTTAAAAACCAACTTTTGGAACTCCAATATCTATCTCTCCACCAATTTTCGTGACAATCAGTGCAGTAGCGGCGGAGTACGAGCCCGGACGGACAGACAGACGGACGGACGGACGGACATGACGAAACTAAAAGGGTTCCTTGTGGACTACGGAACCCTAAAAATTGCCCGTTTTTCAAATTACATATTCTAACAACTTTTTAGCGTAGGCATCAGGCGAAGCAGCAACACTTTACCGCAAAACAAAAGCAGGCGTCCAAATATTATCATTTTATTATCCTTTGTTACCATTTTCGCATTGTAAAGCATGAAAAAGGTGGAATCTACACTTGGAACGTGAAAATACAAATGCGTCCTACGCGAAATGCATTCTGCAACCCACAGCCTGCGCTTGTTATGTCAAATCATAATATACAGCTGGTCGTAGCTTTACATTATTCTAAATAGTAGAGCTACAATATTATCTACTGAATTTATGGGCTCAAATCAATTTTGATTGCGTACAGAGTATTGATTTTCAATCGTGTCACATATACACTTTTCTTCACTTCACACATGTGGTTCCGGGTTAGAATAGGACCACTCAATCTTTTCCTATGGATGTCGTAAGAGGCGACTAAAGGACTAAGCACAAACATTTCGTGCTACAAATGCATTCCCAAGGAGGGTTAACGTCGGGCGGCGGCCGGTTGTGAAACTTTTCGCACAGATATATTCCCAAAGAGGGTTGACGTCAGGCAGGCGGTCGGTTGTAAAACTATAGCCAAATCACTAAAAGTGTTCCGGCTATATTTTTTCTCCATTTTACAAGGTCTTTGGCATCCTTAGGTGACCATTGACATGCATATTATATGTGGAGAAGAAAAAGCGGGAAAGCGCACCCGGGCTCCGAAGGAGCACAGCTGAGGATGCAACCGGGAATGCGCTTAGACGAAGAAGATACACTTTTCTTCGCTATCTATATATTTTATTAAAACTATGCCTTTCCCTGTTCTTTCCACACGTCCCTATTTTAAACATAACGCCAGGGTAATAAAACAATGAAAACAAATATAATCTCATATTGAAAAGCTTTAGGCAGTTCAAAATTTGGCTCTTGTGAATGAAATAGTGACAGCTTGTCCATTGAATATGTTTAGAAAACACGGTCCACTCCTTTGGTCGACTTCTATTCTACGACCTGGGCAAGAAGATAAACAGTTAAGAGAAGTACCTACGCTTTATGTTCGACGTTCGTTCTTTTCTCACAGAGCAGGGAGGTTAGGTTTTTTGATAGAGATTTTATAGCCTGAAAATTACTTACTTTAATTTTAAACTTGTGTTATAATAATAATAATAATATGCAAATTTATACTGTAAGTAAGTAGATCTAGATAGATACACCAACCGATTGTAAAAAAACAACTTCGGACTTGGCCATGGCCCGTGCTTCTTTTCACCTCTTTCAGTAAAGAGAAATAAATATACAAAATATCGAAATAATAATAATATGATTTATTTCAGATATCAATCCATTTTGTTACTATATTTTCTTACCCTATGTTAGTTTATAATTAATTTGGGATTCATTACATTTTATTTTTATTTGAGAGCACCGATAGCTATTCTCATCATGTGGTTAACGATGGGAGAGTCGTACCAGCCTGCTATCATCTTTAGGATGCAGTTATCGCTGCCTCGCACTCTGTTTAAAAGTGAAGCTGCTTTTTTGCGCATTATTGCATGAAAGCCATCTATATGCCTTTCTGCAAACATTGCGGAAGCAGCAGTTATGGGATAACACAAGAATACTATATTTACTAGTAGCCCGCCCCGGCAGTATGCCCGGAGATATTCTCTACATGTTAGTGAAAACCAAATAATAAAGGTTTTTGAGTTAATCGAGTACAAAAAGACAAATAGAAAGACGCACCGGAGACTTCAATTAGGTATAAAGAGCAAGATTGGAAAGTTGAACCAAAGACGGACAGTTGTGGAAGGAAAGAATGGTGGCCTTTGCCCAGTAGTGGGACATGAATGTCTAAAAAAAAACCCCGAGTACATCAGTAAAATAATGCTAAGTAAGTACATCTGCAATGTATAGCAACTTTTTCAACGTAATTCGCCCTCATGTTCAAGCAAATGGATGCCTTGAAGTTTCGCAGTAAGAATAAATTGCTACTAATGACTACTTCATGAGGGCACGTAGGTAACTTAGTAAGACTGCTTGCAATGAAGGTACAAAGGAATGTAACGCATAGACCTTTCAAATAAACTCTACTTTAAAAAGTTTTTATTTACTTGATTTTGTTGATAGAGACTCGTTCAACAGTAAAATTATAAAACTTTTCGCTACTTAAGAAAATAATCTAAGCATTGTCTGGTATTTGCAAAAGTATATCTTTTAATGAGAAAAAATAAAAGTGTATGTACTCGTACCAAAAAATATTTCTTGCATATATGGCTTTTTATATTTATATGAGTGTCTTAAAAAAAGAATGTATGTTTCGTTTTTACCTAGCCAATCGGTGTTGCATGCCACTCGTAGGCAAAGGCCTCGACCTTCCTCTTCCACTAGTCTCTGCCTTCTGCGACTATTACGTATTTACTTTATGTAAAGTATGTACATTAGCTCAAACCTTAATTCTACTCATTCTTGATTACGCGGATATATTAATGTGACCTAACACAAGTTCTCTTTAACAAATTGGATGGTTTGGCCAATAATTGCATCAGATTTATTTCTCCCAGTCGTTTGGCTTTCAAATGAGTGGTACATAAATTCTTTCTCTAGAGTCCTAGTCCCAGTTATTCTGAGGACTTATTAATTGTTATATATCTATTATAATATATATACACTTACATTACCACTGACTGACTGCAAAAACGGTAAGGGTAAGGGGTGTGATTTTTTTCCAAAATGTAGGGAGTTGTAAGTTATTTGGAGACTGTAATTTTTTTTTCAAAATCCAAGATGGTCGCCATACATAGACAATTTTCGAGTGTGTATCGCGAGACCGTAGGTCGAGCGGAAAGCGAGGCCGAAGGCCGAGCTGCGTGGCTAGGCCCGAGCCCCTTTTGATCTACCCCCTCCCCCAGAACCCCCCCCCCAAGTCACTAAGCGAAGCCTGAGGCCGAAGGCCGAAGGCTGAGCTGTCCCGCGAGGCCGCAGGCCGAGCCACTCATACCAAGCGCTGAGCGTTTTTTTTAAATTTTCCAAGATGGCCGCCAATACTTGACTGCTTCCGATTTCACTGAAATTCAGAATGCAAGGGTTTTCTGCGTCACGGAATCCAAATCTGACAATTCATTTGGAATCCAAAATGGCGTCTGGATTTTACATTTTTTAACTTTATTCGTTCATAACGTCCTACTGGAACATCGAACGGGTCTGGAATTTTGTAGGCTGGGGTAAAGCACCCTGCGGAACTCAAAACTGCAAAAAAAATTTGATTCCAAGATGGCGGCTGGTATACGTTTATATTTTTTTTATACTGACTTAGCACCTTACCTATTCTCTCAACTGGAAATAAGATTCCAACCAACTTCAACAGCTGCACGAAAAACCGTGGGCTACTTGCAGCCCGCGCAACGCCTGAAAAGCTAGTTATATTATATGTTTAATAGTTTATTCTTGTATTATATACGCACCTAAAGTACGTTTATGCTTTTGGTAATACTCATTCCTATGAATTATATATATACTAAAAGTTATATATTTATTCACGATTTTTTTCACGCCATCCACACATATTTTCTGCTTGGTCTAATAGTTAATCGGGAGTTGCCGCATGAAATTAGCTCCGCTATTTGTACATTGTTCTTAACTGTGCAATAAAGTTGAAATAAATAAATAAATTACACATAATAAGTGGGTCGACAACCTCACTCACTTTATTAATGTTCCGATTCTAGGTGGTCCATCCGTCCAGAGATATTTTAAACCATAGAGACAACTTCTATTTTCCTTTTATGTTCCGTCAAGTCTACAGAGTTACAGGCCGGTGACAGACATGCAGATAGAGCGACAGAAAGCGATTGGTTCGAAAATAGGCACAAATGCGCCGCTGAAATATTAATAGCTATAAACTACAGTGGATCTTTAAAGACAGAGGGCTTTATTATGAATATTTTATGGACTAAGGCGGTGTACCCACTGCACCGCGCACTGGCGTGGAGCGCGGTTCAACATACTGACGCTCCCGCGCGTTGACGCGTTTTCAGTGTGTTGGACTAGGCGTGTTTTCTATACAATACAAACTGATATACTTGCAAACAATGTTAAAATCTGCGGCCTGCGCTTCGCGACGATTCACGGTGCAGTGGGATCACCGCCTAAATGGATGTCTTTGCTTTTATTTAATGAAATGTTTCAATTTCGTTTGTAGTAGTATTTCAGAACGAAAATTAAGGTATACTATAAAAATTTAAGCACATTACATAGGTACCACAATAAATATCACAATAACTAAAAAAAAAAAGGATATTTATTGAAAGTGATAAATAAAACGTTTAAAAATTGATGTTTTGATATCTAGTAGAATAAATTCATTTAAGGATCTCATTACTTAAAAAACAAGTCAAATATATATGCGGTTCAAAGAGCTTAAAAAATTAGGAACGGTCAATATTCTAAAATTTTTACTTATCGTTCGTTACAATATAGGATTCTAGCGCTTTAAAGTAATTATTTTTTTTAACAAATAAATAAAAACCGACTTCATTCTTTTTACGGAATTTATTCATATCTCCAAATTTCTTCGTCATGTCTTCACCAAATAAATATGGGACCAACTTGGTAGTAAAAAATAAAAAATCATCAAAATCAGTTTAGAATTGGCGAAGATATCGCGTAACATATATAAAAAAACACTCCTCCTTTTTCAAATTCGGTTAATAAACTGTTCTTAACTTTCAACACATCGAGAAACTAAGCACATCATTGGTCTTACACATGCTCGCTTATAATTATGTATATTCAATTACGTTTAGTTGCGGTAAGCTACTAGCTTTCAGAAATGGCCGAAGCATCAATCATTCTCTCATCCACTTTATGTCAACTTCAAATTTTGATATGGCTATGATGGATTGACTACGTTGTCGTTGCCCCCTCAAATCTTGAGTCCATATAATACATCACAAGTAAATGAATTTTCGACATAGACTATTACCATATAAATCAAAGATCGTCTGGGGTTACGATGGAAATAAAAGCAAGCGTGTTCGGTGACGACGCGACGTCTAAAACGTTAGTAAGCTTTATTTATTTACCTCTACAGGTTACAATGTGCTATTTTTAGACGAAACAAAACGAAGAATGGTTTGCCACGACTGCAAATACTCGATTGTGAATTGTCCATTGTTGTTCCTTATATGAATCATGGGGACTTATAGTACAGTTGTAAACGATTGTAGTTGATTTAAGTGGGATTAAATTCTCTTTTAATTCGTTTAAAAGTTTAACTATTTTATTAATTAAAAAGGTCGATATATGTGATTGTAAAGTTTTTATGCCTAATCGGATAGAGAGAGCATTTTGGGTTTTGCGGGTCTAAGCAATCAGAGCCCAAGGCCTCAAGACCCAAAGGCCACTTTTAGCGGGACGGTGAACGAAAACAATGGAAAAAGAAATCACAATAGTTATGGATCGCTAGCCGCATCGCATATTTACATGATTTGCAATTTTGCTAAATAAAAAGGATGATATAAAGTGATTAAGTGCTCATTTTCTAATTAAAAAAAAAACTTTAACGTACACAAGTACCTCTACTTACAATATCTTAGATCTTACTTTGTTTACTTCATCTTGCCATTTTGTACAAAGGAAATGTTCGAATAGTTGTCGAATACAAAAATTTGGTGTACAGTCCCGTGCAGAACTGAACGGTCAATTACGCATGACATAGTTCCTAGTTTGTTCACAATAGTTCGCTCGCACGATCGCACTTTCCGTAGAAAAATGAAGCTCTCATGAAATTTTATGTGGAAATGTCTTGAAACGACGCCAAACCCACGACTGAATTATTTATGACCTGCTATTTTAATGGCGTCCCCGTCCGTTCATTATAGTAAGAGTGTTTCTTAATTTTGAATGCGAACTTGTTAGTTCTTCTAGTATATATTTATTAGATTTATGTTGATGATATAAACTTTTTGAAAGATTTTTTTATATGATTTTTTTATATGATGATTTTTTTTTCTTGCGGTCCTAGGTGCTGTCTGCTTAGAACCACAACACCTAAAATGCTCTGTCTGCCCCGTTAGGGATAAAGACGTGATAGTGTGTGTGTGTGTGTTTGACTGCCTCCGTGGTCCAGTGGTCAAGGCGTTTGCCTTGTGATCCGGAGGTCATGGGTTCAAATCCCACTGGGAAGCATACTTTGTGAAAAGTTGTTTCCAGTCTGTTTAGGATGTTGCAGGCTTGAATCACCTGATTATCCGAAAAGAAAGATGATTCCGTGCTTCGGAAGGCACGTAAAGCCGTTGGTCCCGAACGCCATCTAGCGTTTGTACTTATCCTAGGATTGGTTCTGGTCTACCCTTTGGGTTGCGGAGGTCAGACGGCAGTCGCTCTGTGTAAAACCCAGTAACCTCGTCAAATCGCCTAGGTTAGGTAGCGGACCCCGGGCTCTGAAGCGTAACCGCTGACGATGCAACCGGGAATACGCTCGAATGATGATGAGTGTGTGTGTAGAATCCATAACATCAATGTTTTCAAAAGTCTGTGAGTAGTTCACCCCATGTTATAACTGTCATAATCATAACACATATATCGCATTTTTTTAACATAAATATTATATGCTAATAAATGTAGACTTAGGCTTCTGAAGCAAACAAAGTTGCGGGAAAATGTTATTTAAGGTGAAAAGGCCTTTGGTCTATAGCAAAAGGCCTTGAAGTGTGAAATAAATAGTTAACTCGTAAATATGGTGATAATTTCCATATTGCTCTTCGTCATGCACTAGATAGCCCTTTAAAGTATTTTATGAACTGCCGTGGACACTATTATTGGTGATCCGTCTAGCTTTAAAACTTGCCGTGGCCACTTTTGGCGGAGGCAAGTTTTAAAGCTAGACGGACTAATGTAAATACTTTCAACGGTGGTTCATAAAATAATTTAAAGGGCTATCTAGTGCATAAAGAGTAATATAGAAATTATCTCCATATTTACAAGTTAACAATTTATTTCAAATGAGGGCGCCACTTCAAGGCCATTTGCCTATACCTTCACCTTAAATTAATAACTATAAAATTTTAAAATGAACTGTAACTGCATTCAATTTACAAAACAAGTTCCGGCAAAGTGTACAGTACAACTTGTTGCAGCGTATTAAGTTTCCTGACTCTCCACAACAAAACTAAAAGTAATTCAACTACGTTACTATTCCTTTTTACTTTTTAGTGCTTGGTTTTTAGTTAGAAAATAAATCACTTCGGTGAAGATCGGTGTAATATGGTGTCACTAAAGTGATTAATATATTAAGGGTGAACTTATTTCACGGTTTTAAAAAGTTTCATTTTGTTCACGTTTTTGTTGTACAATTGTTTTATATTATAAAATACACCAAATAACGTATATTGCAGAAAATAATAAGATATATTAATGGAACAGGTATTTTGGGCAAGAATTATTAATTTCTAAGAATTCCGCTCAGTTTTGTTTGTTGTTCCACATTTGGTCCAGCACAAAGTACAAAATCCTTTCCAGCACTTCAGCATATAAAAATCCGCATTTTCAGTCAAAAAAAAAGTCAAAACTTAATAATATTATTAAGATGTTCATAAATACTAAAGAGTCCCTCCTGTCCTAGCTTGTTAGGAGCCGTACATAATACTTTATATACACAATATATGTCGGAAGGACGATATGTATGATCAGTGCCTCAGTAGAATAAACACGATCTCGTACGCTTTCGTACGATTTTTACACAGCGGTGACGTCACAAAACCCCACTTTGGAACTTTGATACTCTCTATCTTTGTGAATTTTTACTTTTTTGATAAACTGAAAAATATGGGTACATTATTTGTGGATAATCTTACTAACGAACTAATTAGAATAATACTTTTCTGACCCAGTCATCATCCCTATTATTCTATTGTAATGGTGTTGCATGCCATTAGCTGCATGCTGTATCTTATTATTTCACCTCAATTCGAAAAGTGCACAGGAGATAGAGAAATGAGGTACAACACTAACCAGACAATTCGAATTGCATTCTTCTTTTGTACTAATACGTATTACGAGTATGGACACTCGTGTGGAAAAGCTGGAAAAACTAACGTTCATTAGTCAAGTGACTTGCAACGGGGCAAACATTACGATAATGGATATTGTATGAGCTTCAGCTGACTTTATCACTTTTACGCCTGTGTCACCGCCGCACCATATGTCACTGGTTAATATCTAATAGACAGTAAGAGGCATTAAGGAGAATAAAACGGCTTCAAATGTAATTTTATTTCGTATAAACATGGAAAAATATGTTTACTTTGCATAAAAAAGGCGTTTCTTCGCCAGAATCGTGAACACACATCGAGACATCGTGTTACCAAAGAAAGCCTAAGATTCAATACTTAGTACTGTTTAAAATTAGATAAAAAGTGATGTGACCTGTGGGTGTTACAAGCAAAGGCCATTATCGATAATGATCAATACTTTAGTAAGAACCTACCAAAGAAAGTTATTTTTGTTAACCTAAGAATAGGACAGAAGTGCTATTGTTGGGCAAAGAAAGTTTTATGTGATGGATTTTTTTACAAAATGACTGGGTAGGCGATACATTTTCAACGGCCGAGTAAAAATCTAAGATATGTAATTATATATATTATTAAATTATCTCAATTTATTATTATTAATAGTGATTAAATGATATCAAGTTTGTTATGAAGTAAAAAAAAATTATATATATATTTGTAACAAGTTTATTTGCTAGGTAAATTAAAAAAAGCCCCCGTTTGTCAAGAATGCCATCTAGTGATGACTTGATAACCATAGCGCCATTTTTTATTTGCTAGAGAAAGCCCTGACTTTCAAGCGTTACCCCCAATAACTTTCAAACGGCTAAGTAACCGATTTTCATCAAACATAGCTAAGAAGGGGGCTTTGCTTTAAGGGGGTTAAATAAATTACTCTTAAAATGTTAGTTAAGTACATCTATCTTGTTCACAAAAAAATATACATACACTTCGAATTGATAACCTCCTCCTTTTTTTTAAATTGGTTAAAAATACTTTAGACTCCGACGGATTATTCAAGTGGAAAGTAAGCTCATAAATTGGCCTCACAGCAAAAGTATTGTCATAAATATACGATCTTATTTCGAAGACTTTTGGTATAAATTATCTTTTGTTGAAACTCTTGCTAATGCAGTAGAAAGATAAAGAAAATTGTGGAGTATCGGACTTGTAAGATACTTTTATGTGCTGATAATATTTGAGGTAAACTTTGAAAGATTTTTGCAATTTACCTTATGTATAAAACTTTGGTTTGGTTTTGAATTACTCGGTTCAACCAGCTTGGAAGAATCTGACAGTGGCGCAGATTTCTATTATCATTACTTCTGAATAGACCGTACCGTAGCCTAGCACATATTTAGATAAAACCCTAAGCACTCTTTATCCCTAAGAGGCAGACTGAGTATCTTAGGTCTTGCAGTTTTAAGCAGACATATCCCAGAGCCGCATGTCTCAAAGGCCACTTTTAGCGTGAAGGATGGTGGGTGAGAAGGTTGACAAAGGCCTATTTAAATTTGATTAATGTATTCAGAATGTTGAAACTAAATTTTCCCCTAATTAACTATGCTTAGCGAAATCAGCTTAGAATAACACGGCATATGATATGTCGCCTGACCCGAAACCTTAAAGGGAAAGTAAATAAGTTAGGGGTGTCCATGTTAATCCCAAAGGGCATATAATTATGTTACCGTTTATTCCGCGCATGCGGTTGGTCAACATTATTTGGTTGTATTATGACTGGCTTTTTTCTTCAATTTGCGTAAAATTGCCACTGTGTTTTAAGGAAGATAGAACGAAATGGATTGAAGTTTACTTTATTGCGATTTTCCTGAAAAATTTAATAATTTTTAATATATTAACAACTTTTCTAATTCATTTTTATCAGCTCTATTTTTCCAGTATCACCCTAAAAGTGGCCTTTGAGTCTTGTGGCCCTGATCTCTATCTGCCCAGGGCCGCAATACCCAAATAGCTCTGTCTGCCCCAGGGATTAAGACGTCATAGTGTATCAGTTTATAACGTAACTAGCATGTTATTTTCCGCCACACCGGAGGTCCCGGGTTCGATCCCCGGTCAGGTCAAGATGGAAAATGACCTATTTAGATTGGCCTGGGTCTTGGATGATTATCTATAATATGTTCTTGTTATAAAATATAGAATCGTTGAGTTAGTATCCTATAACACAATTCTTGAATTTACTTTGAGGCTAGCTCAATCTGTGTGATTTGTGACTATATATATATATTTTTTTCATTAGTTTATGATTTTTTTCAAAGTACTTCACTTAACAGTCTGCACTTGTACGTAGTCATATTATTACTCTGTGGTTTGCACCAACATAGAATTAAAAAGAGCTGTGGAAATAAAAGCACAAAAAAATCCTAATTCATTTACTCCACGTTAGTTGATTATCTAATTTGCCTATTTGTATAAGGGCTGTCATCCGTTTGTTATTACAATAATTATTGCCTTCTATTTACTTCTACAAGCCATCAACCGTGACGTGAAGCCTTTGAAGTCTAATTTGTTACGTGAAAAGAGACGTACTGATTAAATAATTTAAGTACAAAGGTCCGAGCTCACGTTGAGTGTATTCATTAGTACAGGTGACTTGCAATGTGGAATCGTATGTCACTGGGCACTCCCTCTTTTGGGGTAGGGTTACCGCGATAAGAAATGTTTATTTAGTAGATGAGTTTCGGCTTGTGTGACGATAAGTAGGCTAAAGTTAGTTATTGATGTACATTATAAGTAGAACTTTGTATTTTGACAGATTTTAAAAAGGGTCAGGAGGAGGTTATCAATTCGACCAGTCAGTTTTTTTTTGTTTGTTTGTTTATTTTAACTCTTTATTGCACATTTAAATTTGTATGCATATAAATTGTCAACTGATTTTGATGATTCTTTTTTTTTTTTTTTTTTTTATTAGAAATTTGAGTGCGTTTGACCTCTATCTAGCCTGATGGGAAGCTAAGATGAGGTCTAAGGTGTATCACGCAGACTCAAAAAATGCCTGTTCACTCTTGCCTTGAAAATCCCTAAATTATATGTATGGGGAAACATCGACGCAGGGAGGGAATTCCACACCTTAGCGGTTCGCACAATGAAGGAGGAGGCGAATCGAGAGGTACGATGAGGAGGAATATCGACCACAAATGGGTGGAATCCCTGTCCACGTCGTGTTGTCCGATGGTGGAATGGTGCAGGGGGAATTAAATTATGTAATTCCTGCGCACACTCCCCGAAGTGCAACCTGTAGAAGACACACAGACTTGCTACCAGTCGGCGATGTTCGAGGCTGTGGAGCTTTTATTTTAAAGCATTTACTACCAAATTAGTCCCATATTAATTTGGTGATGACAAAATGAAGAACTTTAGACATTTGGAAGAAACTTCTTAAAGAAAATGAAGGCGGTTGTTTTTTTTTTGTTAAAATATTTGATTATGTTTTAAGTAATCGACGAAGGTAAGTATAAAGAATTGCACTTAAATTATTTTAAAAGGATATTGCATCAATTATTCTGAAAAACTTTCTGTTAAAAATTAAATACTTATCAAATTATGTTGTTAGGTCGTAGGTCGCATAAGATAAAATACTTGTTCTTAGAATTATAACCTATATTGATATAAAGTTCATTTGATAAATGTAATTACATGTAAGCTAACATTTACGAAGTATGTGTTTGATTTGAATTTCCATAATTCATTCCATTTATCATAATTGAGACAATATTCATACAAATGACATCTCAGAAATAAAAAAGAATTAATCTTCAATTTGGAAGACTGCTTGTAAAAAGCGTTCTTAAAATACATTATGTTAAATAACAATATACACTTTATGATCGTTAAAACAATTTTGTTTTTTCGCAAAAACATTTCGCGTGGAGCATTCCTTCAATTAATATTTTACGAGTAGCAGCCCTGTTTCAGACTGACCAGCACACCCTTTTTACAGCCCCTAAACCAAGGCTCAAATCACTGGATGCATTACACAAATTACATTTTTAATTTCAGAATGGTGTAATTTTATTTTGTTTAAGGTGAACTATCACTTTAAGGACATTAACGGTATCTTAAAACTAAAACTTAGTTAAAAGATTTTTTTCTTTAAACTTCACAAATTAAACTCTATACCTACTTATTTCGTTAATCGTTTTTACTTTAGATTGTTTAATTAAATAGAAATTGGCGTTACAGTTTGCTTAGATAATTAGAACCTTTAAAATTTATTAAAATACATAATTTTTTTTATTTATATTTAATTACTTTATTAAAATTTTAATTATATTTTGAATGTAATGTAATTATTCCTTTAAGTTTTAGTTTTAGTTCTTATAAGTTTAAACAAACTAAACTAAAAAATAAAAATTAAAAAAATAACTATATTTAAATACATTTTAAAAAATTATATAGTATGAAAAAAGTAAACGGTTTCAAAATCGTTTACTTTTGCATACCATTTTTGTTAAAAAGCTAGCCTAAAGACTCTTTAGGCTAGCTTTTTAACAGAATTTTAGTCAATGAGATTTATAAGCGATTTTTTTTTCTAAAACCTAGATCCATCTTGGATGGACCTAAAATACCCCAGATATCGAGTTTCAGCCAAATCGCAAGCAGCACGGTTCATTCGGGCGATTATCTTGGATGACCAAAAAACATTGCCGTTGGTGGTGATTGGGAGAGGGGGTCTCTGTTGGGAAGGGGGGAAGGACCAGTTTCATTAATCTTATGATATCTCATTCGATTTTTGGCTGAGATTAATGTCGGTAAATATGGCCGAGATCTAGATCCGAAGATGACGATAATGGCAGAATTAAATATACAGTGCGCGTCAAAGCCTAATATAGCGTATGAAAACAGTTATATGACTCATAAGAAATTAACTCACTATCGCCGCAGTAAAATGGCTGTAAATCGATAAAAATTCTTGCCTAATTAATAACGCCGCAAAGCAAACAATGACTGGAAATACCGGATTGTGGGACTCAGAATTGATATTTTAAATCATTTTTATTACACAGTTTCTGCTGTTCAATTTATGAGGTCAAATTAAACTAATTAGTTCCACTTGTCTGTAGAAAAAAAAAAACAGAACATGTTTTATGACGTCAACAGAAATTGAATTTCTATAAATGATTAGTTGTTGTATAAAAACAAATTTTAATTAAGATATTATAATTTTAAAATTAAGAGACTAAAATCGTAATTTAAAATTTTGTCGTTTTCATATGATCTCACTTTAATTCAAGTTGATTTTAATATCTTTAACCTATGAATTGCTACTGAAATAATTTCCATACCTATAGAAAATAATTCATAACTTGCTAATTGAAAAACTCGATCTTCGTTTTAGATAGTCAGTCATAAATAATTACATTAATTATGAATTATCCATAAAACTTGAATATGCATAATCCATAGAACAAAACATCGTATCATCAGAATACAATTTAACTAAATGAATAGGCTAATGTTTATTAGAGCTGTATCAATTATGCTTTGTTTACCAAAATACGATACAACTGGTTTGAGTAGACTGAATGTGTACTTACAATTAACGCTTTCATCTAAATAAACACGAACCTTATCAACCGAATGAGTACATCAACGATAATGCTGCAATAAAGGCCCCCCATCACACCATTCCGTAATTGAATCATAAAATTGTTACTACCTGTAATTTTGTAGTTCTCAAGCTACCTTTTACACCCAGGTTTAAGGGTTAGTTAAAGTTGAGATAGTTATTTAATTGCAGTAAACTACATTTAAAAATAATTGAAATGCTTTTTTTATAGTCTGTATAAATTTTTAGCATTATGTGATAATCTTGAAGTATTATTGATCACAAAATAGCGTAAGTAAAAGTCGACCAAGGCAACGAGGGTAAAAAAACTTGTTTCATATTTTGACCAATGCTAAAGCGTTCGCGATTGGCCATATATGAAACTATTTCTGATTCCTATCTTCCATGTTTATATAACAGGCTAACCTAAGCGTGGCCAGTTTGGTTCAGTATACCCTGTTAAGGAAAAGAAGTAATAAGTAGTGCAAGTACTTTTTTGACCATTTTTGCTTACCAGTTCATGAAATATATATTTAAGCGGTACTTGATATCACCAGCTAAGCTTTTTTGTATTAAAATAGGTATAAATAGGTAAAATATATTTTATTCATAATAATTTTATAAATCACGTTGCACATTTGGGGGACTACCATGTGCCAGACACATTAAACAGACTACGGCTATTTCAGCCTTTACAAAATAACGGAGGTCTGCCCCACGCGGGCTCTTGCTATTAACATTTCTGTGTGAAAACGTTGATGGAAGCAAAGCAACGGTGTAATTGTTAGTCCGATGAGTATGTCAAACAGATCACACATACATTATCTGTAGCTGATTGATGTCAAAGTTGTCAAAGGTTCGGTTCCCGTAATGTGCGTATCGGAAATATTTCCTTTATCAGTGCCATGCCATTACTGTTTCCTGTATTGGGTGATTTAACACCAAACGACACGATGACTTTATACTTGGGTTCAAATACCGCTGAGAAGCATACTCTATAAAAAGTTGTTTCTAGTCTGGTTAGGATATTGCAGGCCAGAATCGCCTGATTATCCGAAAAGAAAGACGATTCTGTGCTTCGGAAATTTTAATAAATTAAGGAACTTGTGTACCAATTTTCATCAAAATCGGTTAAAAAGCCGAGAATAGACAGCCGGACTTTTAGCATTTTTGGTCAATCTAGAAACTGAGACGCTTCGATCGCTTGGTCAATAATACGAAAGATTGAACACCTACTTCTATAAGGCAGGTCTTCATTTAAATGGATATGACGATATATCGTTACTGTGTCGAGCTGATATCGTTATCGGTCGGTGTAAAGCCCGCTTGCTTGTCAAACGAATCATTTTTGGTTTATTTTGCTTTTTTGCGCGAGATAAACAAATACCACTCATTCGACTGTAAACATTTTATTCAGTAATGAATGCTGTTCAGTTGGTGTTTTACTTTTACAGGCTTACAAATAAAAGAAAATTAATTTAGAGTAAAAAAGGAAGTTTCCCATTTTCTCACCATATTTCTAAATGTAAGCTTTTATACTTAGTATTTCTTTACTTACGTAACGTTACTTAAGTAGCGTTAGATATAAATCTATAACCAAAAACGTTACATTATGCCATTAGACATTTTCTAAGATAAATAAATAATATAATAAAATAAATTTAAATATATACGGACAAATCACACAGATTGAGCTAGTCCCAAAGTAAGTCCTAGACTTGTGTTACGGGATACTAACTAAACGATACTATATTTTATAACAAATACATGTATAGATAAACATCCAAGACCCAGGTAATATAATAACCTGGGTATATAATATATTAACTATCATGTCTTTATCCCTAACGGGGCTGACAGAGCCTAGTGCTAGGCCACTTTTAGCGTGAGTGCATGGAGGTGGAAAAAAGAAATCATAATAGTGATGGGTTGCTTACCGCATCGGCAAATTGCTCTTTCTACTCCGTAAAGAATAAAGACGTATAGTCTTACTAACTGACATCACGCAATCGGATTTTTGAAACAAAACCTTATTTTTTCTGTTTCATATTTCATATTCTTCTGGTGAAGTATTATTCTATTCTGGTTCGTGTAGAAAACAGGCCAGCGTGAAATGAAATAGTGTGAATAATTAATTCTATATTCGTGGACAGCCGCATTCGGTATTTTATTTATAGCTTTCAGCCGAAAATGTTTGTCGCTTTAAATATTGAATTGAATGTAGCGCAAATATTTATTCCTATTTTCTAATTATACAGGGAACGAATGAAACTTTGTCAGAACATTGAAAACGCGGGACTGGTTCGATAATATATAATACTTATAACGTCAAACAAAGTATACTAAACTATTTTAAAGCTGAATTCAGTCCGTGATACTAAACTTTTCCTAAAGAGATATATACCGAAAAACGAAAAAAAAATGCCTGCTATACAAACGACCGATCAGCTGATCCGAGTTTCTATGAGAACCAATATTTTTCAACATTTCAAAGTTTGTTTTATTTAAAATGCTAAAATCCTAATCCTATCCTAAAACTAATCCTAATCCTAACTAATATTATAAATGCGAAAGTGAGATTGTATATTTGTTTGTTTGTTTGTTTGTTACTTCTTCACGCTTTATCTACTGAACCAATCTTCTTGAAAATTCGGATACTTAGGAGTACTGAGAAGGACATAAGATACCTTTCATCCCGGAAAAATTTAATGTTCCCTTGGGATACGCGAGCGAAGCCGCGGGCAAAAGCTATATAGTAATTAATAAAAAGCACCACTCACGCACAATCATTTGTTTTGTTATTAATTAAAATAATAATATTAAATAATAATAAAATCACACTTGTAAAATAACAAAATGCGTAAAGAAGCTGGCCAGTCTTACCGATGGTTTCAGTATCTTGTTATTTTGCACTTTAATTTAAATATGTAAATTTTATTAGGCATAATACAGGCTGAGGACTCTTGGAATTGCAAATGAATGTGACATTACGTTTTATGGGTTGGTAGCCAATTCGTTGGCTCGTTTCCTCGAGCCGACGCAAATTTTCACTTAGGAATGCTCGATTTTGGTGGTATTTTATCATTAATACATTTAACTGAAATAACAAGATGTTTACGACGCTGTTCCGATGGTCTTAAAGCGATTTAATTGGTCATAATAAACGGATGGAATTTATAAAGGAAAAGAGAAATGAAAGAAAATAAGTAGGTGTAAACTTTGCTATTAAATTTGAAGGCACGTACTTTTTATACTCGGTAGGCAGGTAGGCATTTCTAAAACGCCACCTTAATCTTCTTTGAACAATATTTTTTCGTCTATTATTTAAGACGTTTATTTTTCGTCTTTTTTTAAGAAGTCCCCTATAAGAGTAAAATATCCGAAATTCAATTGTCTGTTTGGAGTTCCTTATCTTTGCCAAAATCGTGTACGTTTTCGATCAAAACGAATCCGTGGATTTCTGTTTTTTTTTTTTTTTTGTTATGTATGTTTTTTCTGAACAAGTTTAATTTTTTTATGACAATATCAGGCAGATATTGATATTCACGGGACTAGATAAAACTTATCAAAAATTAGTTTCTTTTCTAGAATCAAACACGTAAATCGTATGTTTCCACACACACACCTGTACGCGGCCGTCGTAACAATTTGGACGCATTCGTTGCTAAAATGGAAGGTCCTCGTAAAAGCTAATTCCATCGTTCACTTTGGAAAATATTCCCTTTTTCGCAACAAAATGATCCCGACACAAATCCTTAAAAATGTGTTATTGAAAGTCACGGGGCCCGGCCATATTGCCGGGATCACCTTGAGGAAAATGCTATCGTAAAATAGCCCGATAGCTCTATAATGAAAGTTGGCATATTTTATATCTTTGGATCATATTTGGCGGAGATGGATAATTCAAAGTATTTTTTTGCAGACAAAGTAAAGTTGTGTTACTTTTTTATAACTAATAAATACAGGAAACCTTTGTAGAGTTTTATTAAGTAGAAGCGTAAATATCCTACATACTCATACGAGTAAGGTCACGTGTGAGCACCCCTTAGACTTCAAGATCAAAGGTCTTTAGACTTTCTTTCTTGACCTCAAAGCGTATAAGTATTATAAAGTTGTACTTAGAGCATAAAAATATCTTAAAATTACGTCTGAAACATTTTTGAATTGAAGTGCATAACGCTTAGCCATACATGTTTTTTTAGTTTCATATTGTATATACATATTCGATACATAGCCAATAAAGTATACTAAACATACGTTAATTCTTAAGGTACGTCAATGGAACCCTCCTATTTTTAATTATGCATACCCACACATGTCCACGTCATTTCAAATTAGCTTAAATATACCGGTTGTTTTTGTTGTTCATTCATTAAAGTGAATATATTTCTTATATTCTGCGTGTTACACCTTAGACCTCATCTTAGCTTCCCATCAGGCTAGAAAGAGGCCAAACGCACTCAAATCTTTAATAAAATAAAATAAAAAATATATATAATAATATGTTTTAACTTTTTTAAGATCTCTATAACCACTTAATTTTTTTGTGTAAAATTAACACGAAATGAAATTTTATGATCAGATAGATAGGACCGCATTTTCTTAAAGAAAGCTTTTATTTTTTTTAACTTAATTTTCTTAGCTTTTATTTATGTACAAAACTTAAGAGTCCCGTTACCTTAGACAGAATCAGAGTTTCCCATGCAAACGTAGTCTACGTTTATTTTGAAACGACATGTCATATTTCGGTAAAATTTTGTAACTTTCAAGAAATTGCGTATATCTAGTGTTATAATATAATTGAATTTCAGTCAAAATATGATCTTGAAAGAGAATACATATACCCTTATATTTTCTTTCAAGTTCATATTTTGACTGTGAAAGTGCAAACCAATTATAACCCTATATATGCAATTTCTTTAAAGTTACAAATTTTCACCGAAATCTGACATGGTCGTTTCAAAATAAAACGAAGACTACGTTTGTATGGAAAAGTCTAGGGTAAGGGGATTGTTAAACTCCTAGGATTTTCTACCTAAAATACGAACACGTCTCCACACTATTGACTTACTTAGTTAAACATTACTGTCACCAGTTAATATGGATATCAAGTTACATATCACGCGATACCTCTAGCTTCTAATATCTGCAATAAGCAAGTTTACACCGAGGGATAATTGTTAAGACAAAGCACGCCTATTTGTTTCTAATGTGCCCTTAGCTTTATACTGAATTTTAATGACCCACCCTTGAATCCCCGCGAGATCGTGTGAGGTATGGAAACATTTGATTCTATTAAAACTTTTGATTCGAATTATCACGTTCTCATTTTGAATTTATTATAATTGTATCAATGGTATGGTATGGCTAATGTTGCATAAAATAGGGATGACGACAGGGTCAGAAAAGTATTATTCTAATTAGTCCGTCTTGTAGATTATCCAAAAATAATGGAACCGTATTTTGCAGTTTACCAGAAAAGTTGAAATTCACAAAGATACAGAGCATCTAAGTTCTCTTCTCTTCTCTTTTAAGTTCTCTCGTCTCCGCTATGTGAAAATTGTACTTAGCCGTGACGTCATGCGAAATTTAAATGCGCTGTATCTTTGTCAATTTATGTTTCTCAGAGAAAAGAAAAAATATGTATCCAATATTATTTAATAATCTAACATATGGGCCAAAAATATTTTTCCAGTCGTCATGCCCATTAGAGGATTTTTGTCTGTATTCAAGGTGACGTGGGTTCACAATTTGCAAAACTGAGCGTGTTTTTGAAAAATCACTGTTATTAAACGACTACAGTTTATTCCTTTAAAAAAATTACATAAACTTAACTTAAACTACATATACTGAAACTACATGTAATAGTTTAATTTTGTGTTTAATACATTTTTTATACGCTGTCCACAAGAAATAAATAGATAGGTATTAAGGAAGTCGGAAAAAGAATTGGCCTAATTGAAAAAAAATGGCTACCCCAGTTACGAGTATCTACAATACAACAACAGAACAAATACAAAATACAAATAAAAACTTAAAATAACAAAACAGCAAATATGTCGTCTCCTATTTTATTCCTCCGTCCGTAGGTACATATATTAATTTATTTTACAACAGTTTCAATCTCTTAATCAATATTTCTAGAGATTTTAGTCTAAAAGCGAATAATTTTAATAAAATGCCGTGCCCAATTCACTATTGATAGTAATTACTTACGAGGCTCACAGCACATGTGTCCACACCACAAAAAACCTATTATTTATAATGAATGGACAGAGGGTGCATGTAAAATGAAACACTTATTATTTTATCGTCCTATGATGGATGATGATTATTTATAATGGCGTAATAGCAAAGGGACTCGCCATCTTGGGAAATCAATTTCATGCGAAACTATTTTTAACCCCCGACAAAAAATAGGGGTGTTGTAAATTGACGCTAATGTCTATCGGTCTGTCTGTCTCTCTGAATGTCTGCCTGTCTATTTCTGTCTGTCTGTCTGTGGCATCGTAGTGCTCGAACGGACGGACCGATTTCGATGCAGTTTTTTTACGAGGAATCAAGTTCCCTTCTTAGCTATGTTTGATGAAAATCGGTTCAGCCGTTTAAAAGTTATTGGGGGTTAACGCTTGAAAGTCAGGTCTTTTTAAGCAAATTTGAAACGGCGGCGGTACGGATACGAGTATCATGTATCGGTACCTTACATATAAAACATAGATAAATTTAAAAAACTATTTCCTTAGAAAAAAATACCTACATGAAGTCGTTACTTGTTTAAAATGGGCTGCTGTCCATTTTGCAAATGGACAACATGTAATATTATGGAAAATAATCCCCATTTTGTGACTTCGGAACCGTATACGTCTGAACCCGACAAACACTTGGCCGATTATTTCTTACTCATGTTGCTCACTGTCTCTTTTTATTTTATCTGCAAAACATTTTACGAAATGCTTTTGGGTGGTCGAGGATAATATCCGTGTAAATTATGACAGTGCAATCAGAGTGCATGAAAGACAGCAAATTGAAAAAGAGTGAACTACGCTATATTTGGTTGTTGTATAAGATATCGGTTATTTCAATCTTACAAATTAAGCGCAAACATTTAATGTGCGTGTGTGTTACGTGTGTGCAAGCTGTGTGGTTCCCGGCAGAGTAGAATAGGACTCGACGTCTTCCCGTGGATGTCGTAGAAGGCATCTTAGGAAACACAAGCTAAATGAAGCTTATAAACATCAATGAGACCTCTGACTCTCCAACCCGTCGGGCCAGCGTAGAGAGTGTAGACCAAATCCTCTGACTACTCTGGCTAATATATGGCTCTGGTAGAACACAGAGGGTCGTGCTCCTGCAGTGGAGACTAAAAAAGACCTGGATGATGATGATGGATGATGATTTTATGTGCGAATTTAATCGATCACACTGATCGTTTTTTCCTAGTGACCTTATGGTCTAACAAACTATACTGAAAATAGCCCATGATACTGAACAACTTTCGAAATATTAACAATGATTTTTAGCCTTCCACACAAATTAAACAAACAACTGATCTTAGTTTCAATGGACATAAAAAATATATATTTTGATATACGTTCCTTCGGGAAAGTTATTCAGTCTCATGGACTGAATCTACCCTTAAAATAGTTTCAGTATATTTTGTTAGACGTTATATACAAAAACTAGCTTTTGCCCGCGGCTTCGCTCGCTTTTAGAAGTATAGTTTTTGCGGCTTTACTTTTGTTAGCTTTATGCATGCAAAGTCTCAGCCCGATCGGTTTAAAAATGACAAAGTTTCATAAAAACTTTCATCCCCTATTTTATCCCCTCGGGGGTAGAATTGATCAAAATCCTTTCTTAGCGGAAACCTACGTCATAACATCTACCTGCATGCCAAATTTCAGCCCGATCCGTGCAGTGGTTTGGACTATGTCAGTCAGTCAGTCACCTTTGAGTTATATATATTTAGATAATAAAAAGTTACCTACCACTTATCACAGTATCCGAAGCACAGGAATACTTGATTTTGTATTAAAGATAATATTTTAGGAGTTCTTAAAGTTAATTAATTTACAAACAGAAGTATACAGCTCTCGTTCAAGAGAACAATACAATCCACAATGAGATAAATAAAGCTTAGCAAGAAATGTACACGAATTAATTCAACTTTTTGGCGTATCTATAGAGTAAAATGTTTAAGTTAATGTACCTTAGTATGACAAAATGAAATTCTTTGTAACAATGTTTATAGCTAAAGGTTGATCCCCACATTAGATACTGATTACATTGCTTTGTCGCCGAATTCCGACGTCTTTTGATCGTTTTATTAGGGCTCCGAATTTACGAAAAATATCAAGCCGAGTTATTTTTAATTAAGGGAGCATTGTTCGTAGGTACATTAGGTATTTCAATGCCCTATTTTGCTGTCGTGGCTTCAAAGAAGAGACAGGGAGCGAAACAAGAATGTATAATTTTGTTAGAATATGGACTAACTGTCTCAAACATTGGACCGTGTTTTATTATTTTAGAATATATGGCGGCGAGTATTTTATCATATGTATTTAATTTTCAAACAATAAATCTGGTTACTTACCGATGGAAAGTTATTTCTTTACACTTTGCCGTATTCCTTAAATTTTTCTTGCAGTATTTTAACACACACTGCATTTTTAATAATGTTTATCATGTTTTAATATGGTTTTTGCTTATAAACTGTCGAAAGTACTAGGCGTTTATGAGCTAACAAGCGACCAAGTGAAGTTTATGGAAATAGTTACAATTGAACTGGACAAAACAGTGATATGTGGTGTGTTTTCTAGTTTTACATATTAGCTCTTTGCTTAAGTAATTGAATTTCGAATGTCTGTGTATCATTAAATGGAAAGGAATTATAAAACAGTCGGGAACTTTAATTTATTTGATTGATGACGTGACGTAACTTTATGTAGTATGTAAAACCTATTCTAGATCTCTAATACTAATGATCAATAAGTATAGTAAAATACAGTAAGGTTTTTTTGAGAAAATCCTTCACGATATGGGTAATAGGAACCCTTATTGGTAATGTTGATGAAAATTCAAATATGTTCGTTTTTAAATGTAAATCAATTCACAAGTGGAAATTGAATACAAGAGTACCTTATAAGTGGAAATTTACTAACAAAGTTCTAAATGAGATAAAAGTTATTAACACAGTTAAAACTTTGATTGTTCAATATTTTTGTAACTGCTTCATGGCCCGTTGATAAACTAAATTAAGTCGCATTAAAAAGGTTGAGTTATAAATTTCAATACAATTACAAAAGTATTAGGCCATTGCGTGATTTTTACACCCTCATAATATATTCTAAAGCTATACGGGGAGGGTGAAAAGATAGGGTAGAAATGTGCTGATATCACGCGGGTGTCAAAATTATTTTTTGTTAGTTTAAATAGAGTAAGGATCGTTAGAAGTGAAAACCTAATTTTAAAAGTTGATTTATCCATCCATACTTATTATAAGTGGAAGTCCCCCAGCGCGTATCTCTCTGTACTCAACTTTAAAACTAGTAGTCTATTTTGATGCGGTTTTTAATAATATGTAAAGTATTTTTTTGGGAATTGGGTCAAAAATAAATTATTTGATACTGTTAAGAAAATAAAACGTCACAAAATAGTGTCACTTGTCAATGATCATATACATTTTCAAAGTGATTTTAGATTTTTTTATGCAGAGAACTGATATTAAGTGCGCTATTTGACTCTAAATATTTATGACGTCATGGTTTTGTATTTCATACAAATCCCATAGAAAATGTTTGTTTTGACATTTAGAAAAAAGTGTCTGATTTGACCATTTGTCATCTAGCGGATTTTTATATGTATAAGTATATAACACATACCCGTGTAAAGCAGGGCAAGCTAGTATAGGATGCTTTTATCCTAGAAAACGTTTCATCATCATCATCACATAGGCCTCTTTTCGTCGGCGCCACCCATCTCGGTCCTGTGTTGCTCTTATCCAGGTGCGACCCGCGACTTTGATTATGTCGAAAACCCATTGCATAGGCGGACGCTCGACGCTTCTCTCACCCGTTCTACCATTCAGTCAGTGTCTTGCTCCACCTGAAATGACTCCGTCAGGCCAGGTGTTTTGTCCAGTTCTACTACTACTAAATAAAGTTTACTAAAGATAATTGCAAACAATGTCTATAGCAAAAACTAGTACACATAAATAAACAAGTAAACAAACATGAGTTAACGAAATTTTCTAAGGAAAATAAAACGAAAAAGCAACTTACATTACCAATTTTCCCCTCAAATGTTTATCAAAAAAAAGAAAGAGCGGCGTGATCTAACAAGTGCCTATTACGCATTTCCCTCAAATATAATCCCGTATTCCGAGATTGCGAAGGACGCGTGTAAGGCCTTTATGGCGGTAGACGATGTAAAGACAGAATTTCAGATATGAGTGTATAAGTGTATGTATTGCTAAATTACATTTGGTGGGTCTCCTTTGACCTCTGATACGTCTGTAGATTGGTATATAACGATGAAACCATTTTTAAAACCATTTGAACAGGAACCCCAAAGAACATATACCTATCGAAATATGAAAAATATTTTTTGACCTCCTATACAAGTTGCGATCGATCAGTTGATCCAAGATTGTATGAAAAGCAAAAAATAATTATCATTAACCGTTATATGTTCCTTTAGGAAAGTTGTTTATTATCGATGCATAGACTTAATTCAGCCTTAAAATAGTTTCAGTAAATTTGTTAGACCTTGTAGAAATGGGTCGATCTGTATATAAGATTAATAAACCAAGGATGTAAATCCTATTCGAAACGTTATACCCAACAAAAAAAGGTTTACGCTAATTCCCGTTTATAGCCATAAATCATACGAGTAGATAAATACAGACAGATCGCCGTTTGGTCCCAGGCTCTGTCTATTTCGTAAAGGAAAAAGACGTAATAAGTATTAATGTGAAATACATATATACATTTTAGCGTCCTTGCTTTTTAAAAGCAAATACTCACCACTTATCTCACGGTAACGTCTCCACAGACAAAATCACAATCCTCTGGGATCGGTCAGCTAGGCGAGTGGGACAAATTACGAACCGGACGGTCAACGGGCCCTTTACGAGCCGCTTCCAGCCTGATGATGATTTACATGCAAGGAATATTGGGCGGAAGCAATAAAGCGGGACGACACGTTGCCATGGAGACCGTGGGGAACCAGGCCGCCCTTGCCATGTGACACTCTAGCGCAAATTAAAAAGAGCACGAATTGACCACTTCGCACAAAATGTTTTTCGCTAGTTTTTTTTCGTATGAATGGACATTCAGTGCATTGCCTTGTTGTAATACCATGATCATTTTATGAATTAAAACCAGGGCCAGGCCTATTGACGAAATAGATCAGAATAATATCAGCAACATCATTAAGCAAAAAAATATGGCGAATTACGAAAAATAAATCTTGACTCGCATACAGTATCTTGGTTTGAACTTGTATTCATAAATATCTTTAATGCTGGTCTAGGAGAAAAGAAAAAACACACAATGTTGTTTGTAAAAGCCGATCGAGGGAATGGGCGAGAATCTGAATTATGTAAACAGGCAATGCGGCAAGCAACCCATCACTATTTTCATGTCCTTTTTCCATCTTAACGCCCACCATTACGCTAATCGTGGTCTTTGGGTCTTACGGTCCTAAGCTCTGTCTACCCTGTTAGGGGTAAAGACGTGATATTAATGTATCTATATCTGCATTCAGAAAAAAACCTGTACTCCTTAAATCAGTTATATCGTATAACGCTACTGATTGAAGCATTTTCTTTCTATCAATTGCATACAAATTTAATTACCAGACAAATTAAAAACCCCCGACTTTCAAGCGTTCACCCCTTTGAATGGCTGAACCGATTTTCATTAAACATAGCTAAGAACCATTTTGACACGACAAGTAATTTGATTTAAAAAAACCCGCATCGAAATCGGTCTATTCGTTTAGGAGATACAATGCCATAGACACACAGAGACGTTAAACTTATAACACCCGTCTTTTTCGTCGGAGGTTAAAAAAGACATTGGTCGCATATTCAATGACTAACTGACAGATTTTTTTATAAGTAAGACGGTGAGAGCTGTTCTTCTGGTCTTTCCAAATGTTGTGCGCCTCTAGTTTACGGACACTTATCGTTATCGTAATAAATTGGTCTGAATTCTCTAGCTTTAAGGGATTCGCAACAAAAATGGGAGAGGAATTTCGATATTACCGATGCGATCTGATTTGCTTGAATATTAATGGAGGTTGGGACGCGACGGAGAATTTATTACGCTTTGGACTTTATTGTTCGCAGACATGTTAAAATTTTATATTCATTTTATTTCACGTACCTAATTAATGGCCTATTTTCAAGATGATCCTATCTCATATATGAACAATGTATAAAAAATAAGCAATTTATATTTTGCGGCCGTAGAAAATTTACAAGTTATTTTTGGCTGCAACAAGAATACGATTTTTGACAAAAATTAACATAAGTGTTTTAATGAAATTAGGTAATTATAAATATATTAAATACCTACAAAACATTTTTTTTTAAATATTGATATTCTTATTTTTGAATTCTATTTAAAAATGTAAGATATATTTATAATTTTTTTTTTATTCTTGAGCATTATTTTATTTTTATTATCATAACAGTTAGTAGTCAATACAAAGGACCACCTGACATCGCAATAAGATTCAATTTTTATCTCTAACACCGACTCATAAAGTACATTCAAGCTTGTACCAATTATAACAAAACAAAGTTCCCTTACTTGTTGGTTACATAATGTAAACAACCGTGAAGTCCCGACTCCCGATTTATAACCCAGCGACTGATGATGATATATCGACGTCGGGCTGCTGTGTTGATCGCCACTTACCCTACCCTTATCACGGAGCATGTAATTTCGGATTCATTGCCCTCGGCTCCGGCACCGCGGTCTCCCGGACCTTTATTAAAAGTAAAATATTTCATACACAATATCTGCCGCAGCATAATCTATTAATATTGTCCCTTAGACACGCCGTAAGGTAAATTACGTTTATTATTTGCCGACGGAGATGAGATTACGCACGTATTCACGAAAAGGCCCGTTAGCAAGTTAAGTGTTTGAGAATTTATTGGTGTTTTTCTGTTCGTTGCAGGTCCCGATTGGAGATGAGAGGATGAGCCATGGAATCACGAAGCGCGCCGCCAAGCCCCGACGAGCCGGGGGAGGCGGTGTACGACTCACGTTGTGGGCGATACCCCACGCCTTCTCTTCAGAGGACGTTCGCCAGTTGCCGAGAAACCACCAGACCTCGGCCACATCATCGCCACGCAGCCTCCGAACCAGCACGACCCGACGACCGGGTTCTTATCACAGCTGAAGTGCACGACTACCCATCCTCTGAGTCTGGTATTGCAGCAGATTGTCCACACCCTCATACGAGCAATGCTGATGACAGCCCTTCTTACGATAGATCTGACTACGAAGGCAACTCCAGTTACAGTCTTAGGCATACGCCAGAATATCATCATACTTTAGACTGTAAACATCGCCCAATTGATTATAATCGCAGTCACACTCCTGATTATAACCATGGTCATGGCTCAGACTGCGACCAACCACATCCTCGATCACAAACTTCGAGACGTCCTCATAGAAAGCATAGGCGAGAAGAGGATGATGGCGCCCAATCTTTGGACGAGAGATGTGCACGAGATCTGGATGAAATTTTACCGGCAAGACTGGCAGCGGTTAATATATCTAGAGAACCTCCACCACAGACTTGGAACAGAAGCAATATTGCTGCGACGATGGAACGATTTGAACCAGTTGACTATTCTTATGCTTATTATGATCACCATTTATCAATGCCATCATCATCTAGAAAAGCAAATCGCCAACGGGGTCGTGGCGGAGTTCCTCGAGATCGGTCCGCTCGCCACAATTATGTAACTAGATATGGCACAGAAGAAAATATTTACGAAGAAATTACAGACGGAACCAGAACGTGTCCAAAACACCGATATGTTCCAAGGCAATCACTCGTATCATTAGATCGAAGTGTAGTCGAAGAAGAAGTACGTAGAGTGGAATCAAGGCATAAACGTATTCTAGGAGAACTAAATCTTAGCGTAGAAGCAATGTTGATGCCAGAATGTGAGTCGCCCGATTCAGAACGAGCAGAAGATAGGGACAATATAGAAGAGTTATTACGAGTAGGTCCTACTGATGAATTATTATCGCCAGCTAGCTGTAATCCTCCTGACTTAGATAGCGGATTTAGCGGCAGCAGTAGTGGAGCGAGCTACGTGGGCAGTTTACGGCGTAAGCCAACTGGTTCTGTACCTCATTTACCAGCTGTAGCCTACGGCACACGAGGAGCAGGTGTACGTATACTCGGTGCTGATGAATGTGGTATGCGTGGTCCAAGAGATGCTCCATCTCCACGAAGTTCAAGCTGCGGCGATGCAAAGACGACTGGATTTTGGAACAAAAAAGCGTGGAAGAAAATATCTGGGTTTTCGAGCTCTAATAGCATTAACAAAGCAGGACTAACTGGTAAGTGCATAGAATATTTAACTTTGTTTTAGTCTAATGTAGCTTAAATTATATTCATGTAGTTATACACTGGCATGGAAAAGTTCGTAGACATTTTAGCATTACAAGCGCTGTACTTCTGTATTTAGCTCAAACAGAATTTTCAGAACATACTTTCAAACATCATTTACTGCCATCACACAGCGAACAAAATATATTTTTCAGTACAAAATTGCACGAAGTATAAGCATCTATTCTCACATAAAACGTGAATGAATCCGGTATCAAGTCGTGAAAACCCTGAGAGTATCATCCCTTTTTATTTCGCCCGCTTTCGTTCGCCCATAGGCGTTTTTCAGATGGACGCGCGCGTGGCTCTGTGTTTGTTATTTTCGTTTTGGTTATTTTGTTAACGGTGCGGCGTTTTGCATTGCAGGTCTGCTCGTTAGGTACACTTTCCGGCGTAAGTCCGGCTCGCAGGGCTCTCAGGGCAAGCGGCGTTCGGAGCCCGTCAAATGCGATGCGTGCCTCTCACAACGCTGTTAGCCGCTCTATGGTAAGGCCCCAAACACACAAACTCAAACAATTTTAGTTCCAATTTTAAGTTATTCACTAATTCGCTTCATACTTTTATTTTTAATTTTATTTCCAATTGGTGATTGCGCGTCCATAAAAAATATCATCATAATCATTAAGGGTTTTGTAATCCCATCTCTTTTATCTTTTTTTTTTTTCCACATTAATCACTGGCTACAGAACACAATAATGAGATCTGTGTTAATAAAGGCGAAACATCCGAAATACTCGGAGTCGATAACAAGCAGCGCAACGCGGCTGGGTCAGAAGCGATTAACGAAGTCGATACAAAGTTCCCTCATTAAGGTATTGCAGATATTACTTCTGCAAACTTCGACTTGAGATAAGTTTTGTTCCGCAAGAACCGAGACAATGGCATGCGCTACCACTTAATTAAGCCTAGTCGATACGTTATGAGCGGAACTTCTAGATAAGACGCAAAGACAAACGTCTACTCTGAAAACGAATTAATGTTTATCTCAGATGGCTAAATTCGAAATCTTTCGGTTGCAGATGAAGCCTGTAGGCCGAGCAGAGCTAAATCCAGAACAACCATACCATACAGGTTAATATCTCACATTCTATGTCGCACATTTATACTCTATATAGCAATAACATTTTAATTATTATTTCTTACAATTTTATTTTTAATTAAACTTTCCTATACGGATTCCGGCATGAATTCCGGTGGCGATCGAAAAATTCCGTTCTAATTTCAATATTTTCCTTTGTTACAGCTACTCCAACGGAAAACTGGTGGTGCCGTTGGATTCCCTAGCACAGAGCTGAGGGGCCCGGCCCCCTCGCCATCCCCGCTTCGAACTCCTCCGAGGGTCTTCTCAACACAAAGGGACAGCGATAAATACGAAAATAGTGACGTAACTCAAGAACTTTGTAAATCACTTTAACGGAAACATTCCAAAGAACATTATGCCGATTAATAGCAGTGTGCCGACACCTTTATGAATGTCTTAAAGACAAACAGGTGTGTTGAAGTGTGCGGTGGAAACAAAATGACATTTGTATGGAGGCGCGTATACGGTGAAGTGATAGAAAAGCCTAATTAATATTTGTATTGTTAACGGGTTCGTTTCATAGAAACGCGATGACTACGTTGTTGTTACTTATCAATTTTTAGTAGTAATAGTTAGGTACATGAAAAGGCTGACAATTTGAATCAGGTTTTGTACATGATAATGATGCTACCATTTTAGCTAAATAACTGTTCATTGCAACATGGGCGTTTAATGAATTTTGCTATATGATGGTATTGTTGATGTATTTAAGAAATCTTGTACATTTCGTCGGTTATATCAAAGACTATGAAATACATCCCATTTTTTTAAACTCCGTTTTGTAGATACTATAAATGCACATATTTATTAAATTTATTCGTAAAATGTTTTTTCTACCAAAAATCCCTATCCTTATCATCTGTAAAGAACTTTATTATATATTTAATTGACCGAGATCCTTAAAATATTGATTATGTATTTTATAATTATATAGAATGGTCCAACCTATTTATTTTTAATACCTAATAGGAACCCTGTATAAACTTTGTTTTATAAATATGTATAATGTTATTTGTCAAAATAACGCAATTGTTAATAACTGTTAGTATACATATAGTTGTATATTTTGTAAATACCTATGAAAAAAGATGGTGCACTGTTTTTTAGTTACATAATCTACATGTATACCTAATTACATAGTCGTATTTGGATCAGCTTTGTTTACTTTTCATAGATTGCTTTTAAAGGTACCAAGGACTAGATAATTTTAATACTCGTAATCTAAAATAAACGTTTGCCATGATAGCGCGAAAAAAGTATCCACTTTTATTAAATAAAAAATGTTTCCTATCCGTCCATATTTAATAAAGTTCGTTAAAAATGGTCTATGCTGACTTTCCTAACTGATACATTTCATAACTTAACTGTTTGGGGAACCAAAAATCAAAAATGAAAATTTTATTTAGAAACGAAATAAAAAACTTAAATAATATCCAATAGTAATTATTATTATTTGACAGAAAATAACTTCAAACTTTGGATATCGGGGGAGGTTATAATATTATATCTAGCAGTGGACTTCCATTGTGGTGCATAAAACATTTTCTGCTACAAAAGAACATTTTATTGAGCTAGAAAATACGCTGAATTCACTTAAAACTGGATCTATTGAAATAAATGAAGAGCGAGTAAAGCCGTCGCCATCATGTTCTTTTGTCGTATTCAGTTTGCGCACGTTTTCTATGACAGCCGCGAGACTGGAATACTGGAACAAACTGTGTTGCTCATTTTTTGCCATTTCTATTCAGTACTTATAGATATTATTTCCCTAATGGAGATCCATAAAGCTTAACTCTCTTATCCATTAAAAATATCAAGCGGTTGCTATATCTATTTCAGTTAAAATAAATTTTGTGCCTCTCTTTTTATTTGACATAGCAAGAACGTGACAAAATATATTTTAACTAAAATAGGTTTAGCAATTGATCTTTTAATGAATAATAGGGTTATTGATTAATTGTATTTGTACAACCATATTAAGTGTCTACCATTTATCATCTTTGTCACGGCTCGACACAACAGCCGCCTTGCAACAACGCACGAGGGTTTTAAGAAATATCCACAATTTTTTTTATGCATAATCATTTTATTTTTAAATGAACCTTCCGTTGCGCTTTTACAATATCAATTACTCAGACAATCGATATCTCGAACAAAAAAACAATAAAACAAAAACTTTTACAATTAATATACCTATAAAAAGTGAAATTTTCTATTAGACTTCGTATCTTAAACTAAACTATACTTACCACTTTTTAAAATCGTAGGCAGTTTATATACTTGTTTTTATTCACATATGCCTCTATAATTTATTAGAGCGAATATAGCTATCCACATGATTTCAATATTCTCTGAGAACATCCAAGTTACTTATAATTCTGACTATTCCCGATATCACTCTGACGGACAACTGAAATAATTTGTATTCCATCCACAACACAGTCACCATTCCCCCATTTCTTCATTTCTGCGATCTTCCTTCATGTAATCACATTTTACATTCGCGCTGTCATGGCAAAATAAGACCCTTTTTAACTTTTTCAGCAGCTGGTTTTTGGGGTAAAGAAGAATATTGTTGGCACATTTTAAGTCTGGTCCATGTGTTTGTTAAAATACTAATAGCTACTATAATTCTTGTCCTGTGTAGTACAATTTTCAAACAAGAATTGAACTAAAAAATTTATTGGCACCAGCTTTTTAATTTTTTTACAACGTACGTAACGTCACGAACCTAAAGTCTATCATAAATGTTTGATTTGAAAAACTAAACTTACTGTTGGTTTATAATATATAAATACTACATTATATATATTATACTATACTATCTTAACACTCAATGTAAAAGAATTTATTTTGAGCCCCTATTACAGTTATTTTTAATTAAGTCTCCCAAAGACTCTAATATTTTAACAAACACATTGTGCACAAAATCTTACGACCTATCTACGGCCTACTTTTACCTACATTTATGTAAATATAGTGTACAATATTTCAAATCAGTCACGAGAAATTGGTTTTGTATCGAATGATTTATATTTTTCTCTGATGTTGGTAGCATTGAACGAAAACAATGCTACCAACATCTAGAGGAAAGTATAAATGAAAGGATTTTTACTGTTCTAAGGTATTCGACTGATATACAACGTAAATAATCTCAATGTTACATGAAATACATATTTCTTTAATTGTCTGTAATTTAGTGATCGTGTTCAAGTCAAAAGAGATTTTTATTAAATAAATCATAAAAATATATTTATGCTTTTAATTTTTATCCACCTCAACAGTATACAATAGTTTTCCTTTAATCTAAAGCTGCATTTTGATCAGTAGTTTGTGAAAAAGAATCAACCACTGGCCTTACTTAATTTTTCTGGCCTTGGGCTATTTGAGTATATCACATATGTACCTACCTATTATCCCTTACAATATATTGAATCTGGAAAAATGCAGCCTTGAGTAGGCAAGTTACATACGTTGTTGTTGTTGTTGTTGTTGTTGGGCCTTGTTGTTTAAATTCAAATACACGTTCAAAGTAAAGAGTGGTTTCTTAGGGTTCCGTAGTAAACAAGAAACCCGTATAAATTCGCCATTTCTGTCTGTCAGACTGTGATTTTACACAGTGAGTACTAGAAAGCTGTAATTTGGTATGGGTTGGTATATAAATATTATCATGCCGAAAAAGTTTAATAAAAAAACCTTATTTTTTTTTTTGTTTAGCTTTTATACAAGTAAAGTGTTGTCTCATACATGGTGTTGGGTGTCGTTGAACAGGTCTTTTAAAAATATTGTGATTTTGTGAACACCACTTTTCGATTTAGGGATCCAATTGTGTAATATGCAAAACAATGAGGCGTGAACTCCAGTCGGCATTCGCAACTACAGAACCCTACACTGCGTGTGGCCTGACAGGCGCTTGGCCAGTTTTTTATATTTTTGAGTCGTTTCTTATTCTGCAACTCACAATGTAAAAAAAATCGCTTGTCTGACTGGGCCCTAATAATTAACAATTAACAGCTAGTCCGTCTCTCAATATTTTTTTATCGCTATTAACTTGTACTTTAGTTTTACGTTCCGGGGTCTCGAGTTCGAATCTCATATATTATAATGTATTAAGGTGTTTTGTGGGCTAAGATTAAAGTAGGTATCAGATGAATGTCAGATGGATTAGCACCTTAAAAAAATCCGACATCGTTGTATATTATATACTACTACCCAAGAAATGCTGGCTTGACATCGTCAAGATTGATATGGGTGCCAATGTTACAACCAAGGACGCTCAAGACCGTGCGAAGTGGAGATGAAAAAGCCGAAAGGCAGACTCCGGGCTTCGCAGCATTACAGCTGAGGATCCAACTGGAAATACGTTGAGATGAGAGAGAGAGAGAGGATGTGTTTTATCAGGATCATTATTTATCTAAGTTACATGATGCATAAAACGTACAAACGTTGACGCATATCCTTACAGAATAGTTTGTAATAGGTAGTATACCAACACACGATCGGATGAGTGAGTTTATGTTGTTTTTAGCATTTCCCATTTAGAATTACACTTTAAACACGTTGTTTATATTTTTGCAATCACCTTATCTTTGTTTTGATAACCCATTACCTATTGGTTTATTAAAAAAAAGGTTAAAAAAAATAAAGACATATCCTTGGTCCAAGACATATAATTTGGCATCAAAATACGCTTACATTTTTATTTTTATATACCCAGTGTCACTCTGACAATAACGAATCTAAACGATACCTCGCAAGCTAAAATCCATCAAGCCGTTTAGGCTATAGAGCGTGCCAAAGTTATATACATACACACGAAAAACAAAACCCTTCTTCTAACGCAGTCGGGTAATAAGTAGGTAAAAACATTTTAGTGTAGGTACACCACATTCAGCCCACATTAAAAATGTTATAGCAGCTGTACCACACCTAACAATGACTGCTCTGTTTCATTTTTATTGGTAATTAAACAATTAACCCTTTGTGCGTTACAAAAGACCCAATTCTGAAGCTCCCCTCGGCGAAATTGTATACTCGTCGAAGGCGGACTGTGGTGAATTTTAGGGCTGTTCATGAGGTGAAAAGAATACAGGAACCCCATTTAGTAAATGAGGAAGACTCGCATCTGGGTACTAGAAAGGCTCAATTAGGTGTAGATCTTTGTAAGAGCTGATTTCTTTTTTGTTTAACCCTTTGTGGGCTAACTGGTATTTTTAAAACGTCTATGTGTTGGAGCAATTATTTTACGTATATAATTTCCTTTGGATTTTTTTGCATTTTATTGTTTTACAGAGTGATATTCATTATTTCGGCTTCGTTTTGAAGAGAGTCGAGCAAAAGCTAAAAAATAATACCTACATCACTTAAATATGTACATTGGTCTACGTTATTGACAAGAAGGTACAAAATGATGTAAAAATGTACTTATCGTACGTTCTAAGTAGGTTTGTTAGGTACTACTACGCAATATTCCTTGTTTTAAATTTATTTTAAGGCGAAGCTAAAACAAACGTAATTTTTAGAGTTGTAAGTCGCAGAAAATGAGTTGCGTAATTTCTTCTGCATTCGGTGTCATACGAAAGTTCTGTTTGTGCCACACGGCGACAGAAAATGAGTTGTGAATTTCTGATAAAGATAAAATTATTTGCCTAACATAGTGACGGGAATGTTAGAATCTTATGTTTTTTATACCTTATCTAAGTGCTTATTTAAGACTGCGGTCTTCGACCGTGGGAATTTTTGATTGAACACCCGAATCTATATTTTCTTTCTACACATACGCATTTCGCTGTATTTTACATGCGCCCTGGAGACGAATTTAGACGAATTCAGAAGCGCAGAGCGCGTTCTGCCTATCAACGTTTGCGTTCCCATATTTATTTGAGAATTTCAAAGAACTTTAAATTTTTCAATCTTTTTACAAAAGACATTTTTTTTTATTTATTTACGTGTATTACGTGTATTGTACGTGTTTAAGCATGAATCAATCTTCATATATGTTTATTTTTTATTTATTAAATCAGTCGTATGCGCAAGAAATCCGACGGCGTATTCGCTTATATTTTTTTAAAAGTTTAACCTTTTTAGGGTTCCGTACCCAAAGGGTACAAACGGGACCCTATTACTGAGACTCCGTTGTCTGTCAGTCTGTCCGTCTGTCTGCCCGTCTGTCTGTCCGTCTGTCACAGGGCCCTATCTCTTGAACCGTAATAGCTAGACACTTGAAATTTTCACCGATTATGTATTTATTACTGTGGCCGCTATAACAACAAATACTAAAAGTTAAAAATAGTTAAAAATTAAAGGGGGTCGTCATACAAAAAAAGTTTTTCTGCGTTTTTAACTAGATCTTTATAATGGCATTAACTAGATACTTGAAATTTTTACATATAATGTATTACTATAGCCGCTATAACAACCAATACTAAAAATAAAAATAAAATAAAAAATTTAAGGGGGTCGTCATACAAAAAACGTGTTTTTTCAGCGTTTTAAAACATTGTACGGTGGTACGGAACCCTTAATGTACGAGTCCGACTCGCACTTGCCCGTTTATTAACTACCTACGTTTACCTTTGAATTAAAAAAAAGTACGAAAAACTCCTGCCACTTTTTATGATTTTCTTTTGTCTTTATTTCTCTGTAATGTACACACAACTTCATGTTTTAAATTCCGCGTAAACAACAAAGACATGAACGTCGCGTACCGCAAAAAATTGAAACACGTCTCAGGTTATTTGGAATTAAACAAACTATTACAATGAAAATCAATAAATTGTCACTGCCACTTTTTTATTACATAAATAAACTTCAATTTAACATATCTTAACATATTGTTACTTATTTAGTTTGGCTCCAATCATCAAAAAAAGAAATCAAAATCACTAAAAATAAGGACCGGCCCCTTAACTAGCTCATAGTATACCGATATTAGTACCTTAGTATTGACTTCATTGGATAGTCTATACAGGGCATACGACTAAAGAATTTAAACTGCGCAACTCATCACAACTTAAAAATTACGCTCGTTTGGCATAACCTTTTCACTACGGAGATCTTCACAAGAACAAGAAGTCATAAATATAAGAATAGGCACTTTACCTACATGCTCAACATATTACTACATTTTTCCCAGAACCGAGCATCCCGTCCTAACGACTGTTGTGCAACCAGCTGTTACCAACTGCTTAACTTCAACATTGCAGTTCGAAATAAATTCAACTAGAGGTCACTCACCCCCTCTAAACCGACAGACGAAACTCTAGGTACTCACTCAAATTTGCAACGACAGACTAGCAGTTTTATTTGCATTCCCGTCCAAATTGTTCTTCAAATAATTCTGCAAGTCAACTTGAGGGTTATAAATTAAAAACTGTTTAAGAAGACTTTGGTCTTTATTACACAAAATCCGTAATAATATTAAGAATGCGAAAGTGTGTTTGTTTGTAAACATCTAGATTCATCCATAAGTTTATTTTTTTAACATATACATCTATTTTTTTTTAATTAGAGATTTGAGTGCGTTTGACCTCTATCTAGCCTGATGGGATTTACATTTACTTAAGGCACCAGATACTCGTACATATACATGTTTACGAATATGTTTCATCTTTCTGATGGAACTCGAGACCATAATATACACTCGTACCTATACAGAAACAGGGGACCTCGAAAGGGTGGACGACTACAGGGCAATCAAAATAAAATCTAACTAGACACCACAACAAAAAAGATCCCTGGTATTTTTCCCAGGAAGCGCTGGTAAGATGGAGTCGAAGAAGACCTAAGGAAAATGGGAAGTACACAGTATGGAGAAGACAGGCCAGAGACAATTCGAAATGGCGACAAATCGTTGTGAAGGCCAAGACCCACGGGTCAAAAGAGTTGTAGCACCGAAGAAAGTAAAGTAAGTAAGTATACAGAAATGGGGAATGTCCCAAAAAACATTATGACATAAAACGAAAAAATATATTTAATTCAGCCGATTAATTGCTTGTGCATTTGATGGCTTACAGAAAATAAGAGAACAGAATGGGAAAGAAAGAAAATTTCATATATTCGTAAGTTAGTCATGTAAATATCTGCTCGAATGCAGCCTGCAAATAATTCAGTACACACAAATCAAATGTTAAAGCCACATACTCGTATAAACTAATACAAACTTACGAGTATATACCTTGATTTGGATATATTATAGTCTGTCGCATAACACAAAATCACAAAAGGAATTCCTACAATCGAGACTGGCTTTTATTAATCTGTTATTCGTACCATCCGGGTGGCTTGTCGTCCAATTAATAACAATATGCCACGCAGGGATTTGAACATTCCAGCCAGCGCGGTATTTAGCAGCGAAATTAAGGTTCAGTCACCGGGAGTCACATCTTATGGGGTACTTTTTTTTTGTACTTGGTGAATTATAATTTTTTTTTCCTAACCTTCATTGTCTTACTGTTGGGAAAAGGTCTCCCTTATCGTCCCACTTATCCCTGTTAAATGCAACCTACGACCAATTTTTATTAAAATGTTTTAAATCGACACTCCAATAATGCGTCCTTTGCCTGCCCGGTTTTCTTCGTCGACCCGTGAAAATTAGTTTAGATACTTAATTTTTAATAGTTTCTTAATAGAAGGTAAGTGAGTTAGTGAGTTTTTTGATTACCAAAAAACCCCCGCACGAATTGCTTTAAGACCATAAGTGACTTATAAGTATCTCGAGGTTGATGCTGCAGTAGATACGTTAAAACCCTGGTTCCGGCTATCTTCAGGGAGCTCACAGCATAGGTACTTGTATGTGCATTTTGTAAATCCTCATTTGGCCCGATCTTCGATCGATCTGTCTCAAGCGACCGATCGGTATTATCAGACCAGTCTTTTTAGATACTTCCGATTTCGCTGCAGAAGTCATTTCAGCCTGCTTGGGAAAAATCTGTACTGAAAGAAGGATGTAAGTGTAGCCCAATCCTGTACAAAATTGTGTGGGCACTCTTTCAATCTAGACCCTCGTACGTACATTAAGCATAGATTGGTCCAATAATTTTATTTAACACTTTATTTGTTTAATTCTGGAGCGGCACAGTAAATGGCCCAATGGCTAAAACCTAAAAATACACCACGGCTGTTTTATTAAATTAAATGGATACGAGTAGGTTAGGTATATAAATTAAGTTTAAAAACAAAATAGCTTTATTGTTCTGGTAGTTGGTGATTGTTAATCCCTAATGACGAAGACGGAGCATTTTGACGGCTCAAAGCAGACATAGCAAAGGGCCACAAGACCCAAAGGCCACTTTTAGCGTTACGGTGGGCGAAAAGGAAAAGGGAATCAAAATAGTGATTGGTTGCTAGCCGCATCACCTTTTAACATGATTCGCATTTTCGCCCATGCCCTCTATTGGCTTCTACAATCTGCGAGAGAAGAGAAACAGCTGGTACATTCTAAGCTTTTCCTTTTCTCACAGACAGATGGAAGAAAAAAAAATCCGCCGTGTAGTTCCGGGTCAGAATAGGACTACTCCATCCCTTCCTGTGGATGTCGTAAGAGCCGACTAAAGGACTCAAGCACAAAAATCTTGTGCTACAATTGCATTCCCAAGGAGGATTAACGTCGGGCGGCGGCCAGTTGTAAAACTTTCCACACATCCATTTCCAAAGAGGGTTGACGTCAGGCAGGCGGCCGGTTGTAAAATTACAGCCGAATCATTTTAACTGTTTTGGCAATTTGTGCTCCACTTCGCAAGGTCTTTGGCATCCTTGACCATTGACGTACGTCTTATATTTGGAGAAGAAAAAGCGGGAAAGCGCACCCCGGGCTCCGAAGCAGCACGATGAAGAAGAAGATGGAAAATAGGTCAAGAAATTGATCATAATTTTTTTTAACGCCGACGTCTGAGTAATAATCACATCTCACACTTTCATCACGAGATCTGCAGCCGTAGGTAGTTACCTTATTACGTGACTTTACCCTAATAATACATTTACATAGGTATCTATTGATAAACAGGCTGACTTTTTACCACCTGCTAAATTTTTGGAGCCATGATACTCCATGTCCATGATACTGAACTACTTTCTATACCTAAAAAAAAGTTATGAAAAATCGATAAAAAAATTTTATCCTCCCGTACAAATCTGCGCTCAGCCAAGCGGATTTTGTATGGGAGGACGAAGATTTTTATCGATTTTTCATAATTTTTTTATAGAAAGTAGTTCAGTAGGTAACATGGACTGAACTTGCTCCAAAAATTATACAGGTGGATAAAAGTCACCCCATATTTAACGGAAATCACTTAGGACAGAATTAGATTTTACCATACAAACGTAATCTAGCTTTTATTTAAATTGAATTAATTTAAATTGAATTTTTATTGAAACGACATGTCAGATTTTAGATAGATAGGTAGATAAATTATTTATTGCATACATATAACACACTACAATACATAGAAATAAAATAAAAAAACTTAATCTAAAATAAATCAAATATAGGAATGTGTGTGCTACAGTATTACAAAAGGCTGGTTCAGTATGGGGAATTGCCCGGTGAGCAAAATACTGATTTGCGGACGGATGCGAAGCGGAAGAGTTTGTTTGTTTGTTTGTTTGTTTGTTTAAACGCGCTAATCTCAGGAACTAATGGTCCGATTTGAAAAATTCTTTTTTTGTTGGGTAGTCCATTTATAGAGGAAGGCTTTAGGCTATATAACATTACGTTCCGACAACCACGCGAACGACGTCGCGGGCACAGTTTCAAATAAAGAGAAAGAGAAGAGATCCCTTTATGGGATAAGTCCGTCATTGTATATTTGCTATTTCGAATTTTGTATTTTATTTGCATATTTTTGGTACAAATAAACAAACAAAATGCATATATCTAGGCATATACATAACTGGTTTTCACAGTAAAAATATGAACTATATGTTTGATCTTCGTAAATACGAACATGTGTCGTATTACCGCTCCCAACTTCATTCGTTACCAATTCGTCAACGTCGCAACTTGCACATTCTCACTACCCTCTTTTCTATTTGAACCCGCTACTCCTGCCAACCTCAAATCTCATCTCAGAGATCTTCGTTCTTCTAACAATCTTAGTCTTTCTGCGCCAATTCACCGGAATGGTTTGTTTACACATTATTTTATCAAAGCAATGAAGCTCTGGAACGCCTTACCAGTTGATGTTCAGAAGACAACTTTTAGGGTTCCGTACCCAAAGGGTGCAAACGGGACCCTATTCCTGGGACTCCGCTGTCTGTCCGTCTGTCGGTCTGTCCGTCTGTCCGTCTGTCTGTCCGTCTGTCTGTGTGTCCGTCAGTCACAGGGCTCTATCTCTTGAACCGTAATAGCTAGACACTTGAAATTTTAACCGATTTATGTATTACTGTGGCGGCTATAACAACAAATACTAAAAATAAAAAATATTTAAAATTAAAGGGGGTCGTCATACAAGAAACGTGTTTTTTTCAGCGTTTTTAACTTGTTCTTTATAATGGCATTAACTAGATACTTGACACTTTCACCAATTATGTATTACTATGACCACAATAACAAAAAATACTAAAAATAAAATAAAGTTAAAAATTAAAGGGGGTCGTCATACAAGAAACGTGTTTCAGCGTTTTAAAACATTGTACGGTGGTACGGAACACTTCATGTACGAGTCCGACTCGCACTTGCCCGTTTATTTGTATTTATCTATTAAGTAAAGTAAATAAAAAAAAAACTCGTAAAAAGTTTTGATATACATACATATAAAAATCTTTTGCAATACCCAGTGAATTTCTTTTTTATTTGTTCAACGCTAATTGTTTGGTCACGTGTTATACTGATATGATCCGTGGTTCCATGGGAATTGGCGTGGTAAAATTTTTGTAAAACTTTACTTCTATTGTAATATTCCAACTATATTACAATCCTTTACGACGTCAATGCATTGTATGCCTTGAATTCTTTAATAATATGATTGTAAACACTTTCCTTTTAGTGTTTTATTCATTGAAAATTATTGATTTATGAATTGAATTAAGGCCGTACTTGAATTTTCCGGGGTCCAGTGCTGCCCCCATTTAAAATAAATCATTTCAAAGAAAACGGAGACATCATTTAAAATTTTGCTACTACCAAATCCTAGATAACCCTTCAAAGTATTTAATGAACTACTGTTTACAGTTTAAAGTGAGAACGTTAAGCTTCACCACGCACATTTGCGAAAAACGGCCACTTTTGGCAAATGTGCGTAGTAAAGCTTAATGCTCTCATTATAAACTGTAAACAGTAGTTCATAAAATACTTTGAAGGTTTATCTAGGATTTGATAGTAGCAAAATTTTAAATAATGTCTTCGTTTTCTTTGAAATTATTTATTTTAAATGAGGGCAGCACTGGTCCCCGGAAAATTCAGGTACGGCCTTAACTCTTTTTTTAGAGGCATCTCCACTTAACTCCACCGACAAGAGCAAGCTCTTAAATTAAAGAAGAAGAATTGAATTAATATTGGGTTAGAAAGGAGATATGATAGCAGCAGAGAGCATAGGCCTCTCTTCGTCGATGCCACCCATCTCGGTCCTGTTCTAATCTGAAGGAGAAAGCAGATATAAGCTAGCAAAATTAAAAGAAAAAAAAACCGGCCAAGTGCGTGTCGGACCATGCATAAAGTAGGGTTCCGTAGTCATTTTTGGCACCGCGCTGTTTTGCATTTCTTGCATCATCATCATCTCCCTAGCCTTTTCCCTGTTGGATATTTTTTTGGCCGCTTTTTGCGTTTCTGCGCTCTATCTAGGGAGTATATCAAAGCTGCCCGCTTTCGGGTTCTACACTCGGGCACCTCCCCCACCACACCGCACCGCGCACCTAGACCGCGCCGCGGCTCATTTTGTCTGTCGCCGCGTGTGTTTTTTTCTAGTTCTAAGTAATATTTAAATGATTTACCTATTTATTCTTCTCTGGGTGTTATTTAAACTTATTAAGCTTCATTTAGTCCTAACAGTAAAATATGTAAAAAAAACTTTTTAAGTTTATGCTGTTCTTTTGGAAAAAAGTATATATTTTTATTTTATTTATAATTTCAAAAGTATTCATCACAGGATACCCGAAACAATTTTAAATAAGAGTTTCCGCGCCTGTTTCTTTACGTGAGTGATTTGAAGTTTATAGGTCCAAGACTTTAGAAATTACAGGGGTGGGAACACCGTGTAAACGACTTTGGCGGGCTATATCTCGCAAATGGTAAAGCTGATAAAAAAGTGTTGTATCGAAACCCTACCTTATTTTCATAGTCCTTTTCAACGATACCCCACACAAGGGGGTGCACTCAAAAAAATAATTCCCCCCCCACCATTACATGTATGGGGAGGTACCCTTAAAAAGGGGTAATTTTAATTTCTTGTATTTTTTAAAATGAGATCTATATGTGAAGTATCCTCGAACCAAGTTACATGCAAATCAGTCCATAAACGTAGAAAATATTCTGCTGTGACAGACTAGGACGGACGGACGGACTGAACGATCTTATATGGGTTCCTTGTCGGACTACGGAACCCTAAAAACAGTGGCACTCCGGGCGTGCCATTATATGAAGACCACAAAAGAAGTGGAAACATGAACAATTACGTGAGGTGTCGGTTGCGGTAACAGTTTAATGTTTTTTTCCTATCTAAAAAAATGCCCAACTCGCATACAGAAGTTTCCACTTCAAAAAGAAACTAACAATTTTTTTTAACTTTTAACAAAGATTTATAATGACACTTTATATTTTGCTCTATTTATTTTTCTTGCTTTTTCAACGCTGAATAAAAACATAAGCAAAGTGTTCAAACTGGATTATTATAAAGTGGAGTAAAAATTCCCCATGCAGCACAGTCAAGTTATTTTTGGAACTTTTGTCATTGAATAAATTGGAAACCACAAAACAATGGACTTTAAAAAGTTTGTAAGCTGAAATGCTTTCCAAAAATCGCACTTAGCAGCAGCATGAATACGCAATCTTGTAGAACATAATGGCGAAGTTTTAGTTCAGGAGGACAAGGGGCATGCAGCCCCCTTAGTACAGCAGTCACGTAATTTTCTCTAATGAAAATTGTTCCGTGACGAGTAAATTTGGACCGTTTTATTTCGTGTTAGGTACATCAAACAGCATTGGGACGTTTACATGTGGACGACAATGCTTATTTCTTTTCCACCTGTCATTTAATTATAGAGTTTACTAGTTTTGGGATGAATGAAAAATTAGAAAGTAAACTAATTTCCACGTGTAAGATGATGTAAAATGACTACTACTTTAAACAGTCCCCTTGCCCTAACTTCTAACTTTTTGCTGAACTTTTCCATATAACTTTTATTTTGAAATAATATGTCAGAATATAGCAGTATTTCGTAATTTTGAAAAAATTCAATAGTATAACTAGTTTTGGTCAGTCAAAATACGATCCTGAAAGAAAATTTAAGGGTGTAGAAATTTTCGATACTGTCAGGTCAAATATGATATAACACAATATATTCTCTTTCAAGTTCATAATTTGACTCTAGATATATGCAATTTCTTTGAAATTACAAAATATGGCCGAAAGCTAATATGTCGTTTCAAAATAAAAGCTAGACTACGTTTTTATGGAAAAGTCTGATTCTTTTTAGGGTAAAGGCACTCTTAACTAGTCGATTTGTGAGCTGTAGACCTCGCATAGCTGATGACAGAATAAATGATCACCGAATATCGATTAAATGGTGGTTAGTATTTAAATATAATGCAAGCGTAACATTATTGAGAAAGTACTCAATGTAACAGCTCAACAAATGTGAAAAGTCCTTGTTTTGAAATTTTAATTGGACCACAAAGAACGGGTCGCGCCAAGCCGCAGTCTGGATTGTGTAAGTCGCACCCATTCATCATAAACCATTATTCTTGAAATTAAATAATAGGAAATATATATCTTATGAGTCCCTTTACCCTAGACTTTCAAACAACGACAAATTCCCGAAATCTGTTATATTGTTTTAAAATAAACGCTAGTATACGTTTATATTCTGATTCTGTCTATGGTAAGGGGACTCTTAAGGGTCCAGTCCTTATTTTTAGTGATTTTGACTGCTTTTTCGGAGCTGATTGGAGCCAAACTATCTTAGTAACAATATGTTATGATATGTTAAATTGAAGTTTATTTACGCATAAAAAGTGAATAAGACAATTTATTGATTTTCATTGTAATAGTTTGTTTAATTCCAAATAACCTGAGACGTGTTTCAATTTTTTGCGGTGCGCGACGGTCATGTATTTGTTGTTTACACGGAATTTAAAATATGAAGTTGTGTATAAATTACAGAGAAATAAAGACAAAGGAAAATCCTAAAAAGTGAATGAAAATGATTTTAGTAATTTTTTTTTAATTCATTCAAAAACTTAGTTAAAAAGTTTAAACTTTGAAGAAATTATAAGCGAATACGTCTTCGGATTTCTTGCGCATAAGACTGAGTTAAAAAATAAAAAATACACATATATTAAGATTGATTCATGCTTAAACACGTACAATAAATAAATAAAAATAATTTGTCTTTTGCAAAAAGATAGAAAAATTTAAAGTTCTCCGAAATTCTCAAATAAATATGGGGACGAAAACACTGATAAGGTAGACCGCTCGCTGCGCTTCTGAATTTGTCTAAATTCGTCTCCCGAGTGCATGTACAATACAGCGCAATGCGTGTGTGTAGATAGAAAATATAGATTCGGGTGTTCAATAAAAAATTCCCACGGTCGAAGACTGCAGTCTTAAATTAAACGATAAGTACTATGGTTCGTAAGGTCTAATATCTGATTTATCTCTTTAACTTTTCTAAAATGGTTTATCAATACTACGTGTTATAATCGAAAAAAATATCATCTTTTTTTAAAATGTAGGTACTCGTAAATAGAGATTTACGAGTTTGAAGTTTGAGATTTAAAGAAAATATGACGTTTATTAACAAAAAACTTGTCATAGATTGAATACGTGTTAATATGTACCTATGTCTTCTTCGTCTAAGCGCGTTCCCGGTTGCATACTCAGCTGTTCTGCTTCGGAGCCCAGGGTGCGCTTTCCCGCTTTTTCTTCTCCAAATTTAACATGCATGTCAATGGTCACCCAAGGATGCCAAAGACCTTGCAAAATGGAGAAGAAATAGCCGGAAGTATTATAAATGATTTGGCTATAGTTTTACGACCGGCCGCCTGCCTGACGTCAACCCTCTTTGGGAACCCTCATTAATATATATGTACCTATGTATGCACTGAAAAACCTCTTTGTATAAATATTACAATTTAAGGGCGAGCATCATACGACAAATGAGTGCGAGATCGCAGAGGTCCTCAGAGTTTGAATGTCCACGATAAATTAAACACGAGGTACGTAGCACACAAATATGTAAATTGCTCTTACTTGTTTCAGTTTGTCAATAAACATAATTACAACATGTGTTTATGTATGTTTAATTTTATGTCTAAACGCAAAGATTATTTGTAAAGTTATTTAATTGTACGTGTTATGTTGTGTTCATGTATCTATCTAGCAGCATGTATCTATAGTAGGAGCCGGCTAGGTAGTGACCTAACACACCCGAACACCTACTTGAAATTTGCATTTTTGGGTCGGTATCAATGCCTAATAGGTAAATCCAATAAATTCGTAGTCTTTCTATGGTACATTTTGATCAAAATATCGTAATTTAAGGTAAGTGAGTTCCGCCAAAATGGCCGACACCCATTATGTCAACTGACCTGACATTGACAGTAACTGCGAGTGACGTTGCGTACGTATAGGCGCCATGTTAGTATCGCCATTATACGATAATAAGCGATTTAAAATGTATTTTTGTACACTATAAAGATCACGAAACAACAAATATATGACGGTCTTAATCGGTTTGTAATATTTTTTCTGATTTTTGGGGAAGTGTTCATGACCTAGCCCGTTGTGCAACATCCCCTTTCGTGCTATGAAAGGCACGCTAATTCATTGTTCTCGGATGCCTTAAGTATAAGATGGCACTCGTCAAGCTATGTCAGTTGCCTTTAAGCAGCTTACAAAATCTGAAACCAATGTTGGTCATTGTTGATTGAGAAGCTGCCTAACAGTGGCAGCTACAGTTCCTGGCTGCCACTGTTGCTACCTACACCCTCAAAAAATAAACCACAATCACAATTAATGCAAGACTAGCGACACATTATGAACACTTCAGTGGCCTACTTTTCACTTCTTACACTTCCCTATGAGGAAGATCTATTAAGGGTTACAGATGCCTTCCAATTCTTACCAACCATTTGATCACCGTTGTATTTGTATTGCTTGTAACTTGTATTTATTAACACAATAGTAAAATGTTAACAAGAACAACTAAACCAATAACTAACTGCGGTGAATTCCGCACCGCTATAGGTGCTTTAATATCCACTCGCAGATTACCCCGCCGCAACCCGGAAATTACGGACGACCTAGTCAATAAGCTATAGTTACAACACAAAGCTACAAACACTAGCCGCGTGGTTCCTGGCACAGTAGAATACAACCACTCCAAGTCTTACTGTAGATGTCGTAGAAGGCGACTTTGGAAACAAGCTGAACAAATCTTATAATATAAAAATCAGTGAGACCTCTCGCACCCGCCTGGCTATCGTGGCTAGTGCCGTTCCCGTTCCCCAGATTTCCGGGAACGTTCCCGGGAATGTTCCCTAAAAATGGAAATGTCAGGTAAAGTTGTAATTTTATTTATCAGACATATTTTTTATGCCTGCAACTTGATATGGTTATAATCCAATATGCCGTAACATTCCCTAGAAATACGGAAAAGTTCCCTGGGAACGTTCCCTAATTCCCAAATTCCCGGGAATTTGAGACCATTCCCGGGTACGGCACATCACTAGCGTGGAGAAGTGCAGGCCAAATCCTCTGACTGCCCTAGCTTACCTAGGCTGTTTGATAAGTACCCGTTTATGGAAAAAAAAAAACTTTTTTTTTGTATATATGCATTTAATTTTCTACGTAGTCACCTTTTAACTCTATACATTTGTTCCACCTATACTCAAGCTTCAATAAACCATCCAAAAAGTATGATTTTGGAAAGTCATTAAAATAGGCCTCTGTGGCGGCAATGACTTCGTCATTTGATCCAAATCGCTTGCCACCGAGCCATTTATTTAGGTTGGGAAACAAAAAAAAATTGCATGGGGCCAAATCTGGAGAATACGGGGGGTGAGACAATAGTTCGTAGCGTAACTGTGCTAATTTAGCCGTCACAACTCTGGACGAATGAGCCGGGGCGTTGTCGTGATGAAACAGTACTTTTTTCTTTTTTAAATGGGGTCGTTTGTCCTTCAACACGGCGTCAAATTCATCCAATAAATTGGCATAGTACTGCGCTGTTATTGTTTTTCCCTTTTCTAAATAGTCAATATGTATAATACCCTGCGAATCCCAAAAAACGGTCGCCATGACCTTTCCAGCCGATGGGACGGTTTTTGCTTTCTTTGGAGCAGGTTCAGCCGGTAAAATTCACTGCTTCGACTGCTCTTTCATTTCCGGGGTGTAGTGGTGGACCCACGTTTCGTCCACGATCACGAAACGACGCAGAAACTCCTTCGGGTTAAGTTTGAACACGGCCAAACACTGCTCCGAAGTAGTCAGTCGATTCCGTTTTTGCTCCTCCGTGAGCAAACGCGGCACCCACCTCGCCGATACTTTCTTCATACCCAATTTTTCTTCTAATATGTGTTGTACCCTCTCGATTGAAACATTTACAGCATCAACGATTTCTCGAAGTTTAATTCGGCGGTCGGCTAAAACGATATTTTCAATTTTCTTAACCATATCGTCTGTAGTCACCTCAACTGGCCGGCCTGGGCGATCCTCATCAAAGACGGTTGTTCTCCCCCGCTTAAACTCGTTATACCAATATCTGACGGTTGTCATAGAAGGAGCACATTCATGGTAAACCACTTGCATTCTTACTTTTATTTCATCACATGTTTTTCCTTCCAAAAATAAGAATCTAATTACAGACCGATACAGTTCTTTCTCCATTTTAACAATTTTAAGTTCACGCCTTCACTGAATCGTTGTCAAATGAGAAAAAAAACAAAAGAATGCCATTTTTTTTAAAATTTTCCCTCCTCTGAAATATGGCTTAAAAGGGTGGTATACTTATTTGCGGCCAGTGATATTAATATATTTAGAAAACGGGTAGTTATCAAACAGCCCTCGTAATATATGGCTCTGGTAGTACAGAGAGGGTAGTGCTCCTGCAGTGGAGACTAAAAAAGACCTGATGACGATGACAACACAACAATCATTCTATATCTCGAAGAGAATAGAGAATCTTAAGAATCCCCTTACCTTAGACTTTCCCATGTAAACTTAGTCTACGTTTCATTTTTAAACGACATGTCAGATTTCGGTAAAAAGAAATTGCGTATATCTAGGGTTATAATTTTGATTTTCACAGTCAAAACATGTTATGGCGGCTAATAAGAGTTTCTCATTCCAAAACCTGTATTTTATAGCTAATTAAAGATAAAATATTACCACAAGCTATAGGTACTTACTAAAAATCCGATGTCTAGATGGTCGGTTTGCCCGCGTTCGCTAGGCATATTGCTGGCTTCCTGCCAGAGCATACCAGGGAAGACCGTGGAACGACACTTAAATTTTAGATTTTTATACAGACAACAAAGTGTATGTAGCTAGTTTACATATTAATCTGTTGTTACAAAGAATATGCCTTACAAATACAATTTATGATGAATAAATATTATTATTTTCTCGGATTTGTTATTTTTTAATATTTAACGACATACTGTCGGCATACTGTCGCTCGTCTGTTAGAATTTAGTGCCCTTGATATATCTTTAAAAGGTCAATAATAAATAAATAAATAAAGACATCAGTCATTTTCTTAAAAACTAACGTGTGATAACTCCATAATTAATTTAAACCGGTAAACTCACGTGATATAGTCGGAAAAAGCCGATCAGATTTCGATCGATGTAGGCAAACTCAACCTTCTCTTTTTAGATTTCATATTATTGTGCTAATCTAGTCCATTAGTATTAAAATTTAATATAATAATGGACTCGTAAAACATGTTCAGCTTTTCAATAATAAGTTTAAAAAGATTATTTTAAGAGAATATATAAGCAGAAAATAAGTAATCCCTTAGTAATTTTGGATATAAAACATTTAGGTAACTCAACAACACCTACGTCGAACAATCATGAATAATAGAGCTTTCGAAAGAACTAAAGTGCTGCGACAAACGAGGGAGAATTCTTGTCATTTGTCTTCTGACATATATCCTAGGTGAAGTGATATATTTGACGTATGTGTTTACTTATAATATATCGGAGTGGATGGCGTGGAATAACAGTAAATATAATCGAATTTAAAGTATTAGATACTATTGCAAGTATGCATTGCTAGAGTCAACGCTTTCTACCTATACATAGCTTCAGTACTTCTATGCTGGTCTGGGAAAAAAGAAAAAACTTTAAATGTACCAGCTGCTTCTTTTCCCTCGCAGATCGTAGAAGCCTATCGAGGGAATGGATGAAAATGCAAATCTTCTCCATAGGCGATGCGGCTAGCAACCCAACACAATTTTGATTCCTTTTTCCACCTTATCGCCCACCATCACGCTAAAAGAGTAGCTAGACCCAAAATGCTCTGTCTGCCCCATTAGGGATACAGATGTAATAGTATGTATGTATGCATGTATATATTAGCCGTGTGGTTCCAGGCAGAGTAGAACCACTCCAACTCTTCCTTTGGATGTCGTAGAAGGTGACTTAGGAAATACAAGCTCAATAAAGCTTATAAACATCAATGAGACCTCTCCAACCCGTCTGGCCAGCGTGGAGAGTGTAGGCCAAATCCTCTGACTGCTCTGGCTAATATATGGCTCTGGTAGTACAGAGAGAGTCGTGCTCCTGCAGTGGAGACTAAAAAAGACCTAATGATGATGATGTATGTTATATAGCATCAGATTGTAGAATTTAATGAATTTTGATAATGTAACCAATCACTGCGTTATAAAATTCCCAGGTTAGACGAGGAAGCTTTGATCAAAAATATTAGATAACTCTTTACTTACAAATACAATTCACTGTGAAGTCTCTCCTTGATTGAACTAAACAAAATAAGAGCTCACCGCCAGAAGTGCGCTCTTATTTGGTTTTTGCGCCGACCCGATATTTAGTTTTATTGTTCATTCGAAGCGGGGAAGGTATATAATAGGTAATAAGGTACCTAAAAGTGAAATAATGCTGATGCATTAGTTTGTTGTTGTTTGTAAGTCATACAAGACACATGTCACTTTTCATAGGTAGCCAACATTTTTTTTCACTTGATAGAGATTGCGTTTTATACATACCAGTCAAAATTGTTTAGCCTTAAATATAGTGTCCTAGCAGTTGGGTAAAGTCCACCCCCTAATTTTCCCACCCATTTCCTATTTTTATGCATAAAAAATAAACGACAAAAACTAAAGGTGTCGTCCCTTACGATAGCGTTATAAATCTTGTGCAAAACGTACGGAACTCTTTCTGTGCAGTTCCAAATCACACTAGGCTGGTTATTTAGTTAGATAGTTAAATACTAAGAGACTGTGCGCTTACTGGATTGTCATGTGGTCACCCGCCACATGACAATCCAGTAAGCGTAGGCTTACTAGTGTAGTTCTTGCCGTTATACCAATGCTAATCCCTTTTGTGTCAATGCTAATCCCTTTTGTATCAATGTGATCCGTTATGTTACGGGTTTTTGCTACTGACTGATATATTTTTCATTCTACTTCATTTTCAACAATTGTATTTTGGTTACAATAAAACATGATTTTTGTTTCTTTTTAATGTTTAGAAACCAAAATAATAAATTTTAAACCAGACATAGGTAGATAAAATGTGTCAATAATACTTATTTATACATCTATCTTTAGGTGCTTCTGAATATGCAAAAGTGGCGAAAAAAATTGCCTTTTTATAAAAAGTTAAAAATGATTAGGTATATCTACGACAAAATGCATGTAACAGGTTTTTAATTTATTTTTTACTATGTAAGAGTTTGTCCCAATAAGATTCTTCGTAAATAATACGTTGAAAAAGATGTATTTCATATCACCAGTCAGTCTCTATAAGCAATTGCCATACTTACTTGCATGTGTACATATAGGATCTTTCAATGTACTTACATATTGTGATTGCCAGTTGATACATTTACTGAATCGAATGTGTTATTTTGTAGTCTGAATGTTATTAGAATAATAAATACATATATCAAAGTATCAATCTTTATTGTAGAAAATATAGTCTGCCATTAATATTACATGCAAAGAAAACAGAGCTATAATATGCCTTGCTTACCACGTATGTGAAAACATTATTTAACCTACCTTTATTTCAGATTAAAATTATATTAATATGCTATGTTCTACGAAATATGGTTTTCATAAATAATTTCATCGAAAAATTAAGTTAAAACAATTTTTTTCATTATATTATTATCTCCAAATTCTGGTTACAAAAATCATCAAGCAGCTCAGAACTTTTGGTAGCCCAAAGGACTTAACATGTCGACAGTAAAATTTTCTTTCTTTAGGGATTAAAAAAAGCAAAGCAAAAAAACCACGTCAACTTAAGATTTTCGCTAAGATGATAAATAACATTAATTAAGTACAAAATTTCTTAAACAAAAATAATTATCGGTAAGTAATAAAGCAATTTCCAAGCCATCTATAGTTGTTCAGAAACGATCCTGAGGATAAACTTCCATGAACTTAGTAAGTTGTTTATTTATCAAGATACAGACTTAGACAAATAAGAGAAGTTTCTTCTATCTCTATAAAACACTGTGTAAATAAATTACAGTTTGTTAAACAAACATAATCTACGACTTCATTTTCTGATGGGATTTAGTTTTAGGTAGTTAAAAAGGTCTGGCTTGAGCTTGGCGCGGGTCCCTCTTAAAGGTTTGTATACTTAGACATGTCATAATTTAGGTACATTGGTACATACTAAATTTACAAATTGACATTATTTTAAATTTCGTAATTCTTATAATTCAATTTAATTATGACATAATAAACAATGTAATCTCTGTCCATCTATATAACTAATTTTAAGTTTTTAGTTTGTTAATTGACGTCTTTGGAGAAAACGTGCAGTGCAGTTTGTTGCCGCTTCTTCTGCACTTGCGCCTAGGAAGCGGCGTAAACTTAGCTTTAAGTAACGATTTGACATCAACATTTGTGCAAAACAAAACAAAGTGACTATTATTAAGAGATATTATAAATATCCTATGATAATAAAGATATTTTGAATTTGAATTTGAATTTGAATTAGTGGACATTGACAGAAAATGAGATCGGCAAATCCGACTCACCTGGAGAAGGTACGTGGAATCTCCTCGTTCTTAAAAATTTCTCAGTCCCTCAAGACTAAAGCCAACAATCAATATGTGCTACCTACCAGTGCAGCAGTGATAACCTATATCTCTAAAATGTGATCTGTTACTACGATTCTCATGAGAAGACTTAAGGTCGCTCAAAGGGCTACGGAGAGGGCTATGAATGTCTTCGTGATCGAAACTAAATTAATGGAATTCGTATAAGAACAAAGGTCGCTGGCATAGTTATTGAAGTGGCAATGGGTGGAGCACATTACGATTATCACTGTAGCAGAACAATTCTCAAACGGAAACTACTTACCGGCAAGCGCCACTTAGGATATCCACCTACTAGGTGATGAGATGACCTAAGTAAGATGACATGAAAACTATTCGCGGTTAGTATTTGCATACCTAGCTTTTATTAAACTACAAAGAGCTTCCTTTATAATCATATTACCAAGGGATATGTGTGTGAACCAACAGAGCCACATACATTATAATCAATTCTTACAGAAGCACATACAACATATCGGTCGTCGTCAGAGTTGGCAGCTAGAATATTCTCACTAGAAAATAATTTTAATAATAATATAAAAATAACGATAGTCATAATGGGGTTGCAAATGACCACATTGGTCCGAGATTTTGATGTAGAAAGCAGCGCTATTTATTTCTAGACTTTTTTATTAGCCAGACTGAGCGTTTATGTAAAAACTCCTTTACACTACTTTATAAATTGGTTTCTTCAAAGTGCGCGACGGGTGTCAAGAATTGGGTCACCGTAAGGCTAAATTGCTGGGTGCTAAAACAAATCCAAATGTCGCACCTCATTTTTCGACCCATTCCATTTTCTGAGACAGACCGTAAATATAAACTTTCTTTATTTTTCATTTAAGCAAATTGGCAGTTAATACATTTAAGATTAGATTATTTTCATTAAACGTTTTTCGAACCCAAACGCGGTTTTTAATTCGGCTGTCAATAGACATTCGGTTTTGCTCTGCAGTAGTCGGATCATCATCCGTTCGGATAATGGAATCGGTCTACCGAGCCGCAAACGGGGCCAAAGTATTTCAGATTTAATTGCCGTTTCGAATACCTTATGGAGCGATCTACATATTCTTTCCCTTTTTACTGTGTAAAAAGGAATGTTGCTAAGTATAGCGAACGCTTGGAAAATAGCAAGAGGTGTAATTTTAGCCGGTTGAAAACGATCTGACATGTTTAAACTAAATCCGATCCTGTCCTGATCAAATAATCGTAAGCCAAATCGAATGTCTATTTCCAGTTAGATTAGAAATTTTCACAGAACATTTTGACGAATCTAAAAGCGCTCTTTGAGTGTTTATTACATATGTATAAAAAGGTTAAAAAGGTTTTAATATTCGGATCACGTAACATACTTTTGGAGTGTCGTCGAGTTAAGATGCAAGGGAGGGCCGGTCAAAAGAATTTTCCACTCAAGGCACTTTTTATCAAATTGACGCGAGCAGCGAAACACCAAACCGATTTTAAAGGACTGCTAAGACGTATTTGATAAGGGCCTTTGTGTTTTAATGAGCCTGAGAAATACTGACTTGAAGCTGTATTGTATGTTTTAACCTCTACCAGTACGAGAGTGGTCTCAACGTTAACTTGTTGTTCTTAAAAAAAATATATGCTCAAGCCTAAACAAAAACCACGTTGGATAACGTACAGACCACTTAGGGATATAAATATGGAAGAGTTTAATAATGATTTGAATTCTATAGTATGGGAGGATTTATTGTGTAATAATGTGAATGACTCGCTAACTGCTTTTAATAAACAAATATATCTTTTGTTCGATCGTCACGCTCCTATCCTACATTAGAGAACAGAGTTATCCATGGATTACCCAAACTATAAAAGACATGATGCGATTACGAGACAAAGCGTATTCCAAAAGTCGTTTAACAAAACTTGACAAAGACAAAGAAGCCTATAAAGAATTAAAAAAACTTGTCAATGTAGCTTTATATACTGAAAAGTCAGCTTATTTCCGCTATATAAATTAACCAAAATTTAAAAAATACTCGTATTCTTTAAAACAAAATATTGATTTTCATAAACAACATACTGAACTGCCTCAAAATATTAGTAATCCCGATAACATTAAGCGATACTTCCTAGATGTCCCTGGTAACTCTTCTCTTGATATGTCACAACTAATGAACTTTTGGTTTAATAGATATGGGCCGTCAGTATTTAATTTGCAGCAGGTTGATGAAGCAACGATTTTTGATATTATTAAGAAAATAACGACTAACGCTGAAGGTGTTGATGGCATAACTTGTAATATGATTATTTTAACATTACCGCGTACTCTGCCGGTCATTACTGCTTTAGTTAACATGTCAATCAAAACTGGAGTCTTTCCAGACCTATGGAAAAGTGCGGTTGTACAGCCACTTCCGAAGGTAAACAATCCTCAACAATATAAAGATCTCCGCCCAATTATTATGTTAGTTGTGTGCAAGCATTAGTGGATTACTTAAATGCAAATAACATCTTACCTTCAAAGCAGTGTGGATTTCGTGCAGGTAGAAATACAACTACTGCTCTCCTGAATGTGGTGGATGATATTTTAGCCGGGAAAGACGTGGGTGAAGGGTCTATTCTGGTATTATTAGACTATACGCGTGCCTTTGACACAATAAATTCGACATTACTTATAGCCAAACTTGCATATTATAGAGTTGATGGTCCCTCGTTAAAGTGGTTCTCTAGTTATCTGACTGGTCGGCGTCAACGTATAGTAGTTTCCTGCAGTGATGGTAACAAACTGTTTTCTGAAAATGTTCCTGTGAATGAGGGTGTACCTCAGGATTTAATATACCTAATATAATGTACCTTTACTTTTTATCCTGTATACTGCAGATTTGTCTAGCGTTATACATAACACTGAAGATCATTTATACGCGGATGATGCTCAGATTTACCAAATGTTCAAGCTCTGTGACACAAATTTAATAGTAAATATAATAAACGAAGACCTAAGTCGTGTAGCTGAGTGGTCAGAAGCAAATGGTTTGATCTTAAATCCATCCAAAACCAAATTTCTTATTTTAGATACTAAAACTCAAATTTCAGATATTAAAAGTTACAAACCAGATATAAAGATACAAGATGTACAAATAGAAGAGGTTACCGAAGCTAGAAATTTAGGGGTTGTGATGGACAGTCACCTTCAGTTCGAAAAGCATGTACATGATGTTGTTAAAAATTGTTACTTTAGGTTAAAAGTGTTGTACCAAATTAAAGAACATTTAAGCGTAGAGTGTCGAATATATCTGTGTGAATCTTTGATATTATCTAAATTAAATTACGCTGATATTGTAATAGGCAGCTGTTTACTAGCTCGTACTAAGAAACTGATACAGCGTGTACAGAACAGCTGTGCTAGATACTGTTTCCCCATCCCTCGTAGAGCTCATATCACTCCCTACCTTAACGATAATAATCTTTTAAATATAGAATCCCGGCGTACTTTCCACTTTGCAGTATTACTTTTCGGTGTAATTAAAAAGAAAACTCCTCCATACCTTTTCAATAAGTAAAAATTCACGCAACGCGCACGAGTACCTGATCGTTTAATTTACCCCACATATAAGACTGCTGCATTCCGTGGCAGTTTCAGATATGCTGCGACACGATGCTGTACCGATATTCCACCTCCCATTAGAAATTCACCTACAGTTAAAACCTTCAAAAATAACTTTAAATCATACATCCTTAACGTCCAAAGATCCTAAATTTCGCTGCCTATTCTGTCTATTCTGTCATCCATTTATACTTTTTCAAATATACCTATGTGTAAGATTGCTCTCGAGGTCCTCAGTATTTAAAGCAGTTCAACATCATATCGCCTTTATAAATTTTTATTTAATCTTTTTTATTTTTTATTTTATTGTATTATTATTATGTTCTTAAATGGCGTCCGCGGAAGACCAGCGTCGCGGCTCACACCCGACATATGCTGAGCGGAGACCACTTTGGTAGATAGATTTAAGTTTAGTGTCTAGATTGTATGTGATATATGTCTACCAAATAAACGAATTTTCTTTCTTTCTTTCACCTCCATAAATAGAAAACGTATATTTTCCTGAAAGTAGGTAAAACTAACAGACTATAACCAAAAAATAGTAGTTGCATTAAAATACTAGAACAGGACCACTCCAAGTCTTCCCGTGGATTTTAGAGCCGGCGACTTGGGCTTAGGCTTAAGCTAAACAAAGCTTAACATCAATGAGACGTCTCCAACCCGTCTGGCCAGCGTGGAGAGTGTAGGCCAAATCCTCTGGCTGTTCTGGCCAAGTATGGCTCTATAGAGAAGGTCTTGTTCCTGCAGTGGAGGCTAAAAAGACCTGATAATGAAGTACTTAAAACTTGAAATAATTGACTTCTTTATTTTCAAATGATCACATTAAATTTAATATTTTATCTAAGTTACTTTCCTTTATTTATTTAAAGATCATTAAAAGTTTCAAACGAATCGTTTACCTCAATTAAATAATTCACCGAAGTGTACTTTACAACTTCGGAATCGATAACACTTAAGTCCACAAACTCACCCGATACAGAGTGATTAAAGGAACCGCTACATTCTGGTCACCCCATGTTTGATCAGACGGCAGTCAAGGGCCGCTAAGAAAATATTTCTTAATGGAGACATATCGAGAAGGAGTGTCCTCAGTAAACATACCACCCCTAGGGTAAAAGTATTGACATCAGTAGGAATAGAAAACTCAAGAGATCGTCGATTGCAACGAAAAACTTTAATACGCGAGCGACAGTGTCCAGTGACAGTTCGCGATACTTATCGGTGATCGTTAGTGACAGTCGGCGACCGTTGAGCTGATCGCGACCGACAGCGACAGTCGCGTCTCGAGGCTCTTCGCGACAGTTGGCGACAGTTCACGACTGGTCGCCGACCGTCATGTCACCTTGCGAGCTCGCGTTGATACACAATCGTCTAGTTACATTAAATATGTCATTCATTATACATAATTATACTTGTAGTTTTGTCTTCTTTTATTATGAACCCAATATAGGTTTTGGAGGAATCGTAGGTCCTTTATATTTTAGACCACACCTAATATCAACCGCAATAGAATAAAAAATCTACCTTCGGTCATTTTCTATTGATTACACATTATCTATTTTAAATATATTGGGTCATGAAGATCAATAGCAGACTGTTTATAACATTCTTTTAAAAATGATTATTATATTAGTGATTAATATAAGAGTCCTCGTGCGATCGTTTAGTGCAGCCTATATAGTGCGGATGCTTGCTTTGGCGTAAGATCAATGCTGATTTTAATATGTGCTCCGTATAATAGTTGTATTTAGTCTATTCCTATCCGTAGGGACCATTTTTTGGCTCTCCGATATTTTTTAAAATTTTTGTTTTGTATTGTAAAAGCTGTTGGCTCCCCTTGAAAATCAATAAATAAAAAATTTGATTAAAACCTTGACAAGGGCACATAAAAATCAATGTATTATCTACTGAAATAGGTGATCTATGAGCAGAAGTGTATCACCTCGGAATATTACGGAACTTTCATTCTGATATATCACGGACGTGTGTAATAAAATATGTAAGTAAGTGCAACTTTTCTCATAATACAATTGAGTATTAGTCTCTAGATAATATAAGAAACGTTATTCTAAAATAAAAGGGAATAAAATACATGTAAAGGTGCTCCTACACTGCTGTAAGAAATGTTTACAAACATTTTTTTTACAAAATAAAAATGTTTTAAGTATAACATAAAAATAAAATATTTTTATACTTAAATAATTATAACTATTTTTATACAATTATTTTATATAATATATTTTAAATAATAATACTTATTTGCAAATGTTTACTAATGTTTGTAAACATTTTATTAACTGTGTAGGAGCACCGTAAACGGGACATAGTAACCGCGGTATATACTGACATAGTAGCTACCGATTTAAGAAGCACCGATTTTTATGTTAAATTCATTAAAAGTCTGTACTATTTAAATTGGTTGATTACTCACCATATGACTCATTTAAGAAGGCAGATTTTTTTATGAATACGGTGGTTATATTAATTAACTAATTATTTACACCATCTTGAAAAGTTCAGGTTCACTTGCAATAAGGACCTTTAAGTGTTCCTAATTACTAAATAATTATATACTTGAAGATATTTAGAAGATTTGATTGACAATATAATCTTTACTTGTCAAAGTCCTTACTTAACACATTGCAGACACAATATTTTTTTGTTTGTTGGTCGACAGGTGGGTTACCATGGCATTAAAAAACTTCCGATTAAAACCAAGTATATTATTTATTAATTTTCTTGTCAATATCACTGAAACCATAACAGCCGTTACATATTGTTGCTTCAATATTGTTTGAAGCCTACCTTTCAGAATGTTGGTTTTCCCGTAAAAATAAATTTGTGTAGAGCATTGTCGCTTCCTGAACAAGCGGACAGCTTCCGGCATCGATCGCCATGGATATACCTATTGACTCCATAACACTGCCTGTTACATATAGATGTGATACACAATAGATAGTTGACATTTTAAGTAAAATCACAAAGGTTTATCAAAATTTTCTTGTTTTCATGTCCTAGTTTTTTAAATAGAAATGATTACAAAACAATTATTACATACCATTTTATCCCAATCCGTTTTGTGATTTTTAGGGTTCCGTAGTCTACAAGGAACACTTATAGTTTCGTCATGTCCGTCCGTCCGTCCGTCCGTCTGTCCGTCCGGGCTCGTACTCCGCCGCTACTGCACCGATTGTCACGAAAATTGGTAGAGAGATAGATATTGAAGTTCCAAAAGTTGGTTTTTAAAATTATGAAAAAATGATTTTTTTCTGCACCTCTCCCATACAACGAAAAGTGAATTTAAAAAAATAAATTGGACTAACCCCAACGTGTTGGGTATCGTTGTAAAGTTCTTTTAAAATGCAACAAAAACTGCTTTGAAACTATGTAGATCAAACCCCCCAGTCTTGAGATAATCTAATACAAAGTTAAAATTTGAGGTGTCCCCCACCGTAACTTTTGAAATATTACTAAAATAATTCTGAAAAAAATGTGGTATATACCTCAAAGTATGTACTTTCAATTAAAACTATAGCGGTCTCGGTATCATAGATAGTTATTTTTTAATACGTCATAAATCGTAAACCGCAATTTACCTTTAGAACTTTTATATTATGTTACTTGCTCTACGGAACCCTTCATTGGCAAGTCCGACTCGCACTTGGCCACTTTTTTAAGTTAATGTAGCTAAGTAATTTCTTTCAGGCAACCTCGTTTATAACAATCATTAATAAACATGTAGATGACATGACAATTTTACATAGCAATTTTAGTTCTTTACAATCTCATTACTGAAAATACTTCTATGTGCTTGTATAAATACGAGTAAATCGTTCAGTATATTTTTTCTTTTTTTTTAAGTAAATATCATCTATACACTATCCGAGAAAACAATTTTTTTTTTGATAAACTAAAAAATTGTGATATCTCTGAAGATAACATATGTACGTAAGTTACTTTATCTTGCTAATCCATATTATATTATGTCAGTGCTGTAACAATATTATTCCGCTTTTTGCGCCGTTTAGACACTCAATAACAACCCCATGGTACAAGAAATAAAGACTATTATGAGTTAACATTGGTTGTGAACGTGATAGGAATGTACGCTTCGATATATAAGAGTTTTCTTATGTTTTATCTCGATGACATCTTCTGATGCTCTTTTATAGAATAATAGAGTATTACTGGTAATATTACTTTCATTTAAAAAAAATATATAACTAAAGTATTTAAATAAAATAATTTCGTCTTAAGTAAATTGTAAAAGCAAATCAAGAGAAGGATAACCCAGGGATTCTTCTCAATCGGCTTTCTATGGTCTACCCGCTAAGGATCAAAACGTTATAGTATGTATACTAATAAACGTAGTATATTATTACTCTGTGCTAATAATAATATTTTTAAGACAATAGTTGCCATTTTGCTCTTAAAATAAATTATGGAAACACGATCCAATTCAGTTATAACGCCCTCCGTGGCGGACTAAGCCCTCCAACTTGTCCTAGCTGGGATTGAACCTAGGTTAGGTTCAATTCCAGCTAGGACAAGTTGGCCTTTTTTTGGCTCTTGGAAGTTTATCAAATTTCTTATGTATTTACAATAAAATATAGTATCGTTGAGTTAGTATCTCATAACATAATTTTCAACTCAATCATAAGAAGAAAACAATTAAGTACATAATTATTGATATAAAAAAAAAAAACAAAAAACCCGACTGCCTGATACAACATGAGCGGGATGGGATTATTTTATTATGTGGATTTTTAGCATTTCTTATTCTAAATAATATTTAAATATAAGTCATACATATGTTTGTAATCCTTTCTTTTGATATCCCACTCGATACAATTTAAATTAAAAAAGCATATCATTTGGCGCCAAAAATCCGCCGTTATTTTATTTTATATACCCAGTGGCCATCTCACAATTAAGACGAATCTAACGACACCTGTAAAGCTAAAATTCAGCAAGCCATTTAGGCTGCAGAGCGTGCCAAAGAAATTTACATACATATACACATACCTACATATAGACACTCGAAAAATATTACCCTCCTTCTGGCGAAGTTGGGTAACAAGTTTAAAACTTACTTTGGGGATAGCTTAATCTGTGTAATTTGTCCTTGTCTATCTATTTATCAATAAAATAAAAAATAAATCCATATCAATCCCCTTACCCTTATTATGAGCTATGAAGAACGCAGTTAGGAATCCCACTTAGAACCTCCCCCTCTCTTATTTTATCAAGGGTAGAAATAAATTTTGTTGAAATGTAATTTACAGCAATGCAATGAAATGAACCACCTAGTTAGTGATCTATGTAGCATTCCGACTATCTAAATAGGCAGTAGACTAGACAAACAGTAATTGTTTGTCTGATATCACCGGTAATCGATTGTAACTCTTATTACTAAATACATAAGATTGTTAGTGATTGTTTGTAAAAGTTGACAAAATTTGTAAAACTATAGAGTGCGATGAACTGGGGTTATGAGAGGGGTCGCGTATGAAAATTTTGTTTGGAATGGAATTGATTCATGCATGATTTGATATTATTTATTGAAGTTGTTCTGTCTATATTGCTTTTGTGTGAAACTGGTCTAGTTTTGATATCCATCATATTGGATAGGTACAAATAAATAGTATATGTTTTATTTTAGCACACTCAACTTTTGACTTTTTCTATGCTCACCAATAGGTTGGTACAGCTATTTTGTATATAGTTGTGTACATGTCAAAAGGTGAATTATTACGAGCTTTTATTTAGTTTTATCTGTCCCGTTGTCTGTATGTCCGTAATCAAATCTTGCAAGCTCAATCAGACCTATTTCCCATTATTCGATGGAGCTGAAACTTCACATAGGTATTTATGTATGTTAGGTGACAATGCAATATCATGGTACTAATGACCTGATGTCATGATGAAGCCGGAAGATGGCTATGGCATCTCTGTGATAAAAATGGGATCCGAAACTATGTATTAAGAGGAAAACACATACGGTGCGTTTTCAGCAGTGGAAGTGTTAATCAGTTTAAAGCTCGAGCATCTCAGCTGCCGTGATTTAAGGCCGTACCTGAATTTTTCCGGGGTCCAGTGCTGCTCCCATTTAAAATAAATAATTTCAAAGAAAACGGAGATATTATTTAAAATTTTGCTACTACCAAGTCCTAGATAACCCTTCAAAGTATTTTATGAACTACTGTTTACAGTTTATAATGAGAACGTTAAGCTTTACTCCGCACATTAGCCAAAAGCGGCCGTTTTTCGCAAATGTGCGTAGTAAAGCTTAACGTGCTCACTTTGAGGTGACGTGGGTTCACAATTTGCAAAACTGTGCGTGTTTTTGAAAAATCACTGTTATTAAAGTTTATTATAATATACTAGAGTTTATTCAGATAAAAAATTACAGACACACCTCTAAATTTGCCTAAATTTGCTGCATAATACGTATTACTATTTTATATGATCACCTTTTTAAACGAAAATTATATATAAAAATGTGATATCTCAATATCTATCCGTTTTGTTATCTAAAAAATTATAAATATAATACAAAAATAATAAATAATAAAACACAGTGAAATATTCGTCGAGAGCGAAGGAAGGGTCGGAGCCGTGTTCGACGATATTTCGCAGTGTTTTTTTTTTTTTACGCCTACAACCTACGTCTACCTACGAGATATAGTAGTAGCGCGAGGTCGCGTGTCACTGCTGCCCTCATTTTAGACGTAGTAACAATTAACAAGCTCCACACCCGGCCTCGATTCTGCTTCCAGCTTCAAGCTTCGTTTACTTTCCGTTTGATACAATATTGCTAAGATAAAAAAATAGAAGTAACAAAATTAAAGATTCTCTCAAGTAGTAGAGCTTACTCTTTAATTTTTTATTATTTCCGTTTTCTATATTTTGCCGTGTGGTTCATCGCAAAGTGACTAGAATAGGACAACTCCAAGTCTTCCCGTGGATGTCGTAAAAGGCGACTTCGGACAAGCTAAACAAAGCTTTGTTTAGCAAACAATAAACATCAATGAGACCTCTCGAACCCGCGCCAGCGTGGAGAGTGTAAGTCAAATCCTCTGACTGCACTGGCTAATATATGGCTCTGGTAGTACGGAGAGGGTCGTGCTCCTGCAGTAAAGACTAAAAAAGACCTGATGATGATGATGATATTTATGCCCACGTTGCGATATTTGGGATAAATACGCGATAAGTATTTGTAAGAACATAAGTAGTTACTTTGCCTTAAGATTGATTGACAAAATATCGTAAGTTTTCAATATATAGTTATTGACATTTTTTCAAAACAAAAACCGACATCAGTACCAGAAAAGCTAAATATTCAAACAATTGTATACTGTGACGACATATGCTTTCCAGTCATTCGTTTAAAAAACAACCTCACGACCGATTTTAATAAAATGGGACCACCTGGAAAGTAAGTAAGGACACTTTCAAACAGAAAAATAATTTTCTAAATTGGTCCAGGCGTCTTTGAGAAATCGGGGAACATACAACATAAAAAAAGATTCCCACGAAATGATAACCTTCCCTTTTTTGAAGTCGGTTAGAAACTCTCTTACAATTTTCCTCAAACTAATGACCACATACGACAAAAGCAGACTTCAATCAAAACGTTACTTATCCAACATCTACTTATAAATTAGTCAACCTATAAGTTCTATGTCTATTTACAAAACTAAAATTAAGACGAGGCCACACAAGCGAAATAAATCGAGCAAAACCAAATATATGTGTAATCAGTACAAACTCGATATGTCATCGTACTGGGTGGTTCTCGTTGGACCAATTTCCCATACTAATAAGGCGTGAAGAACCACGCGAGCACGTGCGCCGGATGCACATGCAATTTATTATGTCTTGGAAAACTTCCTCTTTTTACTGTGAATTGATTGTAGGGTTGTTGTATACTGTGTTTAAAAAGATTTAATTATTTGATTTGATTTCGTTTAGGCATTATTTTCTTTGATTTTTTAACAGAGGATTAAATTGTGTGGAGGAAATGTAAGTAGCACCAGTAGGTTGCACGGATAGTGTAATCGTGAAAATTGGAAAAAAAATGTGTAGAAAATGATTTTTTTGGTGTAGATGTCTTGTTACTTATAGTTTTTGATAGGTACTTACCTCTGCATACGATGAAAATTGATAATATACCTAGGTAGTTTAGCTTTCTGTTAAACTATCATTTATAATGGTGTACCATTGACTTATATATTAGGTCCTTACATATGAAATTGCCGATTTTCAATACTGGCAACTTTAAAATCAAATATCTTGCGTTTCATTAAGAATTCCAAATTCAAATATATTTCGAAATAGAGCCAGAAAAATATTGTTTTAAAATTCGTATTTCATTTGTTTCAACATCATTTGTTTGAGTTTCAACATTGCTATAACAACAACTATGGACAAATTTAAAATTTGCGGTATTTACGAATACGAGTTCCACCGTGGCACCAGTGCTGCAGAAAAGACTCGAAGAATTAACGACGTGTATGGACCAGGCACCGCTAACGAACGAACGGTGCGTTTTTGTTTTCAACGTTTCCTTTCTGGAAATTTCGATTTACACAATGAGCCTCGTGGACGACCTGATACTCAAGTGAATAACGAAGAATTGAAGGCGATTGTGGAAGCGGATCCATCTCAAACCACTTCTGAATTAGCAGCAGCCTTCGGCGTAAGTGACAAAACGATACTTATCCACTTGCGCCAAATCGAAAAAATTAAAAAACTCGAAAAGTGGGTACCGCACGAATTGACTGAAGCAAACCAACAAACACGCGTTGCTTGCTGCGTTTCTTTGCTTAATCGTCACAATAATGAGGGGATTTTGAACCATATCGTGACTTGTGATGAGAAATGGATCCTGTACGACAATCGGAAGCGATCATCACAATGGCTTGACCCTGGAGAACCGGCAAAACCTTGCCCTAAGCGAAAACTGACCAAAAAGAAGATTCTGGTTAGTGTTTGGTGGACCAGTGCTGGTGTTATCCACTACAGCTTCTTGAGATCAGGTCAGACGATTACTGCAGACTTGTATTGCCAACAATTGCAAACAATGATAGAAAAGCTCGCCATTAAACAACCGAGACTGATGAATTGCTCTAGCCCACTGCTCCTTCAGGATAACGTTAGACCACACACTGCACATCAAACGATCGCCAAGTTAGAGGAGCTGCGACTGGAACCTCTGCGTCACCCACCATACTCTCCAATTCTTGCCCCAACCGATTACCACTTTTTTCAAAATTTGGATAACTTTTTACAAGGAAAAAATTTCAAATCTGATGAGGCAGTCAAAACCGCCTTCAAACAGTTCATAGACTCTCACTCCCAGGATTTTTTTTCCAAAAGTATCAATGATCTGCCTATAAAAGTGCGGAAGTGTATCGATAACAACGGCGCATACTTCGATTGATTAAATAATAATTTCATTAAAAAAAACTTGTTTCACTTTTTTGATACTGAACGGCAATTTCATATGTAAGGACCTAATATTATATTATACTAGCTGACCCGGTAAACTTTGTTTTGCCCGTTCCCGTTCCTTTTCCCATACTTTCTCACCGTTTATACCTTCCCTGGACTACGACAAACATTTCAAGACCAAAATTAGCCAAATCGGTTCAGCCGTTCTCGAGTTTTAAGCAGACTAACGAACAGCAATTCATTTTTATTTATATAGATTACTAGGGTGTACCACATTTTTTTATTAATTATGTAAGTACCTTATTTTTTTATTAACCTTTTTCGTCCAACTGCTGGGCACAGGCTCACCCAAACCTTATAATATTTATTAAATACTTAATACAAATTCTTTAACATATCTGTATTCCTAATAGTATACCTACCTAGACTATTAGCTATTAAGATAGTGAATTAGTAAATTATAGGTAAATAAAAAAGTATGTACTAAACTGCACCTAATACCTCCAACGACAACCTCCGTGGTGTAATGGTCAACACGCTAGTCCGCCAATCTGGAGTTTCTGGGTTCGATCCCCAGCCAGAGCAAGTTGAAAAATGGCCTTATTCAAATTGTCTTAGACCTTGGGTGATTTTATTATAAAAATATGTATCTTTGAGTTAATATCCCATAATACAAGTTTAAACTTACTTTGGGGCTAGCTCAATTAGTGTGATTTGTTTTATCTATTTATTTAATACACGCACGTCTAGAAAGGTAGGTAGGAAAAGAAAACTTTAGTAAGAAATCGTGCAATTTAAAAGTACATCCACCTGAGAAAAGATGTTACGAACCGTTGCAAAATGTGAAGCGAACTTAACAAAAAAAGAAATAGCAAAACACTTTGTATTTTCGGACATACTTTGTGTTTTGTTGATTTCTTGACAAAAATATAAAAGGTGTTTTTCTTGAAAGTATTTTTAAAGTAGTAGTACAAGGTAATTTATGCTTCTTAGGATTTATTGACTTATATAAATATTTAAATTGTCTTATTTTTCTTTATACATTGATTTTACTATGTTATCTGTTCCTAATATATATATATATATATATATATATATATATATATATAGGTGCTTATCGATATAATTTTAATAATATATATAATTCTGCATGCCAGAAACTACAAAATATTATGTTTAACATAAAAAAGTCAAAACTTATATGTCGTGTCTGTGACTATTAAATAAAAATCATATTTTACACATATGATTTTTATTTATTTTTTATTAATGGCTTGACGCTACTGTGTATTTAGCCAGGGACAAGCTAATAAATCGTGGGACATTCTTTTTTCCTAACAAGTTACAATCAAAGGTTGGTGTAGGCCTTTGATTGCTCTAAGGGAGCTTCTGGCGACAAATCTATACGAGTCCACTGGTTTTCATAGCCGATTGAGTGGCGGACGACGCCCGAAGACGCTCACACAGTCCGCGAAACAAATATCACTACAGCCGTACTATGACTCTTTGTTCATGAGCATGAGCATAAGCATTTATAACACACCAACACCAATTTCATATTATAAAGTCCACTAAAATCAATTTGCAAAATAATTTAAAGAAAACCCCAACCGAACCCCTTGACTTCCCGCCAAAAACCCTGATTTTCTTTTCTATATGTATTTTAATATTATTTCAGATTAAATATTTTTTAGATCTGAATATACTTTTACAAGTTGTAACAAAGTAAAAGGTTCATGCATTTCGAGTAGAATCGTCTTTTGTAAAGTGGGTTAAAAGGCCTACTTAAGTTCATGGCTCTGCAGCTTTGTGCTTGAAAAGCGTGTCATTTAGATCTCTTTGCTGCGAGCATTCTGCTTAAAGATTCATTCACAGAGCGTGTGGTGAACGAACAATATTAACGGCATCTGTTCTGATTTCGTAGCATTTTTAAACTTCTTGAGTTCTCACTTTTTGTTCAGAAGTGTGTATATATATATGTCGCAGTTGAATGGTATAATCCGCTAATTTACTAAACCTCTAGCTGTTTGACATTACAGCTCGGTTTTGTAAAACAGCGAACCCTAATACGCTGGATGGAATGAACGACTTGTATTCATCCATGCGGCTAGAGGTGTTGAACAATTCTATATAAAGAAATTATACACAATGTAGAATGCCTACGAAGTGGCAAGGACTGCTCTATTAATTTTACTAGATTAGGGCAAACCTATAGGTTAAGTTAGGTTAGAACTGCGACTAACACACGCATGAGCCGAGCGAGCGGAGCGAGCGTGCTGCGGTAGCGGCCGGCGAGTGCTAAAAAAGTTCTTTTCGTGGAATAGTTGTCTGGGAAATGAAATTCGATGTCAAAAAAAATGTATTCTAATAGACACCCAGTTATATTTCATTATGGGAACCCTACACCAAATCCTTATCATGCATGTGTCGCAGTTGGATTGTTTAACGGTTTCGTCAAACAGCGGATTACCGCTACTGTTTCACAAAAGCGCTAGCCGTTTGGAAACGTGGTTAGCGGTTTCAATGAACGTAACACGTTGCGCAATCTTAGACAATCCACCTGAACGATATTTGGCTGTTTAACAAAACCGAGCTGTAATGCCAAACAACTAGAGGTTTCGTGAATTAGCGGTTTATACCATCTATATACACACTATATCTTCTTAACGAGTAAATTAATATTTATTTAAATAGTATAATTTATATGGACTATAACAAGTCAACATTTATAATCTCTGCTGCTTAGATACCCATGAAAAAGCCTAGACGTAGAGTTTAAAATTTACTGATGTCATTAAGAAAATTGAAAATCTCTATGTTATCATAATCTATTAGTAAATTATATCCACATATGAATTATTAATATTCACATAATCTATCAGACTATCACACAGTATCAACGCGCTGCGAATGTGACGGTATTTCGTAACGTTATAATCAGAACAAGCACATTTATCACAATGTAAACCAAAATATGTAGAGATAAGCTACTTGAAGATGACATGCCCCTCTGGTTGATATATGTGCTGCATTGGCGAGATATTTAAAAAGTTCACCTATAAATGACAAGTCCTATAATTTGATGGCCTTACATTCAGCGTGATGGTTATTGCAGGTATACCTCTGATTTTGTATTTAAATAATCACATGTCAGATTGAGGCATATTACATCAGTGTTGGCCAGTAATACAATGATGATTCCGCTTTCTGTTACTTATATATTATGTTAATATCATATTATATAATATATTTTAAGTTGTAGTTATACTTAAGTTAATAATAAAAATATAAGCAACTAGTTGGCTAATGACTGGCATAGTAAGTATGTAAGTTCTTCTTCTCGTCTCGTCTTTCTGTCTCAGCCGCTGGCGCTGCCAGGATAGTTTTTTGTATTATCTGTCTATATTTTTAAACTCATGTAACACTGCACTATGAGGAAAAAATATTTTTTTGGTAAGAATATACTTTTATTTGCTTTTTTTCTATTTTGACTCTATTTTTTTAGGAATAAAGTACACTGGATCTCCTTTTGCCTTCCGTACTGCAGTATTAGAGTTCACCACAAACCCTTCTAGATTCCGCATCTTCAGCCTCCTGCCAATACTGTCACTACTGCTGTTTATTGTCAAGAAGAGAAAACAAGACCCAGAAGAAGATTTTATGACCAAATAAAAAAAATTAAATGTGAAAGCTTAGAAGGAGGGTAAGAACTTAGCGGAGGAAAAAAAGACATGGAAAGTACCTACTCAACTTACAAGAGCGCGGCTCGCGGCTTCTTTTTCTTGTATTAAATACAAGAAAAAGAAGAAACAAACTTACCTTTTTTGATTTCATATTGTGTGTGGAGAGTCATCTTCTTATTTTCAAACTCTACATATGGCGCAATCCGTTTATTTTCAATGCGCACCGACCAGCGATATAGCACTCATGAATGACATTAATTACAATGTGGAACGACCACCCATGACTGGGATGATTAACATTACTCATAAAATGTACCAGAGCACTTACTCTTATTAAATTAATGAATTAATGGGTGTTACTGTTACCGTATCATGTTGCTGTCTTTTTCGTTTATTTTATAATGCTACTCGTATACTAAAAAGTGATACGGCGTGAGTTAAGTCAGGCAGGGGGCTGACTGGTCGATTTTGATTGATCTATTAAGTGATTATGTTTCTTTTTACGTCGCAAGTAAACCTACATATTTCTCAAACACTCCGTGTCGAACCTTTTGTAAATATTTTTTTTAACATTTACGTGAATATTCAACAGCTAGCTAGCTGAGATAAATTAAACAGAGAGAGTCGTGCTCCTGCAGTGGAGACTAAAAAAGACCTGACGATGACGAGAATATTCATCCGTAAATCCGGATAAATCCGGAACACGTTCATAAAAACGACATAAAGCCGTCGGTGAACAAAGAGGCACATAGACAAAAGCTGTTGGAAATTGACTATGTAAATATATTTTTTTAACCTATATTGGTGTCCCACTGCTGGTCAAAGGCCCTTTCCTCCCACCACTCGTCCCTACACAGAGCTTCAGTGCGCCAATTAGTAATTTATACTTAGTTTGGCCCTTGTCATGTCTTATGCGGCAGACATGCCCGCAAATATAGTTTACTTATACTATTAGTTTAGTTATACTATTTAAAATATAGGTACTTTCAACGTAGCTTCTAAAAGAGGTATTACCCGCTCATCTCACTCGAACAGATACATCATTTACACAAATATTATTTTGTTATATTACTGCTAAAGAAGGTAGGCAAGAGCTAGGTGAAATGAGACACATACCTACCTACTCGAGGTCATCAAAAATAGGAGAGGCAATATGCTGGGAAACTTGATACGGCATGACAATTTTATGTGAATTATAATAGATGGCAAAATAGAAGGAAGAAAGAGGAAAGCTCAGGCACAGCTATATAAAGCAAGTCAAGGAAAAGGTGATAGCAGTGTCGTATCAAGATGTCGAGAGGTTGGCGTAAAATGGAAAAGAATGGAAGAAACTCCACCGACAAGAGCGTCGCTCTTAAACTTTGATGATGATGAAATGATAAAGAGATAGACATTGTTAAGCTTCGCTTATACATGCCTGAAAATCTCATTACATAATAAAATAATACTTATTTATGATTAAAAAATATATTAGTATGTATAACGTATTTTGTACTTTCAACGCTCCATCAAAAGGGGTGTTAACCACTCAACGTATAGCTCACATACATCCTCTCCACAAATATTATTTTATTGCATTACTGCTAAAGAGATAGACATCACCACGAAACCTCACTTAGTTCTGCTTGAAAATCTCTTAAAGATGTCTGGCTGCTACATTCCTTTTAATAAAAATAACACAATTTTATTCGAGATGTTTTAAAGCAGAGTGTTGCACTTTTCATGTATTTTTACGGTTGGACTTTAAATTATGGAAAGTATTTTAAGAGTAGGTAGATAGTAGGTAATATGTCCTAATTGGAAAATTCCACCTAAAGGTATTAACACAAAATTACTTAAATATAATAAATACGATAGAGTTATAGAAAAGAATGTACTTATAATAAGTTCTTAAAAAAGAATTGGGGAATAATTGGTGCCTTGGGTATTTATTTAGTTAAAGTATTATTGAGTTAGTATCCCATAACACAAGTTTAAACTTGGGGCTTGCTCAATCTATTTGTCGTGGCCAGATCGTAGAATTTAAAATATGGCCGACCGTATCATAAAATGGTTATTTTCATGATATGGCAAATATTCGCTGATCACATCATTAAGTGGTCTGCCCAGATTAATGAATTATCAGCGTTTAAAGATGATGAAAAGCTGAAGTATGGCTGATTCATGATATGCTCAAACATTAGCGGTCATATCGTTAAATCGTTACATTATCCACCGTAAGAGGCGCTGATATTATTTTATTTTTCTAATACTACTTGGCGGCGGACAAATATTCTGATAAAAAAGCTAATATTTATTTTCCAAATGTGGATAAAAATGAAGGGAAATGGCGATACGATACAAAACTACTTGAGTAGTTTTGTATCGTATCGCCATTTCCCGTTTTACAAAATGACACAAAAAAGTACGCAACGTATTTCACAAGTAATTTAAAATCTCAAATAGTAGTAGTATCCCCTTAAAATTCTACTTACAAGAAAATTTGTAATAAAATGGTTTCAAAATGTTGAAAGGAACTTAGACAAATAAATTCAAAAATACATACACAAACGTGTCTTCTAAAACTGTTTTGAAAGTACCTTCTTATTCCTTATACAAGTTTATTTGTCAGACAAATTAAAATCCCCCGACTTTTAAGCGTTCATCCCCAATAACTTTTGAACAACTGATTCGATTTCATCAAACATAAGTAAGAACCATCTCGACAGACAAGGCTTTCGATTAAAAACAACATCAACATCGATTTATTCGTTTAAGAGCTACGATTCCACAGACAGATATGTGTATCTGTCTGTGGAATCGCCACACAGGTAATTTGGCGTGTAAACACTTAAACTTAGGTAATGAGACTGTACTGTATTGTACAGTTTATTTAACAATGACACCACGCCGGTTTTTAGGGTTCCGTACAAAAAATGAAAAAACGGACCCCTATAGGATCACTCGTGCGTCTGTCTGTCCGTCCGTCTGGCACAGCCAATTTGCTCCGAATCTACTGGACCGAATCAAGTAAAATTTGGTAGACTGTTGTAATCCTATGACCCAAACACATATGTGCAAAGTAAATAAATATATTTTTTTAAATAAGGGTCATTTTCGGGAGTCATATTAGGAAAAAAAAAATTCAAACCTTACTGTGTCATATATCAAATGAAAGGGATCTTTATGAGGATCTCAAATATATTTTTGTCATTATTGTAAAATGAATAGTTTTGATTTTATTCATGAAAGAAAACGAAAATTGACCATTCCCCCCCCCTGATCTCCGAAACTACTGAGCCTAAAATTTTGAAAAAATATACAAATGTAGTTCATTGCTTGTAGATTACAGGAAAACCTATAAGAATTCAATCAATTGTACGGAACCCTGTCCACGCGAGTTTAACTCGCACTTGGCCAGTTTATTAGACTAAAATATGAGCAATTTTTTTTAAAGTGTAAGGAAATATTTTATTTCACACCGTAAACGCAATTTTTTCAGAATCCAATACCATTTTGTTGAACCTACTCGTACCAATTTAGATAAACGAGCAGCTGGGAATGATATTGATCCAAATGTTTAAATTTACTACCTACCCCAAATTTAAATGTTTTGATTTTAGATACCTTTATATATAACGTGTTTTGTATATGTTAAATATAAACCGTAACCATCAAATCTTCCACCTGCTGAGAAACCTTTATTTCGCTCTGGATTGAAAGTAGCGCCCTCGCCTTAAAAATATAACCTTTACGCCTTGTAGCACAATCTACTATAAGTCCAATCACAAAAACTTGGAAATTAGAAAATGGCGTTTGGTAATGAAACAACTTTGTTTTTAATTAATTAATTCATTTTGAAAAAGTTTTACTCTACTCATAATTTAAAAGTTTCTCCACTTAAAACGCTGGCAGTCTGAAACGAAATGAAAAGAAAAAATATAAATTACATTTTACAGCCGTTACCTCATTACTTTATTGGATGACTTTAAAAACCTTTTTAGATATTTACACTTTTAAATTAGAATCTTATCAATCTACAATAGATCTACAATGTAATATACATAGAGGTATAACTAAGAAAATTCATTTCATTTAGTATATTTAACAAAATATTTTTTTTATTTAATCCCCAAATTCTTAGACCAAATTTAGCCATGGATGATTCTAATGAAAACCCAAGAAACATAATTATCTAAAGCGAAATAAGAAAAACTAAATTTTACCTCAGGTACTTTTGAAAATATGATCGCAAGTGTGTATGCGAAGTCAAAATGTGTCTTGAAGAATGTAAGTAGTTAGTAAGTAAGGAAACTTATCTTATTTGCAATATTTTATGTTAAACAATAATACTCGTATTATAAGGGTACTATAAATAATAAATAAACAAATATATAGGGTGAAACCACACAGATTGAGATAGCCCCAAAGTTAGTTCGAGACTTGTTTTATAACAAATACATATATATATATATATATATATAAATATAAATAGTCACTATAAAAACTATATTATTTCTAAACTATAATTTCATCAACGCGAACATACACATGTACCCGATTATTCAAATTTCAGATCCAATCCACATCCGTCTAATCGAAAAGGTTTAATGTTTGATACTATACAATGCATACATAATTTTATTTCAAATAATGATATTCTAAGGGTACTCTAAACTAAGTAAACTCTCGAATGTATAAGAACAAGTTTAGTATAGCTATACATAAAAAATAGTAACTGTAAAATCTATATTATTTCAGCGCTATAATTTCATCAACGTGAACATACACATGTACCCGATTTTTCCAATTTCAGATCCATTCCACTAGTGAATTGGACGCATCCGTCGAATCGAAAAGGCTTGTTGAAAATTTACATATGTTGGAAAATAGATAGTACGGACCCAGTCGGATAGTGGCAATCAACCCAAAGCAAACACGGAACTGTTCTCTTATTTACACCAAAATTTAAAATAAACAAAATGCTATTGAAGCATATTTGCGAATATGTTTAAAATTTTATAAAATTAATAACCGTTCATTCGTTCGTAATGTTTTGTGGGCAAATTTTAAATGTTTATACAAATAAAAAGTTCGCAATGTACTCTACATTTTAATGTGCCTACATATTGAATAATATGCTACAGTAGCTCTTCAGTATTGCTGTGCTGACGTTAAGTAAGTATATTATGTGAATATAACCGTGTGGCTTCCGGCCTAGACTCCACTCCACCACACCACCACTCCACACCACTCCATCTCTTAATGTGGATGTAAAAAAGAGGTGAAAAATAGACTAAAAATAAACATCTCGAGCTACTACTGCATTCCCAAGGAGGTTTGAAGACGGCCGGCGACCTGTGTAAAACTTTTTGCACGAATGCATTCCCAAATCGTGTAAACTATTCAGGCTATTCCTTTTCGACTTCGCATGGTCTTTGGCATCATTGGGTGACCATCGACATGCATATCAGTTCAATAGAATGTTCAGTCCATTTTACTAAAGACAATCTCCAAGAAAGCATGACATATGGAAAAAAAAAAATCTCTTTTAAGAGGAATGTTCACGCTCTTTTGAACTCCCTTTCTTAGTAAAATCATCATCATTAAGTTCTCAAAATTGAACATAATATTATATCTGTATATTGGTATGTATTATATAGTATTATACTCGTAGGTATGTATGTAGGAATATTTTATTGGGTATGTATATATTCATAATAGTTTATATAAAGTATTTGTATGTATTATACCGATAGTTATTGTAGCTTTTTAGGGTTCCGTACCCGAAGGGTGCAAACGGGACCCTATTACTGAGACTCCGCTGTCTGTCCATCTGTCACAGGGCTCTATCTCTTGAACCGTAATAGCTAGACACTTGAAATTTTCACCGATTATGTATTACTGTAGCCGCTATAACAACAAATACTGAAAATAAAAAAAAGTTAAAAATTAAAGGGGGTCGCCATACAAAAACCGTGTTTTTTTCAGCGTTTTTAACTAGATTTTTATAATGGCATTAACTACATAGCTGAAAATTATTTAGCTTTTTTGCGGCGCACAATTTTTTTTGGGAGAAAATGCTCTTAACATTAAGTACGCCATTTGTTAAAAGTATATTTTCACTTTGCAACAATAAAGTATTTAAATAAATATATTTTTTTGTATTATGGCGCATCTTTCTCAAACATTGTAATTCTACTGATTTATATTTTTATCTGTTGGCACATAAGACAGTAAGAGTATTACACCTATTACCGGTGGCGACCCTGAGTGATTAACTGACACATTGACGTGTGCACGGATATATTGTTTCGTTTGTAGTAGAAGAAGTTAAAGAATGAAAAGCAGCAAAGCGCACCCCGAGCTCCGAAGCAGCTCAGCTGAGGATGCAACCAGGAACGCGCTAAGATAAAGAAGGTATTATGTGAATGTTATATTTCGGCAAATATTTATTCGGGAATTTAAAGCAAATGACTTAACTATTACTTTAGAATTAACTGCTAAAGAGTTACTCCATTTATAGTACTAAGTCAGTACTTTTTCTTTCTTCTTCGTCTAAGCGCGTTCCCGGTTGCATCCTCAGCTGTGCTGCTTTTTCTCCTCCAAATATAATATGCATGTCAATGGTCACCCAAGGATGCCAAAGACCTTGCAAAATGGAGAAGAAATGGCCGGAACAGTTTAAATGATTTGGCTATAGTTTTAAGACCGGCCGCCTGCCTGACATCAACCCTCTTTGGGAATGTATTTGTGCGAAAAGTTTTACAACCGGCCGCCGCCCGAAGTTAACCCTCCTTGGGAATGCAATTGTAGCACGAGATGTTTGTGCTAAGTCCTTTAGCCGCCTCTTACGACATCCACGGGAAGAGATGGAGTGGTCCTTTTCTAACCCGGAACCTGTAACGGAACCGGTAGATATACTGGTGTACGGTGTAGACCAGTATATCTACCTGGGTCATTTGATCCAGGCAGAAAGTTCCAGCTTCGAGGGAGAGGTCTTTCGACGAATCTGACTCGGCTGGGCAGTGTATGGGAAGTTACGCAGTGCCTTCGTAAGATACCTGCTAGGTGGTCGGACGATCTGAGCAAGGTTGCAGGAAGACACTGGATGCAGGTCGCTTCCAATCGGTCGTTTTGGAAATCCTTGGGGGAAGCCTATGTCCAGCAGTGGACTTCCTGTGGCTGATATGATGATTCTTTATGTATCTTACAGGTTTATCTTTAGCATACTCGTATCAATTAATTTTTATTTTAGTTAGAAAAACTAAAACTCAAAGTTTTATAAAATATTTATAAAACATTTCCTTTCCCAGATGTCTTTCTCTGTGTAGGAAATGCAGTTAACATCTGCTGACTTCGTTAGAACAAACGTCCAATCTTCCATTCGATTCGAGCGCTCTCGAGAGAATGTGCGGAATGTTACTACAATTTTACTTATTTTTACTTGCTTTTGTTTAACTTCACTTGAGCTCGGGTTATTTGTCAGGTGCAGCGTAAAAAGAGCCTACAAGTTACTTTGTGTTTTATATTATGTATGTATGTGTGTGTATGTATGTAGATATATATATAGTAAGTAAGTAAGTAAGTAAGTAATACTTTATTGTACACCAAGAATAGAAAAAATATACAATAAGAATAAAAAATACATTAAAATGTACAATGGGCGGTCTTATCGCTAAAAGCGATTTCTTCCAGGCAACCGATGGATGGAGAGAATAATTAATTATTAATAATTAAACAAAAATACGTTAGCAGACGGGGTGTACATGACTAAAATACAATAACAAATAATAACAGGTTCATAATATATAAGTATAAAAAAAATACATACATGCATGCATATAAATATATATAATATAAGTATATAATTATAAATAATATATTCATAAAAATATATTACAGATATGTGGGAATGACGAAACAAGGGTTGACGAATAACATGGATTAACTTTCCAAATATAACTGAAAGACTTTATTTTTAAAAGCAGAAAGTGATTGCGCACGTTTAATTGATTCGGGCAAGGCATTCCACAGTCTTGCCGCTTGTACAGTGAATGAATTAGCGTAAAAGGAGGATCTATGAACTGGTATAATCAGTTTGAGATTAAAATATGATCTTAGTTCACGAGTATTTGAATCTTTATAGAAAAGAAAACGTTCCTTAAGATATTGTGGATGTGTTATTAAGTATGTGTATTTAATTAAATGCTTATCTTTGAGCGCCTTTCGCTAAATATATTTCTGTTTTTCCTAAAGACTCACTGGTGAAGTATGCATTAGCATAAAGTCCACCTTTTGTACCTTTGCGGTCAATAAAGATTTAAGAAATAAATTAAGTAAAAATATTTAAACGACAAATTGGGTCAATAATACTAATCAACTTTCCCTTCCTTGTATTTTTATTAGTATATCGAGTAATATTAACGAGAAAAGATATATTGAATGATCAAATGAACCGCCTCATATTATTTTTTTTTTGTAAAACAATGTCTCTATTTTACTCCTTAAAAAAAGGATGTTATTTATCTTAAAATACTTATTTAACTGTCTCATCAGGTATCAAACTTTTTTCAAATATAACATCTAAGAAAACATACTGAAACTATTTTAAGGGCGAATTCAGTCCATAATACTGAACAACTTTCGACAAGAAACAATATATAAAAAAAAATTCTATCCACAGTCCACACAAATTTTAAGCAGTATGGTAGGTCAAGAAATATTTTTCTTATTATGAAATATGTTTCTTGGGCAAAGTTGTTCAGTATCATAGACAAAATTCACCCTTAAAATAGTTTCAGTATATTTTGTTAGTCACTGTATATTACAATTTTGACAGCACTTTTTAATAACATTACGGATTTTGTATAAGTATTAAATAAATGCGTTCGTACAGAGGAATAACCAAATTTTATTACATTCCATCTACGAAATTAAAGCATAAACTAGATACCGTCACCATTCAAACCCAGTTTATGACATATCGTGTAGCATTAGCGCTAATAAATTACAATGCACCCCGGTAAAGTGATTACGATCTATCATCGTCGTAGTCCGGGCCTTTGTCACAAAATGAACAGTGTGGGTTACAGATGTGACACTCATAAAGAGCATATTCGATCAACGTACACATAAATATGCCACAATATTCTTCCATGCTTGTCTTGGAAACAGAATAAAAGATAATGTTTCAGTTGTTTCTCTTCTCTGAGAGAAGAATCTGACACAAGGCAATAGGCGATGCGGCTTGCAATCCCTCAGAACAATATTGATATCCCATATCTCTGTGCAATCCCCTTTTTCCGTGCTAAACATGGCTTTTGAGTTTTACAGTCCTGAGCCCTGTCTGCCCCGTTCAGGATTAAGACGTGATAGTGTAATTATATACATATAATATCTCATATGAGTCAGATAAAACATAAGGAAGAAGGAAAATACGTGACTTAATATATAGTTATTAAAGTAAACAGACATTTTAATATAATCATCATCATCATATCAGACACAGAAAGTCCACTGATTTTCTAACCAACTAAAAAAATTTACATAAGAAAAAAAACAAACAAAAAATTATACTAACTATATTATAATAAGCCCCGGATCCATAGGCTATCCATAGCTATACAAACGCTATCCATAGCTATACAAAGAGGTAATGCGGCGAGCATAATGGATACCTTTGAGCCAGGTACAATTCGGGGTGGCATTTTTGACTTATTTATTTATTGACGAGACTAGTGAAGTGAAGTTTGTAAGTACATTTTTTTTAAAATAAATAATTATAATAACGGGCAACGAAGAAATCCCTACAGGACTCACGGAGTGTGTCTATGCTGGTATACAAATCTATTATCTATCTGAATCTAAATCTTACTCTGTCTAAACCCTTACTGTCGCAAGAAATCGCTGTCAATTCAAAGTATTCAAAGTAACTTAAGAATATTTAATCTAACTTATTTAGTTCATTGATAATTTTTGTTAAAAAATTTGAGTAAAATATTTATATTTTCCTTAGTATTTTTATTTTGTGTTCAAAGTCCGGACGATCGTTCACTCTGTCGTCGCTGCATTGTGCTTTTCAATTTTGAATCGTTATATTCAAAGTAAATATAGTATGAAGGATGGATCTTGGGCCAAGCTATTTGATGCAGACTGCGCTATATTGAAATTTCTCGTCATATGTAAAGCAAACAATGTTTTACTTATGAAATGAATAAAACTTTAATAAAGTAGCATATTGAACCTGAATTTCTTTTTTTTAGGTTCAAATCAAATTAGATTTCATTTTTTTTCATAGAAAAGAGGATAATAATTAGAGTTTCTTTCCGCATATCTTCTCCGCAGTATTTGTTTTAATACGCAAGTAATTGCTTACTTTGTAGTACAATTAAAATCAGAATAGTTCATGAAAAAAGTTTTACTTGACAACTATGTGACATGTTGTTAACGATAGTCCAACATGGCCGCCGCACTTAGTCCGTTGCGGCCGCCTTGGACTTTTGACATGAATTAAAAATGCAAGCTGCATTAGCCCAAATGGCAGCGCGTTCCAGAACTGCATCAACTACATGGCTACCGAGCTCGACGCAGATGCGAGCTGTTTGTCACTTGTGTGCACTATGGTTTATTTTGTTATTTGAGCGAGCGAAGCATCTTAGTTTCGAGAATGGCTAAAAATGCTTTTATCCATCTGTTTGTTCGCGCCTACAGGTCGCATTTTTCAACCGATGTTGTCAAAAATGTACACTTAAGTTCTTTGATTTTTCGACGACCTCCGTGGCGTAATGGTTAACACGCTAGACCGCTAATCCGGAGGTTCTGGGTTCGATCCCCAGCCAGGGCAAGTTAGAAAATGGCCTTTTTCAAATTGTCCTGGGTCTTAGGTGTTTATCTATCTATATATGTATTTATCATAAAATATAGTATCGTTAAGTTAGTATCCCATAACACAAGTTTAAAACTTACTTTGGGGCTAGCTTAATCAGTGTGATTTGTCCTTATATATTTATTTGTTTTATTTATATTTAAATTTTATAATCGAAAGCGTTTTTTATTTTGATTGGAGGAGAAACAGACGGGAAAAGAACTTTGCTGAAGCATTATTTATTGACGGATTTCAATCAAATTTGAGAGGCACACTAAAGACTTCATTCAACACAAGAAAAATAATTCCCAAAGAGGGGGAAAAAAGGGGGGATTTTGCTGTAGCGTTATATATGGAAGGATATAACTGAAATGGCTTTGCTAAGCCAGGGGAAAGGGAAAAGTGTCGGGTATTGCATGGTTATAAGAGCTCGCGAGGTCTACTGTTCACACAGAACCATTAGTTTATGTAGATAAAAAAGTTAAAAAAAATAGAAAAAAAATAGAAAATAGAAAATACTGGCAACAAAAATAGGGTGATTTAAGTTTATATAAAATTGCTTATTAAAGCTATCCTGCTAAGCATGGCTCTTGGCTCCTGTGGTTCTTAAATTTAGCTAAGTATAGTTTGGTATAAAACGCGAAAGTGATCTAAAATCAATACAGGAATAAGCTAGCAGTAGAATCGTTGATGCGCAATGTATGATTTATAAATCGTAAGCCTATAAATTAAATAATCAAATATTTATTCAGTAATTAGGCCTTTGCAGGCAGTTTTATACGTCAACAATTTAAGTGTACATTACGTGTAATTTTTAATTACATTTAAATATTTTTTTTGCTATTATTTCTCGTTCAAATATGTACACTACGCTTACATTTTTCATTACAAAATTAATACACTGAACATCCCAAAAAGGGAAAGACGCGAGAATATGAAAGGCGCTTAGACGGAGTGAAAAAATTAAGCACCTTGGCACAAGCGTGGGTCAACAGAGATAATTTCCGCAATAAATTGAAGCGCACGCCAGGTAATTACAACCTACCTAGGTTTTCCTCTTGTACCCGTTTTAGTTTATGAATAAACCGACATATTAGGATCTACGATCTTTCCTGTGGAGCTTTTTCTTTTTCCTGCCTTTTTTTCTTTAAAACTATGTAATCTGTGACCATGTTCTTTTGGTTGTTTCATTGAAAAATATAATGTAACAAATGAAAAAGTGTTGGAAATACTCAACAATACTTTATAAAACTATAAAGGAAAGAAAGTTACTAGCAGTTTTTTGAGATCCTTTTTGGACGGTTATGAATCCACATTCTTTAACTCCTAATACAAGATAAATCCAGGAAAATTGTAGCATTTCCAAAGAGAAAGATTTTATTTTTAAATTATGTTTATTTTAGTGTTTCCGCCAAGTGTTAATTTAACAATATACATTATCACGTCTTTTTTCAGAGCCTAGGGCCACAAGACCTAACTACTGGGCATTTTTTACTGTGCACAGAAGAGAAGTTCGGGAAAATTAAACGATCAAAGAAGCAGCTGGTACCTTCAATGTTTTTTTTCTCTCTCAAACCAGCGTGGAAGTCGGAAACTTTCAGCCGCATAAGGTCCAATGCTAGATGCCTCTCCCATAAGGATTTCCTTGTTCAGGTCGACCACCTTCTAGGTGGGTGTCCTACGCTTCGCTTAGTACGTGCTCGCCATTCGAAAACCTTTTTTCCCCATCGGCCATCGGTTTGTCGCGCTATTTGATGCCTAAAGATCTTAATTTATATTTCTACCCTCGGGTTATCAGGCAATATTAATTCATAACCTATTTGATTATAAAATAAAGGAAACAAAAGGAATACATTTAGGAATGTTTGCCTAAATGTATTCCTTTCCTGGGTCCCGGAGATAGAACAAAATCGGGAGAGGCTAGAGATAAGCTAGGGATAATAGAGACTTTAAAAGAAATTAGCGACTTCCTCATTAGGGGGCTAAAGTTATGCCTTCAGTACTTGAAGATAACTACTTCCGAACTTTGGAAACCTGCTCAATTTGAGATGGATTATCTAATGAATAGTGGTAGAGAAAGTCTTCTCCGTGGTCCAGTGGTCAAGGCGTATACCTTGTGATCTGGAGGTCGTCATACGTTGTGAAAAGTTGTTTCGAATCTATTTAGGATATTGCAGGCTTAAATCACCTGACTATCCGAAAAGAAAGATGATTCCGTGCGTTGGAAGGCAAGCTGTAGGTCATCTAGCGTTTGTTACCTATCATAGGATTGGTTCTAGTCTACCCTTTGGGTTGCGGAGGTCAGACGGCAGTCGCTCTGTGTAAAAACCAGTAACCACGTCACATTACCTAGAGTTAGGTAGCGGACCCCGGGCATTGAAGCATTACCGCTGACGATGCAACCGAGAATACGCTCGGATGATGATTATAGTGTTCGAGGAAGTCGAGATTTGGACTGGGCCTTAAGCTAGAAATAGGTAAGTTGAATGAAATAAAGACTTTAACAAAAATTTGCATCTCCTTCATTAGGCGGATAAAGTTTTGCTATCCGTACTTAAAGTTTAACTACTTCCTAACTTTGGTGACCTCGCTCAATTGGAGAAGAAATATTTAATGAATAATATTGAAGAAAACTTAAATTCAATTTACAACCTCCATGGCGTAATGTCCAACATCCTAGTCCGCCAATCCGGAGATTCTAGGTTCGTTCCCCAGCCAGAGCAAGCTAAAAATTGCTTTTTTATTTTCCTGGGTTTTGGGCGTTTTCCTATATATGTAGTTATTATAAAATTAGTAGCGTTGAGTTAGTATCCCATAATACCAGTTTAATCATACTTTGGGGGTAGCCCAATTAGTGTGATTTGTCCTTATCTATTTATTTATTTATAATATAATAGATTTTCTAAAAGATATTATAATCCCATTAGATGACTAAAGTTTTGCGTTCCGTACTTGAAGAAGTACTTGTACCGTACTTGATTAACTTATCCAACTTTGTAAATCTCACTCAATCTGAGACGGATTATGTAATGAATAATGTTATAGAAAGTAAAATTATAACTGGATTAGTGTTAAATAATCTTTCTAAGAGTATCATCTAAGCGCATTTCCCAATGCATCTTTATCTCAAAGGCTGCTTCGGAGCCATATCGCGTCAGGGCCTTCATTGCGGGTATTTCTTCTCTTATGATGGTATGGAGTTTATTGATGCCAAAAACTATGCACAGAAGACAAGAACTTCAGAAAAATTAAACGACTGCCTGATTTCAACCCTTCTTAGGAATGGTGCACGAGTGATTTGTGCTTAGTTCTTTAGGTTACTTAGTCGCCTCTTAGGACGTCCACAGGAAGAGACGTAATGGTCCTAATTTTGGCCGACATAACCGGTTATATATCTACAGATATTAGAGTATCCCTCATTAGGCGGTTAAAGTTTATCTTCCGTACTACATAAAGACTTAATCACATTATATCTATGCAGACCTTACTCAATTTAAGATTATGTATTAAATAATATTCAAGAAATAATACATAAAACAGTTGTTATGACAGACCTATTGTATTTGTAAGGAGTTGGACGTGTACCAAATAAAACGAATTTAATAATCAATAGACATTTTAACATGTAGCTTTGTTACAACGCGCGTTAAGCGCGTTATAACGGTTTCAAAAATTTGCAACAATTTATTTATGGAATTACTGACAACTCTTCTAAAATTAACTAATAGCAAATAATTTTTTCGAGTGTGTAAGATGATAAGATCTTTATCGCAAAATAAAGATATTATCTATACGCAAGCAACTTTTTGTTACAATTTTTTGTAGAAAGTTGCTTGCATATAATATCATTGTTATTGTTTGTTTTTAAAATAAACAATTCAACTCATATTTAACCAATAAATTTTTTGTAAAGAGTATTTAATAAAGGCTTGAAATGAACTAAATATATCAATGTATATTTTATATGTTTCAAAAACCAATATCAAAGCAACCACTTACATGTATCTGCCCGATTTACTTTTCGAGGGTTCTCAAAAAGCACAACTTTCAACATGACTGGTTTTATTTAAATTTGAAACGAAAATGTATATGAATGATTCTTTGTTAATATTTTTTAAAACAATGTTGGATTGAATGACGAATGATCCCAAGGAATTTTTTTTTTTTAATTTATATTTCGAAGATCTAATGTAAGATTAAAAAAATCTGTGTCATTTAATAAGTTACCTAACTATATTTTTTTAAAGCTAACCATCATTTATACAGACGTACAGTCGTACAGACGGTTAATCAGATACCTGTGCCACCGCGCGAGTCGCGCACTACGTGAGGTGGCGCAGGTATCATAACTTTCCTGTGGGCTACATAGAAAAGTATACTACCTCTATACTATTGGTAAAGCTCAGTGGCCCGGCGGGAGTGCGCATTACTAGCTAGCTAAAACTAGCGCTTTCGCAAGTAAAGCGGCACCGGGCGTGGTCCGCACTTGGATGGGTGACCACAAGTCGCATAAAAATTTCTTAAACTCCTCCGTGCTTCGAAAGGCACGTATAAGCCGTTGGTCCCGGCTGTCATCATTGTATGGTGGCAGTCGTTATGCTATGTCAGATGCCTTTAGGCAGCTTGAAAAATCTGACACCAGTATTGGCCACTTACACACACGATAAACAAACAACTATTGGTGGTATACTTTTCTATGTGGCCCACGTACACTGATTTTTACGACAGCAAAAGGTTAATGTTCATGTGCGTTCTCTGTAAAAAAAAATACCCAATTCAACATTAAGGACAACCGTTATAAAAGATCTGCAGGACGACATAGTATATAAATACAGGCAACATTCTATGTGCATAGCATACGGTTCAAACGTCAACGCCACGCCTCTGTGTAAAGGGGAGTTTACATCGTTCATGCAAACACGATTACGTGAAGCAGATTAGTTCACGCGTGACACGGAATCTATTTCGACACTATATATTGCCAATGACTCGGGACTTTATACGCTTTTAAACAACAAATAGATTGAAGTAAGGGGAAAGAAAAATAATTGGTACACTTTCTATTCTAAATTAGCGTTGATTTATTACTTGCAAAAACATATTAAGGTGAAGATATAGGCAAATGACCTTGAAGTGCCGCCCTCATTTGAAATAAATTGTTAACTCGTAAATATGGAGATAATTTCCATATTGCTCTTCGTCATGCACTAGATAGCCCTTTAAATTATTTTATAAACCACCGTTGAAAGTATTTACATTAGTCCATCTAGCTTTAAAACTTGCCTCCGCCAAAAGTGGCCACGGCAAGTTTTAAAGCTAGACGGATCACCAATAATAGTTTTAATGGCAGTTCATAAAATAATTTAAAGGGCTATCTAGTGCATGACGTAGAGCAATATGGAAATTATCACCATATTTACGAGTTAACAATTTATTTCACACTTCAAGGCCATTTGCCTATATCTTCGCCTTAAGTACAACAAATCTAAACAAATTCCAACCCTAGTCCAAACGATTCATACGTATACTAAGTACTCAAGTGTGCCTACAAGTAATTTTTGAGAAACAAAATTACAAATATGTCCAATAAAATATAATTTGAATTGCTTAAGGATTCTACCAATAAAATATTGCACCTCACCTGTAACATAACTTAACTTTTGTCCATAACTACTCTAAGGTTGCCTGAAGTAGATTGTTGTGCGATAAGGCCACCTTTTGTATACTAACATTTATCTCTATACATGGGTGTCTCAAATTAATGCCTAAAAGCCCTTTAAAAATATGGGTGTCTCATTTTTTTAATTGTGTGCAATAAAGAGTAAAATATATAAATAAATATACAGATCTATTTAGGTATTTCAAACTTATGGTGGAATAATATTATTAAATCTAAAAATCGGACTTCACACAAACGCACACTTTTTGGGGCAGACAACTTAGTTCTGCACACGTGAATTAACACGTGATGCGATGCGTATTACACGTGTGACGTGTGGAGTCATGTTTGAAATTGAAGTTTTGATTATTTCAAAAAAAAAACGTGTACCTATAGTCATTAACTTAATTGATCAAATAATCTGTTCAAAATTCAACAGCGTCTGAAAATTTAGATTTCAATGAAAATCTTACTCGTAGATACTTAAGTAGTATTTAATAACCTCTTATGGAGTCTTATTCAACTCCTTGAGGCTTATCATTAGTAGCGCTCTCCAAGAAATCTAATAATTATGTCGCGAAGTTTCATTAGGAAAGTTACTAATAATTGTTGTGTTGAGAGTCTTAACTCTTACACAAAATTATTTAAACGTACGTATTATAATATTAATGAACAATTGTGTCTCAAAAACCTTAATCACTCCCACAGATCAGCAATGATTTTGGCCTTAGTCGTTATGGTGTTAAAGTGATAAATGCTAAGGATATCAATATGTCATGTGTCATGTTGCATCCGAATACAAATAGTCATAGTGATGTACTACAAATCACGAATCACGTCCTTATTCATTAATGGTTGATAGAGCCTAGGCCATAAGACCCAAAGGTTCATCATGACATATTGTGCAAGCAAAAAACGGAATCATATATTAACGACTTGCAAGTCACGTCGTTTATTGACTTGTTTGCAATTGACGAATAGTCATGCGAAAAGTGTTTTTGCTCTGCGTTTTTCATTCTCAGAAACTACCCTTTACACCCCACATTAGCGTGTATGCACTCCCCCTAAGGCATGGCGAGACGCGTCCATATCGCATAAGCGTGAGACTCCACACAAACGATGAATTATTGCATGTCATCAATTACCAGACACACGATGGCCGTGGACGCAGAGTGCGGACACTGGAAGTGATTTTAAAAGAATTGCACTATTGATTTATGTACTATTTAATGCACAATAATTTAAATATATAATACAAAAGGTAAAACTTAATGCTAAGCATTCTCGACCAGTTCGCCTCAACGACGTAAGTTTTGCTTTAATTCCTATGTGCGAAAATGTTGTAATAATTCAATGTTATATCTAATTACTACCTTGTTCAAAAGAATCTACGTTGTTATTTTTTTTTCTCCTTGTCTTATTCGTTATTATTTTAGTTTGAATACTACCGCACCTCTAATGCAATACGCTAAGTATACTTATAGTATATAATTACATATATAATAAATATATAGACTACATTCCTCCTCCGTTGAGTTATGGTCAACACGCTAGTCGTTTCAGAATCGTTCTGGGTTCGAGCCCCAGCCATGGCAAGTTGGAAAATGGCCTTTTTCAAATTGTTATTTGTATATGTATTTATTATAAAATATAGTATCGTTGAGTTAGTTTCCCATAACACAAGTTTAAACTTAGTTTGGGGCTAGCTCAATTAGTGTGATTTGTCCTTATCTATCATCTATACAGGGTCTAACAAAATATACTGAAACTATTATAAAGGTGGATTCAGTCAATGATACTGAACAACTTTCCCCAAGGAACATATATCAAAATATGAAAAATATTTTTTGGCCTCCCATACTTACATGTTACCGATCAGCTGATCTGAGTTTGTATGGAAAGCCAAAAATTATACTTCATATTTCGATATATGTTCCTTGGGGAAAATTATTCAGTATCATGGACTGAATCCACCCTTAAAATAGTTTCAGTATATTTTGTTAGACGTTATATAATTAATTCGCAAGTTCATTCAGTTATTGATTGAACGAAAAATCATAGTTTTACTTACGAGTATGTCTGCCACTTCCAGTTGTCCTATCGAAATACCTACTTGTATTGTAAGGAACTGAGCACCATTTCCCATTGAACTGTTTAACACGTTACGAGTGTCGGATAGCTCTATTGTTGTCTAACCAATTCCATTACAAATTGTACAAAACATTTATTATTTATCATGTTCTATGTAAGTAAATTAATTAATCAACTAATTAATAATAAACATTGTTATTTTACGCATTGTTTATTATTTTGAATTGTTAAATTGTGTAAGCTGGCTTAGCTTTGAAATTAAAATAGATCGGTGCTAAATTGAAAATAATATTTTTAAGTTAAGTTAAGTTTACACTACCAGCAAACAATTGTATGCCCTACTTTCATCATAAAAGTGAACCAAAGGAATACGCGTAATTCTAGGGATCTAAAGACGCGAAGGGGTCATATAAATTATTTTATCCAAATTCGATGCAATTGGCAAATCGGCAAATCGGTATTCCTTTTCGAAAGCAGGCTTTGTCGTAACACATTTAAAAAACAATAAGATTTGTTACAGACACGTCGAGAGAGTTAATATCTGCATTGTAATACAGGCATTCCATTGGTTGTTACAATACAGCAAAGCTTCTCTCAGCTTCAATCGAGCATGACCTTAAACTACCTTTTCTTTATGTATTCGTTTTTACATAAGTAGTACGGACGGTGCAATAGGGACTACAGACTACTGACGACCTCCGTGGGATAATGGTTAACACGCTAGACCGCTAATCTGGAGGTTCTGGGTTCGATCACCAGCCAGGTCAAGTTGGAAAATGGCCTTTTTCAAATTGTCCTGGGTCTTGGGTGTTTATCTATATAAGTATCTGTATTTATCATAAAATATAGTATCGTTGAGTTATTATACCATAACACAAGTTTAAAACTTACTTTGGGGCTAGCTTTATCAGTGTGATTGGTATATATATATTTAATATATATTCACAGACAAAAACATACAAATAGGCCTAATTTCAAATATCAACCTATGTCGGGCGGGTATTATATAATAGCATAAGTGTTATGGACTTAACAACAACAAGGAAAATACTACTGTCAACGTTTTTTTCGTGGAAAACTTCCACAAATTGCTCAACTAAAAATATCACGCTATTTGTGTCATTTTACAGCGAAACAAAGGAATACATAAATCGTATATGTCGCCGGGTCAAGTTTTATGACGTTTCAAATTAGTCATTTAAAACAGTTTTGTTTAAAAAATTCAATCCGCAAATTAAATCATAAAATAAATAGTTGTTTTATGATTTAATTTGATGTTATGTTTTGTTGTCGACCAGCAATCGCTGGGAGATTTATAAGTAGGTTTATCCAACAGTAAACAATATTTTTATAATTAACGCTTATTTGGCTGTCACTATTTATTGAGGGGCTTTATTAATTAAAAAGTCAATTAATTAATTGTAATAACATTGTTTTAATAACTGTTTTCATTAAGTGTTTTTGTGAATTGCGGCGATAAGAGCGCCACTTGCCCATAATGTCAAGATGGCGTTACTTAGCGCTTGGAATCGAAGCGAATGACATTCTGTGGCTTGACTTCGAGACGAAAACAACTGTAAGTGAAATCTGTGATAAACTGACTTAGTATAGTGATCTATTGTATTCTAGTTTTGTGTCTCAGTATTTCCTTTTGTTGTTACATAGATTAAATTAAGTAGGTAGTTAAAATATTAATGCAATTATAGTTAGCACATGAAGTAGGGTGCCATGTTGATATTTTAGTTAACAAGCTGAGTGCGGTGAATTGTCGATATTTCAGATAAGTAAAACAGACGTTTGGCATACCCACATACGATTGTTATAATCGATGTGGATTGAGAATGGTAAATAAAATTATAGTCAGCTTATTAAGTGAGGAGCCATGTAGTTATTTTAGTTATCACGCGGAGAGCGGTGACTTGTCGATATTTCAGATAAGTAAAACAGACGTTTTGCATACCCACATACGATTGTTATAATCAATGTGGATTGAGAATGTTAAATAAAATTATAGTCAGCTTATTAAGTGAGGAGCCATGTAGTTATTTTAGTTATCACGCGGAGAGCGGTGACTTGTCGATATTTCAGATAAGTAAAACAGACGTTTTGCATACCCACATACGATTGTTATAATCAATGTGGATTGAGAATGTTAAATAAAATTATAGTCAGCTTATTAAGTGAGGAGCCATGTAGTTATTTTAGTTATCACGCGGAGAGCGGTGACTTGTCGATATTTCAGATAAGTAAAACAGACGTTTTGCATACCCACATACGATTGTTATAATCGATGTGGATGCAAATTGATTTTGCGTCACTTAGATTTAAATAGCAAGACGTGGGTATCGTATTCCTGCATACGATTATGGTAATAGGTATGGATCACGTAACAGAATTATTAAAATGGCAATCTACTTTAACAACACGGTAAGCCCTGTGGACACAGGATCCCTGTGTGGGCTAGAGAGTAAAATGAGTGATGTGGAATCACGAGGCCGCTTCTCATAGGTCAGTGCGGAGGAGGGGCACTGCCCTTACCATTATTTTTAATAATGCACTGTAATGATTTCATATTCGGTTGTTTTGTTTATAAATAATTCATATTAAAATAAGTTCGCTTATTTAAGTTAAACGACAGTCAATTCAGGCTTTTTTTATTATTAATTGATTCTGACTTTCCCCATAGTTACCCACTTATTCCGATATATACCTATCCATTTCAACAACATATATGGTATAAAATAATGTTGTTGTTGATATTTCAGCGCGTCTGCTCACTGTCACTGAAAAATATTGTTTCAAAAGTATAACAGTCTTGTAAACAGTACCTTTAATAAATTACCTTTAAAATTATAAAATTATTTGATTTCGGCTGCTTTATAACAAAAATAGAAAATATAAAAGGAATTAAAATTACATTATTATTATAGGGTTTTTGTTCTTCTTTGCTGGTCTGGGAGAAAAGAAAAAACATAGAATGTACCAGCTGCTTCTCTTTCCGTGCAGATCGTAAAAGCCGATCGAAGGAATGGGCGAGAATCTGAATCATATGAATAGGCGATGCGGTTAGCAACCCATCACTATTATGATTTCCCTTTTCCACCTTCATGCCCACCATTACGCTAAAAGTGGCCTGGGCTTTACCGCCCTTGGCTCTGTCTACCCCGTTAGGGATACAGACGTGATAGTGTATCTTTTGGACATAATTGTTTTATTTTCATTTATTCATTTTATTATTTAATTAAAATTACATTTTTGGCTTTGGCCTAATCTAGGCTTAAGTCTGACACTTACAGTAATTGCGTTAAATATTCATGGATTATCTTTTTCACATATTTCAGTAAAATCACCTTAGCTTACTTGTACCTTTTTTATCAGCCTATAACAGTCCACTGCTGGTCTAAATCCATCTTCTGAACTTAGGCCTCTCCTAATAAAGTAGGGATACTCATTATCATACTCTACGTGATCGAATCAGAAATGAGGAAATTCGTAGGAGAACAAAAGCTACTGATATAGCCCAGCGGATTAGCTCTTTGAAGTGGCAGTGGGCGGGACACATAGCGAACCGATGGCCGATGGGGCAGAAAGGTTCTCGAATGGCGACCACGTACTGGCAAGTGAAGCGTTGGACACCCACCCTCAAGGTGGTCAGACGATCTGACTAAGGTCGCTTGAAAGCACTGGACGCAGGCCGCTCTAGATCGGTCATTTTGAATGGGTTGGTGTCACACTTAGACAAAACAAGTAACCAAGATAGAACGAAATAACAGACGAAAGCTTGTATAAGTATTTCAATAAACAAACTAATTTCAACCACGGCATCATGATGGAATCATTAAATTGCCTTTTCGTGTCGCTTTTAAATTGAAAATCGATTCAAATTAAACTTTGTTTTCATTCGAATTCAGCCCGCCATGAAAGGAAAATCGGAAATGCGATGTTGTCAAAATTCGAGAAGTGTTCCGGACAGTTTTCATTTTGACTTGAAGCTACTCGTAGGGATGTATACGATATCATATCTATCGGAACTTTTTAACAATATTTTTTTCGAGGTATTAATTGAAACGAAATATCATAAAAAAAACAGAGCTTAGTGACTTGTAAAGTCGTTACGAGTATTTTTGACGTCGTGTCGTTGTGGCTAATTTAAAATTGTAGTTATTGAAAGTCTCAAATGTAATGGAAATTTGTGGAAAAATATCCGCTAATTCAATTATACTCATATCAAATGTTTCTGGCAAAATAATACTACCTATCGATTTGTCACATCCCTACATGCAACGCAATGCAACCAAAAACAAATGATTGTTTATTATCATAAATCATTGTTTCGATATCGCAGTCGTTTTTCCAAAAAAAATACCGGTACCGGAATAGCATTTATCAGAGAATCATCATATCGTCACATCTCTACTTGAAACGCAATGTCACCAAAATACACAGAACTCGGTGACTTGTAATGATTAATGTTCGGGATGTCGCAGACACTCACAAAAATATCGCTATTAAGCACTTTCGCTAGAATTCCATAATAGGGGACGTCTTCAATTTATACAGTTTGGGAAATAATAAAGTTTTGTTTATTGAGTTATATTCAACTATGATTAGGTTGTAAGCTCTCTTGCTTACATTCTGGTATTTTTTTTAGAATACAATAACGTAAAGATTTTCATGACAATAGCACATAGTGAAATCCTAACTTCTTGAAGTCATATAGCGCCCTATATTCATATATATATATATATTTTCATGTTTAATATCTGCAATGAAGCAAAACAATTCAGTGTAAACTTTTATTTCCTTTTCTTTTTTTATTATACACTTTTTATTTACACAAACACTCAGTCCATATAAGTAACTATTAGGTCCTTACATATGAAATTGCCGATTTTCAATACTAGCAACTTTAAAATCAAATATCTTGCGTTTCATTAGGAATTCCAAATTCAAATTTATTTCGAAATAAAGCCAGAAAAATATTGTTTTAAAATTCGTATTTCATTGGTTTTAACATCATTTCTTTGAGTTTCAACGTTGCTATAACAACAACTATGGACAAATTGAAAATTCGTGGTATTTACGAATACGAGTTCCACCGTGGCACCAGTGCTGCAGAAACGACTCGAAGAATTAACGACGTGTATGGACCAGGCACCGCTAACGAACGAACAGTGCGTTTTTGGTTTCAACGTTTCCGTTCTGGAAATTTCGATTTACACAATGAGCCTCGTGGACGACCTTATACTCAAGTGAATAACGAAGAATTAAAGGCGATAGTGGAAGCGGATCCATCTCAAACCACTTCTGAATTAGCAGCAGCCTTCGGCGTAAGTGACAAAATAATACTTATCCACTTGCTCCAAATCGGAAAAATTAAAAAACTCGAAAAATGGGTACCGCACGAATTGACTGAAGCAAACCAACAAACACGCGGTGCTTGCTGCGTTTCTTTGCTTAATCGCCACAATAATGAGGGGATTTTGAACCGTATCGTGACTTGTGATGAGAAATGGATCCTGTACGACAATCGGAAGCGATCATCACAATAGCTTGACCCTGGAGAACCGGCAAAACCTTGCCCTAAGCGAAAACTGACAAAAAAGAAGATTCTGGTTAGTGTTTGGTGGACCAGTGCTGGTGTTATCCACTACAGCTTCTTGAGATCAGGCCAGACGATTACTGCAGACTTGTATTGCCAACAATTGCAAACAATGATGGTAAAGCTCGCCATTAAACAACCGAGACTGATGAATTGCTCTAGCCCACTGCTCCTTCAGGATAACGCTAGACCACACACTGCACATCAAACGATCGCCAAGTTAGAGGAGCTACGACTGGAACCTCTGCGTCACCCACCATACTCTCCAGATCTTGCCCCAACCGATTACCACTTTTTTCAAAATTTGGATAACTTTTTACAAGGAAAAAATTTCAAATCTGATGAGGCAGTCAAAACCGCCTTCAAACAGTTCATAGACTCTCCAGGATTTTTTTTACAAAGGTATCAATGATCTGCCTATAAAATGGCGGAAGTGTATCGATAACAACGGCGCATACTTCGATTGATAAAATAATAATTTCATTAAAAAAAACTTTTTTCACTTTTTTGATACTGAACGGCAATTTCATATGTAAGGACCTAATATTATGCAATATTAAGAGTCCCCTTACCCTAGGCTTTTATTTATTTATTATTTAAACTTTATTAAGCCAAAAGCTACAATAGGTAGACTTAATGCTAAATCATTCTCTCCTTGCTAACCTTTTCCTGTAGTCTTAGCTTTTATTTTGAAACGACATGCCAGATTTCGGCAAAATCATTCGTTCATTTGCATTTCAAAGAAATTGCATATATGTAGGCATGTAGCTGGTTTTCACAGTCAATATATGAAACTGAAAGAGAATATAGTGTATTATATCATATTTGACCATCAGTATGGACAACTTCTACACCCTTATATTTTCTATCAAGTTTGTATTTTGACTGTCCAAACTTCAGTTATATGCAATTTTTTTGAAATAACAAAATACTGCCGAAATCTGACATGTTATTTCAAAAGAAAAGCTGGACTACGTTTGTATGGAAAAGTCTAGGGTAAGGGGAGTCTTAAGAGCAAAAACAGATTCCCTAAAATCATTACTCCTTATGTCAGGGATAATAACAATTTGGTAGGCAATATCATTCTCAACCGAAAATACTCAAGCTAAAACACTCTGAATTCGAGTAAAAAAGGGTATTATCGTAGCTAACTGCTCGCTGTGAGGGTAATCCGATTTAAATGCTTGTCGAAAATGTTCAACGAATAATGGCGTCTAGTCTGTGTAATCAAATTGATTTTACTACTGAAACCGGACCTTTTGGCTGTAAATAGATAGTTGGCTGGTTAAATATTGAAACATTCAGCGCCTGAGTGACGCTGCTGGTGATAAGAGGGCTGGTATTGGTAATCAGTTAGGAATCAAAGCCAGCGATCTCTCGGTACCATGCTTCATGGATAAAATCTTTCAGGTTATTCATTCAACGTTTTAAATTAGGTTTTTAATTTTAGTCTTGATACAATACAATATTTATTGCACAAAAGTAGAAAACAGGACATAATTATCTTAAAATCTAGGAAATGCGCAAAAGGCGGTCTTATCGCTAAGCAATTTCTTCCAGGCAACCTCGTTTAAATAGAAAAAAGTGATGAGAAATTAGGTAGTGCGGGGTAGTCAATATAATAAACATACTTATATACAATAATTATAATAAACATACATACACCTAATACTTAAATACATACAACTTACACAAAGAAAACATAACAGGACAAAATGAAGAAACTGTGAAAACAAGGGAAGGAGATTTCATAAGGATAGAAAATGCGATTTTACTTGGGATTTAAAGCTCACTTGATCTGTAATAAAAAAATATTTCTTTTAGTTACTTTTCATGTAAATGTTCATTATCATTTTATTTGTATAGACATAAGGCTCTACCGCCACATGCAGTAAAAATATATACAATTAGTACGGCCGTTGTGAAACTTTAATCTTCCGGTCCATCTTTTTATATACAGAGAAATGTAAAACAAGTTGACCCGCTCTCACCCAAATTATTTACCGCTACTAGCAGACTCCTGTAAAGAGGAAGCCATTGTCGTTTAATCTACGTTATACCGGTGATATAGTCTTGTTCGTTTCTTCCGAGTCCGAGTTCACAGAAATGCTCCAAGATCTGAGCACGGCAAGCCGCCGGTTGGGCTTCACATAAACCGGGCAAAAACCCAAAACATGACTTACAGAACGAGACGTCGGGTAACGGTAGATGGGCAAGATATACAATATGTCAATGTGTTCAATAGCTATTAGTCAATGAAGGACTTATTCAATGGTGACCTTCCAACTTGCTTTTATGGACGAGTCTTTGATATGTGTATGTATCTTGCCCATCCTAATCTACGGTGCACAAACTTGGTCGGTGAAATCACAGGCTTTAACTGCAGGTTTGCTAAAGAGCAATGGAGTGCAGTATGTTAGGTATGAAAACCGGTCAAGAGCGAGTCGGACTCATTCATGGAAGGTTCCGTACCTCCGTACACTGATTTAAAACGATGTAAAAACGTTCCTTGTATGAGGACCACTTTAATTTTTTACTTTATCTTATTTTTAGTATGTTTTGTTATAACGGCATAAAGTTATACACAGTAATACATAATTTCAAGTGTCTAGCTATTGCGGTTCAAGAGATATTACCCTGTGACAGACGGACGGACGTTGGCACCTTCTGGGTACGGAACCCTAAAAAGGATATACCCTGTCAGAAACACTACACTGCGCTCCATTACGCAAGTGGGTGACGTTGGAAAGAATTCTGCTAGATTAAAGTGGGACTGGGCGGGTGACGTTTGCCGCATGTTGCCTAAAAGATGCGTCCACACAACATGGGTTCCTACATACGGAAAGAGTCCAGTGAAAAACCCAGGGCGAGATGGAGAGACGAGTGGTCCGCTTTTGATAAAGATTGGAGGGAAACAGCTGAAGATAGAAATAATTGGGAACGAAAAGGGAGGCTTTTGCCCAACTATGGGACCTAAATATCTAAAAAAAATTGTTTCCATTTGAAAATGTTGTTACTCACAGGCTGAGTTGCCCTTTCATATATTGACTGTTCATTTACACTCTGTAAACGTAAATCACTGAAAAAAGCTTTCCAAGAACGAGATTGTTAGTAATATACGAGTGTATAGGGAAGGTAATTCATCAATCCAGAACTTTTATAAGGCACTAATCGATCACAGAACAAAAGCGGCTCTTCGTCACTCGGCGGACATCATTTATTGCGAGGAAACGATACTTTATTCACTTTTGTATGGTGTTGATAAGTATGGATATTTTTACAATAACGTTTTCGGTGTGAAGTTTTATTTTACACTTACCTAGTTAAATTATTGTTTATTGATATGTAGTTCTTGGGAAGTTCTAATAAACAAAGAAAATGTGAAGTAAGTAGCAGTGAAAAATATAATTTGTTATTATTAATCGATCATTTGGAATCGATAGCTGGACATTGTTGACGATACCACATAATACTCCAGAAACACAAGTTAAAGATAAGTCAAATACGGTTTAGATTATATACACGGTCTATATTATAGCAGGCACGGCGCACAATAGTGAATGTACTTTCCAGAACTGACAATGCACTAAATATTCAATGTAACCGATATGACGTGAAAATATCTGTGAATCTTGATAGTAGATAGAGAAGACCAGTTAAAGGAAGATACCACGCTACCGCCTTTTCCAAAAGAGGATCGAACAAAAATATTATAAGTACCCTTTGACAAAACCCTTGTCCTAGAGACTATGACTACTATAGGTAGACTGAAATGTAACATTTTAACATAGGGTTTAAATCTTATCCTCAATCTAAAACAAGGATTTAAAAAATGGGCCCTCGATCCTGATGCACATTGAATGTGTGACTGTGAACTTCATAAAATTTTTGAAAAACAGCTGTTCAAGAATACGTAGAAACATACATTTTGTTACTTGTTTTATAACCGTCGAAACATACTGCGAGATCTTTAGATGAACCGTCGTAAAGTGTTTGTACTCATAAAGCTGCTATATACATAAATGTAAAATATACTGCCCTTTATCTTCACATAGCGGATAAAAATGATGTTTCTCTAACAAATTGCAACCGGGAGCGTTCGCTCACGACCTTTTATGTTCGCCGCAATGATAGTTTTAGTGAAAAGGGGAAGATACGGGATCCAAAAGTTCGAAAGTGGTCAGCCAGATCTGACATATATACTTCAAACCAACATTGACTTACAATGTATTACCTCCTGTTATAAGTAGTATCAATTAAAAAATAGTGGTGCAAAAGGGGTTCCTTTTTTAAATCCTTTTATATAGACTTGACAAAGACGAAGAAAAAACCTTAGTTCCTAATGTGAGGTATCAAAGACTCTTTCATCTCATTTATTCGAAAAACAAAGTTTTCATCCCAAAATATTTAAGGGCTAAAGTTAAAGTAATTCTCTTGAGACTTAAAAGTGAAAAGAATATTTTGAATATATAATTTGTAAACTGAACACAAATGTAGAATCAAAAACAATATTGGCAGCAAATAGAAGAAGAATTTAGTTTTAAAACAATAAAATATACTTCTATTTGGACTCGTTTACACCACCACTACTTATCCTTATAGTACCTATCTAACCTTTTTTTACTTCAAACATCTTTGGCTTGCCCCATATTTTAGGACATTTCTGCTCGCCCTACATTTTAGAGAGGCTTGAAACCGTAAATAAGTATCCGATCTGCAGTATAATTTTAATAAAGGTTGTTACATTAAATAACATGATTGCTCGTTTATGGGCCGGCTATGTGTAATGAAATTTATATGGCAGCAAATTTGCACTTCAATTGATTGTTTAAAAGGTTTAAAGTGTGTAAGCGATGAAACAATTACTCCTTTTTGATGAGTAAATACTGACTTTACTGTTGTGGAATAAACTGGAACCTTAGTCTGGAAATACATAGGTATATCGATATAGTACCTATTTATATGGTAAAGTGGGCTAAGATAAAACTTGTTATATAATTTAAGTACCTACTACCATCCGCATGTATTAGTTTTTTTTTTCCATAGGAGTATTGTAGCGTTTTCCCAATAAATACACTAATATTTTTACGATCTAGCCTAAAGTCAGACTAATGAGTAATTTTACATTAACCTAATTTTATAAAGAATGTGTCTATCGGCACTTTTCTTACTGTCTCTATTAAGAAGGAGGCACTTTGTTCGTGTGTCTTTGGTTTTCACTTGTTTCACTCTTCGAAATTGTATATCGATGATATGAATATCGGCAATTCAGAAACTCGAGCTAATGACTTCGGAGAATTAGCCATCGGGCACATGACATTCGAAATCAAGAAATAAACACCTAGATTAAAGTTATTTTAGCAGGCCCATCAAAAATCCGCACTTACCCAGCGAAATAACATTATTTGTATAAAAATTTAAAAAATAAATAAAGAAAGGATTTCCCTACCAATCCTTAATTATAACATCTGGGTCGGAGTTCGGTATGGAAAATTGATACCGCTTAACCCTTGAGGTTATCAGGAATGGGTTCTACATCCATAGATATGAGTACGAATACTTTACATATTTTCAATAGATAACTGCAGGAAACAGCAGCAGAGGTTGAAACTATATTTGCTGTATAAGACTTATCTAAAAAATCTTCTCCTGTATAAGGCTTACATCTAAAAAATTTCATATACGTATTTACGTATAAGACGTTTTTTAGACAAACAAGTAGGTAAATTTTTTTTAATTTTTTTTTAAAAGCAAGCTTTTATCATGACCTATGTGGCCTAGTGGTCATCATGCCAGGCTGTCATACCGGAGGTCCCGGGTTCGATCACCGGTCAGGCCAAGATGAAAAAATGATCTTTTTCAGATTGGTCTGGGTCTTGGATGTTTATCTATATATGTATTTGTTATAAAATATAGAATCGTTGAGTTAGTATCCCGTAACACAAGTCTCGAACTTACTTTGGGGCTAGCTCAATCTGTGTAATTGGTCCGTATATATTTATTTATTGATCTAAAACAGTGTTTCTCAAGACGAATCAATTGAGCCCAAACTCAGTACACAGAGATGCCATGGCCACCTTGCAGCTTCATCATAAGATCAGTTCATTCGTACCATAATATTGCATTGTCACCCAATTTACATAAGTATGTGAAGTTTCAGCTCAATCGATTAATGGGAAATGGGTCTAATTTAGCAGAGACATAATTAAAACACGCAGACAACGGGACAGGTGAAACTAAAAATAAAAGCTTATAAAAATTCTTCATTTAGTCTTTGATAAAAATGAATGTTCTCACGCCTTGTATTTAAAAAAAAACAATCTGTTCTGTCCGACACAGTTCAAGTGTTATAGTATAGTGTGTGCCAAGTACCCGAATAACGTACCATAATTTTCCATTATCTTCTAAACTATAAATCTCTTTTAGATATTCTAAGACAATATTGAATTGTAGAGCAACTTGTTTTACTTGGAGCGGCGTTACCACAAACTTCGAGTAAGGATAGAATTGTAGGACTTTACTGTTGTGGGATAAACTGAAACCCCTAAACTTAGTCTGGAGTGATTGTAAACCGGTTCTTAGTATTACTGTTCAAAGCACAAAGATTGTTATATTCATGAACCTACTTATATATATTTGTATTTCTATATTTATTCATGTTCTTTAGTATATATGTTTCTGAATAGGTACAGAAATGAATTTATAATAAATATTTATAAACTGAAAGTACTTACATGAATTACCTTTATATTTTTGGTACATTTTTAATAATAAATATATAAGTAGGTTCTTGATTGTTCAAGAAGTATAAATAGGTTCAGAACTAAAAATACGAAAATTCGAGACGGCAAATATCACCCTACGATAGAAAATAAGTTGTTAATTTCTATAGAAAAGTATTCATTAATTTTTTGCATTAGAAACGTAGTAGGCTCGTTTGGTTTCACCCTTATCATAATATGTTGTTTTTTTACCTAGTCCGAATTATATTATTATTTTAACTAGGTAAAAAAACAGACCGCAATCAACGCTGTTATTTTTGCTAGTAAATCTAGATATTTCTTTCCAAACCCAATAGTGGTTCTTTTTGAATTATCAATTTCTTTTTGTCAGAAAAACAAATCAATCAACTTGTTGTGTTCACGGATTACAAATCATTGTTGACAGGGCAGCCGCTGGGAAAAATGTTGTTTTACTTAAAATTATATTGTAACGACCTTACAGATTTATTATTTAAAAAAAAACGAAAAGGTAAAACGTAAATCATAGGGTGTAAACGTAATTAATTACTGGAAAATGTTTATTGTATTACGTAACAAATTTATCAACAGTAGATACCTAGCCTTATTAGTTATTAATTTTCAAATTGAAAATGTTTAATTTATAACTTTTATTAGAAATAAATCACGTGTAGAAATTTTGTAGCAATTTTAATTACCATACAAATACATACATGAACGGTCAAATATTAACATTTTAGGCTACGGATCTCGTCACATTTTAGTATTTTGTTGTCAGACATAGTTACAGTCGAATAAACCTAAACTATTATGTGACTCTTTATTGATCCAAACTCTAGTTTAATTACTAAAATGATATTATATTTACTATATTCTATATAGGTGAGTAACTAAAATGTTGTATTAAAATTTCTAAAAGCACTGCACTAATCCAAATTTCAGAATTTGCAATCTGCTATGAAATTGTATCTCATTAGTGAAGTATAATATTAGATTTCATTCGATTAGTCATTTGGTAAAAGTCTCTGTAATTAATGATTGAATGAGAATGTGGACTAAAAAATATATTTTTGGCTCATCAGGTAGATTATCAAAAAATATTGTGTATATATTTTATATTTACTCTGATTAGTTAATAACAAGACGAAGATATAGCGCAGTTACATTTCGCATAACGTCACAATCTAGTGTGATTTTCACTAGATAGTGAAGTAAATCTCCCCTCCTTTCCTCTTCGAAACTTCGATGCGCTGTATCTTTGTGAAATTTTACTATTTTGATAAACCAAAAATATGGATATTTTATTTTAATTTATTTAAACTGACGGACTAAATAAAAATAATATTTTTTGAAACCAATAAACATCTCTAATTCATAGGCTATCCTTTCATCCGGAATTCTGGCTAAACGTGAAATGAACAAACCCCCTTATATTACAGTGTAACAGTTCCACGATATGTTAATAGCCCATTAAACTCTAGATAGACTTAATGCATGATAATTTAATTACACAAAGTAATATGTTAACTTTGAACCGTTGATGGAAGTAATTATAATACTGACAACCGAGTTTTGTATAATTTCTCTCCCTGAATTCCAATTTATGTTCAAATAGGTAGGTAGCTCTTTCGGTGAAATTATTGTTAATTTGTGTTATGAATAGGTACCTTGATTTAATTTGCTTGTAACATTTGAATCATTTCTCGTAAATTAAGCCATTGAAATCATGTTTATTTTAGTGGAAATTGTAACCAGTCTGCAAAACTTTTGTAATTTATTTTATATAAGAGGGCACCCCGAAATGAAGTTGTTTACTGATTCAGTACTAGCTTCTGTACAACTTTAAACCTCTTATATAATTTAGAGAAGATTTAGCTACGAGGACGTAGGTATTGTAATTTAAGGCGAGGGCGTTACTTTGAAAAGTGAAGAATTCACGTGCCGAGGGATTTTACTGCTGAGAGAGTGCTTGATAAATGAAATCCTTGACAGTAACTTGTTCTAATGATTATCCTGATATGACGACATTAATCTAATATGTACAAGCTGCTTCTCTTCCCGTGCAAATTTTAAAAGCCTATCAAGGGAATGGGTGAGAATCTGAATCATATTAATAGGCGATGCGGTAAGCAACCCATCACAATTGTGATTCTCTTTTTACGTCTTCTTCTTTTTTTTATTTGTGTATGAATGAATCTTTCGTTGCACATGTTTACTTTATAACTTATATGTGATCTGTTCTTTGGGGCCGTCTACATTTTACGTCACGATGAATTAAAAATTTTTTAACCTTCCCCTTTGGTCACATTTAACATGACCTCTCCCCCCCCCCCCCCCCCTCATCTCTTGACGTAATATGTTAATGGCCCCTTTTACGTTATCAGTTCTTATGTCCAGCAGTGGACTACGTACTAAAATGAGGTAGAGATCAATATAATTTTATATCATCTCCTCGATATGCCAAAGATAAGAGTGTGAAGTGTCAACAGCACATAACATATTAAATATTGATCCAGCGTTTATGACATTGTGGGATGGTAATGGCGGGAGATTATTACCTAAATAAGGAGCGTATGCCTCATAAAATTCAACTTCCTTGAATCTGAGAAATAATCAAAGTATTATTGAGCTATAAATCTTTATCACCGCTTTTCGTGAAGATATTTCGAGAATATGCGAACATTTGCTTGCTTTTATCGTTTTTTGTGAAAGTAGGTACCTATTTCTTAGAATATCAAAGTAATACTTCAAAATCATGAATTTTAAAGTTATAATAAAAAAAATATAATGAGGTTTGATACCTAAATAATGTCCTTTTAATGATATAATTCATTAGGCTCACGTAATACAGAAAACTAGATTAGGCTAGTATAAAATAGTAATGAAGTCAGTCACATCACATAGCAGTATGGGAAAGAGTGATAGACAAGAGAATGAGAAATGAGTGAGAAGTTAGCCAAAACCAGTTTCGATTTATTCCCGGGCGTGGAACAACGAACGTCATATTTTCTCTCCGCCAACTTTGTGAGAAGTAGGTACAGACAAACAAGAACTTGCACATGGTATTCGTTGATTTAGAGAAGGCGTATGATACATCTGAGGAAGAAAAGAGTACCAGAAAAATACCTGCGGCTTATACAAGCAATATATAGTACAGCCAATACAACCGTCTGGTCCAAAGCTGGAATTTACCGACAAGGTCAGTGTAGCGGTAAGCTTGCACCATGGATCGGCATTAAACCCTTATCTGTTCCTCCTTGTAATAGACGCTTTGACTTCAGACATTCAGGAAGAAGCACCCTGGTGCATGTTGTTCGTGAACGATATACTTCTCGTCTGTGAAGATGGACCTGAGGTTCAGAGCAGGCTGGTAAAGTGGCAACAGAAGCTGGATTTAAAGTAAGTAGGTCAAAAACTTAATTTGGCATTGTAGAATCGCCAATGCTGCAAGTTATTCTCCCCATTATAGTTTTTATTCTCCCCCATTAGACTGTGCTTAAAATTATACAGTCTTCATTATAAACGTTGTATACTAGAAGAATTTATATTTTTATCTTTGGTCGTCGACTAAACGTGCTCTAACATGGCAGCTTTCCATGAAATTTCGCCACATAATATTTGTTATGAACATTTTTTCGATAGAAATATAAAATTTTGATTGCTCATTCAGTCTAATGCTGGGTGGAATCATAAATGTTTGTTTTTACCCGACTACGTCAAAACTAAAAGCTAATAAAAGAGTAAATTTTCTTTCCAACAAAAACTGTTTAAAGGTGACTTATATGTATTTGTATATATACTTCGTGTCTGAAAAAAGTTTAACACTTATCTAACATATTAACTTAGTCATTACGAAACAATACTTTAAGTTATGTTTAAAGAAGTAAAAAAAAATCTTAAGCAAATTCCAAGTCCTGAATAGAGGATAAAATAAAAATTACATTGATGCGGATTTCGTGGATTTTAATCTAATCTAATTTAAAATTAATCTCACAGATGAAAAGCCGAGGGTTTTCTCCGAAATTGAGATGTTTTGGCAAGGTCTATGAATGTAAAGGGACATTTCTTTGACTTTATTTAGAAAGAAACTAATTTATTTGTATTGCTATTGAATTGGTTTCTTAGAAATAAATGTTCAATGTGAAAAGATAGGCTTTAATCGCAAGGTTTGTAATCAAATCAAAAACTTTTTTTGTGTTGAATAACTTTTTTATGTAGAAACTCGATAATCCAGAGCACATTATCCCACTAAGTAGTGAAATCGGTCAACTTAGTACGTCACTTCTTTTCAAAATCATACTCGTACGTACGTAAATCAAGTGACTTTTTATTGCTCTTAAATTTCCTGCTGGTTCTACGTAATTCTTTAAAAGAACAACATTTTGTGTATTTTTATCGAAAAACCGATGTTCGATCGCCAACTGGCAACCGATTACATTTGAAAAGCTCTTTATTTTCTCCATTAAAAGGCACACAGATGCTGCACACCAATCTTCTTAGATTTATTGTAGTTTTGTTAGTTTATATTTTACAAAATACTAAGTTTCGTTCACTCTTGGCACAATAACGGAGCGACTGACATTCTTCACATTCTTTCGGGCTACCGTTATATGGCTCTGTGTTTTTTATATATACTTAGTTGGAGTCAAACAGACATACCTGATGGTAAGATGTTACCCAGCCCTCGTAACATGGCACCAGCGACGGTGTCCCCGCCCTTTTTGAAAAGTGTCAGCTCTTTCGTCATGCAGGCGACTTTTCGTCGCATTTATGTCATTTAAGCCATGATTCTTCCCTTTCTTCTTTACAGCCCTTGTCGATCCACTGCTAGACTAAAGGACTCTACCAATAACGACAGGATTATTCGCAAATTGACTATTTTAGATTATTCTTTGTACTTAAGTATATTTAGGCCTCAGTTCCAACCTGGCACCAGAATTTTTTGGGTTTCAGGTCATTCTTCGCACTATGTTTCGCAACTCGGCTACTCCGTCAGCTGTAATCGTAATCACTTTAAGAAACATATTTTTTAACAGAGATTCAGGCAAATTTTTAATATACTTTTTACTCTATTAAATTAAGTAATCCCATTTCGTAAGCTGTTAACACTTATCTGGAATATTTAATGAACAATAACGAGGGCCTTAATGCTCGGCACTCGGTTCTTATCTACGACTGAGTGGTTATAATCCCCTCAGAAAGATTAGTGGAAGTAATGATCGATCTGTTAATTTCCCATAAAAGAAAGAAATAGTTATATAAGCTACTGCCATGCAATTACATCAGGTTAAAGCGGAGCTTTTTAGCAAAACACTTATTTCTGAGGTGTAAGTAGGTAAGTATGTACTATTTGATTATGCTAGTGTGGTAAAACCTAGGGTAAATCAATTATTTCTTATTGTCATTGACATAGAATATAAGACTAGCTTTCTCAAACATTGACCCCTGTTCTTTTTTTAAATATATGGTGGCGTGAATTTTATCATACGTATTTTTTTTTAACTATGAAATCTGGTTATTCACCGATGGAAAGTTATTTCTTTACACTTTGCCGTATTCCTTGAATTTCTAACTGTATTGTAACACACACTAAGGGATGTTTAATTATGTTTACTATGTTGGCGTATGGTTTTCGTTTATGTACAGTCGAAAGTACTAGGCGTATAGGAGCTAGCAAGCGACTAAGTGCAATGAAGTTTATGGAGATATAGCTACAATTGAATGAGACAAAACAGTGATATGTGGTGTCTCCTCTAGTTTTATATAATAACTCTTTGCTTATTGTATAGTTTTTATGTCTATAGATAATATTATTTATACAAAAAAATCCACACATTGTTTATTAAATTATCAAAACCTCATTTTCATACAAATGTATGAACGCTGCAAATAAAATGTTATGTAGATTTTAAAAAGAGATGCATTATTGTACTCAAACTTGTCTTTAAAATCATAAGTAGTTAATGACCAGACAAAGCCTGAGGCTTTTTCTGCTAGTTAACCAACCTGGTTGATTGTAGATGATCGAAAGCGTAAAGGCGTTCCAGAGTAGTATAACTTGAACATTCAATGGATTACCACATTATTTTTTTTTGTATTCGTTGCTTGCTTTGTATCTAGTATTTCCCATACCAAAAATCTAAACTGATACAGACAAACACACAGCTTAGATATCATAGCCCCTCGTATTTAGGCATTCCACCCTCACCTGACAAATATATATCGCGGCAAACGTCCTTTATCCTAGTAACAAATTAAAGAGAATATGGAATATTCAAACGAAAATTTTACTATCTTACGAATCAAAAAGATTACCTACCTAGACACTAGAGTGCCCAGAGTACTGCTGGAGCACAAGAGCCTACCTTAATATAGGAAAAAGGCAAATGGATGGGCGATAAGCATATTAGCCTAGAAAACAAACTAAAATTATTAGTCAAAATACGTACTAGTTACTTAATTATATTTAGATATTTTGCTTTAGTTTATATACCTATAATATTAATGATTCAATAAAAAATTTATTGTTAGTAATAATAAATAAGTAATTACTTAACACTTTTTAATATAATCTATAGCGATACATGACTATAAATAATTGATCTCATAATCAAATTCATTGCTAATTAGTCTCATATGGACAAAGTTATTTTCCATATATTATTATGAGAATATCATTCTTGAGAAAAGTTTTTCAGTATAATGGAGTAAACCGACCCTAATTTAAGACTTTATAAAAGTACATGAGTTATCCTTCTACATCTTATATATTGAGCCCTAGCTGTGCAGTGTACATCGTGCGAGGAACTATGTCACCGACATGCGAGAATCGCGTGTCGGTGCTGCGAATGTATTCCATTTGGAACTAGTACATTAACTTTCGTCTACTCTATTCCTTTTATTGTCATTGCTTGACATTACCATTAATCTGACAGATATAGAAACTTAGAGGTACGTGTTGCGGCCCAACATGGAATATAGAAATAAAAATCACAGACAGGATTTTTATTTAATTTCACCTTTAATGGGTATTTTACCAAGAACAAACACATAATTCCGAAACATGAATGTACACAATAGATATTTTTAGAACATTGTTTATCAAGATAAATAACCAGGATGCGTGCGGGAGAAAAAACAGCTTTTCTATTATATTATTAGGATGCGAGCGGGAGAAAAAACAGCTTTTGTCAATCCATGTTTCTTTGCTTTTCTGAGATAGCATGGAAGATCTTCAAACAAAAAACGTCACTTCTCGTATTCTCCATCTTTTATTTTACTGAGCCCGGTTAAATGTCCTGCAAGTTCAAAACTTTAACTTGCTTGGGATTTTTCAGCAAAGCAAGAGGGAGCACACCTTGCCGACTTATCGTCAGCTTAGCGAGGCAGCTATCGGCGACGCTGATAAATATACGGCGATAACGCGCGTGTGGAACAGCCTTAATGTACGACACAGGCGCGAAAACATCAAGACTTGGAGGGTAATTTTTCTGAATTACAATCATAATGTATTAAACGAGGTTTTTCTTTAAAAAAATGTTTAATACTGCGAAACCATTATTAGTGGAATCAACTGAACAAATTTGAAACAAAAACGAACTAGAAAGTTTGAGTCGGTAGAGTGATATACCAAGTCATAATTGTGCTATCAAGCAATTTTTTTACTTTATAAGACATGTTTATTTTTCAGTGATGTACTTATGTCGACTGTACATTTACTTACACGCTGTATCTACTTGTACATGATATTATTTGCCGCTATCGACATAAATAGAGTCAAGACTCTTAGTACTACGCCCCTTTTAGCAAGATATACTTACATGGTGACTTATATCAGGAATGGAATATAAAGCTGCTTAATTTTTTTTTTCATTCACCAATTCTGATTTCATTCCTTAGAGGTTAAATTTTTATTTGCTTGGCCAAACTTACCTAAAAACAAATATTAACTAGATATCATATTTCATGCACGAGACACATTTATAATTTATATAGTTCTCGCGTAAAAATTCGCCAAAATAAAATACATCACTATAGTAATTTTTCAAGAAATATTTCTTAAGGAGAATGAGTAAATCTCGAGGTTTTCCGCGATATAGCGGTGTATTGTCGCCGTCGACGGCACATTTGTTATTCCATTATGACCCTTATTTAATACCGCTATGATAAATACCCCGGGTTCCGTGGCTGGATTAAAATAACCAAAGAGTTAAGGTTTTCCGCCTCAAAATGATCGTGTTGATGGATGGACAGCATAATTTTTCATAACAGTTGTTACAATGTTTACTTTGTGTGTATTAATACGTGGGCTGTTTATTTGTGTTTTACTTAAGGTTGACAGAAAGAGAATGCTTTAGCTATTTTATAAGTCCACCTATTCCTTTTGGCTTACTAAAAAAAAAATGAGGAAACTTTGGATTGTGTAGCAGAAGAAAATCATTATTAGCCAAAAAAAATATTTAAAAATACGCCTAGAATTTATGTGTATGTATTAAATGTATTTGATGTGTGGTAATAATGGTATTTAATTAGTAGTTACCATTGTTTTTTGCCCAGGTGGAGTAAAATATCCGAGGCTCGACAATTTCCGGATTTGGCAGAGATAGTGAATTTGCTATTCTCAGACCTAACAATGTTCACGAGATTAAAAATAATGACATAGTTTCGTCATGACAGTTTAAAATTAATCAGATGATGATTATACCCCACCGATATAAGCTGTTCTTAAACATAGATATATTTAAGAAGAGCTATTCTCTTGTTGGTGGGGTATAAATCCTACTATATTTGTCTCTCTCGTTCGCCTGCTGTGTTACTTAGCTTATAATACACGTCGTTCATCTTCCCCATTATCTATTTCATGTAGCTATATGCCTCGGTCTCCCTGGTCTTTTCCCTTCTATATTCCCTTCAATGATAGTCTTTATGAAATCGTCCGTTCATAACAGGTGGCCTAACATCTTAAAATTATTCTTAATGATTGATAAAAGATTATAATACTCTAAAACCCTAGGGTTGTCATTCTAAAGATGGCCGATCATAATTATGCTTTTTATTTTGGCTGACTGAATTTTACTAATTTGGGTTATCTTTTTAAATGCAATGATGCAATAAACACACAACCATAGGTTCAAATTACAAGGCGTGTTACGGTTAACCGCCAAAATGTCAATATTTTGTTTATTTGGATGTGGTTTTACAGTTTTATTACATTAGGCGATCGGTATTTGGCGAACATCTATTTATTTTGGCTGACCGCAGTTTGCTCGTCGATATTGGATCGTTTGACGTTTCAAATTACTCTGATAGCCAATTACTGCATTCTGTAGTTTTATAGTAAGCTACAATTTAGTTGAACTGTACAAAAATATTTATATATTTTGTTTTAATATAAACAGGTAAGTACTATAACGGAACTTATATCCATCTTACACCATGGTTAGTTAGGGAACAAAGGAAAACGATTTAAATTATAAGCATTCTAATTTGAATCTAGAAGAGGTCAAGTAATCGATTCTTAAATCTTTTTTTAAGGCCGTACCTGAATTTTCCGGGGTCCAGTGCTGCCCCATTTAAAATAAATAATTTCAAAGAAAACGGAGACATCATTTAAAATTTTGCTACTACCAAGTCCTAGATAACCCTTCAAAGTATTCCATAAAATACTATATACGGGGGCTGCACTAGACCCCGGAAAATTCAGGTACGGCCTTAAATGTGTCCATGAGTGAGAACAATTCCTGAAAGAACAATCTTATTGTTGTGTAAAAACTTCTGCAACAAGCAACGAGGCCATTATGATGGTTTTACACGTAAATGCATTACTAATTCTTCTTCACTTTACAGTTTGCACGGTCTTTAAAATCGTTCATTGTTACACCTGTCATTATTTTTGGAGAAAAATAGCTTAAAGTGGACCTCTGGCTCCGAAGCAGAAGGCGCTAAGAAGGACCTGTATAAAAAAAACAGTGCTGTAAAAAATATATAGTTTTGCTATCACTCATCGGCTTATCAGCTCACTAGGGACGCGCCAGGTGATGTAAAATAGAAAAAATAAAAAGCAGAATTTTATTTTCTTTGTTGGCATAAACCCAAGTATGCACAGCGTCTGCAATATTATGATATAATTAGCTAAGTCGAGTCAGCTAGGAGCTGAGCAGATGGCCTTTGCAGACTCGTTCGTTGACTCCACCTAAACTGATACTAAATTATTTATCTTTTACAAAATTACCTTGTACAAATCTTCGTATCATGTTTCACTGAAATATAACGTAACAATTCAAAATATTTCACAAGGAACGTGTAAATTTACAGTCTCGCTTACAATTACGACTCAAAACATAGCGCAATTTGAGGCAATAAAACACAAATATATTTACTTGTCCTTGATTAACCAAACAAAAAATAAATTATATAAATATTATTAATACTGCTACAAACGGCCAGTTAACTCATAGTCGGAAAAGGCCAACCAGATATAAATATTGCCTACAAGAAAACATTCAATCATCATCATCCGAGCGTATTCCCGGTTGCATCGTCAGCGGTTACGCTTCAGAGCCCGGGGTCCGCTACCTATACCCTAGGTGATTCGACGAGGTTACTTGTTTTTATACACAGAGCGACTGCCGTCTGACCTCTGCAACCCAAAGGGTAGACCAGAACCAGTCCTAGGATAGGTACAAACGCTAGATGGCGTTCGGGACCAACAGCTTTACGTGCCTTCCGAAGCACGGAATCATCTTTCTTTTCGGATAATCAGGTGATTCAAGCCTGCAATATCCTAACCAGACTGAAAACAACTTTTCACAAAGTATGCTTCCCAATGGGATTTGAACCCATGACCTCCGGATCACAAGGCCAACGCCTTGACCACTGGACCACGGAGGCAGTCCACAAGAAAACATGCAATAGCCCACACTAAACAAGTTAAGCCGTGTTAACCGTGTGGTTCCTAGCAGAGTATAAAAGGACACTCCAAGTCTTCCTGTGGATGTCGTAGAAGGCGACGAAAACACAAGTTAAACAAAGCTTATAAACGGGTTCTTCTGTATTCATCCTATGACGTCTCATCCTATTTCTTTACTCATCCCAAACTAGTATTCCTAACTCAACCTATTACATTATTTTAATATATTTTCTTAATTTACTCCTTACTCATCCCAAAGCAAACATTATCAAAAAAGTATGGATACCTAGTATAACAATGCTTAATATTTTTTCTAAATACTATCATTAATTTGATTAAATAAATGATTTCATCAGATTTCCTGCCGTTTTAATTTAATAGAACAACATAAAAGCTAAAGTTAACTGAGATTTAAAATATTTCTATAACTGATCAGACCGTTTACACAATTCTTACATTTTTTAGGTATTTTTACAATAGGTTGAGTTAGGAATACAGATGGGATGAATAAGAAATATAAAATTAAATTTTTGTTGTGGGTTGAGTAAGGCACATAAATAGGTTGAGTAAGGAAAAAATAATGAGTAGGATGAGACGTCAGGATGACTACGGAACAACCCTTATAAACATCAATAAGACCTCTCCAACCTGTCTGGCCAGCGTGGAGATTGTAAGCGAAATCTTCTGGCTGCTGAATGGTTAACTCAAGGTCGGAAAAAGCCAACCAGATATACATATTACCTACTAGAAAAAAATCAGTAGCCCACACTAAACTAGGTAAGCTTGAATCGTAAGTACTATAGGCAAAAACATAGAGCGCATTAAACACTCAGAACCTTAGACAAACGTTCTGAGTATTTTATGTGCTATGAAACCTATTTAAGGCCGTACCTGAATTTTCCGGGGTCCAGTGCTGCCCCCATTTAAAACAAATCATTTCAAAGAAAACGGAGACATTATTAAAAATTTTGCTACTATCAAATCCTAGATAACCTTTCAAAGTATTTTATGAACTACTGTTTACAGTTTATAATGAGAACGTTAAGCTTTCCTACGCACATTTGCCAAAAGTGGCCGTTTTTCGCAAATGTGCGTAGTAAAGCTTAACGTTCTCACTTTAAACTGTAAACAGTAGTTCATAAAATACTTTGAAGGGTTATCTAGGATTTGATAGTAGCAAAATTTTAAATAATGTCTCCGTTTTCTTTGAAATGATTTATTTTAAATGGGGGCAGCACTGGACCCCGGAAAATTCAGGTACGGCCTTAAATCTAATACCTATGAAAAAGTAAAAGCATTTACCTGTACTGGGAATCTAACCCAGGGCCTTTGTATTTGTATTTGAGGAGAGCAGAGTAACAAATAAATCAAATTTTACTGCAAATCTTTTTCTTTCTTCACCTTATGCTACTCTACGTGGGGTCAGGACACATTTTACTGCAAATCTTCTTCTTATTCCTCACCTTATGCTCCTCTACGTGGGGTCGGGACAAATTTTACCGCAAATCTTCTTCCTCGCCTCATGCCACTCGTGGGGTCGGGGGAATTTTAACGCAAATACGGATAAATAAAATGATATAAATAATTTAGGTAATTTACTCAATTCGAAAAATGTAATGAAAAGAATAGAAAAATCGTATCGTTCATTGATTCCAATGCTAATGAGAAAACTCACTCAAACAGATACTTTTAATAATATTTATTTTGTTAGATAAAATAAACACTGAAGTATTTTCATCTCTTTAGGGTTCCGTACCCAAAGGGTGCAAACGGGACCCTATTACTGAGATTCCGCTGTCTGTCCGTCTGTCACAGGGCTCTATCTCTTGAACCGTAATAGCTAGACATTTCAAATTTTCACCGATTGTGTATTACTGTGACCGCTATAACAAAAAATACTGAAAATAAAAAAAAAGATTAAAATTAAAGGGGGTCGCCGTACAAAAAACGTGTTTTTTCAGCGTTTTTAACTAGATCTTTATAATGGCATTAACTAGATACTTGAAATTTTCACAGATTATGTATAACTATGGCCGCTATAATAACAAATACTAAAAATAAAAAAAGTTAAAAATTAAAGGCGTCGTCATACAAAAAGCGTGTTTTTTTAGCGTCTTAAAACATTGTACGGAGGTACGGAACCCTTCATGTACGAGTCCGACTCGCACTTGCCCGTTTATTTATTTATTTTTCTCCAAGGATCGTAAAACGGTGACGATTTAGAAAAAAACTTCATTTGGCAGCCAAGATTTACGATAAATCTTTTTTAGGCACTAAAAGAAGATTAAGTACTGATATCAGAGGTATTTATTTACTAAGTCTGACTGAACCAATCTAAACAAAAGTCTGAATAAATCTATACTTCAGCCATACGCTTTAGGGTAATACACTTTTAAGAGTTCTGTAGCGAAGTGGTGACATAGAAAAATGGAAACCTGTCCGTCCACATTCAAGCAATTTTTTCACCAATTCTATTGGAATAGAGCTAGTACTTGGTAAGTTTTGGTACGTAGCTGTACCTGTTAATAACCAATCTGTCCAGTAGTTTCATAGCAAATTGACTGTGACAGACGGACAGACAGACAAGTGAGTGATCAAAATAAGGGTTTTTTTTTCACCTTTTTAAGTTACGGGACCCTGAAAATGTGTAGGACACACATTCTTAGGGTTCCGTAGGTACCTAAGTTTTCAAATACTACTCGTACATTTCAAAAATTCAAATTTAATTTAGCGAAATCGCTTATTATAAAATACATTACCATACCATACATTCTATTAGCTGTTTTTTTAATTTTCAAATAACAGTTTAACACTTTGCAAACCTTACTTTTACCAATACTTTTTACATAATTGCTAAATTATTTATAAAATATTGTCTCGAGTATAACGCAAGGTATCGTCGCAAAATGTCCCTTACGCAAAATGACCCCTAGTCGCTAAATGTCCCTTTCGCAAAATGTCTCTTTCGCAAAATGTCCCTTGCGCAAAACGTCAATTTCGCAAAATGTCCCCTGGTAGCAAAATGTCCCTTTTCCAAAAATTCATTATTTTTATAAAATTACTATAAAGTGAGTTAATTGTTGTTCATTTGTTTGTTACGCCTCCACGCCGTAACTACTGAACTAATTATCATAAAACTAGCTTTTGCGGCTTCGCTTGCGTTAATATCGATCCCTAAACAGTAACTTTTTCGGGATAACATTACCATGTGTTAATCTGGGTGATAAACTATCTGTGCGCAAAATTTCATCTAAATCCCTTAAGCTGTTTAGGCGTGATGGAGTAAAAAACATCCAAAGTGGATTCGAGAATGGTTTATATTTATGACGGGTATGTTTTATCGACGTCCCCGAGCTTCATAATCAACTTTGTCGCCTAAATGTACCAAATAGACGTTTGGTGCAACGCTCATGTCAGCCGCGAAAACTGTTTGCCCCACCGGTCACACGCACGGTATCACATGAGCAATCTCCTCTTTGTCGCATGCTTACGGACCTTAACACATTCCTGAATCAGCAACCTGAGTGTGATGTGTTTGTTGATGGAACGAATATGGTTGTAAGGAACCTATTGGTATATTGCGAGAATGACAAAAATGTTTTTAAAATGAAATGACTAGAATGAAAAAAAAGTTTTTACTGTACATTATTAGTGGTGGCGCCCGTCGTACCAGCTGTGTAAATTTTTTAATTACATTTAGCTATAAGTTCTTTCTATATGCTGTAATTGGTGAAAGCCGTTGTATTTAGTTTTTACAATAAATAAATAAATAAATAAATGTCCCTTCCACATTGTATAAAAAAACATGAAATTTTGCGAGGAATATTTTTTGCCACCAGGGGACATTTTGCTACCAGGGGACATATTGCGAAAGGGACGTTGTGCGCAAGGGACATTTTGCGAAAGGGACGTTTTGCAAAAGGGCATTTTGCGAAAGGTACATTTTGCGACTAGGGGACATTTTGCGTAAGGGACATTTTGGGACGATACGAAACGCAATACAATGCTCGCAGTACACAATGTATGGAAAATGTTATGGTAACTTATAATTTTTGTGTAACTCCATAGATAAAAATAGTAGAATGTTATTTCTAGCGTTGTTTTTATTTCAGTAAATATTACCTACTAGAAAACATTCAGTAGCCCACACTAAACAACAAAAATTCTGAAATTGGTAGAAATCGGATTTTTGATATTAAAATTACTCCCAATCCTAATTTCTTAGACACAAAAGTAAAAATTTCCATATATACAGTATACAGTACACTAAAATCTAGTTTTGTTCCAGATACATAAAATGTAAAATGTTGTCGCTAGTGAATTAATAATCAATTAAACATTTCAAAAAATAATTAATGTTTGTAATTTCAACTCAAATAATAAACCAATGAAATTTAACTTCAAAAGTAATTTCCAAGAACCCAACTGCAACTTTATTAAACTCAGCTAAGATTTACAAGAAGCAAACAAAAGCTTCATAAATTGAAATTATCTATGCTTTTAAAAGGTGTTCGTTGTCTCTAATAAATAAACACAGTAGGGAATTATGACTTGCGGGATCACTCAAAGAAATTGAATTTAGTTTATGGCGACGAAGACTGACCAATGATTTTAATATCTGAAGATTCACCAGCGGGAGTAAAAAAGTATTTTGATACAGCAGTCTGCCATCCGAATTTTATTAATAAAATACGTTTTATTGATAAAATTCAGATGGCAGACTGCTTTATTATATTATACCTTTAGTTGTTTTATTATATTATACTATGAATTGTGTCAATAATACGTGCACAATATAAGGTATTTATTTAGTTAGGCGATTTCTTGAGACGTCTTCACAAAAATTGATTTTTTTTATATCCCTTTACAGTCAAAGTGTATGTTACGGGCAATAAATAATTAAAAATTATAAAAATTGAAAAAAGAGGCACCCTATAATGAAGAGTGCGAGTACACTTAGCAGTGTAAGTTTTGTTTTCTTTGTTTTAATCCCCAATACATTTTTACCCCTATGGTGTCATTAACACAGCGGTGTTCATTGGATATTTCTTCTGGAAAAAAGGCATAAGTCCAACGGCACATAAAAGCCGTTGGTCCCGGCTGTCATTGTATGGCCAATGGCAATCGTCAAGCTATGTTAGATTCCTTTAGGCAATTTGAAAAATCTGACACCAGTGTTGGCCACTTACATACACGAAAAACAAACAAAACATAAGTCCAACGGTGGATTTTTTGAAGCACAAATATATAGGTGTAGGTAATATAGTTATCTTAAAGAATATAACATCATTGAAGCTGCCCTTCGAATGCAATTTAGCTAATGTAATTGTTGAGAGGTGATTTCGTTGGCGAGCAACGCTGGGAAGAATTGCCCACCTAGGTTATGGTATGCTTTGCTTTTGCTGAATGACCCCTAAAATTTTAACTGCCAGTGTTTTTGGACTGTAAACGGTCATTACGGTTTCACTGGCCTTCCGTGTTTGAAATTTTAAGAGCTTTAAAATTGGGTTTTTTTATTATATATAGTTATAATTATTTATTAATATACAGTTATATTTATGTAAAAGTCATCTAGAAAAGACAAAATACCACTGTCACATTATATTATATTCTCTGTCAAAAGTACAAACGTTTTTACAAAAACATCAATTGGTACATGTTTATTATGTCAAATTACATGTACTGCGTACGTATAGATCACCGAGACTAGTAGATGCAATTTTCTATGAACCTGAAACGACAAATCGTTCTTCTTCGTCTAAGCGCGTTCCCGGTTGCATCCTCAGCTGTGCTGCTTCGGAGCCCGGGGTGCGCTTTCCCGCTTTTTCTTCTCCAAATATAACATGCATGTCAATGGTCACCCAAGGATGCCAAAGACCTTGCCAAATGGAGAAGAAATAGCCGAGACATTTTCAATGATTTAGCTATAGTTTTACGACCCGCCTGACGTCAACCTACTTAGGGAATGTATTTGTGCGAAAAATTTTACTGCCGGCCGCCGCCTGACCTTAACCCTCCTTGGGAATGCAATTGTAGCACGAGATGAATGTTTGTGCTTAGTCCTTTAGTCGCCTCTTACGTCATCCACAGTAAGAGGTGGAGTGGCCCTATTCTAACCCGGAATCACACGGGTACCCGGAACCACACGGGTACCCGGAACCACACGGGTACCCGGAACCACACGGGTACCCGGAACCACACGGGTGAAACGAAAAATCGTTCAACTAATGTATATTTTTTTACATAAAGACACAAAAAACGATAATTACACAAAAATATAGTTGTATTTTTTCAAGTTATATGTCATTTATTACTTAAAAAATGATATGATTTATACAAGTTTTAACAATTTGGCTTAGTTTTTTGGCGCCATGACAAAGTCATTTCACACAGTTGATGAAGCCGAATTGGCACACAAAAAACCATCCAAAGTTAATTAGAATGTAAATCGCGTTATTCAAATGCATAACATACTCTACATTTTATGACACTTTTCCTTGAGGACGATATTCTTTCCGCTTTACTTTTCGTCACATATTTTCTGAATTACTCGCACTATAAAAGGAAATTATAATTAAATTTTCTTATCACGTAAATTTTGCGTTTTACAAAAGAAAATACCTATATATAGTTTTTGCATCAGCTACATGGAAAAAAAAGCCATTTCCTGGCCAGGTGGGGTTAAAAAATTATAATAAGGTAAAATTGTATATTTCCTCGAAAATGTGTTAAATTCAGGAATTATGGTTATGGTTGTGCAGTGACCATCACAAGAGCGTGCGTTAGAAGCGGGCCAGCGTCGACCAAGTTCATGACGGAACCGACTAACTTGGTCGAATTCATTTCCGATCGCTATTTAGAAAATGTATAAATTTCTTAGGAATTATATACAATTCTTGAATTTACCACATTTCGGGTAACATATACACACCTGAGGTGAAATTGTATACATACCGCTAGTAAAATTGTATACACAACTCGGGTTCTGATAAAAATCGTATATTTAGGCTAATTCCTGGTAACTTTGCTTCTTTTACCGTCCTAAGTATTTAATCGACTATTATATTTCCCAATGAGAATTATTTAGTCGATTAAATTACCTATTAGAAAATAGGTGGGCTAGGATGGCTACTAAGTGGATCCCAACTGGTCGCCGAAGGCGAGGCAGACCTCGAAAAAGATGGCGTGATGACTTGGACAAGTACATGGGCGAGTGGCAAACTACTGCCCTCGACAGTACTGATTGGAAACAGAAAGGGGAGGCCTTTGCCCCACTGCTGGGCAAAGGACACTGAAACAGGCTAGTAAAAAAAAATTACCTCATCCTTCAGTCGTCTGCTCACTGCTGAGCGTCGCGATGCCCAACTTTCTTTCTGTCTGATCTTTTGCCTGTTCTAGTACCTTGGAGATTTAAATGTTTTATTTTTTTATTTATTTAACTTCATTCACAAATACAAGTGTAATGGCGGACTTAAAGCCTAAGGTCTTATCTACCAGTCAACCAACCGGAGATGTTGAGTGTTCAGGTGTTCTTTTATTTGGTTAGACCATCGTACATTGTACGAAACATTGTACATGTACATCGTATAAAACAGTAAATTATCTACTAATGTGAAATAAAATACCTAATAAATTACTTCCAATTTGTATACATACAGAAGCGGTACTAATTCAAGTAAAGAAATGTATGTCTATTTTCAACCTTAATAAAGATGTAAAGTCGATTATTACATACCTAAACAACTAAATTATAAGCTACAACGTACAATACAGCTAACAAGCGGGCTCATATTGCATAAAGTAATTACAATTAACTGCGCCAGGTATGAATTTAGGCGTCTCATTCTGGCTGCAATTCCGTCTAAAATTATAATTTACGGTATCCCATTTCAGGAAATCTGACGTCTCAGTATGTATACGAATGTCTAGGGCATTAATGAGATGACTTACATAAAACCTGTCTTACGAGGATTATGTGCAATGAATCGGTAAAATTATTATGAGGAGTACATGCTTACTGTTAAGGCAAGATGGGTTTACAATTTGCAATAGTGTGCGTGTTTTTGAAAAATTACTGTTATTAAACTACCACAGTTTATTCCTCAAAAAACACTGCGAAATATCGTCGAGCACGGCTCCGGGCCTTTCTTCGCTCTCGACGAATATTTCACTATGTTTCATTTATTATTATTTTTCTGTATTATATTTATATTTTTTTTTGTAGCCAAAACGGATAGATATTCAGATAAAACATTTTTTGGTATAATTCTCATATAAAAAGGTGATTTTAAAAATAGTAATACGTATTTATAAAGGCAAATTTAGAAGCATGTTTCTTATTTTTTTTTATCAAGCCAAAAATACTCAATCGTGTTTTAAATATTGTAGGTGCCTGTAGAAAAGCCTTAAGATGCTTATGTAAAATTTTTGAGGAAGAAACTGTAGTAGTTTAATTACAGTGATTTTATAAAAACACTCAAAGTTTTTTTGGCTCTGAACTGGCCGGGGCCTTAAGTACTTTATAGTATACAAAAGAGAAATTGATTTACATTGTGGTAGAATTTATCTAATAGTTCTGAACTGTTATGTAAAATATGTCAATGCATTATACCATTATTTATATACCGTTGCTATAGGCAATTACCACACATTATCACATATAATTACTTGTATGGCAGTGTTTTCTAATACTGATATTATTTTTATTAAATTGTCAACTCTTATTTCTACAAATTAAACAGTTACAAGCGGTCGGCTTTTATTTATTTATTTATTTTATTTAAAAACTTTATAACACAAAAAATATTGTACAAGTGGTGGACCTAATGCCATATGGCATTCTCTACCGGTCAACCATAAGACCAAGCAGAAAATATGTGTGGCTGGCGTGATTAAAATATGTACAAAATTACATAATTAAAAAAAATCTGATATTGATATATATATATATATATAATGTATAGTATTGATAAAAATAAATAAACAAAACATTAAACAAATATATACCTAAACATATAAACTAATAAATATATATTATACATATACAATATATACAAAATAATTAAATATATTAGGATGATTGTGCTAGGCTAGGACTGCTGGAGAAACAATCAATGTACTGCCCTTATTTATTATTTATGCGGCTTTTGGCGTTTTTCAAGCCACCAATTTAAATATAATTACAATATTAAACAGTTTATAAGTACAGGGTGGGCAAATAACAAGTACCTATGCAGTTAAATTTTAAAATTGTTAAAATTCTATGAAATATAGAAATTATGAAGTTTTTTTTTAATATACATAGTATTTAGGGCCGGCAACTAATTATGGAAAATAATGTCAGACAAATGTCCACCTTTAGTCCGTCCATATTTATTGCATTTTCATACCATTTTCACAATTTTGTTGCACAAACAACAAAATGGCGGCAAAAATAAAGTTGCCTACCCTGTACTTACCTATTTATTTTCATTTATATTGAAGTCCTCTTCACTACAATCCAACCATATTAAGTCCCACCTTAATACTCCCTTAATTAACAGTAATTGCAAGACCCAATACGAAATCCCAAGCCAAATTAAAACCAACGAATGGAAAGCCAGTGAACGACTTAATAAAATGGAGCTCGCACTAAATCTGTAATTTATCGATTCTCCTGCAATCTAGATTTGGTCTATTCATCTTTTAAATCAGTTTGGAGCTAATTTCGCCAAGTTTGCTGCTCGTAAAAAGATTTTGGGATAAGAATTGTTATATACAGAACTGACGATAAAAATAGTCTACCTTTAATCGTGTCCAATTTTTGTTTTTAACTTATTACTGAGCGGTGCATTATCTCTCATATTTACTGGAAGAACTGCGTTGGAAATTATTATTTTTACCATATAAAAAAAAATTACCAACACTATTCACTCTTACTTTATCGCCGTTAATATAAACAAAGTCAAGTTCTTTCCTACATTAAGATCAATCATATACATGATTGCAATAGAACAATAATAGCTTAGGTATGAATATACATTCATTATTATTTTTAGTTTTGTCATATGGCCGTAGTAAATGTAAGTACTCGAAATAACCGTTCATACAGCTGTCATTTTAAGTAAAAAATAATTGCAACTATGGGTGCATTATCATCATCATCCCAGCCCTTCTTCCGCCCACTGTTGAGCATAGGCTTCTCTTCGTCGACGCCACCCATCTCGGTCCTGTGCTGCTCTCATACAGGTGCGACCCGCGACTTTAAATATGTCGTCAACCCATCGCATAGGCAGACGCCCGACGCTTCTCTCACCCGTTCTGGGCCACCATTCAATCAGTGCCTTGCTTCACCTACCCTCGCTTTTCATTTTTTAACACACTAAAAAGTCTACTCTATATTCATAACAAGTCAATGAAGTCAGTACGCTTTTTAGCTCCAATTTGACAGAATCCCTGTGGGAGCGATTTTACGAGCGTGTGTTTCACGTAGATGACACCGTATTAATTACACCTTACGACGCTGTAAAACGAAGATTTAGGAAAGTGTTGAGTACAAGTGCTAATTTGAATACTCTAACGTTTTATTGGACAATAAAAATGTACATAAGTGGAAATTATGTAAATTTATTTTACGCTGATTACTCATCCATTATTTAGGTATTCGTATCGTACCTATGCACCGGGTTAAAGTCAGAATCTAATGCAAAAATTGCGTAGCTACTGTGCGACTTGTATTTAAGACTAGCTGACCCGGCGAACTTCGTTTCGCCCGTTCCCGTTCCTTTTCCCATATTTTCTCACCGTTTAAACCTTCCCTGGACTACGACAAACATTTCAAAACCAAAATCAGCTAAATCAGCCCAGCCGTTCTTGAGTTTTAGCGAGACAAACGAACAGCAATCGATTTTCATATATAAATATATACAGGGTGACATTTTATCCACCTGCAAAATTTTTGGAGCAAGTTCAGTACATGATACTAAACTACTTTCTACAAAAAAAGTTATTAAAAATCGATAAAAATTTTCGTCCTCCCATACAAAATCCGTTTGGCTGAGCGCTGATTTGTATGGAAGGACGAAAAATTTATATCGATTTTTAATAAAAAAAATTATAGACAGCAGTTCAGTATCATAGACTAAACTTGCTCCAAAAATTTTGCAGATGCGGTGCGGTGAATGCGGCAAAGCCGAAAAGGAGGGTATATGTGTTTGAGCTGTATGTTTGTCCCTATAATTCTATGTTCCCTAGTAACTACTAAACGGCTAAACGACTGTTATACATTATACAAGGTTAGATTCGTCTTAACCACTAGAATAACATAGGATAGGGATATTAAAATTATTGGAAATCAAAATGGCAGATTTTCAGCGCCAAATAGCGTGGCATAATTTTTTTTTTCTTATCAAAGCCTATCGAGTGGGATATCAAATTAAAGGATTTTATTCAAGAATTACAGAAATATATACAACTTATATTTTTAAATGAAATTTGAAATGTGAAATGCTAAAAAACAACAATTTGTATGTCTGGTTCTATATTCCCTAGTAACTACTAAATGGCTAGACCGATTTTAATAAATTATACATGGTTAGATTTGTCTTAACTACTAGAGTAACATAAGATATAATAAAATTATTGAAAATCAAAATGGCGGATTTTAGGCGCCAAATAGCGCGGCATAATTTTTTTTTTTCTTTTCAAAACCTATCGAGTGATGTATCAATATAAAGGATTTTATTCAAGGACAAGGAAATTTAGAATGAGAAATGCTAAAAAACAACATATAACATCGCTTCGCCAAGCGCATTCCCGGTTGCGTCTTACCTTACCACAGAAGACAGTAAGTGCTTAGGCGTAGGCAGTGCTGTTGTAACACGCAGTCGGATTTTTGTTTTTTTAATAATTACTTGTTAGTATTTGCTGTATTCTTTTATTTATATTGCGGCCACAGTAATACATCTGCCACCACAGTAGTAATAATCGGTGAAAATTTCAAGTGTCTCTTTATTATGGTTCAAAAGATAGAGCCCTGTAACAGACAGACGGATAGGGTCTGGATGCGTTTCATGCGTCGTTGATTTTTCGTAAACAGTTAAATTAGTCGCGATTCGTGCGATTCGAAAATTTAAAAAAAACGCCTCCATCTTATTATAGCGTTTCGTGTGTTCATAAAAATTCTATAAAAAATGCCTATATCGAATAGTCGCGTTTCGGGCGTCCAATAAATTTTATTTATTTTGACTGTTGCGTATCGTGCGTCATTGATTAAATCCATAGGTTTACTAATCGGTAAGACATGACATACTAAAATAATAAATAACTAGATAGATATTTATATTGTTGAAGGATTTTATATTTATAATTACAGTCAAATAAAAAATAAAAAAAATAATACAATTAAAAAAATACAATCTGCACTATATTTCTAACCCGCCCCTTGACATTTCTGCTGCAAAGGTGCCCAATATACTAGCTGCGTTACCGCGCTGAATGGCAATGGCCAACCTTTGCATCAGAAATGAGCCTGAGCGGGAGTCACCATTCTTTTCCCTTATTCTGTGCCCTAACTCCCGGATTAGACGCTTGGCGTCTGTACCCCAACATTCCATGGTTTCTACGGCTATGGGAATGAAACTGTAGTGCTGTCCCATAACCGCATACTTCACCCGTTTCTTTTCGGCTGCATCCTCAGCAGCTGCTGCTGCTGCGATAATAGTGCGTCCCAGATGACTGGCTGCCACTGTGCTAACACACGTAGCGTTCCATACCAGACACCTGCCATGTTTCCAAGGGACAAGAGTCAAACCATCAGGCCTCTTGCCGTCCGATCGACTAAGCCCTGGGGGCTCCAGCACGCAGGGAACATTAGCCGAGACAAAGGCTCGACGAACGATGTCATTTAGTGCGTGGTGACGCGGAAACCTCCCTGTGCAGCGACGACAACTCAATGCATGATAACCGTCGGCTTCCACCATGGATCCGCAGATGCATATATGCGGCTCACACACTCTGCAGCCCAGGCGGAGCGCCACGGCTATCCGCAAGGAGTCATCGTCCAAAAAGGTGCCTAGGTAAGGCGATGGAAGAGCCTGCAACCACGCTCCCGATTCTACCTGTGACACTGCTCTAAGTCTCGCCGTATCCGCCCCCGAAGTATTGTCCAGCAGGGATTGATGGGTATTTTTGACACCAATATCATCCCATACCCGCTGAACGTGAAGGGCAACGGGACACGACGCGCCGGAGTTGCCAGCCATCCAAGCAGATTCTGCCTAGGTCACATACGGTATACTTACCCTGTCACCATTGGGTGAGAGAATTACAGTGACAAGATCCGCAACACCATGAACCGAAGCCAAAAAAGCCGGAAGGCCAACATCAACCGCGCGCCTGACCCCGAGGCCCCCGAACCTTATGGGAAGACCTGCTTGTTTCCATTGCGACTCATTAAGGGAAACATTTAATACTGCCTCGACCAAACCTTTCAATGTATCGTCATAAATAACTTAATATTAACTTGGTAGGTAATTATTTAATTAAACATGTGAATATTAACTTTGTATAATTAAGACGCCGGTCATGTCCAAATGTATTTAATTCTATGCCTCTTCGTACCATAGTTTTTATAGAGCGGACGAATTGAAATGGATTTGAATTAGGATATTTATCGATAAAATCAATGAGGCACGAATCGCGACTGTCAAAATAAATAAAATTAATGGGACGCCCGAAACGCGACTATTCGGTGAAGGTATTTTTTATAGATTTTTTTAAATTAAAATGCGACTATATAATGAAGGCATTTTTTTGAAATTTTTGGAAACGCAAGAATCGCGACTAATTTACTCGTTTACAAAAAATCAACGACGCACGCAACGCGTCCAGACCACGGACAGACAGCGGAGTCTCAGTAATAGGGTCCCGTTGGCATCTTTGGGTACGAAACCCAAAAAAATATGTAGTTTCTTATGTATTCACAATTTAAAACTACATTGATTGACACATTGTTTCAGTGGATTACCTACATGAAAGCTCCATTTAACACGAGAAAATACCGCGAACTGGCAGCGAACTGAAATAGTCACGAAATTGTATCATTAGGTAGATTCCACACTTGGCCACATAATTGAAAGGGACCGGTGGTTGCGGGTGGGTCACAACGACATAGTATAAACATCCTAGAAGGTAATCTTAGGTAAGACAATTTGAGCAATTAATGTTCTAGATTTTCCTTACAACTACTGCTGGGCATGGACCTGCTTTCTGGCATTTACTTTATTCTGACACTTTTCTTTATTTCACTTTAGTCTTCTATGAATAATACAACTAGATAACGCGTCACCTACAAAATCAAAGCAAAATTCTGTCCGCTTGAATATCAAATAACATTCACTGTGAAGTTAACCTTATTACACTACGTATAAATTGTTTTTCTCCTTGTCTGAGCTAAACAAATTAAGAGCTCACCGCTGGGAGTGCGCTCTTATTTGGCTGGCCGTATTTTTTGCGCCGACCCGATATCTAGTTGTATTGTTGATCGAAGACCAATGGGTGTTTTTGATGACCGTCTATAGGGCAGGATTAGCGACGGTAAATTAGATAATTTATTTACATGCCTAAGAGCGGGTTTTTATATTAAATTATTTACGATGCTAGCTTTGGATCTACGCGTCCATTTAGTACGTGATGTGCTCAATTAACAAAATATAATTTGCTTATTAAATACATATCCTAAGCTAACTAACTTTTTCTCCATCAAAGTAGACTTACTGTATATATATTTACTATGGCCTACAAGACTGATGTGAATAATTTGTGGCGCAATCGCCTCTCAGGTGCGTCGCTTCGAGAAGTCAACTTTAATGAAGACACATGGATTTAGGTGATGTTTAACTAAATGTTTTGTTTACTGGGACGCCAGCTCCTGTGCCTTATTTTGGTGCCCAACTAGGCCTATTCAAAACGTAGCGAATACTAATTGGTAGAGAATACTACCAACGCGAGTAGTGGTAATACCCGACCGATATCCCACCAGGTATAATATTAGGCGGTGATCCCACTACACCGCGCGTAGTCGCGGAGCGCGGGGCGGCAGATTTTAACATTGTAGGTATGCAAGTATCTCATTTTGTATAGAAAACACGCCTAGTCCAACCCGTTGCCAGGCCAGGCTGAAACCAGGCCTGTGTCACTTCCCGTTTAGGTATCGAAAATGTACCTACATTATTACTATGTGCGCAGGCGGCCCTCCGGGTGGTAAATTCAGTTATACGAATTGTTTGTCCAGAGTAATAAGAATGAAATTGGCTTGCAATGAATGTCTGGGTATCTATACGAAAAGGTGATGAGTTCTGACGTGAGCTAAATTAAACCACATTGAGTAGATATTTCTTTCAATTTCTTTACCGGAATCGCATATCGCAGCGGGACGCGATACGTACCGCGTGTTGGGTGAAACCAGGCCTGTGTCACTTCCCGTTTAGGTATCGAAAATGTACCTACATTATTACTATGTGCGCAGGCGGCCCTCCGGGTGGTAAATTCAGTTATACGAATCGTTTGTCCAGAGTAATAAGAATGAAATTGGCTTGCAATGGATGTCTGGGTATCTATACGAAAAGGTGCTGAGTTCTGACGTGAGCTAAATTAAACCACATTGAGTAGATATTTCTTTCAATTTCTTTGCTGAGTGAGACTTCTGTACGTTAGTATTATTTATTCTGTGATAAAACTTGGTTCTTCCCCCGCTCTCGCATCTCACTGAAAATCTACGTGCAGCCAACAAGACGGCGACAATGAAACTCAAAGGAATACCACTACCCACGGCGGTAGCAGACACCGCTGTGGTTCGAACAGCGCGTTATTAGTATACCCATCAGAATATCGCTACCTACGGCGGTAGCGGATACCGCTTCCGTTTGAATAGGCCTTAATGTTGGTACGGTCACGTCTTTCGGATACCGGCAAGTTACGCATGCCTGGTCATACCGCCTCCGCCGGGTCCTGACACCAGAAGCGTTCTATTGAATCAGATGTAGCCTCACAAACGTCTCACAACTAGGGATGTCAAAGACCGTGAAAAGTGGAGAAGAATTGGGTATGTCAAAAATAAATTATTTGGTACTGTTATTACAATAAAACGTCACAAAATAATGCCTGTTTTCATTGATCACATCCACTTTGAACGTTATTTTAGATTAATGCAGAAAAACGGATATTAAAAGCGCTATTTGACTCCAAGCTATGACGTCATAGTTCGATATTTCATATAAATCCCATAGAAAATATTTGTTTTTGACGTTAAGAAAAAAGTATTTGATTTGACTTGTTGTGAAATAGCGTATTAAAAGGTGGAAAGTGGACGCACACCTCGAAAGCAGCATAGGTACGAATTCAACCCTGACAAAACTAAAATTAAACAGCAAATATAAGGATCGACATCGACAGAAAAATGTGGAGAGATCCTATTCTAAGCCAAAAACCACACGACACATTACATACTTCCATCCTAGATAGAATACCTACTTGTTTTGACTAAAGAAGTATTATTTCCTAGTCGGACAAAATTTCGCACGACAAATATTCATTGATAGATGATATAGACTTACCAATAAAAACTTGCCAGCAAGTTTCATAACAGGGGTTTGCTTTTTATAAACGAAAACGGATTGGTGTGTAAACAATTCGATTCCTGCAAAATGGAAAACTAGGAATGGAAAAATAGAATAGAGGAAAAACTGTTGAATCGTTACAACTCGTTTTTAAAACAAACAAAATGGACTCATCCCTGTTGACTCATTTTTTACATCGGAGAGCAAAGGGAGGAATTTGATGCTGATACATTTTTACGTCTTTGTCTGGCTAATAAAATGGTTAACTTTAAGGTGGATTGCCACAGAGATAGAGGACGACCTAGAAAGACATGGGGGAATGTGTTACGCGGGACATGATGGAGAGAGGGGTTAGTGCAGATATAATTAATGATAGAAAACGATGGAGGGAGTTGACATACTTTTTCCTAAACGTCGTAACAAACATTTTGTGTGGGATTTGTGTGAAAATCACAACAGTGACGTCATAATTTTTTTGAGTCAATAACTATTTTTCTGTATGGTCACAATGTCACAAAGTTCTTAAGGTCGGAAAAATATAATTACAAAGTAAAATTATTGAAAATGTCCTAAAACCCCGAAAAACTGGCCTTGGTACGCCTATGAGTTTGATATTATTTTGGAGAAAGCCGAATACGAGTAACGAACCTACCTCGAAAAGATTTGTGAACTCGCTTCACCGATAACAATACAAAGTCCAAAGAGTTATGATTGTTGCGTGGTCGACTGTACAGTCAACAGCGCATAAATATACTCAATTTCATTGCAATTTCGCCACTATTACCGCTGTATGAAGGCGTATAAAGGAGGTTACATTACCTTGCCAATTTAAGCCACAAAGTTGTCAACGACAGAGGAAATTACACCTATAATCTGATTATTTTGGGACACGCAAATAGGTTTGTATTCCATTCCTTCCCATTCACAGTCAATATTATTGACATTAATAAATTAAAATGTATTTTACTATAAGTCATGTCCTTGGAAAATATTATACATAAGTACATACAAAGTGTAACAAAATATATTCATACTATTTTAAGGACAAATTCAGTCTACGTGGTTTTAAAATGTACCCGCTGCTTCTCTTCTCGCGCTAATTGTACTCGTAAAAACCGATCGAGGGAATGGGCGAATATCCGAATCGTGTAAAAAGGCGATGTGGCTAGCAACATTAGACTAGGAGCAAGGAAATATTATCAGAATCATAGACAATTAGGGTTGACTAGAAGAGATCCCTTAAACGGATAATTCCTCATGTTAGCTTAAAAAGTCTCAAGTTCCGACCGAAAAAAATGTTTACACAGCTTTAAATTTACATAAATTAGTAAAATAACGCGGCGTATTATCTTAAGATTAACACTAATTAAGGCCCTCCGACTGCAGACCTCAAAGTAAGTGCGTTCCTTTGAAAACATAGCTACTTAATTAGAGCCTACAGTTTCAGCTCTAGAAATATATTCATAAATTTATTTAGGAATTTATATCCAGTATTTCACTTTGAGAAGTTTCCTGTGTATGCGTGTTAGCTTGTTAGTCGTAATTTTATATTGACCGCTGCATTTAATTCAAATTTCAATTCAGTGTTGTTGTGCTATTATTCGTCTTATTTAATATTTTCATTAGTTTACTATAGGTATATTACATAATAATACATATATAAATTAAAGTAAAACCTAAAATACAATTTAAATAAAAAGGAAACTTCCTATATAGACTAAAATTATAACTAAAAGTAAAACATTATATTATGTAAACAATTGATTTGAAATCGCTTCCCGCAAAGATTGTTAGTTAAAGTCAATCAAGGGAATAAACGAGAAATTTTAATCATATAATGCAATTCAGCTAGCACTGCTGCGGATACCCTTTTTAACCTACTTGCCCACTATCACGGATATGAAAGTAGCCTTTGCATTTTATGACCCTTGGTTCTCTATATTACGCAATTTATTAAAATGTGATTAGTAATGTATGTATGTATAATATTGAATCTAAATAGAAATTCGCTCAAAATCAGACGCCTCAAGTCTCCAACCGAACAAAACACTAAACTTGATATAGATACCAGCATTACGTCAATAAGTAAAACTACATGGCGTTCCTCATTAAGGCCCTCCGACTTCAGACCGCAAAGAAAGTGCGTTGCTTTCAAAATATTGCTATTTTTAAAGTTCATAGCTTCAGCTCTAGAATTATATTTATTAATAAATATAAGGACACGTAAGTAGACTGCCTCAGTGGTCAAGTAGTCAATGCGTTTGCCTTGTTATCCGGAGTTCGTGGGTTCAAATCCCACTGGGAAGCATACTTTGTGAAGAGTTGTTTCCAGTCTGGCTAGGATATTGCAGGCTCGAATCACCTGATTATCCGAAAAGAAAAATGATTCCGTGCTTCGGAAAGCACGTAAAGCTGTTGATCTCGAACGCCATCTAGCCTTTGTACCTATCCTAGAGTTGGTTCTGGTCTACCCTTTGGGTTGCGGAGGTCAGACGGCAGTCGCTCTGTGTAAAAACCAGTAACCTCGTTGAACACCTAGTTTAGGTAGCGGACCCCCGCTGATGATGCAACCGGGAATACGCTTGGATGATGATGATGATAAGGACACGTAAGGACAAATAAAGGAGTGATTCTGTGAGACCAGTAGACCTCGCGAGCTCTTATAACCATGCAATAACCGACACTTTCCACTTTCCCCTGGCTAAGCAAAGCCACTTCAGTGTTTGTCCATATATAACAAAATTCACCGCTTTTTCCCCTCCACTCCCCGTTTTGGAAGTTTTGCTACATATTTTATCTTAGTATGCCTCTCAAATTTGATTGAAATCCGTCAATAAATAAATAATAATAAATATATAGGGACAAATCACACTGATAAAGCTAGCCCCAAAGTAAGTTCTAAACTTGAGATATGGGATACTAACTTAACGATACTATATTTTTATGATAAATAAATATATGTATTGAAATAACGCTACAGTAAAGATCCCCCCTTTACCCTACTTATTTCTCCTCCAATAAAAAATTGCAATCAACCAATATTTAATAAATCAATGAACTTGTGTGCCAATTTTTTGTCTAAATCAGTCGAAAAATGCTAAGATTAGCCAAAAATGCTTTTGTCCGTCCAAGAAAAGCTTCGCTCGTTTGGTCTACATTTATAAGGTTTATTTATGGATTAATATTTAGTATTTCAGCTAAACACCTTCCATTAATTTAGCTTTAAAATGTTCATCAATTAATTACATTTTCAACTCAAACTGTTGATATAAACGGCGTAAAATCACACGGGTCTAATGTGAAAATGGGCGTACCCCAAGGTTCTATTCTAGGACCGTTCCTTTTCTTAGTTTATGTCAATGACTTGCCTTACATGGTTGAGAAAGAGGCTGACATGGTGCTGTTTGCTGATGACACCTCGCTAATATTTAAAATAGATCGACATAACAGTGATACTAGCGCGGTGAACAGCACCTTATCTTTAATTTCTGATTGGTTTTCAGCCAATAACCTCATGTTAAATGCGAACAAGACCCAATGCATTCGATTCTCTCTTTCTAATGTGAATCAAGCCTGCATTGACATACTAATTAATGGTCAGAAACTCGATCTGGTTGAAAGAACTACCTTTTTAGGAATCACAATTGATTCGAAACTTCAATGGGGCGCTCATATAACTAAACTTTCTAATAGGCTTAGCTCTGCGGCTTACGCTGTTAGGAGAATAAGACAATTGACAGATGTAGCAACTGCTAGACAAGTGTACTTTAGTTACTTTCACAGTCTAATGTCTTACGGGATACTTCTATGGGGGAGTGCAGCCGACATTCAGACTATTTTTCTTTTACAAAAAAGAGCAATTCGTGCCATTTACGGTTTAGGATCGAGAGACTCACTGAGAGAATTATTCAAGGAAATAAGTATACTTACTTTTGCTTCACAATTCATATTTGAAAATATAATGCACTCGTATGTAAGGAAAAATATTTCCATGTTCAATAAAGTAAGTGATTTTACAGATAGAAATTTACGTAATAAGAATGACTTAGTTAGCCCGTATTACAGGCTGAATATAGTCAGTAAGTCTTTTATGGGGAAGTATATACTTTTTTATAATAAATTGCCAGCATCGGTCCTCGATATGCCAGACAGAAAATTCAAAGCTTATGTAAAGAAAGTACTTTGTGAGAAGGCTTATTATAGGACCGATGACTATCTTAAAGACAAAAAGGTCTGGCTTGAGCTTGGCGCGGGTCCCTCTTACAGGTTTGTATACTTAGACATGTTATAATTTAGGTACATTGGTACATACTAAATTTACAAATTGACATTATTTTAAATTTCGTAATTCTTATAATTCAATCTAATTATGACATAACAAACAATGTAATCTCAGTCCATCCATATAATTAAATTTAAGTTTTTAGTTTGTTAGTTGACGTCTTTGGAGAAAACGTGCAGTGCAGTTTGTTGCCGCTTCTTCTGCACTTGCGCCTAGGAACCGGCGTAAACTTAGCTGTAAGTAACGATTTGACGTCAACATTTGTGCAAAACAAAACAAAGTGACTATTATTAAGAGATATTATAAATATCCTATGATAATAAAGATATTTTGAATTGAATTGAATTGAATTGAACTCAAGAATAGTATTATATTTATTTAAGAATTTATATTCAGTTTTACCTCGTATGCATGTTAGTCATAATATTCTGAGCGCTGCAAATTCAATGCTGTTTAGTTTATTTTTCTGTTTAACCTTATTTCCTATCCTATACTTTTCTGACGAAGAAAGTTGTATTTAGTATCATGAACTGAATATGTCCCTGAAATAGTATTTATATATTCAACACATTATATAACACTTTACATTATAAGGATATAATCATATAAACTAGTGCTTATTTGAAAATATATAATAAAGTATTAAAAAAAAGCTTTTGTCGGAACACTAACACCTTTGTGTGTCCAGAAATAATCCGATTACAGGTGTAATTTTCACTTGACAACTTAGTGGCTTATACTGGCAAGATTACCTTCGCGCCTTGCTTCGAGTTTGCTCTTGTCGGTAGAGTTAAGTGGAGATGCCTCCATTCCTCTCTTCTCTCTGCCATCTTTTTAATGTCTTGGTAGGACCTTACTCGTAACCTTTGCGCCTTTATGCAGCGGTAATAGGCAATTGCAAAATTGCAAATTGAGTAAGTATTTGATGTGTGATGTATGTGATATAATAAAATAAAATCGTCAATTTGTGCATTTCGTTCTATTCAATAACACCGACAAGAGCGTGGCTCTTAGGTAAATGTAGAAAAAATAAAATAGGACTTCCTTCTAGCCCATTATGTTTATGTCTATGTGACACAATTTGTTTTAAAACTTGTTATATCAGTATATTTAAGAACAGTTTTTTTTTGGCGGGAAGTCAAAGTGTTTGGTTGGGGTTTTCTTTAAATTATTTTGCAAATTGATTTTAGTGGACCTTATAATATGAAATTGGTGTTGTTTGGTGTTATAAATGCTCATGCTCATGAACAATAATGTGAAATCGTTAAAGTGGACAGTCATAGTACGGCTGTAGTGATATTTGTTTCGCGGACTGTGTGGGCGTCTTCGGGCGTTGTCCGCCACTCTATCGGCTATGAAAACCAGTGGACTCGTATAGATTTGTCGCCAGAAGCTCCCTTAAAGCAATCAAAGGCCTATACCAACCTTTGATTGTAACTTGTTAGGAAAAAATAATTTCCCACGTTTTATTAACTTGTTCCTGGCTAAATACGCAGTAGCGTCAAGCCATAAACTAAAAAAAAAAAAAATATTTAAGAACAAAAGGTTGACCCAAGAAATGCTGGCTTGACGTCGTCAGGGATGATATGCATGCCAACGGTCTTACAACCAAGGATGCTTAAGACCATGCAAAGTGGAGAAGAAATAGCCGGAAAGTAGACCCCAGACTTCTGAAAATGCAACTGAGAAATTGTTCTTCTCTCTCTCTCTGATAAGAGAGAGAAGGACAAAAGGTATACCTACCAAGATAAAAATATCAACCGTTTAATTTTACTTTAACTTAAATCGCAATACACATTATCATATTCAGCCATGTTCACAAAAAATACGAAAATTGTTTCTCAATATTCCTATAAGTACTTTTAAATAGACTTAAGAGGATTTGTCGTGATAAAACTCTTTTTACAAACCTTTACGACGATAGAATTTTCCCGTAATCGGCTTAACCCACACCAGTCAACGGGATTAATTTTACAATACGCAAAATAGGCGAATGTGGAATAGGTATGTATGTAACTTTGTAAAGGGGGTTATTATGCTGTTTTCAATTTGAATTGCAAATACAAAACCTTTTCATGTGATGAACATATCTTGTGATTTAAAAATAATTTCTAACTGTAATAAAACATACAAGTCTTGTGATTTCCGGCCTAGAATATGGCCATTCTATCAATTCCTGTAAATATCATGTGAGGCAATTATAGAACTAAGTATAAATATGTATTATTTACATTATGGTACCGGACTATTCTTCTCTACTTATCCAACTAGAGAAAATATCACATCATTAAATATCTAATATTTATCTTTATCTAAAAGTGTTCAAAGAAATTCCAAAGTATCTATTGCTTCAGGTATTGCTAATTAGGCTAGAAAGAGAAAACATATTTCTGCTCCAGGCTACAATATCAGTAAGACTTTGAGTACGACTGGGAACCATGTCCTAATTATATTAACCGATGCCACAGACCGATACTTCCGAGAATTATGAACTTATGTTTAAATTGATTGGAAATTATTGTGCTGACTTTCATCTCGTTTTTCTGGAAAATTATATCTTGACAACATTTCGAAAATTCTATATATGTATAGTTTAGGTTTTTTCCTTAAAGAACTTTAAAAAATAGACACACGTATATTTTCTTTCTCATTTCTTTTCATTATTTCCCCTAAAATTAAATTGTTTAAAATCTCTCCATTCTAAAAGAGCGTAAGTGCAAGAGTTAGGATGTAACGAGTTCACGTCTTTGCCATATTTAATAATTTAAAAAATAAAACTTTTACTGACGTCTATACAGTTGTTTTTTTAGTAATTGGATATCGATATCGATAGTATATTACTTACAAAAGTATGGTTAAAGAAGTACCTAGATATGATCTTTATATTTTTATCTAAACTGCTTGCTTTGACTGCCTCCGCGGTCCAGTGGTCAAGGCGTTTGCCTTGTAATCCGGAGGTCAAGGGTTCAAATCCCACTGGAAGCATACTTTGTTAAAAGTTGTTTCTAGTCTGTTTAGGATATTGCAGGCTTGAATCACCTGATTATGATTAGGCTTTTAAGCGAGCGGTACATAATTTTATCCTCCAGCAGTCCTAGTCCCAGTCATCCTGATTATATTTATTAGTATTTATGTATTTATCTATTGTATCTTATGTATGTTAGTATATATGTATAGTTATTATATGTTTAAAAATATATTTGTGTATAAGTATATGTGTTTTTGATTATATATATTTTATTTATATTAAGTTTGCATATTTTTGTGAATTTTATTACGCCAGCCACACATATTTTCTGCTTGGTGTAATGGTTGACCGGGAGAGAATGCCATATGGCATTAGGTCCGCCACTTGTACGTTTATTTTATTGTGCAATAAAGAATAAATAAATAAAATTATCCGAAAAGAAAGATGATTCCGTGCTTCGGAAGGCACGTAAAGCCGTTGGTCCCGAACGCCATCTAGCGTTTGTACCAATCCTAGGATTGGTTCTGGCCTACCCTTTGGGTTGCGGAGGTCAGACGGCAGTCGCTCCGTGTAAAAAACCAGTAACCTCGTCAAATCGCCTAGGTTAGGTAGCGGACCCCGGGCTCTGAAGCGTAACCGCTGACGATGCAACCGGGAACACGTTCGGATGATGAGTTAATTTTCCTTACTGTATTTTTTATCGTTTATAAAACCTTGATGTAAATATTATTTTTTTATAACCTGAAACGTCAAAAATATATAATACATTTAAATGAAACACATTCCGACCGTTTGTATGGAGACACACTACTGTATAATAGTTATACTATGACCACTGTGCACGCAACGTCTAAAATGTCAAATTGATAGCTAACAGCTTGTACGAGTATTTAATTTTTTTACTTTTAGATGTTAAAGCAAAGGCGTAACCTGTGAAATGCCTATTTCCTTGTACTTTTCAGATTTTTTCATGTATCTCTAAAAATATAACGCAAAAAAATCTAAAAAAATATTTAACGTGTTCAGAATCGCCAAATCTCGAAATGGATTTCGAATTTTCATACATTTTTTAATATTAAATGGTGTCAATTGTTATCCAATTATGCTTCCAAGAAATAAGTACTTTTAAGAAAGTCTTATATAATACTAGCTTTTGCCCGCGGCTACGCTCGCGTATCCCACGGGAAAATTTCTTTTTTCCGGGATGACAGGTACTCTATGTCCTTCTCAGTACTCCTAACTATGTGTATGCGAATTTTTTAAGAAGATTGGTTCAGTAGGTAAAGCGTGAAGAGGTAACAAACAAATAAACAAACTCACTTTCGCATTTATAATATAAGTTGGGACTATTATATCATATTAATCTTTTTTAATAAGGTTACTCCTTTGTTTTGAATTTTAGCTGCTTTGCCACGCGGAGTCGACACAGTTTTTAGTTTATTTCATTTTGATCTACCAATAATCATCTCTTTATACTCGTACCTACCTAACCACTCTATAATTTCAGAACTACTAGTTTATCTAAGATCTTCTTTTATTCTTGATTCAACTTATGTAAAGTTCATTCAAATTTTTGTATAAGTATAACTCTAAAACCACCTATGGGCACGTTCAGTCAATTAACGCAAGAAGAAACCTTTTTAAGTTTTTAAAACTATTATACCAATTAGCTTGTCCAGCCAAGGCTACTTTTGACCCCTTTACAACTATTAACCTATTTAAGTATGAAATGTGTCTTGGCTAATCATCTTTATGTTATAGGTACGCAAGTTATTGTTTTTACATTGTAAGTAAATACGTAATGATTCTAAATATGTATCAGATATTCTGGTAAAAAAACTAGCCAGCTCAAATGCTAAGTTTCTTAAAATAAATTTCAGGATTCTCTACAAAACGGTCCGATATCACCTAAACTTGGCTCCCATTTTCACATCCAAGTTTTTGGTGGGATATATCTACCGTTCTGTTAAAAGTTCAAAATCTCACTTTATTTTTAAAAAAACATTAAGTACAGTCAAGGCAGTTATTGACGAAAAAAATATTCTGGCACGACGCGCGTGACCTCATAATATTTTCAGGACCACTCCGTTTGCAAATTTAAAATTATAATGCAATTCTTGTATTATACGGGAACCCTATTAGCGCTTCTTTTGCTCGTCCCTCGTTATTACTTGCTGGACATGTCGTAATGGGGACATTATGGGGTTCATAGAAACCGGATGCTGGTGGTAACTCACTGTTAATTTATTCTCTTTCACGCTGTTTTACTTTAATTTGCTAAATCTGCATATAAAAGGGCTACTTGCATTTATATTTACATACTGCCAATTCCAAAGCAAGTAACACTATATTTTATACCAAAACTAGTTGAAATATACAAAATATGCATATTGTGTGGTCTTATCGTTAAAAGATTAATTTAATTAAATTAATTTTTCGATAAACATTTTCGTAAAATCATATTCGCAGCAAAATTTTATCTTTTGTGTTAATTTAATTTTCACAGTTTTATGTAAAATATATCTATTTACATAATCTTCATACGTCATACGATTTCACGACATCATTATCTGTCTGGCCAGCGCTGCATTTCAAAAAAGGTTGAACTTTAAAGATTAGATTGTCAAATTGTGCATAAGAGTCAATGAGGTTTAAAACCTCAACAGGTTCTGTCGCAGACGACGAAATGGTTCTCAATGGTATCGGGATAGACATGCAGCATGACGGGTGAACCACACTTTATGCTTATACTTTGAAGCTCCTGTATTTGTACAAGCTTTTCATAATGGATAACCTATTAAAAAAAATATACATACTTACCAGTTACTTCTCTCCAAGCGAAGATCATAAAATTTGATTAAGATAATGTGTGCAAATTTGAATCATACTCATAATATGTGGCTAGCAAACCATAATTGTTTTGGAAAAAAGGGAATCCCTTTTAAATCACGCTAAACTTGGCCTTTAGTTCTTACGGGTCCTAGGTTCTGTCTAACACATAAGAGATAAAGACGTGATAGTGTATTTAAATATAAATAAATAAATATATATGGACAAATCACACAGATTGAGCTAGCCCCAAAGTAAGTTCGAAACTTATGTTATGGGATACTAACTCAACGATACTAATTTTATAATAAATACATATATAGATAAACATCCAATACCCAGGTCAAACTGAAAAAGATCATTTTCCATCTTGACCTGACCGGGGATCGAATCCGGGACCTCCACGTAGCAGTCTGGTGTGTTGACCACTGCGCCACAGAGCAGAGAGAGTTTGTAGAGATATCTATTTACGTAATCTTCGCCTTCTGTCGTGTCGTGCGATTTCACGACGTCATTATCTGTCTGGCCAGCGCTGCATTTTACAAAAGGTACCTTTAAAGTTTAGATAGTCAAATTGTGCAAGAGACTCAATGAGGTTTGAAACCATAACAGGTTCCGTCGCAGACGATGTAATGGTTCTCAATATCGGGATAGACATGCAACGTGACGGGTGAACACCACCGTTACGCTTTGAAGCTTCTGTATTTGCCTAAAACCCATCGGTAAAGTGTATGAACGCATTGATATAAATCGAAGAAAGGAATTTAAATTACTTAGTAGTGATTACGTTTCTTCTACAACTTTCAAACCAAACAAAAATTTGAATTCTTTAAACAAACTGATCAGCTGATCGAGTAAATTTTTAAGAAAATCCGAATTTTATTTTTGGCATTTTGGGAATGTTGTTGTTGTTCAGTTTCATGGGCTGAGGTACCATCTGAAAGGTTTTGCGTTAGTTCATTAACACGAAAAGGGCCATTTTCTAACATGCAGTGACTGAAGATCGAACCCGGCACCTCCGGTCTCCGGATTGGGGAATAGCGTGTTGGCCATTACACCACGGAGGTCGTTCGATTGAAAAACATTAGAGACCAAAAATACATTCAGATCTGTCTCTGACGAGTTGTTTTTGCTGTCGGCAACAACTGTCGCTAGCTACAGATAACAAAGTAAACAGAGTGTGTGGGTTGTGCTTATCTAAAATGAGTTGCCTCTGGACATATCCCCGTGACGCCGGATCAACTAAATAAATATTAGAACAAAACGAGAAAGGCGCCACTGTTTGTCCCGTTACAGGCCTTGTACACTACCGGAAAATATATCGGTATTTTCCTTGGTAGTTTTCCTGGTTCACATCAATAGCAGTTATTTAAAGAAAAAAACATACGTACCTACGTAGGATCTTACGTACGTAGTGTAATGTTTTATGTCTATGTTCTCAATATGTTATATGAAGTAATAGTAAGTATTTATTAAATCGATAGTCATAATGGATCAATTTTGCTTTTTGTGCCGAACAATTTTTTTCTTTTTATCCTTATGGTTGATTGGGAAAAAAATCTCGACTTAGCGGGCGTACTGCCGTACCCCAGACGAGACTTGATGAAACGAAAGAGGTTTGCAAGGATCGTAGCAAGTGGAGATCCTAGTCTCTGCCTACTCCCATTGGAAACAGGCGTATGTATGCTATGCATGTATGAGTATCTTCTATCTATCTTCTTACAATGTTGTACCTTCAAAACGATTTATTATATTTCAGTAACATCGAAACAAGTGTAAAAGCCACACAAGAAGGTACAGTAAAGCCTCTAGTTTGCGTCTTACCATCTCAAGCCGGCTGTTTCTGTAAATGGTAAAAAAAAACACGAGATTATTTTAAATTATGTCACGGATCTTGGTACCGGTGGAGCGACAAATTGCCACCTCGGCGGTAATACCATGATTACAGAATGCAATTACGCTATACCGCACACAATGCCTTTGATAACAGGTTCAATCACAAGCAGGTGAACTAAGGAGCGCGTAATTAAATACACATGGTCACCTCTTATCTGCACTCATTGTTGAGAATTTGTGGTCTAACGGCCAAATATTCCATGCTTGTCTGGTAGATAATAACAAGTAAAAAATACCAGCTGCTTTGCTTCCCATGCAGATCGTAAGATCAAATCGAGGAAATTGGCGAAAATCTCAAGGAAACACGTCAATAGGCGATGCGACTAGCATGTTTACTATTTTAATTACCTTTTACACTTACACGCCCAGTTTTTGCCTAGCCTTTGGGTCTTATGGGACCCTGGGCTCAGTATACCTTTTTTATCCGTTTTTATCCCACTGCTGGGCTAAGGCCTACACTCTTACCTTCCACATCTCTTTGTCCCTGGTCTTAACTTTGTAATTCTGTTCGAATGTTTTCAAGTCTGAATGAATCCAGTCTGTGACTATGTGTGCCTATCTTTCTAGATGTACACAGATGGCCGCAGTGACCCGCCTAATCCTATTTTAGACCTGATAAAAATTATATACTTAGCGGATAAATATGTGATTAGTATTGTATGTACATATTTATGAAAAGGTCACTGTTTAGCTAAAATATATTACAACAGTAAACAGTTACACCAGGGCTCCACTGCTTTAAAAGCGATTAATTACTAGACCGTAATTATGTAAAATATAAATTAGCTTAACGCCTGGCTTTGAATGCATTTGCTTTAGGTTAGGGGTTCCCAACTTTTTTTAGTTCGTGGCGCACATAGAAGTCTAGTGTTTTGTCCCGGCGCCCTAGTCAAAATAGAACCGTATGGTCGGCAGAAATAGATATAATGAAATTAATGATAGTCATGTGTATTAAGAGTCAATAGATACCCATCTAGCCCAGCTTCTTTAAGCTCGAGTAGGGGAATTTGTCCTCTATTCGATCAACTAACAACACGTTTGTCGTAAAATTGTTTACGTACTTCTCGACATTACTTGAAGAATGTAAGCGGAATCATGAACTGAACTTGCTCAAAAAAATTAGAAGAGTGAAAAGTTTTCCTGTAACAGAGAAATCGATATTCCTCAGATCTGTGCTCTACAAAGCTGCATTGTTTGCTGTAGGTGTTGCTTCCGTATATAGGTCGGCATGCAATTGACACTGATCCCGGAGTATTGTTTCACATTGTTGTGAAGTTATTCCATGTGATCTATATTTCCATTGATTACTTACTATAAACAAGAAGATTTTCTTTCAGGACTTCTTAAAAAGATTCCCGTGATGGCTAGAAATGTTTCGTACACCGTGTAATAGGATATATTACTGCAATTTCCTGCCGTCAGAGTGCAGCATTAGCGCAGAACGTAAACAAATGTTTGACAGTGACAAGTACAACAAAGTCGCAATCAATTTGTAAAATTATACAGGTATTACATAGGTATTTCAATGGGCGTAGGAAGCCAGCCAATACATCACAGGATATTAGTGAATAATAACAGTATTAAAAATTAAAATATATTCTTTTTTTATTTGTTAGGAAAAAATATGACATGTAGAAGTACAGCAGATTGTTTACTTATACTTACGTATGTGCTTGTGCCGCCATCTGCGCCGAGTTTTGCGTAATATGTCCTATTGTGAACATATAATTTAGCGCTGAGCTAGCTTCCGTTGGAAGACATGGAAGTACACTGCTGCTGGACATAGGGCTCCTCCAAAGATTGCCAAAATGACTGTATGGAAGCGCCCTGCATCTACCGCGAGCGTCCGATATATCTTATATTTTCCCCTTAGAAAGCAATACATCTGAAACTAAGACTGCATTGTTTGCTGAAGATGTCGGTTTCGTATATAGGTCGGTGTGCAATTGACACTGTGATCCAGGCCCGATGTGTTGTTTCACATTGTTGTTAAGTTATTGCATGGTTGCAATGTTTCCTTTATATAACGTCGAACAAAATATACTCAAACTATTTTAATGTGATACTGAACAACTTTCCTCAAGGAACATATATTGAAATATGAAAAACATTCTTCTGATTTCCATACAAACTGGGATCAAGTGATCGGTCGACTTTAAATTGAGACCAAATTTTTTGGGAAAAGTTGTTCATGGACTAAATTCTGCCTTGATATAGTTTCAATATAATTAGTTAGACCTTATATATTTTCTTTGAAGGTCGTAGAGTTTTTTGTCCAGAAATTCATCGTTTAATAAGTACGAATATGTTTCTGTGATTCTCTTTTTCCATCTTTACGCCCACCATAGCGCTAGACGTGGCCTTTGGGTTTTGCGGCCCTGAGCTCTGTCTGCCTCGTTAGGAATTAAGACGTGATAATGTATCTGTATATTTCTGTCAGCCAAATTATGTCAAAAACATTTAAAGCCCAAGCAAACCAGCGCAATTTTGATATTTCTGAGTCCCATAAAATAAGCCACGTAATTAAAGTTCTACAGCCAATTGACAACTCATTTTTCGCTGTGTGGCACATACAGGACTTTCGTATGAATATCATCATTGATCATCTATAATCACGTTCAAAATGGGTATTTCGAACATGATTTTAGTTTTATTCATGCAGAAAAACTGATATTAATAGCACTATTTGACTCCATCAAGGCGGTTTGCCATCACGATTGGTATTTCATACAAATCCCATACAAAATGTTTGATTCCCCATAGAAAGAAATTCTGATTAAACTTGTTAGAAATTAGAGGATTATGCGATTCATTTTACTCGGCTCATTACTCAAAAAATTACGTTTGTATGCTTGAAACCATAATATGATGTGCCATCGAAATGAAAAGGACACGAAGAATATTTTTATACACCATGATCAAACAAGGACAATCTTGGATATTTTGGGTTCAAGCAGATTTAAACTATTTCCAAACCCTAAAAGAGTCTGTTCTTATTTGGGCCCTCTTTGTTGCAGTGTCATGTAGCTAAATGTGTACATCAGCCTAAAATTAATTTAAACAAGCATAGCACTATAATTGGTAATAACATTTTATAAAAACATATTTTACAATTAAAAAACTACAAAATCCTTACGTTTTCTATACTTGGGTTTTTTATAATTTCCCATATGATAATCTATTTTTTATACCGCCATACTTACTGAATGAACGAGATGTCATTAATCAATCCATGCCTATGAAACTTAGAACATAGCAGAATTTTGATAAAAAAATTCAATAAAACGCCATCTAGTCAACAAGTTCTGACCTAACTCTTGATGCGTGTTATAGAAAAAAAGTAAAAGTTAAATACTTTTTTATATAGTATACAAACGCCCATGAAATCTAAAAAAAATCTTTTTGTAATCTAAGGATTTTTTTCTACAAAATGACGTAAAATAACTTGCTGCGACACGTAGTGCAACAATGAGGGCCCAAAATGTATGAAGCGATCTAACACATTATTTTTCCAATCAAAAGTTAGCTAAGCAAGACATGACTACAAGGATCAACTGTAGAGGCAACATTAGTGCTTCCAAGTCCCAACTCGATACAAAAGCTCTATCTGTTCGGCTCTAAGTTCCACCGGAGGTGCGAGTAAAACAAATAGTGATTTCAGCCACTGGTTTACAAAAGCTTAGTATGTTAGCTGTTACGTGTCTTGATATTTTCTTCTACTTTAAATCATCAAATCTTTTTTTTATTATCATTAGGTATTTAAGTTTTATGTAAAGCTAACCTAGCCACAAAGACTTTTTTAGAACTTTGTAACAAATTGTAGATTTCGTTAGACCAAGAAAATCTTTTTTTATAATAATAGGTATATTTAAATAATTAACATCTATGCCACAAGTGATTGAATAAAAAAAATATACCGGGCATACCTACTTTTTAGGGTTCCATACCCAAAAGGTGCAAACGGGATCCTATTACTGAGACTCCGCTGTCTGTCCGTCTGTCTGTTAGTCTGTTAATCTGTCTGTCTGTCGGTCTGTCACAGGACTTTATCTCTTGAACCGTAATAGCTAGACACTTTAAATTTTTACCGATTTTGTATTATTGTAGCCGCTGTAACAAAAAATACTAAAAATAAGAAAAATTAAAAATTAAAGGGGTTCGTCATACAAAAAACGTGTTTTTTCAGCGTTTTTATCTAGATCTTTATAAACATTAACTAGATACTTGAAATTTTCACTGATTATGACTATGCGGCTATAACAACAAATACTAAAAATAAGATAAAGTTAAAAATTAAAGGGGGTCGTCATACATGAAACGTATTTTTTCAGCGTTTTAAAACATTGTAAGGAGGCACGGAACCCTTCATGTACGAGTCCGACTCGAACTTGCCTGTTTATTTTAATTTTACCAGTTTTATCTTGTACGAATCCGAATGAATTTCTTTCAAACATACTCTTTTATAAAGAGATACCTAGATAATATAAATTGCCAGAATCGGTCCTTGATATGCCAGACAGAAAATTCAAAGCTTATGTAAAGAAAGTACTTTGTGAGAAGGCTTATTATAGGACCGATGACTATCTTAAAGACAAAAAGGTCTGGCTTGAGCTTGGCGCGGGTCCCAGGTTTGTATACTTAGACATGTCATAATTTAGGTACTTTGGTACATACTAAATTTACAAATTGACATTATTTTAAATTTCGTAATTCTTATAATTCAATTTAATTATGACATAACAAACAACGCTTCTTCTGTACTTGCGCCTAGGAAGCGGCGTAAACTTAGCTGTAAGTAACGATTTGACTTCAACATTTGTGCAAAACAAAACAAAGTGACTATTATTACTTAAGAGATATTATAAATATCCTATGATAATAAAGATATTTTGAATTGAATTGAATTGAATTGTAGTATCAAAATCTAAAATTAGAGAGCACACAGTGGCGGACATAAAAAAGGTTCACCTTATTTATCTAGGGCGCATTAAATAACGCGAGCATTGGAATAACAAATGCTCGAGTTGGGAGCAACAATAGCTCGAATATATCACGGAAGCTATATGGCGGGCCGCAATTTCCGAAAGAGATGGTTGTAGTAACTCTGCCTCGGTTTAAGTAAGCACCAATGAAAAAAGAACACTTAAAATTGATCTAGCCTAGGTATTTCACTTTGCCAAACTATTCTTCTTTAAATATTTTTTATTGACATATAACGCACTCAATATTTATATATAAGTATAATGAAATGTATATAGTTATATGTCAGTAAAAGGGATTAGATGGACAATAATAAAAATGTGACGGTAAGGTCAGTGATCCTTGTGCTGACCTATGTGAAGCTTCCTTGTGAAACAACATCACAGATGAAATTAACTTTCTAGCCCGCACAGTCGCCCTATGCCCACAGGGCTTGCCATACAGGTAAAGTAGAGTATCGTTACAATACAACAAATCAGTCATGTAATGTAATCTGCATACATTATCTCAATGAGTAATGGCTGCATCTAGTCACAGCTACACAACTAGGAGTAATGCACTGTGCCATAGTCGAGCCAAAGCGTATGACTAATCAACCGTGCGACGCTTTTATTTTATACGCGATAGACAAAAAGTTAGTTTGTTTCTCTGACTCGCTGCAAAACAACAGTTGTGTGACACCTGGGCTAAACACGTGCATGACACCTGCGCCAACAGTTGTTACGTATCAACATTAAAATCATCCAGTTTGAGTCACAAACATCTCAGTTCTATGAAAGAAGTAACTATTTATTAAGGTAAAAAAAACTATTTTGGGTAACTCTACGAACATCACTTTTTTGTTAATATATTATACGCTTACTTACAATTCATAGCTAATACACACAAATTTTTCATGCGTTTTGTACTTATTTTATTTGTCGTATAAAAATCCATACCAACCTACTTTGTCCTATTGTTAAACACCGATTTATAATGTTTTTTTACATGCTTTTTAATTTGTAACATCGATACGCGGCTAATAACTAATTAATTGCAGAAAAAGGTAACAAAAGTACTATTGAAAAGAAAAATGAGGCAGAAAAGCTACTAAACAAGCAATATTTTCCGTTTTCGCTGAAGAAAGCTTTACAATTTTCCGTTTTGTAAGAGAGAACAAAAGCCAGATTAACATTGAGAAAAATATTTATTGTAATATGCTTTTACTGATTGGTCAACTTTTTATATCCACATATTTGATCACGTCGCGGGATTTCGGAGTACTAGAACTAGTACATACTGATACATTATCACATCTTTACCCCTTAGGCCCAGGGGCCCTAAGACCTGAAGGCCACGTTTACCGTGATAGTGGGCAAAAAGGTAGAAAAAGGGAATCAAAAACCTCTCTCCCTTGATCGTCTTTTACGAGCAGCACGGGAAGAGAAGCAGCTAGTACATACTTAGTTTTTCTTTCCTCCCAGACCAGCACGGAAAAAACTTGTAAATACTAGTATTATTAAAAATAATTCTTGCCGTTATCGAGAAACTTTGTCATTTTTGTAGGTAATTACATTGTTCATTAAACTATAGTTTTTTTTAAATTTCTGTCGAAAAGCATCTACTGTTTTCAATATTCTAAGAGTAGATTTTGGTACAATTAGCAAGGGCCATTGACTAATTAAATTTTTAACAAAAATAACAACAGACTTCAATTTTTTTAGGAATTTCTTCCATATTTCCAAAGTTCTTCATCATGTCTTCACCAAATTAAAATAGCACCAACTTGCTAGTAAAGGCTTTCAAATAAAAATAAAAAATCATCAAAAATAGTTCACAATTGGCAAAGATATCGCGTAACAAACATACATTAAAAAAACATACTGTCGAAATGATAACCTCCTCCTTTTTTGAAGTCGGTTAAAAAACCAAAGGCGTTTTGCAAGATGATGGGTCTAAGTAAGATAAAAAAAATATTTTATCACAAAGTCAATAAAATCAAATGTATTACTTCCATCCCTATTACGCGTTTTTAACAAAGCCGTCTGACAAAGACGGGAAAAGCCTGTGTGACGACGACTCGTTAAAATTTTAATCCTCTCCCATACAAATCTGATTGAAAATACGCTGCACATTGGATCGTTACTCTCAAACAACAGGCGAAATGTTTGGGCTCGCGTTACGTATATGTTTTATGTTAAATTTCATTAATTTTTGGTATTTTAAACGGGAGCACGGTAACAGAAGATATAAGAGTATTTCATAGCACGGTGTATACGTATGTTTTAAAGTTCTGTAAAATTTGTTTTATCCTTTTAATTCAAGGTAACACATCCAAATACCTAATTATTATTTTTTAGAATGGTGTTTCATACTGGTCTGGGAGAAAAGAAAAGAACTTGGAACGGATTATTCCTAATTCTATAGGCTTTTCTTCCCATGCAGATTTATCTTTTAAAGATCTAGGCGAAAATCCGAATCATGTTAATAGGTGCTGCGGCTCTTAGCCAGGGATAAATAGAATCTGAAGTTTATCTATTACTACTCGAAGTGTAATTTTACATATTTTCCTGGTTGAAAAGACTATTGCACGCGTAGTGAGAGTAAGAAACTACTTAAGGCTACATGGGATGTAAAATCATTTACTTACTCTAATATGTAGTTTAGTAGGTCTGAATATTTAATATAAGCAATAAATGACTTTACCACAAGGGATTTGGCTCGCATTGAACCATTTACACCGATCGTTTGGCAACAAGCTCTCGAACATTCGTTACACTCCCATTTCGATGTAATTGGAGGAAAAGCGTAATACTGACCTCATTATTTGGAATTGTCTTTTACAGACAATTTCTTTTTGGCTTATATTGGTCCGATAGTTTGTCCGGCTGAAATTGGTTTGATTATGTTGAAAAGGCTGAACTACTGGACTCGTAAGGCCCTAAAAAATCACAAAAAACTTATTGACCCTTGATTAATTACTTGTAACAATATTTAATGTTTATAAAAAATATTATGAATTTAAAAATGATGAAACGTGAACCTTGAACATATATAGTACTATCTTTTGCCCGCGGCTTCGCCCGCGTAGACTACACAAATTAGATTTTTTAACTGGGGTTACAATTTATTAATATCCAATTCATGGATTATTATTTTTTACTTACCAATAATTCAAAAATGTCACGTGTCTCGCTTCAAAAATGACTAAGATTCATACAAACTTGCAACCCTTATTTCAACCTTATAGAGATGTAATTTTCAAAATCTAATAAATGCATTATTATTTTCTATTAATTCCTAAAATACATTCAAAATTTCATGTGTGTCACTTTTAACGAAGTTTCATTCAAACTGCCAACCCCTATTTCACCTCCTTAGGAATGTAATTTCCATAATCCTTTCTTATCGGACGTCTCCTAGACCCAATCTACCTTCCTGCCAAATTTCATCTTTATTGGCTAAGTCGTTTTTGAGATTTCGTGAAGAGTGAGTGGGTGATTTTCGCTTTTTTATACATATAGTATATAGATTGATGGTATGATAGTGCAACAATAATTCGCATGATGGCATCCACAGAGTACAAATGCCTAAAGACTATAATAATTATGTCAAAATTGTATGTATTGTCGATTTTCATTTTAGGAAAAACTAAGTATAGTTCTACAGCTAAGTATTTATTTTCGGCTCATATTGGTCCGATAGTTCCTCAATAATGTCGCGGTAGAGCACACAGCAATTTCTCACAAGGATGGCAACATTTACTGATGGGTCTTGTTCGGTTTTATGGCTAAGTTGGCATGGAAACGAATTCATTCTTCTTCTTCTTCGCCTTTTCCCTATTTGGAGTTGGCTCTCTATGTCAATCTATACTAATATTATAAAGCGGAAGAGTTTGTTTGTTTGTTTGTTTAAACGCGCTAATCTCAGGAACTAATGGTCCGATTTGAAAAATTCTTTTTTTGTTGGGTAGTCCATTTATAGAGGAAGGCTTTAGGCTATATAACATTCCGACAACCACGCGAACGAAGTCGCGGGCACAGCTAGTATCTTCATAATTTCCTGTCCGTTACCCTCTCTGTACTAACCCTCACATCCGATCTCACGCATTATTTCTATGTCTTTCTCTGTGTGAAACGAATTCGTTATTATTGCAAGAGGTTTCTGATTGATCCAGAAAAATTGTAAGTTTCAAAATATTTTATTACTTTTGACTATAATTATGTACAAGGATATTTGTGAGTGCCTTTATGAATGTGTAATAATACTGTTCACTGGTAGACAACGGACGGACAGATAGCATAGTAATCCATAAAAAATCTTTGTTTATGCTTTCTGCATTGTAAATATAATGATATACGCTACATGCTTATTCCGTAAGCATTTTACAAGCGATAAGCGATAGAACGGATATTGTAGTTTATCGACGTCTCTCGGGGCGTCTGTGTTATTGCGCAAATATTTATCAGTTTCCACAACATCGGTCGATGTAGCGTGTTTTTGTTTCAAATGTATAAAATGTGGTTACGAATGATATAAAAGACAGTACCTAGCATTATAGCATTTTACAAGCCGATAACCGATAGACTGAACGGATAGTGCATTTTGTCGACGTCTCGAGGGGCGTCTGGGTTATTGCGCAAACACTTCCGATCGTTCTATCAGTTTTCACTACATTGGATGTGTAGCGTGTACTTTGTTTCTTTACAAAAGAAATTACCAACGAGTGATAGGTACTAGTGGTTACTGAGCTTTAAACTTTGCGAGTCTGTCTTTGCAAAGCATCGCATCACACCCGCACCCCTTGAAGTTTATCAATTTAAAAAGTTGATCGGGCAAAAAGAAGCGTCTTAAACTACGAATAATAATGCCGAATAGAGAATTTATTATTCTTAGGTCTTTAATAATATGATTTTTTACGTTTTCAACTCCCATAGTTAGGCTTCTCCCTTATTTGTTGAGATGGGAAGAAATTATTGAGCTCGCGACACTGTTACCGTAACCGACACCACTTTGTTCAAGTTTTCACTTCTGTCGGCACTCCCGGAGTGCCACTGTTTTTTTTATTTACTGTTTGTATCCTATTGCTAAACAAAAGCCTTCATGCTGTATTCCAGGTCTTTTTCCTCCAATCCCTGTCTTTTTTATTATTAAACGACACGCAACCCAAAGCACAGAATACATAAGAGTCAAACAGAATGGTATCTCACAGCGTCTCCCGCAAATTGGCGTCCCCGCACCTCTCCCCCGCCCTTTGTGAGCTTTGACGGCTCCAAACCAGGGTTTAATTACTAGCCGCACGCAATAGGCGACGTGTGTTGTCTTGAGAACTGTCAACCAATAGTAACCATCATGGTGAGAAGGTGCGCGTATAATAATTGTTTATCCACCCAATGCTCTAAAGAACGTATATTTCATACATTTCCAAATGTTGAAAACAGGTAAGCAAAGCAACAATATAATTTCACGTTATTACCCAGCAACCATCTTGATATATATACCCTTCTCGCTCTCTCGCATTGGCGGGAGATACACAAGAGCGAGATTGTAACATTACCGGATTGCTAATAAGCAATCCGGTAATGTTACATATGACAATGACAACTTGACATGCTGTTTGTAAGCGTGATAAACATTTGTTTATTTTTATTGAATTTATTCATATAATTACCGTATAGTTTTGCGCCAAATATGCAAATTACTATATTACAATAGTGAATTAGTGAAATTAGTGCATTACATTATAAATGACTCAATAATAATCAGTAAAGTGAACTATAGGTGAAATGGACAATGGACATATTGAAAAATATTTGTGAAGTGATATTACGTAGCTGTTTCCGACTTTTCTGTAACATTTAATGCATATAAAACAGTATATTTTTTACGTCATAGTGTTCGCAAATCTTCCGGTATGGAAAAATATAATCGTAAATATGTCGAACTCGTTAGTAGGTAGGTATTAAAATAATTCTGCGGTGCGACCCTAAGTATAAAACTCACACATCGACGTGTGTACAGATAAATTGTTTCGTTTGTAGTAGTAGTAGGTATATATGTTACGCTGAATCAATGGAGAGAGACCAGTGCCCAAAGGGTAGACCAGGACCAATCCTAGAATAGGTTTAAACACTAGATGGCGTTCGGGACCCATAGCTTTACGTGCCTTCCAAAGCACGGAATGTCCAAAGCAGACTGGAAACAACTTTTTACAAAGTATGCTTTTTCCAGTGGAATTTGAACACACCACCTCCGGATCACAAGGCAAACGCTTTGACCACTGGACCACGAGGGCAGTCATTCTGTGCGTCTATGTAGATACGAGTAAATATTATTACGCTCCAATAGAAGTATCAATGGCCTGTTAAATCTGGGGTGTAAGCTTAGAATGAATTTCAACAAAGAAACTCGTTAACATTTAGCTTCGGTAACTTCGCTACAAATAAGACTTTTCAAATATTTTGTAATTCCGTCCATAATTCGATAATTTCATTTGTCAGCAAACTCGGTAAACAAGGGCCTAAGGCCGAAATTCGAAAGGCCAGGGTTGTAAACAAGCCTTAATTTTTTAGGACACCGAAGAGGATTATTTATGGCTTACTTTATGCCGACGTAGGCTCGGGTGCGCGTGCTTTTGCATAGTAATTAATCATTTTGTAACTACCCAATTACTTGCATAAAAGTACTTGGTAGCTAGAAGTTAATTTAATTGCTATTTCGTTAACACCTTGTTGTTAGGCACTAGTTAACGCAAGTAGCTTCCCATAATAAATAAAAAAGATATAGTTTCGGGAATATTCATACTAAGAAGTACATATATCCAGTTAATGCAAGCACAGCAGGGAGCAACAGCTAATAATGTATATAACGTCCAGCAAAATATACTGAAACTATTTTAAGAGTGACTTCAGTTCATGATACTGAACAACTTTCCCCAAGGAACACATAGCTAAATATGAAAAATATTTTTTTAGCCTCCCATACTAGTTTGTATGGGAAGCCAAAAATTATTTTTTATATTTCGATATATATGTTCCTTGGGGGGAAAAGTTGTTCAGTATCATGGACCGAATCCACCCTTGAAATAGTGTCAGTATATTTTGTTAGACCCCGTATATTTTTGACAATGGATTTACTGTGGGGTGCCCCTTGTTTCACAGACTGAAATTTCATAAAATTTCGATTCACAGAATTATTATTTCTTATATTTTTATTTCAAATATTATTGTTTAAAAGACTATTTACTTGAATGAAACACAATTTATAGAAACAGTTTAATGAATTTTAGAATCTCATATTTTCATGTAACAAACTAATCAAACAGTAGAATATTTCTTTAAATAATATTGTTTGTTCGGTATAATCTTTCATGGAATTTTATTTTACTGAAAATTATTATTTAAGGAAGTATTAAGTGAAAACATTGTTTAATCAAATTAAATACCATACGAGTATAATAAGTTAGAATACATTATAAATCGCTACCACAATATAGGTTAGGGCAAACTTATAGGTTAGGTTAGGTTAGAACTGCGACCAACACACGCACGAGCCGAGCGAGCGAAGCGAGCGTGCCGCGGCAGCGGCCGGCGAGTGCTGGGAAAGTTTTATCCATTTTACTAGAATAGGGCCGACTTATAGGTTATAAATATATTATATTAACTAAACTTATTAAAAATAATAATATTTAATTTGATATTCTGATATTAGAAACATCGCAAAAGTAAATGTTATTTGTAATAAAATTCTATGATTTCAAATTATTCATAACAAACATTCTAATTATTGATTTTCTGTGCAACGAAAATCTATTATTAAAAATTCTTTATACTGAGTAACCTACATATTGATTTTTCTATGACATGATAATCTTTCTAAATAACGAAAATCTGTTAAACTTTTGTCTGTATAAGAAAGTACACCCATTTACTGTGACTTTACATAGCCTATAACACAGATCTGTATATACTACTAGATAAAGAAAGTCCTTCAATTTGTATGAAAACCTGGCGTGCCAATTTTCAATACAATATTTAATAACAAATTAATTTACAAATGGAAGGAATCTCGTTTATTACTTCCTCTAACGTTTTTCAACGAGTTTCTACGGCTTAAAACGGCAGCTTTAGGTATTTTACAGTAGAAAATTAATGTCCGATTTAATGAATTAACATACACGGACTAAAAGTGACGATCCTAAATGAAGTCAATTTAACGTCAGATTGACACGCAAATTCATACAGAGGCTGTGTCTATCTTCATCCATGGTCTGTGGCCTATAACCAGAAGACAGCCAAGACGATTCCGACGGTACCTCATTTGTGAAGGTATCATTGATATCTTTGAAGATATGAGGGAACAGATGAACATACATAGCGGTGAAATACATAACCCTCTTGTTGGCTTCGCCGTAGTCGGGTAATAAATATATAGATAGGAACAAATCACACTGATTGAGCTAGCCCCAAAGTAAGTAATATATTAGTTGTACTTAGTTTCTGTTTTTAGGGTTCCGCACAAAAAATAAAAAAACGGAACCCTTATAGGATCACTCGTGCGTCTGTCACAGCCAATTTGCTCCGAATCTACTGGACCGAATCAGGTGAAATTTGGTAGAATGTTGTAATCCTGTGACCCAAACACATATGTGCAAAGTAAATAAATATTTTTTTAAAATAAGGGTCATTTTCGGGGGACAAATTAGGAAATTAAAAAAAAAAGTTTTGCAAACCTTACTGTGTCATATATCAAATGAAAGGGCTTGTTATGAGGATCTCACATATATTTTCGTTATTATTGTAAAATGAATAGTTTTGATTTTATTCATGAAACGAGACGAAAATTGACCCTGATCTCCGAAACTTCTGAGCCTAAAATTTTGAAAAAAATACAAAATATAGTTCATTGCTTGTAGATTACAGGAAAACCTATAAGAATTCAATCAATTGTACGGAACCCTGTCCACGCGACTTTAACTCGCACTTGGCCGGTTTATTTATTTATTTAAACTTTATTGTACAAAATACAATTTGTATAGCACAATAGGCGGACTTCTGTTATCTTCTCAGGATTTATTTCCAGTACTTTTTTTATATTAACTCACATTGCGATAGAATGCAAATAACATGATCATCATCATCAGGTCTTTTTTAGTCTCCACTGCAGAAGCACGACTTCTCTTTGTACTACCAGAGCCATATATTATCCAGAGCAGTCTGAGGATTTGACCCACACTCTCCACGCTGGCTAGACGGGTTGGAGAGGTTTTATTGATTTTATATGCTTATTTTAACTTGTGTATCCTAAGTCACCTTCTACGACATCCACGGGAAGACTTGGAGTGGTCTTATTTTACTCTGCCGGAAACCACACGGGTATTATTAGAAAAAAACCTAATATTAGGTTTAATGATGCGTTTCAAATGCGCTCTGATATTAAATAATTCAAGCTTTATTTATAGGTGATATTGTTATGAGATAAATAAGTATAGCTTACTTAACGCTTAAGTAGGCTCGGTTGCACGTGCTCTTGAATAGTAATTAATCATTTTGTAAGTACCCAATTACTTACCCGCATAAAAGTACTTGGTTGTCAGACGTTGATATATGTAACGCCTCCTTGTTATGAACTATTTAACGCAAGTGGCTTTTACTGTATCAACGTTTATCTACTGGTTACTTGCACTTTTTGTTTATTATATTTTTAGGATGGTCCTCAAATTTTTAAAAACAACACCTCAATGTCGTAATATTTGACCTCTTATGCAAAAGTATAGTAGGGGAGCCCAAGAGGGATCTTGGGATTTACTCGAGCGCGTCAGAAAAACATGCAGTCGTGCCATGTTAGGATGACAGTACCATGTAACGATATTATACTGGTAAACTGATGGTGGAGCCGGGGGGTAGCCAAAGGAACTCAGTAATGAAACGACGAAAACCGATCATGTTTGAGCTCATTTGACTTGTCTTGACTAGTAATTTGGTCTCACAATAAAAGTTTTTAAAAAAAATATATTTTTTTCTATCTGACGGTTTGAATAGTTTTTATTTCAAAAAGTTTTTAAAATGTCAGATTAAGAATACCCCTCCAAATAATCGTCAGATTTTGGGTAAGCACGACTAGAACATCAAGCTAAATCGTATGTATAATGATCTAACACGCGCGCTTGAGTATTTCCATGTAATTGTTCTTTTGAAAACCTGTAGACGCTCCCCCAACCGGTGAAAAGGAACACATTATATAACATTTTATTCTTCTTATCATCTTATCTTCAAAATCCAACAGGTCCCCACCACGCTCAAATAAATCCCCATTTAGCATCATGGGCTCCCCTACCCTACCTACGTTACTTAACAATGACTCAAAAGTTATTGAACAATGTCGGGCTTATAGCAAGTATTGATACTGAGCTTTAATCTTTGCTCTTCGACAGTAATTCATGATTTCATAAGTGTCTAATTACCCGCAGTAAATTACTTGGTTGCGAAACGTTAATATAATTGTATCCTGTTAATTTGATGCCTCCTTGTTACGGACTAGTTAACGCAAGTGACTTGTCCTGAATAAAATTTAATCGTCTTGTCACTTGCACTTAAGCGTCCCCTTAACCTAGACTTTTGCATACAAACTTAATCTAGCTTTTATTTTAAAATGACCTGTCAGACTTGCCTTTTAAACTTGACAGAAAATATAAGAGTGTAGAAGTTTTCCATACTGAGGATCAAATATGATATGATACGCTATATTCTCTTTCAAGTTCATATTTTGACTATTAAAACTATTTATATGCCTAGATTATGCTATCTCTTTGAAACAACCAAAAAATGCCGAAATCTGACATGTTGTTTCAAAATAAAAGCTACACTACATTTGTATGGGAAATTCTTATTCTGTCTAGGGTAAGGGGACCCTTAACACAATTTATATTTCCAGTACCCAGTCGTAGCATGGCACAGGCGACATTTTATCGAGCGCTATCATCTATCATTATCTAACTATATGTAATATCGAGCGGGATGGCAATAGTCCGTCGCCCGACATAAACTTTATCTCGGTTTATCAACGGTGCCATGCTACGAGTTCAGGGCGGAATATAAGAGTAAGGCATACGACACATGTGTTCTAATGCGATCATTACAACACTCGTGAGTCCAGCCTTTTCAGATTTAAGTTGAAACAAAACAGGCAATTGATGACTAGCAGCAGGTTGATACTGATACGTATTTATCCCTAAGGCCGCGTCCACGGACACCCGGCGCGGCGAACGATGCAGGTCGCCAGGCGTACAGCCGCGCGGGCCGCCTGGCGGCCAATCGTAGCCGAACGAGGGAATCCTCGTTCGGCTTTTACGATCTGCGCAAGAAGAGAAGCAGTTGGTAAGTACATTAAGTTTTTTCTTTTCTCCCAGACCAGTATGGAACAGATGAAAGCAGTGGGTTGACGTAGGCTAAAAATGATGATGATGATGAAAATAGGCAATTGTAATAAAATTAGCTTTTGTTGAATTTAAGACTATGCATGCATGCATGTCAATGGCAAGTTGTAGTTGTCTGGTGCAGACAATTTAAATCTTTTTAAACATTTCTCATATGAAAGGACCATTGGCATATATACATCTTTGATGTCGCAGCTGTGTAGATATCGTTCTTTCGTCTTCATAGAAATGATTTGCAAAAATATACCGGCATACGTGAATTTTGGAAGTAATATCTCACTCACTTCTCTTTTTCATCTCCGCGGATTTCCAGTTGCATCCTCAGTTGTATTTCTGTAAAGCCTGGAGCCTGCTTTCCGGCTGTAGTAGTTCCGACTGTTAGAGGTAGTATCGTAAATAACAAACTTATTTGTTTTCCGTTAAAACATAAATTGGGTTGAGTAAGTCAATTGGACGTCGACATGAGTGTGGATTAAGTTAGCCCTGTTCCTAGCACAAAGGTCAAGCATGACAATGACAGTTAGCTCTACTTGTTCACACCTACCAATTTACACATACACCCCACAAACTACATCCTCCAGCAATATTAACCTTATTCTAAACGTGGTAAGGAAATATTATGTAATTGTGAAATGAATATGTAAGTTTGTTGGACATGTTAAGCCAAGTTTCAGTCGAACAAGCCTTGTGATGGCTTTGTAGTTGTAAAGTGAACTTCTATTAATGTACACTTAATACCTTTTGTTAATTACATTCCTGTAAGGGCATAATATTTGATGTTTAATTTGATTTCAATAGTTCAGCGGATCTGTTTTCCATGAAAGTATTTAAGGCAACGACTGCCCAAGTTGTCAAGTTTTTTGGTAAACAAAAAAAACTTTGTTCATTGCAGAAGCAATGGTTATTCGTCTCCTTAAAAATTTTACATGGCATATCTACTCTTTGAAACGCTGGCAATTTGGCTGCAATTTTTTAAAAAGCATTCACTTACTTAATATTTTTTTGACTACGATTCTGGATTTAGGCATACAAAAACCTATATGTACCTATAATTTTTTTATAAGCAGTATTAAAAGAATAAATTAGATGGAATATAAAAAGCTTTTGTTTGTGAATCAAAGGTACAATTTTGCTTCTTTTGAACGAGAAAATAAATTACTTACATGGTTTTTTTTTAATTTAAAATATACTTAGGTACATACTAATTTAAAAAAATAAAGTCAAAATGTTTGATGCATTTTAAACTGTGATTTTAAAACATCTCGTTTAGGAGGGTCTCTGTGTCTGTGCCTTAAGTGACATTAGGTCTAGACAATTCATTTTCTGTTGGTAATTACTAGCTTTGAAATGAGGCCGAAGAATTCTTAGAAACTATTGATTTTATGTTTCCAATTATTTAGTAGGTAGGTCTACGAAGGTAGGTACATGTCATTTTCGTCCAGTAATTAATTAATTAGTTATAGCGGTATTCATTACATTAGAAATATAAACTTCATATAGCTGAAGTGAAGAAGATTTGGTTAAATGTTTTTGTATTGATTAATGACACATTTATATTTCACCCCGTGTGGTTTCGGGTCAGAAAAGGACCACTCCATCTCTACCTGTGGATGTCGTAAGAGGCGACTGAAGAAAAATTGCACTTAAAGTTCGTGCTACAATAGCATTCCCAAGGAGGGTTGACGTCAGGCAGGCGGCCGGTCACAAAACTATAGCCAAATCGTTTAATCGTTTTTAAATTATTTCGGTTATTTTTTATCCAATTCGCTACATTTTTGGCATCCTTGACCTTGACCGGTGACCATTCACTGCAACAGCAACATAACTGAGGGTGCAATCGGGAACGCGTTCAGATGAAGAAGAACGTATTTATATTTCATGAATAATTAAATATTGAAATGAACAACACTTCAGCTAAGTGATTAACTCTCACAGTGAATTAGGAACATAACCTTGATATTATTAGTGTAAATATAAGGTCAGTTTTAAATAAATAAGTAGGTATAAATCTTTAAAAAGTCCGTCAGTCCATCATTTTGAATTTTATCTTTATTTACTAATAAATTATTTAATTTTCAATACTAAAATCAGGGCAGTTCCCTTTTTTGTTTGTTAAGTAATTTAATTATAATGAGTTTGGGCCAAGATGAAATCGTCTACCTAATTTTCGAGCTATCGATCCTACATATTTTCTTAAAATATATACAACACAATTATCTGCCATTTCATATATATGACGTTCCACCAGCTGCTGTCGACTGGACACAATGAATAAATGGATGCTCGCAGCTTAGCGTCAATGAGATCACGCGCTGGACACCGACGTCGGATTATTGCGAATAAATGACAAAAATGATACAATCCCGGCTTGTAAACCCGTAAGGAACGCGATAGGAATTCTCTGAATGGAAAAATATACATTCTACTTTCATGCTAAGGGCTCTTACAGATAGGCTTAGCACCCGTACTATTTTATATAGTATCGTGCTATATTTCAGTTAATTGTACTATATCTTATAGAAAAATAATATAGAATGAATACTATATTTTCTTTAATATAGTATATTTGTACTATTTTTTTATTTTTCGTTTTTATTAATTAAAGCCGTGTGGTTCCCGGTAGAGTAGAATAGGACCACTCCAAGTCTTCTTGTAGATGTCGAAGAAGGCGACTTAGGAAACACAAGCTAAACAAAGCTTATAAACATCAATGTGGCCTCTCCAACCCGTCTGGCCAGCATGGAGAGTGTAGGCCAAATCCTCTGACTAGGTCTAATGTGCGGCTATGGCAGTAAAGAGAGGGTCGTCGAGGGTAATTCAGTTGTCCCGCTTTTTTTTAACTGTGACTGGAACGCACCCGCAACCCGCAACGCAGCAATGGGAATTTCAGAACGAAACTCATACACGTCGTTCATCGCTCACTCACGTCGCCGCAAATAAAATTAAACTTTATGTCACGGTCATGTCAATCTTTCTTTATTTTTATATAGATCTTAATTTCTCAGATTCCTAAAATTATTTTTAAAATAGTTAAACCTTGTTAACTAAAGCTAACAGTAATAAAAAATACAAATGGAAAAATAAACAATGACTAAAAATAAATGTGTACTATTAAATTCCTGAATTTTCCAGAAGTACTATATTAAATGAAATATTTTGAAAAAAATACAATTTTTTTTTCAATAAAGGTGTAAACTCCTACTTACAGACGAGCGACAGTATGCCCTCGACACCTGATAGGTGTCGCTGTTGTACTGTTGACATATACTGCCGCTCATCTGTTAGAGCCCTTATTAAACTGAAGTATTGCTTGTAATGTACATTTTTCTCAATTTATGACTCCGTCGTTCGTAGTACCGCAAGTTTGATAAATTTTATTCGTTTATTTTGCAGTCACTTTTACATATGTATTTCTATTTAAAAATTGTGTATTAAATATTAGAAATTAGAATTACTTATGTAATAAGTAATGTAATTTAATATTCAAGTAATTTGGCATTTAGTGGCCTCTAATGGTTGCAATGCCATCTTGTAAATCAGTGATTTGCAATAAATTCTGATTCTGAATTCAAAAATTTTAGTGTTCGAATAAATAAGTTTTATGGTGGTGTGGCGACCTCTACGCCACTACGAAGTAACTACCACAACAAAAGCAGCGATAACATTAGTTCACAAGAAGACTACGAGATGGCACCAGCAGTATCCTACATCTCGATCTTGAAGTTCTGGTTGCAACTGACCATATATACAACCTCCGACAATACATCTGTGGAGCCGCGGTTCCCCAGGCGCAACCCTATGCCTGGCGGGAAGATCTTCCCTGTGTGGCGGTCGAGCATATCACCTCACTCCCGCTACAGTGGTAGGGATACCGTCGAATATACTGACCGTTAGGTTAAGGATACTTGACTAAAACAAACTTAACATAGAGCGTGTTTATTAAAATATAATTAATATGTTTGTAAACAATGAACCAAACTCACGACCTTATAAATCTACTTTTAAATCAAAAAAAAGGAAAAAGGAATTCAAACAACCTAAAAACACATGACTAAATACGTAACTTGAATAAATAATTCAAATTGGAATACCTACTTTAAAAAGAAATTCGTAACCATCTATCGGTATAGGTAAATTACCAAGTAAGATCATGGAATGGCCCGCGGCGATACAGGTAAACACGGTTCGTATTTTCGCTCCCTTATAATTGAATAACAACCCCTGCTGGCTCAGCGGATGCTAGGAAAAATAATTCCATTATCTCCCTCCCCGTTCACTTGGTATGCAATACTTTAAACAAGATCTTATTGTTTTGAGCAATGGGTTTCATCATTGTTAGTAAAAACTTACGTCTTATTACAAAATGTAGATTAACGTAAGTACTCGCCTTAAGCTAGTTTCCTCCCAAAACAAGTTAACTATAAAAGGAAAGGAAAGTGATATTGGTAGATTTAATGTGTATAATTTCGATGATTCATCTAAAAAATGGCGCCATTTTAGCAGCTAAATGCTTTATTTTGAAATCTAGGAAGATGATATTTTCAACACTCAACTGCAGGATTTAGTTGTACTGGATTATTTGTAAACTAGGTAAAATACCTTGTATAATTATTAATGAAATGCTTGCACGCTATTGTCCTATTTCTGACGCATATATAAAACTCATAATAAATAACCAAAATTAACAAAAAATATTATACTTAGGTATAGTAAAAATCTGACACCAGTGTCCGCTAGTGTCCACTTACACACAAGAAAAATAAAATAATAGGTAATACACATTCAATATATGTAAGTAAGTATTCAATAAAAGAAGACACATCATTAGGTAAATAAACGTCATTCAGATTTGGAAGTAATTGACCGTACGAGCGCGAAGCGTCTCCGTTTCATATACAAATACTTTCGTATGTCAGTCCGGCTGTAAGTCTGTTCTCCTCTACAGATCGCATTTCTCAACCGATTATTGTAAAACTTTGTGGACAGGTTCGATATTGTTTTTTTTTTTATAGATTCTGTTTTTGGAATTTTTTTATGGGGGTTTTTATTATTTCATTAATTCAGTTTTAAAAGCTATGCGAAGACTAACTCGCGAGGTCTACAGAGCCACTTGTTTTTTATACACTTTAAATATATATCAATCGCAATTTTAAATTGAATACAAATTATATTTATTACGTCAAACAGAATATACTGGAACTATGTTAAGGGTGGATTCAGTCCATGATACAGAGCAACTTTCCCCAACGAACTATGAGAGGAACTATAAGAAATATTATAAATAATTTTTGGCCTCCCATACAAGTTGACCGATCAGTTGATCCGAGTTTGTATAGAAGTTAAAATTTATTTTTCAAAAATAGTTTCAGAATATTTTATTAAACCCTGTATACATGTTGACTAATCACAAGGAAAAGCTAGCAAAAAAAAATGTGCTTAAAAGGTAAAGTTTCTTCGCAAAATGCTAAAATGAAATGGCAAAATCTCCTCGACAAACATCAAACGTAACGTAAATGTTAAGTATAAAAAATAAGAAACCATAAAAAAAATACTAAAACGCCCGGAAGTATTCAGGAGGTTGTAACTCGAAGAATTTTCTCTAATTACGAGTGTAGGATACTTTTAATATATAAATTTAATTATGAAAGCTGAAGCTTGGCTTCCGACGTCTGAAATAAAATTGCGACCAATTAAGGAAAACAAGGTAGTCGTGCCTTTGGATTAATAACCTTAATTAACGGTTAAGCAGCGAAGGAGGATCATTAAAAGCGAACCAGCGCGACTGTAAACCAAGTCGTAACCATTGTGTTTTTAGTGCTCTGTGCTCCAGTGATCAAACCTTCTCGCTGACATATAAATGAATCTTGTCCGGTTTTAGCTTTCACTGTATTTTGTGAAGATTTTTCAGGTTGTTTGGTTTATAAAGTATTAGAAATTATTCTTTAAAGCTAACTCATTAAAAGCGAACCAGCGCGACTGTCAATCGAAATCATAACCATTGGGTTTTTAGTGTTTTGTATGAATTAATCTGAAAAGAAAAATCATTAAAAACGAACGAACCTGTGAGACTGAAAACCAAGACGTGCAGTTATAGTTTTTAACAAATTTTATTCATTTAAATATTTTAGTAAAGAATTTTTAAATTATATGATTTATGAAATGTTAGTATTATTTTTAGTCCTCACATTAAATATTTTCAAGTAATGAAGTTCGCTGTACAGCGCAGTTTACACTGATGTGAAACGTGATCGCTTTTTTGTTTTCGCGTGTGCATAGAATAAATACCTATTTAAGTTTTGAACTTTTGAATTACGAAAGCGGCTATGATATGAACTAACAGTTTTGTAATGAAAGAAAATTAAAATTAAAGTGAATCAGTGCGACTATAAAATGAAAGCCAAGTAAGCGTCGTTGTATCGTGTAAAATCGAAGTTACAATAGCTTTTACTTGATATGCTGTCAAATGTCTTATTTAACAGTGAAAATGTTTATGTGGTCACCGGTGTATGTACCCGATATTCAGTCAAAAGTACGACATGGCCTTAGATCGGCCAACATAACAAATATAACATGCATGTCAATGGTCACCCAAGGATGCCAAAGACCTTGCCAAGTGGAGAAGAAAAACAGGTAAAATGATTTGGCTGTAATTTTACGACCGGCCGCCTGCCTGACGTCAACCCTCTTTGGGAATGTATTTGTGCGAAAAGATTTACAACCGGCCGCCGCCCGACGTTAACCCTCCTTGGGAATGCAATTGTAGCACGAGATGTTTGTGCTTAGTCCTTCGCCTCTTACGACATCCACAGGAAGAGATGGAGTGGTCCTATTCTAACCCGGAACCAAGCAAAAATTGGAGATATCTGTATGGGATAAAGTGCCAAAATGTGCATGGCGCAATGATCTATCGTACAGCGTTTGAATTTTTTAAATTGGTTGGGTAGATTTTGAGAAATTTCGAAAAAATGGAAATAATTTTTTTTTTCCCGATAGCCGGACAAAATTTAGAATAACTTTTTTCGAAGGCCTTAATCAGAATTTGGAAAAAAAATGTTATCTGGAAACCGAATTGGCTTAAAAAATAAGCCTATTAGATAAATGATCGGACGTCAGATGTGGGCTGCAGAGGTTCTCAAAGATGGGAGTGGTTTGTAATTCGGCCGTGTTGAGGAAGTCTATAATATAGCGCATGGTGCTTTTTTCTTAATTTCATTTTTGTTGTTGTATTTCATTCATGTTCTGTGGTAGTTGCGTGGAGCGTGAAATCTGTATTTTTTATTTGTTACATTTTAATTTGGTAGATAAATTATGATGTACACTCATACCCTTTGATAATGTAAATTTTCCACACAGAAAACAATAACTTCGTCCTCACTGTAAATAGAAGAAAACACAAATTTATTAAATGTCTCAAAAGCCCTTTCGTTACCTACTTATACAAGAACCTTTACAAGCCCAGATGAATCGTCCCTTTGTTCAAAATCCAAACTGTAGGTATGTTAGCAATGGCCCTCAAAAGCCCTCTTGTTACTTAAACAAGAACCTTATAAAAATTTAATGGAAATATCTGTTTTTCATTGATAATGTAAATTTTCCACACAGAGAAAAATAACTTCATCTTCGCTGTAAATAGAAGAAAAATCAAATTTATTGAATGTCTTAAAATTGCCAAAAGCCTTCTTACAAGAACCTTTTCAAGCCAAGATGAATCATCGACAAATTTATTCAAAAGCCAAACTGTATGTCAGCAAAGCAATTTGGAGTTGAGAGCATTACAGATTTCACAGTGGTCGTTTGATCAGAGTTTGGGTCCAGCCAGTTATTGATGTCTTCAATGTTCTAGTTTACATAAAGCATTAATTGAGCTAGCCCCAAAGTAATCACTGTTGGGAAGACAAGACGGTTTTCACTGAGACACTAACAAATAGACTGTTATATGTTTATTACTTTTGTACCTGCTACACGTATAGTATACCTAACAAAAAGAAAATATATATCCAATATAAAATAGGGATTTTGTCTATCTGACACTCGGGCTTTAGTTCACTAGGAACATTTTTAATGCAGGCACTCCATTGGAGATATGCGAGGATGTTCTATATTGTGACAACTAGATATCAATACTTATTTATATCTATCTCTTTCGATGTGTCAATAACGATGTGTTATTGGTTGTAGAGCTCGCAGAACAGCAACAGTCTCACACACGTACTTTTTCATCTCAAATAGAGTCTCAGCCTAAAATAACGTCAGAACAGTTACGAAACGATAACTGATATCTGTCTACTACGAACTACGAGTATGTTCCGCACAGGTTTTAGCGACTATTGAACAAATAGAATTATCACAAATCATAACGAAGTATTAGATATTTAATTGTTTATTTATTACGAGCCATTTATGTCCCAATGTTGGGCAAGGGCAAACGACTCTAACTCGTTTCTCTCGCTGTTTATAGGTCCTAATAAATATAATACCTATTTAATATTTCATTAACTATTCTAATTCATATAACGTATATTTGCAGATTCGCGGTTAAAACCATACAATTCTTGTTGAAAAACTAACTACACATTTTTTTAAGATTTCTAAAAAGTAGTAATAAAAAAATGTTTCCAAATCAATGTTCGTTTGTGTCATATATTAATTCAGAACATAAAGACTGGCACAAATAGGCTTACGAATAAATCACGGCATGATTATATTCGGTCCAAGACCCCTTATTAGTGGACATTCGGAGGACATTCGTATTTCGATATACATTTACTGGGAAAAGTTGTTCATAATGATGGACTAAATCACCCCTTTAAGTTTGTGTACTAATTTAAAAATAAGGGTGTTTAAAAAAAATGTGAGACCATTTTCCATGGCCAATTCTTAAAAGCTTATAAAAAGAAATTAAATATGAACTATTTCTAAGTAATGAAATGTTTACTGCTATTTAAAAGTGATTGCATTACCAACAACTCGTAAATTTTATTGCGACCATTAAATCTGCAAAATAATCACAACTTAGAATAAATTCTCCGGGATTGTAAATAGAAACATAAGTTCAATGCACTCGTTAAACTTGCCCGCAGTAAATATAGATTTAGACAATTCATGATTCTTAATATTTAGGGTATAAGGTTTAAATTGTTGTCAAAGTTAATCTTATTTATAAGCAGACGATACGATAAGGCTAACTGAAGCAGAATGCTAGAAGATTATTAATGCAGGCGACACAATTATTAAGGCAGGGATCGATGCCGTAAAAATAAATGATCACTTTTATAGCCTGGGGCCGAATTTTATGATGTGGGAATTACAGTAGCCTCATAGCATAATATTACGCTTATCTTAGTTTGATATTGCTGTCTAGAGGGCGCGGCCTGAGTTTTGTATCTAGCTATAAGTAGGTACCTATAGAGAAGTGTGTGTTGGGTGTAGATTTCTCATCTAGAAGCAGCGAGATACTATGTACTTACGTACGTCGATGTCTAGAAGAGTTTCAGTTCGTGCCACTAGATTCCATTACTTCAAAGATTTATTTAAATTATTACACATAATAAACATATACCTATACAATTGGATTTAACCCCATTGACGTTCTCTGCCAGTCAACCATTAGACTAAGGACTTAGAGAAATAGTTTGGATAGTGCGACAGAGTGATCCATTTTGCCATAGCCAAAGAGCTATTATGTTAAACTAGAGTAGATACCACATATAACTGTTTTGTCCCGTTCAATTGTAGCTATCCCCATAAACGTAGTCGCTAGCTAGCTCTTGTACGGCTAGTGTACGTTCGACAGTTTGTAAACGAAAACATATTTAAAAATGCCTTGGTGTGTAAGAAGAAGAAGAACATTCAGTAAGAACATTCAAGGAACACGGCAAAGTGTAAATAAATAACTTTCCATCGGTATAATCAGATTTCATTGTTGAAAATTAAAAACGTATGATATAAAATGCACGCCATCATAAATTCAAAAACAGAACAGGGGCCGCTGAAGATATTACCTTTTAGTACTAACTTAAATAGTTCGCATAAAACACAAAAAATATAAAAATAAAATAGTTTGGAAAATCCAAAAGTGCACGCCTCATAATCTCATTTTTTACAATTAAATTGAAATTACGATTAAACTACATTGAATTAGACCGTGATCTTCGAAAGGACTTAGTTTTGGATAATACTGAAGCGTATAAAAAAAATGGACTTGATCAGATAAGTTTTTCGGGAGTTATCGTGACCACGCCAGTTTTCATACATACAGACACACGGACGTCCACAAAATGATTTTATTAAACTATGTTTTTATTTATTTAAAAGGCAAAATGTCTTTTAAAAATGTCATAAGTGTTAAAACTAGTGTTTTTCCTTGACATTTATGTGTAAATATTATTGTACAAGTGCGATAGAAAATAAATAGAGACACATTTAGTTAAAAAATCACTTGATTTTTGTAAGGCGAGAGTAGAGCACTACCTCATGCGCTTCGCTTATGAGGCGTGCAATAAAAAAGAAAGTACCTATCTTAACTGAAGAAAATAGAAGTAAATAGTGTGGTTACTAAATAAGTTAGAATAGTAATTCAGATTCAATAATAGGTAAGTAAATTCCTGGACAATATTTGTCAAACAGTAGATTTGACATCACTATCTCTGGGATATCTCTGAAGGCATCTCCGTAACTTTTGGGTCAAATGGCAGTTTGGGGGCTATTGTATGCGATAGTAGAAGTATTCGATTTATTACTTGTTGATATAACCGTATCGTACGTAGGTGGTGGGGAGGGAATGGGTACAAACTCGGAGTTTGTTTAAATCTATGAGCCTTTCCTTACAGATTTCTTTTTTCTATTAATAAGTCCACCATTGCGCTATAGTCCTGACATTTTAATTTTGGATTTTGTACTAATACAACATTTTATTTATTTATTTATCAAACTTTATTGTTCCATAGTAAAAATATACTTTCAACAAATGGCGGTCTTAATGCTAAGAGCATTTTCTCCCAGTCAACCATAGGGATAAACAGAAAAATTATGCGGCCTTAAAAAAGTAATACAATATACCTACATAATAAAATATTACTATATAATATACCTACAATACATATCTACTACATAATATCAAAATAATTATCTACTTACACACTACATACATGCCATTATAAATATACAAACATATAACTAGCTTATGAAGAGTAGAACTTAATGAAGATGACTTTATGAAGAAAGGGAGTTCAAAAGGTGGGCATGGACTTTCCTTTTAAAAGAGAATTTGGTCGAAATTTCTCTGATATCAACGGGCAAAGCATTCCAGAGCCGTGACGCTTGAAGGGAAAATGAATTAGACATAAAATGTCACACATGTAGCTTACATACACACATACTATTACATCGTTATCCCCAATGGGACAGACAGAGCATTTTGGGTCTAGCGGCTTTAAGCAGACAGAACCCAGGGCCTTTTAGCGTGATGGTGGGCGAGAAGGTGGAAAAATGAATCAAAATAGTGATGGGTTGCTAGCCACATCGCCTATTACATGATTTGCATTTTCGCCCATTCATACACATAAACTAATAATGTTGAGATGCTCAAACAGAATCATGAGACCTCCTTTAATTCTTTTCGTATAAAAATACTAAGCAGCAAACTCGCTACCTTCCTTAATGCTAATTTCTGGCCAGCTGGATTGGTATATAGACGGTATCGTGAAAGACTGACCCACGCCCCACACACCGCTCTTAATAACAAATAATATGAATAAGGTTACAACAGGCACAATAAAAGTTGGTACTTTCAACTGTAAAAATATAAAACGATCGACAGAACAAATAAGGGACATGTGCAAACATATTGACATTCTAGCATTGCAGGAAACGTGGCTCCTCCCACATGACTTGGGATACGGAAACATCATTCACCGGGATTTCGGATGTTTTACGAAGTCATCGGTGGATACGTCTGTCGGAATTCTAAGAGGCCGACCTTTTGGAGGTATGGCTCTGATGTGCGAAAGTCTCTCTTTCCCGAAGTATCAATAATTGACTGTGCGAGTAATAGATTAGCCGCTATTCGAGTAGATTTGGACGGACGATCTCTGCTCGTAATAAACGTTTATTTACCCTATGACGATGGGAAAGATGAGACCCTGATAGATTTCACTAGCTGTATGGGAGATATCGAGGCAATAATAAATGATACCGACATTGATGCCGTATATGTGCTTGGGGATTACAATGCGCATCCTGGGACAAGATTTGCGAAGGAACTGACACTTTTTTGTACGGAACACGCCCTGACATTGATTGACCGGGAGCTACTGAGTGAGGACACATACACTCACATTAATGAAGGTACTGGTGCAAGAAGGTGGCTAGATCACGCCCTTGTTTCTGCGGCAGCGAGAGGATCTGTGAAGATGGCAAGTGTTGACCTTGGAGTGTACTGGTCTGACCACTTCCCTCTTGTGTTGGAATGTGAAATGAGCTCTCTGACTAAAAAACTGTCAGTCGATAGTGAAAACTCAATGCTACGGGGCGTACGATGGGGAAAAAGAAGCGTAGAAGAAAAACGAAGATATACGATAAAATGTGGGACTGAATTGAGGAGCCTAAATGTTTCTAGTCAATGTGTTAACTGTGATATTTTACGTTTTAAGTTATGTCAGCATCATTGTCATTTATTAGATGAATTTTATGATAACTTAATATTAACAATACAACAAGCGGCTAAATCTAGTGTATGTTGTGGTCGTAGTGTACGGAAAACAGTGAAGCAGGTATCTGGCTGGAACTATCACGTTCGGGAAAGTCACAGGGAAGCTAGGTTAAACTTTGATTGCTGGATAACAAGTGGTAAGCCGCAGTCAGGTGAAATTTATGAGAGAATGGTGGAGAGTCGCCGAAAGTTTAAAAACAAGCTAAAATGGTGTATGAACAATGAGGAGCAAATTCGCATGGACATCTTGGCTGAGCACCAAGTGGACAAAAATTTCGTAAATTTTTGGAATGCTACAAAAAAGATAGATTACAAATGTAACTTGGCGGCTAGCGTTCAAGGTAAGCATGAGCCAAAACAAATTGCTGAATTATTTGCAAATCATTTTAAGTTAAAACCATTGCCTGTCGCCGACGAGGGCGATGCGCGCTCTCGGAATCATAGTGCGCCTACCTGCTCTGACGATGTCTATTTGGTCGTACTAAATGACATTGTCAAGATTGTAAGATCAATGAAACGGGGAAAAGCCGCAGGTTATGATGGACTTAGCGTGGAGCACATTGACCACGCTGGTGACCATATCTTTCGAATTTTGGCAGATTTCTTTAACTTCTGCATAAATTCTGTGTATTTGCCTAGTAGCCTGATGAGGACGGTGGTGGTTCCAGTGCCGAAAAGTAAGACCGCGGATCTTTCCAACATAAAAAACTATAGACCGATTTACTTGGGGACTATCCTTGGTAAGATACTGGAAAGCGTTATATCTCCTTCACTGAAGCATGGTATTGCAATAGACGATGCACAGTTTGGTTTTCAGCCCGGACTCTCAACGGATTCTGCAATATTTAGTCTCAAAAGTACGGTTAGTTATTACATAGCAAGGGGAACATCGGTTTACGCGTGCTTTTTAGACCTTAGTAGGGCTTTCGACCTGGTAAACTATGAATTACTCTGGGAAAAACTTGCTGAGTCTAATGTACCTAAAGTTACCGTGGACCTGTTGAGATTCTGGTATGAGAACCAAACCAATCACGTAAAATGGGGCGACAGCGCTTCTAACGATTACAGGTTAGAGTGTGGTGTCCGTCAGGGAGGGGTGACCTCTCCGGACCTCTTCAGTCTCTACATTAACGACCTGATTGAGGAGCTGAGGAGTAGCAAAGTCGGGTGTCATATTGGCACTTTGTGTGTAAATAATGTCAATTATGCTGATGACATGGTACTTCTCAGTCCCTCTATCAGTGGTTTGAGAAAGCTTCTGGAAATTTGCGAACGCTATGCTAAGAGACATGGACTCAAATATAACGTCGCAAAAACTCAGATGATGGTATTCCATGGCGGAAGAGGTCCGGAGAAGGTTCCACCAGTGTTTTTGGATGGTGCGTCGGTGGAGAGAGTGGAGCGCTTCAGATACCTGGGGCATATAGTTACAGAAGATCTTCGCGATGAGGAGGACGTGGAACGCGAGCGTAGAGCTCTGGCCGTACGGTGCAACATGATCGCACGTAGGTTTGCGCGATGTACGGACCGCGTGAAGCTGACTCTGTTTAGAGCATATTGCCAATGTTTCTACACAAGTCAACTGTGGGTGAACTGTACCAAGCGAATTCGTAATGCCATCAGGGTGCAGTATAATAATGCATTCCGCATCTTGATGCGCTTGCCTCGCTATTGCAGCGCGTCGGGCATGTTCGCCGCTGCCGGAGTCCCAGATTACTACGCGATAATAAGGTCGCGCGTGGCATCATTCTGGTCCCGTGTAAGAGACTCGAGGAATGAGATCCTTCGGACTTTGTCAGAGTATTTAGATAGTCGGATTTTTAAGTACTGGTCTTCCGTACACCGCGACGGCAACAGTAGATAATATGGTTGATCCTATATAGTAGGTACCATTTAAATTTTATAGTTTATTTTAAATCATATAATTCAAATGTTTATTTATTATTTTATATACGAAATTTTGTTAAAAACTTCATCTTGTGTAATTTTTTGTAACGGACATTTGATATGGGTTTTTGTGCCTGAAATAAATGACTTATTATTATATTATTATTATATAAACACTCAGTGCATTGTAAAAACATACTAGCAACATAATACAATTAAGAGCAAAGGTTTGAAATATTTCATTGATTTTAATTTTATTTCTGCAAATATGAGTACATGTACAATTTGCTTTTTCAGCGGAAATACAAATAAAATGAAACATTTTTTACAACAGAACATTCGGATATTTTTGCTTGTATGATGGCACTAATGAATCAGAGCTTTTGCAGATATAAATGTAAGCTGAAAATGTAATGAATTTCCCAGTTCCTTTACACTTCAATAAACATGTGAAGTCATATGTAATTCTTGATTTTTTATTCGTATGGAAATCAAAAAGTATATTATGTGCCGTGTGGAAATGTCAGTTGTTTGTCTTTTGTTTGTGTAAGTATCCAACGCTGGTATAATTTTTTTCATCTACACCCATGCTATAATTCCTCTATAAACGTTTCTGAAACAGTTAGCTTATTGCTAACATTATAACAACCAGTGTCATAGTAACCATAACATCATCCAAACGCGTGATATAATGTTGTACTAAATTTTATTATGCAACGCAAATCTTTTTTTTTTTAATTCATAAAGATAGAGGGATCGAGCCTCTATCTTTATGAATTTAAAAAAAAAGAACCATAAGTGTCATTTTTGAAACGCGGATTCACGGAAACGAATGATTTTTTTCTTACAAAAAAACGTTCATTAGTGACTCCGCGTTTGAAAAATAGCACCATGGTCTTGCACGCGCGTTTCACTACAACCAAAGATTCGAAATTTAAAAAAAAACATGTTATTTGAATTTACGTCGTATTCTGCCATTTTTGTTCGTAAATAGCATTTCAAAAAATTATTACTTTGTTGTTTAAAAAATGAGTGATACAAGCTTTGATAATACCCACACCACCAGATATTTCTAATGCAGCAAAGGACATTTCTAACCAATTATTACCAGAAAAGTCGAGAAAACAATATGAAAAGGCGTACCAAGATTTCATTAATTGGACAATATCAAAGAAGTAGTACTTACATAATTTTCTGAAGATGTGATAATAGAATATTTTCAAGAATTATCCGAAAAATTCAAATTTTCATCCCTATGGACCTTCTATTCAATGCTCAAAAGTACGCTGAGTATTAATCACAACGTAGATATCTCAAAATATTCAAAATTAATTGCCTTGCTAAAACGTAAAGCAGAAGGTTATACATTTTATAGAGGATTCTTATCATGGGTGTAGATAAAGTATTGTATGCTGTACTGTTCATGTGGAAATGTACAATTGTGTGTATGTATAACTGTTCATAATAAGGTATTAAAACACTCATGTGATACTACTATCAGAATATAAACTATAAGATAAACCCACATTCGTGTTTTAATACCCCTTATTATATCACAGTTGCATAAATAACTATAAGCTGCTAAACGCCTTTATCTAACATATCTTGACGGCTGTAATACAATGATGACAGTCGGACCCAACGACTTAACATGCCGTCTGAAGCATGGAGGAGCAAGCAAATTTTTTTATTCCACTTATTACCCATCTAAGAGCGGACCAACACCCAGGTAGCTTAACTTATGATAGCGTGAATGTACGCTAACCGCGCTACCAAGCTTCTAGAGACAGAGAATGTAATCACTAGGTATCAATCAATCAATCAGTTTATACTACTGGTACTTCGATCATACGATCGAAGAATCACTACGAGTTTATATCGTGGACTGAAATTGCTTTCAAATTAGCATACTGGTAATATCTTTCTATATTTATCATTATCTTTATAACCTGCATATAATTTTATTACATCTATCCAAACCATTAAACTTCTACAACCTAATATGTAAGTATACGTAACCAGTGTCACAAACATCTAATATATCTAACCACGTACCCGAGGAACATTGATAAGGAGAATGCTGAAGCGTAAAATTTCCAGCGATATCGTGCATTACGAACGCACTTTACGAGGTATTTCTGTGTGATATGTACGCGCCGACAAATTGCATTCCTCCTTTCTCCGCTACATATTCCGCCCTTTCATACAAAGGGGATATGACACGGATAATAAATTGTCTATCCATAGTGCCGTTGCGGACAAGCATTAAAATGACAAATTGTTCTTTGCTACGATTCCATTTTTCACTTCGAAGGAGGTACGTATAATTCGCGTGATTCAATTTTCGATTGAAGCAAATTGACAGAAAAAAATGCTGAAACGTTTTCATGAATTTAAGAAATGGGCATATTTGGGCGGGCTCCAGCAATAGCCATAGGCCCAACCTGCGTAAAACTCAACTTTTATAGAGCCGGGGAATATTAAGACCTTGTGGAGCGAGGTCAAAGACTTAATAATTTAATACAACCGCTAACGTACAGAACGGAAACTCGTCCCCTCCCCGCGACATGACGTTCCTGAGTGTCCCCCACAAATTGGTATAATATAGATAGATATGAAATAATATTTGTCGCTACGAATCTTACATAGCTTGACAACTGCTGTACTATAGAATAAAATGAGTTCATCTACGATAGCCCTACGTTTCACTTACACACGGACGCATGTACGAACGTCGTATCTACCATGTATCTATAGTTGTTTAACAAATTTGCTTTAAATGTATCAAGCTATACTGCTGTGACAAGGTACATTATTGTGACGTGCAGTAAAGGTTTTGCAAATTTGGATAGACCAAGCTGTTGCGCCTCCTTAGATGTGTTTCATATCAAACAAATTGTGGTTATGAGTATTTATAAATAATAAATAGATAAGAACAAATCACACGAATGGAGCTATTGAGCAATTTCAGTTTAAACTTGTATTATGGGATACTATCTCAACGACACTATAATTTATAATAAATACATATAAGTATAGATAAACACCCAAGACCCAGGATCATTTAAAAAAGGCCATTTTCCAACTTGCCCTGGCTTGGGATCGAACCCAGAACCTCCGAATTGGCGGACTAGCGATAGACCATTACACCACGGAGGTCGTCATCCAATTTCTGACGTTTAGGTACTAAAGTTTATTTTAATGTTACAAACTGGCAAACTCTGATTAGCGAAGTACCTATATACTCATTTAATTGCGTCCCGCCCAAATATGCCCGTTCTCCAACCATGATTGGCCCACGGCTGATTTAGCAAGTTTACGGGGTGCTGAACACAAATCGCAATACACAGGTAGTTCAAAAGCTTATGAAATTCCAAGAATTAAAACATTGACGGAAAATTTTGTTAGAAAGGTAACGAGACTTTTATTGCTCAATTTCGCTTCTATTTACGCTCTTTCAAAATATAATCTAAATAAAAGAGCGTCTAGTGAAATTGGTTCTATATTGGACAGTTATAAAATTGTTCTGTACAATTTGTATTTGATGGACAATAAAGATTAAATAAATAAAAAAAATAAAATCCTCAAGTATTTTTGCAATCTTTGACCATATAATTTAAAGTATCATATTATAATAGGTTACTTTTTAGGGTTCCGTACCTGAAGGGTGCAAACGGGACCCTATTACTGAGACTCCGCTGTCTGTCCGTCTGTCCGTCTGTCCGTCTGTCCGTCTGTCCGTCTGTCCGTCTGTCCGTCTGTCCGTCTGTCCGTCTGTCCGTCTGTCCGTCTGTCCGTCTGTCCGTCTGTCCGTCTGTCCGTCTGTCCGTCTGTCCGTCTGTCCGTCTGTCCGTCTGTCCGTCTGTCCGTCTGTCCGTCTGTCCGTCTGTCCGTCTGTCCGTCTGTCCGTCTGTCCGTCTGTCCGTCTGTCCGTCTTTCCGTCTGTCCGTCTGTCCGTCTGTCCGTCTGTCCGTCTGTCCGTCTGTCCGTCTGTCCGTCTGTCCGTCTGTCCGTCTGTCCGTCTGTCACATGTAATATGGCGAAATAGAATTCCGGAACAAATAACACTCTAGTGAACGGTTTATCCAATTATGTGGGTTCTAATCCTTCGTAATATCATCAACTTTCTTTGTTTAGGCCGTTTTGTATGCCATCCTGCTTCTTCGGTTGACTATGCCAATTATGGTTACATATATTGTGCGTCAGTGCAATTTCTGATCCAATTACGTATTCTTCATCTTTAAACACGTAAAAATATTTTTCCAGTATCATGCCTTTAATATAGAAAGGTTTTTTTTATTTGCTGGTAGATAAGAATCATATGTAGGTAGGTACTATTGAATATAATTACCAATTTAAACAAATGTAGTAATTAAGGTGTAGGTATAGGCAAATGGCCTTGAAGTGGCGCCCTCATTTGAAATAAATTGTTAACTCGTAAATATGGAGATAATTTCCATATGGCTTTTCGTCATGCACTATATAGCCCTTTAAATTATTTTATGAACCACCGTTGAAAGTATTTACATTAGTCCGTCTAGCTTTAAAACTTGCCTCCGCCAAAGGTGGCCACGGCAAGTTTTAAAGCTAGACGGATCACCAATAATAGTTTCAACGGCAGTTCATAAAATAATTTAAAGGGCTATCTAGTGCATGACGAAGAGCAATATGGAAATTATCACTTTATTTACGAGTTAACAATTTATTTCACACTTCAAGGCCATTTGCCTATATCTTCACCTTAAAAGTAAACAAATTTTATTTAGGTCAATGAACTCATCTACGCCAAAGCGAAACAGAACCTAGAGTCATTAGCGGCGCGTCTTTAATTCCTGTTTAACTGAAACGTTACGTACGTTGGAAAAGGCACAAGGGAGTATTACAGGTATTACATTGCTACTAGACACCGTATTAAATACGGATAGAGATCGCTTCGGGAGCTTCCTTGGAAATGATGTCTGTAAAACGTGGCCCGTAGTCACACCGAAGTGCGCAATAATTGAAAAAACCTAAGTATCAACAAACAGCGGCGGAGATGAAGACGATTGGACAAACCTGGCCCGAAGTGAAGCGTAGGCAAAGACCGATCGCGATGGCTAAAGTGCTAAACACTGTTGAAACCCTCTGCCCCGCCAGGGGGCCTTCGGACCTCAAACAAGGCATCCACACACAAGGCATCAACAAATATTTTTTCTGGTCATGATTTAATTAGATTGAATCCTAGTTGGCTAAAGCTGACTTTACACGTGAAGAACCTACCCGGGTTACCCGGGTTACGGGAAAAAACTCAGATGCTGACTCATCCGGAGGATTCCCTCAGGGCGAATGTTATTGGAGACGCCTATACGAGGACTTCCTGAGCCACACTTTGACTAACCACACCAGAGCCAGTAAAATTTCGGCCCGTAGCTGACTTTTTACCTGATTTAACCGTTTATCGCATATTAGTCATTACTAATATGCGATAGTAGTAGTATATCTCAGGTTAGTTTTACAAATACGACATATACGAAAAATATAAAATACGACAAATTATTTTTTGGCTAATTTTAGGCTGATGGTGGGGTTATACTATAGTATAACCCCACCATCAGCCTAAAATGAGCCTGGATAACATCCCTAGGCTGTGTCAGGCGAAGAAATTTGGGTCTTGCGGCTGTAAGCAAAGCAAACAGATCCTAGGGCCGCAGAACTCAAAGGTTATGTTTAGGCGGTGATCCCACTGCACCGCGCACCGTCGTGAAGAGCGGGACGGCAGATTTTAACATTGTATGCAAGTATCTCAGTTTGTATAGAAAAAACGCATAGTCCAACCCACTAAAAACGCGGCAGATTTCGTAAAAACGCGGCAGATTTCCTAAAAACGTGCAAATTCCGCGCACCGCGGCGGGGCGCGTTGCCAGTGGGTGAATCGCCTTAACGTAATGGTGGGCGACAAGATGCAAAAAGGAATCAAATACCTAGTGATAGTGTATGATCTGCATCCCAGTTCATATTTTCATCTCATCGTATGCATAAGGCAAACTATACTAAATACAGAATACAGTACTATACAATACAAACGAATGCTCTCTTCAGTGCCATTACGTCACATAAAACCGCTTAAATTCAAATCGTCGTGTAGGTCCCGCGCGGTCGCGTAGGATTGAATCGCTTAAGCGACAATGTCGTTTCGGTACGCCTCAAATTACTCCAATGGGTTTTCGATATACCACCCATTTGAAGGAGCCCTCTTGACTTGAGTGGGTAAAGCTGTAGCAAATTGTATACTACTCGTAGTAATGCGAAGGTAGAAACTAATCTAGGTTACGAGTATAACATTTTTGCTACGATTCTAAGATCAAATACATATGTGTTATTAATATCGTATGATAAAACGACAATAGGAACTTTATTATGTTGTTACTTTTAGTTAGTCATCCATCATCATCATCCGAGATTATTCCCGGTTGCATCCTCAGCGGTACCGCTTCAGAGCCCAGGCTCCGCTACCTTATCTAGGTGATTTGACGCGGATACAGAATTGCCGTCTGACCTCCGCAACCAAAAGGGTAGACCAGAACCAATCTAAGATAGGTACAGTATAGGTACAAACGCTAGATGGCGTTTGGGACATCTTTCTTTTCGGAAAATCAGTTGATTCAAGCCATGTTTGTACAGAAAGCAAAAAAAATATTTTTCATATTTCGATATTGTTTTACATATATCAGTATCGTGTACATTCACAACTTTTTTACCCTTAGTTGCAGTATATTGCAAAATAGTTGCAGTATATTTTATCAGACGTTACATAATACCAGCTTTAGTTATTTATGCGCAGTCTAGCAATGCCAATGAATAATTAAATGGATCTACGCTTTACATATTCTAATATATTGGTCTAAAGCATTAACTTTACCATAAAAATAAATGTATTTTACAAAATACAGTAAGGTTTAGTCTTGTTATCCGAAGAAACAAGAACAAGAATTTCATTTGTGTTGATTTGGGAAACTTCGAACATCAAATATTTTCTCAAGCCCAAAGCAACCCAAAATATTTTTAAGTAAAGTTTTTCTGTATAAACAATGTCTGGAACTGTTCCAAAATAAAATTTAAACCTTTAAAGGATCGTTTGAGAGATGGAAAACTTTTATTTGAGTTTAAAAACGCAAAATAAAGAAACATTCGTTGTTGTCTTTCAGTTTTCCCAAACTTGAAGGTCGGAAACCTTAATATTTTGCCGAGAAGTTTGCTTTACTTTTGTTATTATATTAGGAGAATAGAATTTTGAAGTGATATTGAGGGGTCGGTTCAGAGAATTTTACTAAAAACACTTTCGCTGCGCCCGACAGCGGTGCCAAGCAAAACTTTAGTTTGTGGACTGTAATGGAAAGAATTCAAAGAATCTGTGGAATAACATCTTGAATTAAGAACAGTAATTCCAAACCAAGGAATGACTATAAATATATATTTCTTTGATTATAAGAGATTTATACATATACATACATACACTATCACGTTATTTAACTAATTTCAGACTACGCTATAATATAATAGCATATTCAATATCGCGCTCCATACATTGTTATGGACACGTTCACATTGTACTGTACTATACATCGTGTTAATGAAAGAACGCAAAACCTCTCAGATGGTACCTCAGCCCATGTAACTGAACAACTTTTGTTCAACAACTTTCACGAAACTAAAAAAAATGAATTTTCATACAAACTAATCAGCTGATCGAGTCAATTTGTATGAAAATCCAAATATTTTTTTTTGATTTCGTGAAAGTTGTTGAACAAAATTTGTTCATTTTCATGGGCTGAGGTACCATCTGAGAGGTTTTGCGTTCTTCCATTAACACGATGTATATTATGTACAATGTATGGAGCGCGATATTGTTGTGCTATGAGCTATTATACTATATGCTATTATATTATAGCGTAGTCCGAAAGTAGCTTTATTCCTAATGGGGCAGTTTCGGTCTTGCAGCTGTAAGCACTTTCGGTGTGATGATGGGCAAGAAGATAAAAAAACGAATCAAAATAGTGATGGGTTGCTAGCCGCATCGCCTATTAACATGATACGCATTTTCGCCCATTCCCTCAATCTACTTTTACGATCTGCACGGGAAGAGAAGCAATATGTCTTATCTATTATACTCACCTAGAACGGAATAGAAGATTTTGATTTATATAAATCTATGAATATGAACAAAAATAAAACCGGCCAAGTGCGAGTTAAACTCGCGTGGAGGCGGTTCCGTACAATTGATTGAATTCTTATAGGTTTTCCTGTAATCTACAAGCAATGAAATATATTTCGTATTTTTTTCAAAATTTTAGGCTTAGTGGTTTCGGAGATCAGGGGGGGGGGGAATGGTCAATTTTCGTCTTCTTTCATGAATAAAATTAAAACTATTTATTTTATAATTATAACAAAGATATATTTGAGATCCTCATAACGAGCCCTTTCATTTGATATATGACACAATAAGGTTTGAAAAACTTTTTTTTTTAATTTCCTAATTTATCCCCCGAAAATAACCCTTATTTAAAAAAATATATTTACTTTGCACATATGTGTTTGGGTCCACCATCCTACCAAATTTCACCTGATTCGGTCCAGTAGATTCGGAGCAAATTGGCTATGACAGACGGACGAACAGACAGACGCACGAGTGATCCTACAAGGGTTCCGTTTTTCATTTTTTGTACGGAACCCTAAAAATGATTATAAAGAGGTTAATAATTGAACTATCTAGTCCCATAGTTAACACAAGCTAATATTGCACATTTATCTATCAAATACTTAAATCCTTTCGTTCCTTCATTTAATATTAACCCTCCAACATTGTTTCGCGAGCGTGTGGCTAAAATTTTCTATCGAAAATGTTCGATCAATCGTTTAGTGAATTCCCAAACTATTAAAAGTAATTATTTTCTATTGTAATAATTATTTATCTGACAGATATGAATTAGCACCTATATCGTAAATCATCTGAGCCCAACTTTTGGGACGAATGATTGGTTCAATAAATTTCAGCCGAAACGTGCGCAAAACATCAACAATTTCAGATAGGAACTGGACAGGAGGCAAATTAATGAACAGCGGTCAGAGTGGATTTATTAAGGTTCCCTAGGAAGCTCATCGATTAACGTGAAGTTATCCTAGCTTGAACCTCTTATATTCCTTCTCATCTCTCGGTGCTGTTGGTCTTCCTGCTTCGTAACAGCTCTGGATCTCTCTTCCTAGTATATTGCATTCCATCTAGCCACTAGTGTTTTTTTTTTAAAGCTGATACCACTACTGCTTTCAGCTTTAAAACACTAGAATTTCGAACTGTTTTCATAATATAATTAATACACTATCATAATATAAATAATACACTATGTCTTTATCCCTAGTGGGGCAGACAGAGCATTTAAACTTGCTGCTCTAAGCAGATAGAGCCCAGGGCCACAAGACCGAAAGGCCACTTTAAGCGTGATGGTTAGCAAGAAGGTGAAAGGAAACAAAACAGTCATAGGTTGCTAACGATCTGCACGGGAAGAGAAGCAGCTGGTACATTCTAAATCAGACAATAATCTATTAAACCAATTGAATTAGTATATTTCATAGTAGATAGGTACTCGTAGGTATATGAAAAAATATGATTTTATGAAAGTACTCGTATAACATTGAAAGTTTATACAATATTTTTATCATGCAACCCGCCACTATGTTTTAAATCAATAGGTACCTTATTAGCCAAATGGTCAACTGTTAGACAGTGCATTAGGATTAGTCTACTAATTTTGCACAAGTTATATTTTGGACAAAAAATAATTAATAAATAAAGAGATATCCTCCTGTACTAAACCGTGAACAAAACAGAAGTTTATAAGAAAAAGACAAGGGACGTCGCTACGACAAGAATGTTTTAATTGTGCCGGGACAGTGACAAATGATGCTCGATGCTGCACACAGGACATCCAGTGTCCCTCTTGTAGGTTTTATCCAAGCTTGGGATCAAATGAAATTAATTTGTGGGGAAACTAAAGCAGCAGTGTAACAAAAGTTATTTGCAATAACATACGAGTATGGGTTCACAATTTGCAATACTGTGCGTGTTTTTGAAAAATCATTGTAATTAAACTACTACGGTTTATACCTTAAAAAAATTACATAATAGTCTTAAGGATTTTTTACAGACACCCACAATATCCAAAATACAATTAAGCATTTTTGGCTCTATAGAAAAAAATCACAATCATACCTCTAAATTTGCCTAAATTTACCTTTATAAGACATATTACTATTTTATACAATCACCTTTTTATATGAAAACTAGCTTTTGCCCGCGGCTTCGCCCGCGTAGATTCGGGGTATGAAAAATAGATGTTGGCCGATTCTCAGACCTACTCAATATGCTCACAAAATTTCATGAGAATCGGTTAAGCTGTTTCGGAGGAGTACGGGAACGAACATTGTGACACAAGAATTTTATATATAAGATTATACCAAAAAATTTATTATCTAAATATCTAGTCGATTTTGCTACAAAAATAATGATAAATATAATACAAAAAAATAATAAATAAAACACAGTAAAATATTCGTCGAGAGCGAACAAAGACCGGGAGCCGTGCTCGACGATATTTCGCTGTTTTATTTATTACTTTTTTTGTAATATATTTATATATTTTTTAGATCATCTAAATATGATACATCTTATCTTATATATAAAATTCTCGTGTCACAATGTTCGTTCCCGTACTCCTCCGAAACGGCTTGACCGATTCTCATGAAATTTTGTGAGCATATTGAGTAGGTCTGAAAATCGGCCAACATCTATTTTTCATACCCCGAATCTACGCGGGCGAAGCCGCGGGCAAAAGCTAGTTTTTAATAAAATAGTAATACGTATTATAAAGGCAAATTTAGGCAAATTTAGAGGTATGTTTGTAATTTTTTTCTATTGAGCCAAAAATGCTTAATCGTGTTTTGGCTATTGTAGGTATCTGTAAAAAGTCCTTAAGATTTTATGTAAATTTTTTGAGGAATAAACTGTAGTAGTTTAATAACAGTGATTTTTCAAAAACACGCCCGGTATTGCAAATTGTGAACCCACGTTACCTTAAAAACTCTCACAGTTTTCTTAGCTCTGAACTGGCGGGGCCTTAAGGAGAAATATTAGGGCCATATTTCCATACAAACATACTACCCTGGATTCTACGCCGGATAGTGACAAATGAGTTTTTTTTTTAATGGATATATTGGCATGTCCCTGTTTTCTTTGTTTTTCATAATTTAATTATTAAAAGAGATACGAACCTTCATAAACCTGACAAATTGGTAAGATTTTCCACCGTGTTCAAACATCTAGCAAACAAATTGGACGAGATAATATAACAAAAAGAAAACATAGAAACACAGCAATAGCTTTTCTTCCATTAATGAAAATAGAAATTAAATCGGATCGGTTAAGTTTTGGAGGAAAAATCAGGGGACTACGGAACGTTGATTTTGTATACATATGTGTGTATCTTTACATATGTGTTTTCGGTCTGAGCAGCAGTTGTCTCTATCACACTAGCTCATTTTTAAATTCCTATTTTTCAATTCTCTCGACCTTAGTGTTTCTTCTTAATTATTTATCTATATATATAAAAGCGAAAATCACTCACTCATCATGAAATCTCGAAAACTACTTAGCCAAAGGATTTTTGAAAATTCCATCCCTTAGGGGGCGAAATAGGGGTTGGCAGTTTGTATGAAACTTCGTTATTTTTAAAGTGAGATACATAAAATTTTTGTAGTTAGTAGAATATAATAATGCATTTATTTGATTTTGAAAATTACATCCCTATAGGGGTTGCAAGTTTATATGAATCTTCGTCATTTTTGAAGTGAGACACATGGCATTTTTGAATTAGTGGTTAGTAAAAAATAATAATCCATTAATTGGATTTTAATAAATTGCAACTCGAGTTTTAAAAAAAAATCTTTTTTGTGCAGTCTATGCAGGCGAAACCGCAGGCAAATGTTAGTATTACATTAAACGTATGGTTGTAAGATTAAGACAGCACTCATTAGCTTTAGATATATAATATCTGATTTTGTCATTGAATTAGAAGTTCATCAAGTTAACCGCTTGCTTATAGTTGTTACATATTAAAATTATAAATTTATACAAATAATTATCCATTAAGTTCATGAATCATGGTCAGTCTTTTCAGGATTATTTCGCCTTTCTGTACCACTGCGTGGTATGTTTGATATGTACTGCAGAGCGTCGAGTAATTAAGTTCTACGGAGCTACCTACTACTGAAATTGAAACAATGTAACCCGCAGTGTTCCCGACACGGTACCTACATATATACCATGTACGTTCCCGAGAGAATCTGTTGCATGTCCATGTTTCTATATAGGTATGGTATACTTGAACATATTGCATAACGATGTGATCCGTTTATTCAATTACTTATTAGCCATTATTTTACTAATGGAGAAGGCAATGGCATACCACTCCATTATCCCTGCCAAAAATAATTGTGTCAGCAGTGTGTCTATATCCTACACTGACGAGCCTGGCTCTTGAATGTTGAAGAAAAAAAAAAAGAAGAAAAAAGTTTCCTAAAAGTCAAATCAGATCAAACATATCTTATTGGAGTAGTATAATGTGTAATAGCGACAAGTAAAATAGCGACTTTTTAAAATCACTTATTTTGTATGTTAAAAAGCAAAAGTACCACTAAAATTGGTTCTAGCCTGCCTTTTCTTCTCTACTTTGCATGGTACTTGTCATCTTTCGTGGCCAAATGTCATGCATAGGTACTTATCTTTTTTGTAGAAGAAACACCGCCTTGTGAGATTATGAGTCGATCTGTCGGTTACGATGCGGTGGCGAGGAGACATATCTTTGAACGCGGGAGTCATACAATAAATTGTTAGCGTGAGCGTTTCCAAAGTGCCGCATTTTTTTATCGCTTACTCTACAAATGTAGTTAATAAAGAGTGCGTTCCGTTTTATACTGCTTTTTTATTGATATTCATATTTTGAGAAAACCATTTCTCTAAGTTTTCTACGTAAACGGATATTAGTTAGTTTGCCCTATATTAACGGTTTCAGATGTATAATATAATAATAATAATAATAATAATATCATTTATTGACAGTTATTACATGTGCATTTTACATGAAGTCTCTGGTTTCCGAGTTAGTTCGCACTGTGTTTCGGAAACCAGCGTCTTCTCCCATTGGTGTGAACTTATGCCAATACTAACAATGTTTTTATCGGATTATAACAGTGTTTTTTTTTTCCAATTAGAATTTGCAAGCAACAAACGTGTGTATGTGTGTGTGTGTGTGTGAAGGTGTGTGAGGGTGTGTATGTGTGAGTATGAGTGTGTGTGTGTTGTTGGAATATTTAATAAAAACTAGCTAGTCTGAGTGTCCAATACTTTTTCTAGAGAATAGTGTATGGTGTAATAGTATTTCGTGACTAGGAACGGGAGTGGTGACTTGAAAAACTACACGTTGTTTCGCTGACTCCTGCGTTCCACAAAAATGGTCTCCAGACTCATCTCTTCAAATGTCAACCAAATATTTATTTATATTTATTTAAAAGCTTTATTTACCAAAACAAAATAGCACAAAAGCATTCTCTACCAGTCAATCTTCGGGATAAATAGGAAAAAAATCTCTCGTGATAGGTCAACTAAATGATGTTATAATGTTCGTTCAATTGTATTGAGGCGCTAACCGTTTTACAGCTGCAGCGCCGCATGTAAATCTCAATTTGAATGAAGACTTCGTACTAAGTTTGAATACTAAACGGACACTTAGCCTGAAACGTTGGCTATTCTAGAGACCGATTTTGACAAATCGGTTTGCTTCAATAATGAATATGTGATTTAGATTTAAGTATCAACTTTGTTTTAATTATGCATAGCAACTTGCATATTACTTACGAAAGAAATCTGCAGATATGGAAGAAAAATCAAAATGAAATGAAAAACATCTGAGAAGATATTTTTAGAAAATATTTGATAATTGCTTACAAAAATGCATTTTTTCAAATATTTCTTGAAAAATGAAATGAAAACAACTGAGAAGATATTTTAAGAAAATAATTGATGATTACTTACAAAAATGCATTTGTTCCAATATTTCTTTTTTATTAAGACCAAAATTGAAAGTTTAAAAATCCCCTGCCTAATTTTCTTCAAACATACATAGAATTACTACACGATGCCACTGACAAATTATCTCGCATTTCCACCGTTTTTCACAGTTAAGGAAAAACACTCTCGATTAACTCAAATTTCAAACAATAAATAAACCGGCCAAGTGCGAGTTAAACTCGCGTGGAGAGGGTTTCGTACGATTGATTGAATTCTTATAGGTTTTCCTGTAATCTACAAGCAGAGAACTATATTTTGTATCTTTTTCAAAATTTTTGGCTCAGTAGTTTCGAAGATCAGGGGGGGGGGGAATGGTCAATTTTCGTCTTCTTTAATGAATAAAATCAAAACTATTCATTCTCCAATAATAACAAAAATGTATTTGAGATCCTCATAACGAGCCCTTTCATTTGATATATAACACAGTTAGGTTTGCAAAACTTTTTTTTTTTAATTTCCTTATTTGTCCCCCGAAAATGACCCTTATTTTAAAAAAATATTTATTTACTTTGCACATATGTATTTGGGTCATAGGATTACAACATTCTGTCAAATTTCACCTGATTCGGTCCAGAAGATTCGGAGCAAATTGACTGTGACAGACGGACGGACCGACAGACGCACGAGTGATCCTATAAGGGTTTCGTTTTTTAATTTTTTGTACGAAACCCTAAAAATCATCATCGGTTCATTTATTAGCGACTTAGCATAGTATACGTCAAACTTACAACATCCTTTTTTGCGTCGGGGTCAAAATGAGTAACTTTCTAGGTAATTAGCATAAACTTTCAGTAGTTGACCGAATGACCCGAGATCGGGAAACTTTGCAGACACGTTTAATATGCATGATGTTAATAACTTTTACATCGAAAAAGTTTAATTTGTAAGTCAGTATTTCATAAATAAATCTGTTCTTATTTTAAAATAAAGTTTTAATTTTAAAATGCAGTAAAAACATAATTCTAAAGCTAAAAGCTAAAATTCTAAAAGCTTTAGAACAATATAGAGGGTAGAAACAATAGTTTTGACAAATGTAACTACAACTAAGGTGATTGATTACTAACTACTTAAGTTGCCGCGAACGACGGGAGCTTTTTTAAAAACAAAATCTTTTAAGTTTTAAAGACAAGTTTATTGTCAGAGCGTTGGTTACAGACTGAGGCTTACGATCTACTTAACTCTACTTGCAAAGGGCGTCTAGACGCTAAGTCAGCACTTGCACGGTGGTCTTATGGTGTGACTCTGCGTGGGCGATCGCTAGAAAGTACACTAAGCATTTATGAGCACTATGTCTCTATGTGGGGTCCCATGCATAACTCCTTCCTCCCTAAGTTCGAGATTATCCGCAGGATCATCTCGAGTTTTCCTCTTAAAGATTTCTGTCAAAAACTTATATCTATAACATAGAGCAAAAATAACTAGAGCTATGATTATAACTAAATTCCCTATAGTAACACTTTTCACAACTCTATGACACTTTTCACTAACACTTTTGACACTTTGATCACTTTTTCGCACTAAATAGTTCAGGAACTGGATATCAGCCAGGTTGATCCCATCGAGGTTGATAGTCTCCAGCGGTTCCAGGGCATCGTTTACTTTAGGTAGATGAATTAATGGTAATGTGGTATCAAATATAGTTTTTCCTTCAGTTGCATGCTTTTTCAGAGTAATCTCATTAATTTTGACGTAACAATCATTGTTTAAGGTTAATAAATAAGTTCCTTGAATGACCTCTTGAGCTGTTCCTTCTTTACAATATTCTGTAACTATAATTTCATCTTTTGTGTAAATAATCCAACGGTTTAGCTCTATTGACTCTATCTTTAAGTCATTTATGACAACGGGTATAGAGTGACAGCTCGAAGTGTTTACTGAAAACTGCAAAAGTTCAGTGATACATTCATCTTTCATATGAGGTAACAAGTCATATTCGTAGCACAGGAATCGATCTTCATCAATTTCAGAACATGAATGGGAGAGCATCCGTGTTTTCAACCCCTTCATAAGGACGTGTGGATATTTAGGAAGTATAAGGGAGGTTTCAGATCTATCATGGTTTAAAATAGGCAAAGGAAATAATTTAAAGTAATTATAAATTTCATTTGTAATTAAGGGTATATGCATAATGAACCTTATCTGATTTTGTTTGATATAAGCCTTCACTTCGGTACATAGTTCTATTTTTACAATATTATAGGAAGTAGCCGGAAATACTAACTTATCAGTATTTTCTATTTCCTTTAATATTGATATAAATTCTTCAGGATTAACAATAGATTGGTGTAATACATTGACTTTACTAAAAGCAATTGCGGTTTCCACTTCATTAAGTCGGATATAAAGAGTTTGAAAATTATATAAAAATGAAATGTAAATATGTGTAATTTTATCGATATTTTGACTAATCTTTGTTTTATTTAAGTATCCTTCTATTTTCTTAATATTGTTCTCGATTTTTATAAAGTTGCTTTTAGTAGAGTTCGCTACATTAGAAAAGATATCCATCATTTCAGTAACTATAGTCATTTTCTCATTTAAACCATCTTGTTTTGTTTTTATATTATCTATTAATTCTTCAAATCTTAAAGCGTCATCGTTATCCAGATTACCTGTAATTGTTTTAATTAAAGAACCAAGTGGATTTAGTATGCCACGTTTAATTTTTTGAGAAGGGATTAATTGTTTATATTTTTCTGTAATACTATACATAATATAGTCAGTTTGCAGCTCTATATTCATAAAGTCTATATCTAATAGTTTAGTGTCAATAAATCTATGAACTTCTTTCTTAAATGCTATATATCTATTTCTATTTAACTCTACCTCGCTCTTAATTTTACCTAAATCTAAAATCTTAATTATTGTCCATTTATCATTACTGATGACAGCTTGACCTTCCTTGACTGGCAACAATCCTGGGTTCTTGTCAATCTGGTGCAGTAGAAGGGCCTGGCCTTGGACCAAATGGACTGCCAGAAGCAATAACCTGTGGAGGGCGTTTAATGTCCTTTATTGGAATTCTAGTGGCACGATTATTAGTAGTAACTGGTACAGTATTTCTGTGGATTGGCCCTGTAACTTCAGCTTTCTGATATCTTGGCTTGTCTTTACTTCGCCTAGTATTTACCCCTTTCATAAAAATTTCGTCTCCTTCATCTATATCAAATTCTACTTCACCCTTACGTTTATTAATAACAACTTGTTTTTTCTGGGCAATTTTATCAGTTAAATATTCATATAAATGTTTGGTCTTTCTTACGTGTTCTTTGACTAATTGCTGCGTAAACTGTTTATCAAAATCAACCGAAAATGTGCTATTAGAATCAGTATGGCCAAACACAACTTCGAAGGGCGTTAGGCCTGTAGTCGAATGTATAGTATGGTTATATGACATAATTGCATATGTCATAACGGAAGCAGCATCAGTGACTCTACGTTCATATTTTGCAATGCGGTATATTTCAATAATAGTGGAGTGAAACCTTTCCACTAAGCCCATGGAATTTGGGTTATGTGGAGTGCCTACGTGAAGATTTATTTTGTAAAAAGATAGCATTTCTTTCATTAGGGAATTATTAAATTCCATTCCCGGATCTGAGCTTACCTTGTTAGGAACCCCGTATAATGAGAAATATTTGAGCAGAGCTCTCACAACTTCGGGTGTGGACTTATTAACTATCTCCATAGCTTGACCGAGTTTACTAAAAGCGTCAATGATGGTAAGGTAAATTTTACCCTCTATGGTAAAAGTATCAATAAATATTTCTTGAAAGGGTTTCGTCTGAGTTTGTGTGAGTTGTAGTTCGGGTTTTAGGGGTTTACGGTCGTACTTCATTTTCCTACAAAGTTCACAAGAATTTATAACACTAGCCACAATTTTCTCCATAGACTCAAAATAGAAAGTGCGTTTAAGATGTGCTAAGGTTTCCTTAATTCCTCTGTGACTATTTCTACCTGTATGGTATTTGAGAATCACACTACGCTGTTCTTCTTCATCTTCTATATAAACTAAACGTTGAGTACATTCATAGAACTTAACTGTGCCCTTTTTAAATAAAGATGTGGTAATTTGGGAAAATTGCTTACGATGTAATTCACTCTCAAAGTAAAAGAAATATTTAATTTTAGGTTTGGTGTATTCCATAAGGAACTTCTTAATAAGATCGGGATTATTTTCAGGTAAGTGAACTTCTAATATCTTCTGCGATTTTCTAGATAGGTCTTTAACTGATATTTTATTTCTATTCCAGGTATATACGTGAATTTGATTGGGTTTCGTGTCTACGGCTTCTTGTAGGATAAGTATACCTTCCGTATCCAGATTACGTGCAGAATGTATTGTATCAATATTATCACTACTTTGATTTTCAGATGCGGAAGCTGTACAACTGTCTACAGACGGAATAGAGTATGGAGACCTACGGCCTTTATTCTCTGGTAGCATGATGGATTTCTGCGAATTAGAAGATGAGATTGTAATAGGAGAAGATGAACGTTCACGTTTCTTAGCTTTACCTATTTCTGTTATTTCATTTGTAATATCATTTAAATACTCTTGCAATTGTTTTTCCTTCTTATCTACGTGTACTTTCATTGATACGTCATCATCATTTTCTCCTAATGCATAAACCTTTATACGTGACAGTGCGTCAGCATTGCTATTTTGTTTGCCTTTTTTATAGATTACCTCAAAATCATATTCTGCCAAACGCAATTTCCATCGTGTTATTTTACTATTGGGCTCATTAATACTTTTCAACCAAGCTAGAGGCCTATGATCTGTGTAAATTTTAAATTTTCTCCCATATAAATAGGGTCGAAAATGTTTGGTTGCCCAAATAATTGCCAACATTTCTTTTTCTTTTGTGCTATATCGTGTCTCTGCATCATTTAAGGTCCTACTGGCATATGCCACCGGCTTATCACTTCCTATCGGACCTTGTGAAAGGACTGCACCGAGGGCATAATTCGAAGCATCTGTAGTAAGGATAAACTGTTTGTCAAAATCGGGGAATTGTAAAATCGGGGCGTTAATTAACAATTCCTTACATCTCTCGAATGCATCGACATATTCTTTGGTAATTTCTATTTTATTTCGTTTTTTTAAACATGAAGTTAGAGGTTGAGTTATTTTAGCAAAATTATTTATAAACTTTCGGTAGTAACCAACTAGTCCAAGAAAACTTTTGATTTCTGTCGTAGTTTGAGGCAATGGGAAGTTCATAACTGCTGTTATCTTATCATTATTCGGCTTAAGGCCTTCTTTTGTTATGACATGGCCTAAGTACAGAACTTCCTTCCTTAGAAACTCACTTTTGTCTAATGTAACTTTGAGATTAGTTTCCCTAAGTCGGTCAAAGATTTTACGTAATTTTGAAATATGCTCTGGGAGGCTTGAACTAAAGATTATGATGTCATCAAGATAGACCATGCAATGAATACCTTGGAGGCCTCGCAGCACGTTGTCCATGGCTCTTTGAAACGTTGCCGGGGCTGTTTTGAGTCCAAATGGCATTCTTTTGAACTCGTAATGTCCCGAGTTTACAGAAAACGCAGTTTTCGGAATATCAGCTGGATTTACCTCAATTTGGTGGTACCCGGAAGCTAAGTCTAATGTGCTGAAGTAGGTTGATTTACCCAATTTATCAAAAAGGTCTGTAATGTTAGGTAACGGGTATTTGTCGTCAATGGTCAGTTCATTTAGGCGTCTATAGTCAATAACCATCCTATACTTCATTTCCCCGGAAGCATCTAGCTTTTTAGGGACGAGATGTACCGGCGCACTCCACGGAGAATGTGAATCCTGTATTACATTATCTTGCAAAAGTTTATCAACCTGTCTTTGAATCTCTTCGTTTTGGGAATGCGGATGACGATAAGGGCGAATATACACAGGTTCTTCATTAACTGTGCGTATATTGTGTTTTACTTGATTAGTAAATGAAAGTGGAATTTTTTCGCAATAGAATATATCACGGTATTCGTAACATAATTTAGAAATACTCTCACGTTCTTCTTTATTTGTGTGGTCTAATCTTAGTTTCGCTAAATTTTCTTTTAAAGCATCATCAATCTCATAGTTACTTGTAATTGTATTTACTTGAAATTCTTCATTTTTAAATACACTAACATTAAATGGTTTATCTATAGTTATCTTTACTTCATGTTGCATAAAATTTTGAATAACGGTTTCTGCGAAAAAATTCTTACAAGTCACTAAAGCTGTAGGCATACGTACGCCTTCAGTGAATTGTGTAAACTCTAGAATGGCTTCACCATTGCAAAAATTTGTTGGAATGCGTACTCGCGTTTCCGTTCGAGGCTCTAGAAGTAACTCATAAGGTGGGCTATAAATTATAGGTATATCTACACTAGGCGTTCGTAAAACTTGATTAGCCATATCTATGTTAGCTGATAATTTTTTAAGAAGGTCTGAGCCTATAAGACCGTCGTATCTATGATCTACATCAAATACGTAAAATTTGTGAGAAAGTGTGCTTTTAAATGTTTTCAATAGTGGAATGCATATCACTTCACTATGTGTGCTTTGAGCATGGGTACTAACAACTGTGAAAGGTTCGTATTGTTTGAATTCACTGAAAAACTCTTGGGTTTTCGCAGGACTTATGAATGACCTACTACTTCCTGTATCAATAAGAAATTTGGAGCCTATTTCAGGAATTTCTATATGAGGTAATTTAAGTATGCTATCACAATAATTTAAATTTATTATTTCACCTGACTGTCGGAGGCTGTAGTGTGAAAATTTTCTGGGGTGGTATTTTCCTCAACATTTTCAGAATTTTCCAGATAATTTGAAGGCACTTCCTCGACATACTCAGAATATTGCGGGTCATTAGTATAATGATTATACTCAATGTTGTCGGGGTAGTATTCTAGTTCAGGGCATGGCTCCTCACAGTAAAATAATTCGTTTGCAAGCATGTTTTGTCTCACAGGTGCAGTGCGCATTGTGACGTCAGAGTCAGCTTGGAATTTGGGTATATTTTGCTGGTTTTGTATACCATATCTAAATTGGTTGGCACCGGAAGTCTGTTGTTGGGGTATCCCAAATTTAAATCCACTGTGCTGGAAAGGTGCACGTTGTACAGGGCCCTGGGCAAAATAACGCTGTGGTGTATTTTGTGGGCCTTGGAATGGTGTACTTTTATTTGATGGCATAAAAATTGGTCTAAAACCATGCTGACCCATGAAATTTGGCCTTAAATTAGGTTGGCCCATGAAATTTGGCCTGAAACCAGACTGACCTACAAAATTAGGTTTAAAGCTAGACTGACCTTGGTTTTGGGGTATGCCAAATTTAAAATTTTGCTGATTAGGCAATAAACTGAATGGCTGACCGGAACTATTAACAAACGGTTTTGTAAAATTATGGGCATTAGGGCGGTGTGCAATACTAGATCTAGGTTTATTATTTTTAACATTGTATTGATCCTGAAAATTAACTTCCTCTGTTACTACAGTTAATGCACTTTCTAAAGTTTCACACTGTCTTATACGCACTACTCGCAACATTTCTTCCGGCAGGTTATACATAAAAACTTTAAGCGCAATATTATTATATATAATCATTTTAGCTGCTTTAATTCCTTCGTCACTTAAAGTATTTACTTTAGCAAATAATGAGGCTCTAACATTCTGAACACGCTGGCAAAACTGGATATACGACTCACTTTGTTTTATTTTTAAGCTTTCTAACTCTATTGCTATACAGTCTTCCGAACGAGGGTCACCGAAATGTTGAAAAAGAATGTCCTTGAGTTGGTCCCATGACGTCACATTTTGGTGCTCACTTAGTAGAGTCGCAGCTCTACCTATAAGTCTACTTGTAACTGAATGAAATATATAAAGGTCTTGGGTACTATTTCCCTCTCTTCTAAAGGCTCTTATAACGTACTCACATTTAGATAAAAATAAATTTAATAACTTTTCATCCCCATCAAATTTAGGGATTATGCACAATATTTCTTTAGGAATCATTGTAACTTGTTCCATTTTATTTAATTTAATTTAAAACTGTTAAAACACACAAAAAATATACCTAACTCTTAAAACCTTAATTAATAAAAAAAAATATTTAATTACGAATATTACGACACTTGTACCATACAAAATCAGATAAACGTAATTAAAAGTTCGACGATTTTGGTCGGAAAATGTGGAAAAAACAGGGAAATATACGAAAACAGGAGTGAAGAGGTTTACTCACGCGCTGCTCGATCCCATGTCTTCCTGCGAGTCTGCAACCACTGCTTACGCACGCTGCTTGTACTCCAGGCGTAGAGGTTTTACGCGTCGTACTGCTCACGCTGTTTCGTACTCCGGATGTAGAGGTTTTACGCACCGTATCGCGTCGCACTAAGTTATTTATTTGGTTCGTGGATATCCGAGTCCGTGACACACCAACTTATAGCACTTTAAACCGATTTTTGGGCGTACAGGCACTACACGGTCGGTGGCAGGATATTCGGATCCTACACAGGCTGCGCCACTTAAGTTGCCGCGAACGACGGGAGCTTTTTTAAAAACAAAATCTTTTAAGTTTTAAAGACAAGTTTATTGTCAGAGCGTTGGTTACAGACTGAGGCTTACGATCTACTTAACTCTACTTGCAAAGGGCGTCTAGACGCTAAGTCAGCACTTGCACGGTGGTCTTATGGTGTGACTCTGCGTGGGCGATCGCTAGAAAGTACACTAAGCATTTATGAGCACTATGTCTCTATGTGGGGTCCCATGCATAACTAACTATAGTCACGTACAGCCTTTAAATTATGTAACATAAGTCGAATATCATAATTTTAATATCTATGGAAAAAGTGTCTAGTTCTTTTAATTTTACTAAGTATTATTGTTATCATATGTCTGGTAGTTAAGAGTGTGTATTTACCTACCAGAATTATTAATATTAATGTGAGTGTATATTATCTATTGTAAACAATGTCATCCTTTGCAGAACTATACTATACACTGGTTGTAAGTACCACAATTATTTAACATTTATAAATTAGGATGTGAATTTAGACTAGCTGGTAGTATTAGCTACCTATAAGATAATGTGCCTACCTACCTTTGTTGATTAATTAACATTCTTAATATAATATGTTACATATTTAAACAAAACTTAAAAAACAGTAAGTATAGAAAGGCATCGGTCTTGTATCTGGAAAAAAGCAGGAGTTTTTCACTCACTAATATTTAACTCAACTTTTGGTCACGTAGAACTACACTGAGTAATTAATAATTCAAATTATAACTATTAATAATAATTTACGGATAAATATGACAAGACCGCTTCCGATCCGTCGTTTTGGAAATCCTTGGGGGAGGCCTATGTCCAGCAGTGGACTTCTCGTGGCTGATATAATGATGATGATGATGAAATATGACAATTTATGTGGAGTAAAAAAAATATTTTTAGTTCATAGTGTCATGTAGATTATAAAAAAAAATTGTACACGTATTTTTTTATTTTCTAAATAGCAAGTAATTACAAAAATACAGCGCATTTAAATTCCGCATGACGTCATAATAAAGTACGATTTTCATTTGACGGTGACGTCAATCACCCCCACTCCAAAACTTCGACGCGCTGATTTTTGTTTATTTTCACTATAATTTTTGTTTATTTCAATTTGATACCGCGAAGTGTAATGATCGATCAGTGAAAAACTACCTGAGAATAATAATAGTGTTTAGTGCAAGTTCAGTGTATGTACCTACCTACTTACATTGTTATCAAAGTGATATTTGTGAAAATGAATAAAGGTAAGTTATTCTAAATTGTTTTTCTTTCTATCGTGTTGGTTGGCATGGTAGGTTCACAGTTCCTGAGTAAACCGTGTGGTTCCCGGCAGAGTAGAATAGGACCACTCCAAGTCTTCCCGTGGATGTCGTAGAAGGCGACTTTGGGTAACACAAGCTAAACAAAGCTTATAAACATCAATGAGACCTCTCCAACCCGTCTGGCGTCTGGCCAACATGGAGAATGTAGGCCAAATCCTCTGGTTGCTCTTGCTAAATATAGCTCTGGTAAAAGACCTGATGACGATGATGAAACCGAAAAATACGTATCCATTATTTTTAGATTATTTAACTGACGAACTTAATTAAATACAATTTTTCGGACTCAGTCCACATTCCTAATATTTAGGTAATTTTCCATAATGACTTTTATTCCATATAAATATACCATTATAACTCTTTCAAAATGCCAATTCCATCTAAAATCCTTCAAGAATCATAATCACGTTAATTGCACTATAAAGGCCACTCTAAAAAATAAATTTAATAGGTAGCGTGAGAAAAATCCTAACAAATAATCATTAATATTATTGACCTAATTCATTCATTAGTTCAGTAATAACCAGATTAGGGGTTAACTATAAGTACTTTGGAACACGCAAAACACAACACGATTTTCTTGTTATTTCTGAAATGGTCCAATACAGTTTAGATCCCACCGCTTCGTGGAAACGTGCTTCGAATGAACTGTAATATTCAAAGAATATTTACTCCATTCGATTTTGATCTTTAGGTCAAAGTTTATAGAGGCCGAATAGCTAACGGAAAAACCTATACTTTACAATTTTGCAATGTCTCTAAGGTCTACGGTCCTCTAATTCAGTCAGACTTGGCGAAATTATTTTTTCTTTTCTCGTCTTTTGATGTGATTGGCAACTTTTCATGGAAAGGAGAATAGACTTGTGTTCCTAAAATGTTATGTTATTATTGCTTATTGATCTGTACCTAGGACAAGTACCTAGAAAACCTCAATACCTGAAACTTCTCGAATAACAAGCAATTCAACCAACATTCAATATACTCGTATTCCTCGGTTATCTTATATTCACCTGAATTTTTTTTTAAAAATTTTTTTAGCAAAGTATAATAAATTAAATTTAAAAAATACAAAACGATAAGATTTAACGTGTTTTATTAGACTTAGAAAAATAGAAAAAAAAACAGCTGCTATAGAATTCACTACACAAAAATCAGGAAAATTACAAAAACAATTATACGTCACCAATATGTTCTGAGAACTCAAGCGGCACCGTGCAAATGAGACCCGTTCAGTGTGACATCGCGGCTTATATGTAGATGCACAGTTGCACACGCAACGAATCATCATCATCCCAGCCCTTCTTCTGCCCACTGCTGAGCATAGGCCTCTCTTCGACGACACCCATCTCGGTCCTGTGCTGCTCTCATCCAGATGCAACCCACGACTTTGATGATATTGTCGACCCGATGCGATGGGTTTACGATATAACTAATATTTTTTTTAATTTAAGCTCTTCTAATAAAATAAATTTGACTATCGTTTTGGAATACATTCCACTGTCTTGTAGTTCTAATTTATTTATTTATTTATTTATTTTATTTATTCAAGTACACTTGGAAATTTACAAAAATACACTTAAAAAAAATAAGGAAAACATAGTACTTAGGTGCTACTTATTTCTAAAGAAATTTCTTCCAGTAGACCCGCGAGAGGAAATGGGAAAAAAGAGGTAATTGGCGTGTACCTACAATACAAAACTAAATAAATAAATAGACAAGATATATACCTACATAAACATACATAAATATACTTACATAAATACATAAATAAATATATATTCATAAAGCATATATACAATAAATACATATGTTAATATTTCTAAATATATTGGGATGATAAATACAGATAGTGATCTTTTACTCGTTTCTTGAACGTCGTTATGGTTTTAGACTCTCGAATGCTCGGTGGTAGCTGATTCCATAGCCTAACTGCCTGCACGGAAAAGGAGTGAGTATAGGTAGTGGTGCTATGTGTTGGGAAATGAAGGATGGATTTACGGGCAGATCTACAAGGAGCGTCGGCAGAACGTGCGAAAGAAAACCGTTCACGCAAATAAGGAGGATATGAGGGATTGTACAGGACGTTGAAGAGGAGGCAAAGGATTCTAGTGTTCCGGCGAAGACGGATGGGGAGCCACTTGAGTTGTTTGCGAAAGTCAGAGACGTGGTCAAATTTCCTTAAGCCAAAGATAAAACGAATACACAAATTCTGCAAACGTTCAAGCTTAGTAAGAAGCTCTTCTGTAGCGTCAAGGAAACAGGCATCAGCATAGTCAAGAAGTGGGAGTAATAAGGAATGACAGAGGGAGACTTTAGTTTGAAATGGCAAGAAATTTTGAAGACATTTTAGAGAGTGAAGTGAATAATGTAACTTACGGCTAATTTCAGAAATATGAGCAGTCCAACTTAAGGTTCTGTCCATAATAACCCCTAAGTTTTTAGCAGAATCAGTGTATGCTATTGGAGAGCCATCAAGATATAAAGGAGACAATGAACATAAGTCAATGGTTCTCTGATAATAACTACTACCAATAAGCATAGCCTGAGACTTTTTGGGATTAACTTTAAGACCAAAAGACTGGGCCCACTCGCTGACCTGGCGCAAGTCATCGTTTATAGCAGCAATAGCTGCATCTAAATCAGATACAGGGAAATGCCTGTAAAGCTGAAGGTCGTCTGCGTAGAGATGAAAGTTACAGGAAAGAAGAAAAGTGACAGAATTTATAAATATTGAGAAGAGCAACGGAGAAAGGACACCGCCCTGAGGAACACCCGCACTGAGATCACACCATTCAGAAAGAGACTCACCGAAGCGAACACACTGCGAGCGGCCTCGAAGGTAGGAATCAAACCACGTTAAGGCAGACGAAGAGACGTTAATAGATTGAAGGATCCCAAGAAGGATATCGAAGTCAACAGAATTAAAGGCGCTACTAAAGTCAAGAAGAACAAGGAGTGTTAGAGATTTGCAATCAATAGCCCAGCGGATATCATCTGTAACTTTGAGCAAAGCAGTCACCGTACTGTGACCTGCTCGAAAGCCAGATTGAAATGAACTAAGGATATTGTTAGATGATAAAAAAGTTGACAGTTGGTTATGGGAAATTAGCTCAAGAATTTTTGAGAGATAGGGCAAAATAGAAATGGGTCTAAGGTCAGAAACAGAAGAAGGGTTACTAGTTTTAGGTAATGGAATGACTTGAGCTGATTTCCAGGATGTAGGAAAAGAGCCACAGGATAGTGAGAAGTTAAAAATATGAGTGAGAGCAGGAAGAATTACAGGAACAAGAAGCTGAATCATTTTTGCAGACAACATATCGTTACCTGTAGCATTGGAGGAAACATGAGCTATGCATTTCCTAACTTCATCCTCGGAAACAGCTGAAAACGAAAATTGGGGGAATGAAGGACGTGGCAAGCTAGAAAGCTTAGCCAAGGTATCTGATTTGAGACTCGGAGGAATGGTAACAGGAGGATGTGAAAAATGCCTATTGATCTCAGATAAGTCAATATTACTTTCAGTTAACAAAGGAGATTTGCCGACACCAACAGATTTCAAAAACCTCCATACCTCCGCTGGACTACGGTCAGCAAGGGAGTCATGAAAGTAGTTTCTCTTTGCATCTCTACACATACGACTGCAGCGGTTACGAAGCACTTTGTAAATATTCAGGTTACGCTCTGTTGGACTACGCTTGTACCTGCGTTTAGCCCCATCCCTACGAGCCATTGCTTGTTTAATAATAGGTGTAAGCCACGGGGCAGGGTTACGTTTAATTTTAATACGTTTCAGTGGTGCATGCTTATCAAACAGCTTGAGAACAATCTCATTAAGACGTTCTACTTTGGAGTCAATATTGTCCGCAGCATAGATTGGAGTCCAATCAATTTTTGACGAGTCGCTATCAAAATCCTTTAAATTTATTTTATTGAAGCTGCGACGTAAAGAATATTGCGGTTTACGTTTGGGAGGGCGAATACAGTACGATAGGTATATTAAATCATGATGGGAGAATGGAGCTGAAAGTTGGCCATGTGCAGCGATAAGACTGGGAGAAGAAACAATCATAAGATCAAGAAGGGAAGGTACACAGTTAGGAACATGATGAGTAGCACTAGTAGGCAAGATATGAAGATTATAGGAGTGGAGAAGGTGTTGAAGTCTATGAGTGCGTGAGTCATTTTTTATAAGGCAAGTATTTAGATCGCCCATTAATATAATGTGATCATAAATAGGACAATAATCACTAAGCAGTGTATCTAGTGAATCGAAGTAGTCAATACGTAGGCTCGGACTGTAATAGACTGCCAAAAGAATTTTGGTATGATGGACAGATATTTCTAGGAAGAGATGTTCAGCAGATTCAGAGTAAGTTGAAGGAGAAGAACTAATAATTTTATAGGGAATATTATCACGCAGATAAACCGCAACACCCCCACACTGTTTACCTACTCTGTCATTGCGAATCAGTATAAAGCCCGGTAGGGCAAAATGAGCAGAAAGAAGGGATGGTTTTAAAAAGGATTCCGAGATTAGTAAGGCATCTAACTGAGCACTATTTATTGACGCCACCAGATCAGAATAATGGCCGGCAACACTTTGAGCGTTAATGTGTGCTAGATTGAGGTTGTGGGGGAACTTGGAAAATGCAGAGGCTATGAAGTCGTGCAATGTTATATCAGACGCTGACGAAGAATCACCGTTTGCACTTGCAAAGCTAGATGAGGACGAGCAAGAAAAAAAACTATCTTCAAAATCCACAATATCATCCATAGTTATAAATAAAGTAAATATATAAAACTAAATATAATAAATAATATGATTTGTATATAATATAAAAATATAATAAGTAAGAGAATGAGTACTTAAGAATATTTTAAAAAAAAATAGTAAAAATAATAATAGACTTACTATCGGCAAGGCTGCCAAACCCACCATACAACTCACTGGTATAATGAAAGAAATTTTAAAGATATAACAGTAAACAGTAATAATAATAAAAAAGGACACAATACAATAAATAAATTTACAGTTACCTGCTATTAGAAAAATAATTATAAAGTATCGTGAAGGTATTTTACACTACCAAAACTATGTACAATGAAAACGCAAACTTAAGTTTGCGCACCGTTCACTTTCGGCGCCGGGACCTCTTTCCAGCCTGTTACTGCGCAAAGTCCTCGACATCACTGTTACCGGAGGCCTCAATGTCCGCTGGATGTAGCCCGATGAACCGCTGCACCTCAGCAACAGTTTCCACTTTCCGCCTCGACTTGTCAGGAAGCAGAATGACTATTTTTCCTTCCACTGACCAGCAATTCTTAACACCGAAGTGTTTACGTGCCATAGAAAAGGCAAGATGCCTAGGCCGGGTCAAGAACTCGGATATGGTGATGCCGGTACCCTTTACATACATACTTACATAAAGTTCTGGCTTATGTTAGATATGCTTGCATTCTTACTTTAATACTAACATAAAAAAATCATTGGCAGATTCTATCAAAATCGTTCAGTTTGCTGTTTGATAAAGTACTAGATATGAATTCATTTTATCAAAGGACATAAAGTACTTGACCTATAGCTACGTTAGTACTTTATTAATTCTGTGATATACTCGTAGATTACGTAACATAACTACTAAACTAATTTATATGCAAGTAATATAATATTACTTTCAAACCGATTCATATCTATTATACATCGAGAATTCGAGAACTTAATCCTTTAAATACATCGCATGCTTTATAACAAGTCAGAACCGTCGCAAAAGCCATAACCTATTATTACGAATTCATGGAACGAAAAAGGCTGAATAAGTTATGAAACATAATACTGAATTTAATGCTGTAATTTACAACGGTATACGGAATAAATCCTAGCACTTAACGTCACAAGCCTCATCTTTAAAGGAAAGAATATTGGAGCTGCAAAATCTACCAATATTTTGTAATAATTGGTACGAATGCTTCCATTATATAGATAGGGCAGAATGTTATCTTAGTACGAGTACCAACTTAGCTTAGAACAGCAAAATTTTTGGAGCAAATTCAGTTCATGATACTGAACTACTTTTCATAAAAACAATTAACGAAAAACCAAAATAAAAATTCGCCTTCCCATACAAATCAGCGCTCGCTCAGCCAAACGGATTTTGTATGGAAGGTTAAAAAATTTTTATTGATTTTTAATAACTTTTTTTATAGAAAGTAGTTCAGTATCATGGACTGAACTTGCTCCAAAAATTTGGCTGGTGTTTAAAAAGTCAGCCTGTATCTGTGTGTTGTAGACCGACCGTTTTAATGAGTCATCGTCTACGTGGTACAGGGGCGCGGGGGGATGACGACTACTTAGTCGTCATTCCCCCCCCCCCGCACCTCCCACACCTCCACCACCACCACCAGGTGTGGGAGGTGCGGGCGTGTATCACGCTATTCACGCATCGCCGCGAGCCACGCGCCGCGCTGGCGAGGTCTCTGTAAAGCAATCAGTCTATGTTTTACAGTCGAAATATAGGTACTTATTTAAAAGTTCGGCTCAACCCGTCAATATGAACTACTTGTTCAATAAGAATAATATTGATGAGGTCTCAAAGGAAATTTTGTCACGAGAATACCTAGGTACTCTTTGAAAAGAAAAAATGTAGAATGTACATTCTAGTACAAATTGCTTCTCTTCAGGTGCACATCGGAAAAGCAGATTGAGAGATTATTTAGTAAGAATCTAAATCATTTCAATAGGCGGTGCGAGTAGCAACCAATCACAATTTTTTTTTCTACTTTCATGCCCACTATCACGCTAAATATGGTCATTGTCTTAAGGTCATGGGCACTGTCTACCTCGATAGTATCTTTCTAATTTCAAATAATGTTTATGTACACGTAGTTCTGTATCACGTTTACTATGACATGAATTTACGTGACACGCCAGTCTCTACAAAGCCATCGGTATTCGCCCTGGATCCATTTATGCTGCCTCTAAAGCTGGAATCACGTAAGGGAGGGATTTTCCACTCAGTCTATACTGTTGTTTATTGGGATGCCGATCTATGCTTCTGTAATGTCCCGCACTAGGTTCAATGTTGTTCGGCTTGAAATAATAAATACAACAACAGAAACTTTAACAAAGTAGTTAAAGTTTCATATATTTTTAAGTTTGTTTAGGTCAAGTTGTCAAGGAACCTACTCTATTTTCAATTCAGAAACCTGGTTAAAAGACATGGTTCGATCAAGATCCGAATTTTCATTTTCATGGTTTTAATAGAAACTGAATTTTCCGGGGTCCAGTGCTGCCCCCATTTAAAATAAATCATTTCAAAGAAAACGGAGACATTATTTAAAATTTTGCTATTACCAAGTCCTAGATAACCCTTCAAAGTATTTTATGAACTACTGTTTTCAGTTTAAAGTGAGAACGTTAAGCTTTACTACGCACATTTGCGAAAATCGGCCACTTTTGGCTAATGCGCGTAGTAAAGCTTAACGTTTTCATTATAAACTGTAAACAGTAGTTTACGGCCTTAACAAGATTGACGTTTAAAAAACTAATACCCGACTACGGGAAAATTCTTACTGAAAAGTATGATTATTTGATAATGTAATTTGGTACAATAATATTTGTTGTATTGTAATTTATCCAATTCCGCAGCCATTTACGGCTAACAATGTATATATTTTTGAAATGTGCTCATTAATACCTTTTATTTGATACCCCACTCGATATCGAAACAATTTTTTTTTGAGTCTCATTTGTTTGTATGTAACATTCTTTACATGTTTCTTTTGCATACAAAATGTAGCCTTTGTCACCCAGACGATAATGACGAATCTATTGACATCTCTTTTGTGAAAATTGGATAAAGTATTTTCGATGCTACGGTCCTACACACACGAGTAAGTTTTAAACTTGTGTTATGGAATACTAACTCAACGATCCTATATTTTATGATAAATACATATATAAATAAACACCCAAGACCAAGGACAATTTGAAAAATGCCATTTTTCAACTTGCCCTGGCTGGGCATACATACATACATACATAGATTGCTAAAATCATTACCCTTCCGTTTGACTTTGCCGTAGTCGGGTAAAAATAATAGAAACTTCGCATTTAAAATATATACCTACCTACTTAAGCAAGAAATTTATTTCCAACAATTACTTATTTTAAAAAACAAGTTTTCTATAACAATAAAGGGTACCCCTAAAGGCGAATTTTTTTACCCCAAACTTGGTGGGGTTATGTTGTTTTAATCACAGATGCCAAGGCAACCTTCCGGCTTCGTCATGAGATCAGGTCCAATGGAACCAATGTACCATTCATAATATTGCATTGACCAACTTACATAAGTTTGTGTAGTTTCATCTCAATCGAATAATTGGAAGCGGGTATAATTTAGCTTGCATAATTTGATTCCGGACACACAGACAACAGGACAGGTGAAACTAAATAAAAGCTTATAAAAAATCTTATTTTTTAACAACGTAACAAAGCAATTTTCACACATGAGGCTTGCCGAATTCAATATCGATTGAAACAAAAAATATACAACATACATAAAAATACATAAGCACTAATTAAATTAATATATGAACGTTATTGGTATCTGCATCGACCTTGGTATCTGCTGATCAATTCTATTTCTGAATCAAATACTAATCAATGTTACCTACCTACAATATCTCTAACAAGTGTAGAGAAAAAAAATAGAGGCACCGCTCTGTCTATGCTAAAACTGACAAATGCAACCCTATTTTGACTTTAGTTGCATTGTTACGAGTTTGTTAGTGGCAATACCATAACTAATAAAAAATCCATTGTCTTAGTGACCAGAATATAATATCAAAATAACTACTACAAAACAAATAAAATAAATGGGCAAGTGCGAGTCGGACTCGTACATAAAGGGTTCCGTACCTCCTTACAATGTTTTAAAACGCTGAAGAAACACGTTTCTTGTATGACGACCCACTTTAATTAACTTAATTTTTAACTTTATCTTATTTTTATTATTTTTTGTTATAGCGGCCATAGTAATACATAATCGGTGAAAGTTTCAAGTGCCTAGCTATTACGGTTCAAGAGATAGAGTCCTGTGACAGACGGACAGACAGCGGAGTCTCAGTAATAGGGTCCCGTTTGCACCCTTTGGGTACGGAACCCTAAAATGATCAATCACACATAATAAAACCTCGCCATTATACAAATCTGCATTTGTTTGGTTTTATTTACGTACAAACAATATTTTATGCTTTTTATAACTGAATGACGTAAAGCAAAACTTTTTCTAATACACTTACATAAATACTTTTCCGTAGAATTTCCTTCGCCAAAGATGAAGTTGTTCAGAGCACTGATGAAGTTTTGTCCACAACTTTTTGTGGTCATTCAATGTTTGCCTACCCTTACCCAGGAACTTTTCAACTTATACTTTGCCGGGTTGCCCCTTATTGTACAATTTTAAACATTCAGACGAAGTCACATAACTCTTCAACGCTAAAGCAAAGTTATAAAATGTCCTCTTTTTAAGTTTCATGAATATCGTACAAAGTATTGAAAATGATATTGAAGTACTTGGTCACTGTTTTTAAATTAATTGCAAAATTTTCTTACCGCGTCGTTTTAGTAAAAATACATTTTTCATTATCATCAGGTCTTTTTTAGGATTCCGTATCCGAAGGGTGCAAACGGGACCCTATTACTGAGACTTCTCTGTCTGTCTGTCTGTCTGTCCGTCTGTCACAGGGCTCTATCTCTTGAACCGTAATAGCTAGACACTTGAAATTTTCACCGATTATGTATTACTGTACGGAACCCTTCTAGTACGAGTCCGACTCGCACTTGCCCGTTTATTAGTTTCCACTGAAGGAGCACGACCCTCTCTGTACTACCAGAGCCATATATTAGCCAAAGCATCAGAGGATTTGACCTTACAATCTCCACGCTGGCCAAAAGAGTTGGAGAGGTCTCATTGATTTTTATAAGCTTTGTTTAGCTTGTGTTTCCTAAGTGGCCTTCTACGACATCCACAGGAAGACTGGTGGTCCTATTCTACTCACGCAAAGCGTGCTATTTCGGAGTCTGGGATATATGACTTCTGGCTAAGGTGCTACATCTGGAACGCTTATTTACCTTATATAAAAATATACTCAATGTTACGCACTATAAGTTTCCGGAATGAATATGAAAAAATACTATTAAAGGTACAAAATTAATTTATTGTTTTTCAAAATAATCTCCCTTGGCGTCTATGCACTTTTTCATTCGATGAAACCAGTTTTGAAAACTTTTGTGCCACTCCTCTGTGGTGACCTATGAAACGTGTTTTTCATACTCCTCGACAGCCTCTTCTGGTGATGAAAATCGTTGACCGCGTAATTGGTTCTTAATTTTTGGGAACAGAAAAAAGTCACAAGGCGCCAGGTCGGGACTGTATGCAGGATGACTCATGAGTTCTACATTTTTCGCCTTTAAAAAGTCGTTTGTCTGTCTGGCCGTGTGAGAACTAGCATTGTCGTGGTGCAGGATGATACGGCGTTTACGGTTATTTTTACGGAGTTCGTCAATAACTTCCGGCAAACAAATGATCGTGTACCAGTCACTATTCACTGTACGACGATTCTCTAAAGCAACAGTAGCCACGTGTCCAGTTTTATTAAAAAAAGAAGCAATCTTTCGCTTAGATGCACTTTTCACGCGCGCCACTTTGGTTGGTTTCGGCTTATCTTGAAAGACCCATACGCTCGATTGCTGCTTTGTTTTGGGATCGTAGCAATAAATCCATGTTTCGTCACCTGTTACTATGTCCCACACCAAATTTGACGCACCTTCGTTGAATCTGGTAAGCATGGCACTGCACCAAGTGACGCGGTCCGTTTTTTGAGCCTCGGTCAAGTTGTGTGGGATCCACCGCGAGCACAGCTTTCTCACACCCAAATATTTGTGTAGGATTAATTGTATTTGACTCATGCCTATTTCTAAGGATGCGCGAATTTCATGGTAGGTCACATGCCTGTCTGTTTCAATCATACGGCGCACAGCATTGATGTTTTTGTTGGTCACAGCGGTGGACGGCCGACCATCGCGAGATTCGTCACTGAGATTGATACGACCACGCTTGAATTCTGCAAACCAGCTATAAACAGTTGTCGTGCATGGTGCTTCATTGCCAAAAGCTGTTTCAAGCCGAGCGATGCTCTGTTGAGCTGTCAAATTACACTTAAAATCGTAGAAAATCATACTACGAAAATTTTCCCGAGTTAAATCCATGATGATGCAGACACACAATTTTTTAAATGGCGCCACAAGGTAAAAACAAAAGACAGTCAGATGAAACAAACTGCATTCTACAGCCAAAGAGTTCTATTTTCAAATGTTGCAATAAATTTTTAAATATTGTTTATGTAAGTGGCCAGTTCCGGAAACTTACAGTGCGCCCTATGTATCTACTATATATTTGACCGAGCAAGCGAAGCGAGCGAAGGCTATAATTCAAGTTGGGGCGAAAACACATTGTTTGTATGTATTGTATGTTTATTCCGCGAAAACTGCCGAGCCGAAGGTCCGATTTTGATGAAATTTAGTAAGCATGTGGAAATATCAATAGAATTTTCAAGTTCGTTGAGCAACAAAATCGGTTCAGTAGTTTTTAAAATATTAATAAAAAATCGGGAGGTCTAAGTTCGCGGCGAACTACTAGTTACAGTCCATTATCATTATCCCAATGATCTGTAAGTCTTCTATCATCCAAGTAGTTATGCTTACCACCTTTATAGAGACTACAAATAAATCCATGGAGATGGATCGACGCCATTTCTACAAACATAACGACAAACAGAATACTTATTTAAGAAGAAAGTTCACACGCAACTCTCTTTAAAATTTTCGCAGCAGAATTAGTCATTATCTTGAACATTTGTGGTATATATATATGTGTATGTATATTTATATAAGTATATGTATTAAGTGTATTATATGAATGTATTTAAGTATACTTGTAAATAGTAAATTATTAAGTACATCTTTAAAGCGCCTATCGCAATTAAATAATTTCTGTTTTTCCTAAAGGTTGACTGGTAGAGAATGCATTAGCGTTAAGTTCACCTTTTGTACCATTTTGGTCAATAAAGATTTTAATAAATAAATAAATAAACAGCAAACAATACAATACTAACAAATTAATATAATTTCGCAAAGATAAATCATAGGTGTCATTAAAAAAAACCGAAATTAAATTACATTACGACATCTATAAAAACGCTTGATCGGATAGCGAAACACATTTTATAAGTAGGCTTCACATTTTACGGCCGCCCAGACAGGATTCTTCATATAGAGTCCCTTTGTCATTTTTACGGTGGCTCTCAAGACCTTTTACGATTTCATCTATAGACCTCTGCAATATGTGTCATACCTCGAAGTGATTGTTCTTCCAGACGTGTTCTGTGCGACTTATTATTTTTATTAAGCATTTTTTTTAATTGACCGACCTAGCAAAGCGAACCAAGTTCAACCAGTCTAATTGAACAATCAGGCGTTTGTATGTTTGTTCCAAGATAACTCGAGTAGTATTGATCAGAGCTTCATGAAATGTAGGCGTGTCGATGTACATAGATAATAGAATTTTTAGGTTCGAACATGTGCTATACCGTTCAAGGGGTTGCCGAATTATGGGGTTCGCGAGTTCACAGTTCAGGGCGTACTCCTAGTTATCAAGCATTTAATAAATAGAATGAGTGAGCGAAGCGAGCGAAGTCTCCCAGTCTAATTGAACAATTCGGCATTTGTACGTGAATATCTATGTATATGTATGTAGTTTGTTTGACGATAACTCAAGTAGTCCTGATCAGAATTTCATGATATTTTGTAGGCTTGTAGATGTTGTTGCTAATAGAATTTTTAAGTTCGAACACGGGCCATATCGGTGAAGAAGTTGCGAGTTCACACTTCGGGGCCAACTACTGGTTTATAATGAGCAGGGAACAATTAAATAATACTAGCTCCATGTTTTCTGGCTCAGAATGACAGAATATATGACCCTCTAAACTATAAACATAAAAGTAATTACAAATAATTACATAGATTCAAATCATGGGCAAACTTTATCAAATAAATCCTCATAAGTTGTAATAAACTTGTTTACGATAGCGTTAACTTTAATCACTCCCGATCTAAGCTTAAATGTCGTACTTAAATGAACATTGTAGTATTTATTAAGTCTCCAAGGGAGCATGTAAGTTACCAAACCACACTCCGCTATATGAAGACTAGCTGTTCCCGCGGCGTTAAACGCAATTGAATTCTTCCTAGCTGGTCTAGGAGAAAAGAATAACTTAGAATGTATCAGCTGCTCCTCTTCCCGCACAGATCGTAGAAGCCGATCGCGGGAATGGGCGAAAATGCAAATCATGTTAATAAGCGATGTGGCTAGCAACCCATCACTATTTTGATTCCTTTTTCCACGTTCTCGCCTACCATCACGCTAAAAGTGGCCTTTGAGTTTTAAGGGCCTGGGTTCTTTCTGCTTACAGCCGTAAATCTCAAAATGCATAAATACGTGATAGTATGAATGCACGTATGTATGTTGAACGCAACAATCCCAAAACTGCTACGGAAATCTTATTTGTGAAATATAAATATATAAAAACATATATATAAAACATAAATATTAGAATGTGGTCTTTAATTCAATATCTAATGCCTCTTCATCGTGTCGGTGACTGAATCATTTCTTAGACATATGTGACGTGACTTTTTTTTTATTAGTGATTTAAGTGCATTTGACCTCTATCTAGCCTGATGGGAAGCTACGATGTGGTCTAAGGTGTTACACGCAGACTCAAAAAATGCCTATTTACTCTTGCCTTGAAAATCCCTAAATCATCCGTATGGGGAAATAAATAAATAAATAAAAATCATACTTGTTTACACTGCCCTTTCATTCTTACCCGACTACGGCGAAGAGAAACGGAGGGTATATATATATATATATATATATATAATCTGGTCATATGTATGATAATCTATTCTCTCGTATCTTGAAATCATTCAAGTATGGGTATGAATCCATAATACTATGACAAATGTAACTAAGCGGACAAGTAAGACGCTTCCAAGGTATCGTTGGAAGCGTCTTAATTGTCCGCTGCTGGCTATGTGACGTCATGGTAAATTCTATTTGGCGCCCTCTATAGGCCATAAATGTAATTAACAAAATTAATCAAATCGTACCGTGTAGGATATCAAATCAAAGGGCTTGATAAGCACATTTCAAAAATATATATTTTATTCCTTATCTTACTCCCTTTTGTGCTTAGATTAAGAGGGCGCCTGATGTCAATAATCTTAATTTTGCTCCCGCTTCCACGCACACAAATTTACTCTAGCCGAAGCGAGACAGCGAGCCATGCGGGGCGTCGCGGTGGGTCAAGGAGGCTGGTTCTGGTTTTGAGGTTTTTTTCATTTTACAAAGAATATTTAAGACTTATTTATAAAGTAAGACGTATGATGACTGCCTTATTTTTAATACAATTATAATTCAAAGTTACAGTGCTAATTTATTGTATTTCTTTTCTTAAATACTTTCTGTTTTAGTATAATTCTGAGGTGATTTGGAGGTAACTTCGCAATGTTTTTCTATCGAGAAAATTTTAAGCAATCGTGTTTTTGAAACTTATTACATTTAGAGTTAGTCCTGAACTTTGCTGTGTTTTTATTTCAAAGTGATTATTTCGTTAATATTGATAATATTTAAGATCGCTCTAAGAACTGTAGGGTAGTATGGGCTCTTAACTGGATGAACGTTATTATTTCTGAGCCGTTGCCTAAATTAATGCGTAATTTGTTTATGTTTCTAAACAAGTAACCGCATATATAGTAATAATAGTAAAAGCGTAACTTAAGTGGTTATTAAGGACGAATTCAGCGAAACCTATTCAGATTCCATATTAGAGTTGGCATTAGTTTTGAGTTATCATGTTAGTTGATCACAATTTGCCGGCTGGTCTCCAGGGTGCGTATTTCAAAGCAATTAAGCAACTCACGTCTGGCGATATGGGTCTTACCCGATTTTAATAAACTTTTAATTGAGTTATGATTTTCATCCCTTATTATGAAAACGGAGTAAAAATAATTTTAATTATTCGTCGCGTAGATTATGAAAGGGATGAAAATGTTGTAAACATCTGGAACTCTTTCTGATGTTAGGAATAACATTCCTATTTGCCATAAAAACATATTTCTTTTATCTGTTTAGTCAATAATTATAAAAAATAAATTCATTTTATCATGCATAATAATTTTTTATTCGTTTGGCGTTTAATTTATTATTTAAACTTAAAAACTCAGAGGAACAAGCGCCTAGTAAGGACCAAGTTTGTAGATCACAGGACGCACATCTAGAGCCTTAACCCTTACCAACCACCGCTTCAGAATTTCAGATAAGATGATTGATTATGGTTATTTTACTCTTTACTTTAAACATGGACGTTGTTTTATAGTTTTCGATCCACCAAAACAATTCGACTGTTTAAACTTTGTCTGTTATATTCAAACTTGTATAACTGTATTGAAATTCAACCAGTACTTGTTAGATACACTTCAGCGTGCAACTTTCCGATAGCGTCAGCAAAACTACACCGCGGCTAAGCAAAAACGAAAAGTAAAAACTATTACTCGTTTTACCTCATCATGGTTTTATTTCACAGTTCGATTGAATTTAAATATTATTTTTTTCATCCTTTAGACTTACCTTTTTACAATTTCAAAAAAAATGTATTGATTATTTTTAAATATACTTATATTACAGTTACTGCTTACTTTTATTGGTAACAGAAACTTTAGGTGAAGTAAGTACGAATCTCTTGGACATGGGGTTTGTTATAATAATTTTAAAAATGAGCATAACACAGGCAATTAATTATCTACCCCCAATTAGTCACGGAAGGTAGGTTAGGTTATGGTTGTGTAGTGACCATCACAGGAGCCAGCGAGCGAGCGTCGACTAAGTGACGAAAGCTCGACGAATTTAATACATTTCCGATTGCTATTACAAACATTACATACTTGCCGGCTGCGCATTCGGTATTGTATAAAATACCTAGGCAAAGTATAAAATAAATAATATTTCATACATTGTCTACACGGTTAAGGCATTCTATACATTGCCTAGGTGTGGCATAGAATGCCGGATTATACAGATTGCCGATAAAATATACAAGAAATGGGCTATATGTAATCTATCGGTAAACATTTTAAGCCTAAACATTAGGTATTATACCATATTAAATTATGATAAACGACTGAATGAAAAGCCGAAGCGAAATTGATAAAGTCGGTAAAAGTTCAATGTGTTCCCGTCGGTCGGCGGCTGCAACAATTTGTCTTGATCAAACCGAGCGCGGCCGATTGTTTATTGCAGAAACACGACGATTAGGCGCTGCAAGATTTCGTTACATGCAAACTTACCCTAACAACGTCCTGTTTGATATAAAAAATAAATGATTAAGGTAGCTCTTTGCCCTCTATGATAATAAATCATCCTCCCGTTTCAAAGCCTCAATACGAGTACACACGTTACACGCACTTACCTATAGGCAAAATTAAAACAACTTACAAGCACAACCTATTAGTAAATTTTTGTGGGACTACACAATTTGTAATTTTTTTAGTTTTAGGTTTTAAATTTTATTATCTACTCGTAGTTTTAATTTAAGTTATTTACCTTAAAATTATTTAAAAAAATAGATTCTTTTTAGTAAATATTTTATTTTTTACGAGCCATCACGTGTCCCACTGCTGGGCAAAGGCCTCTCTCCACTTCTTTAGTAATCCGCTAGTTGCCAACAAGTCAAACAGCAACTTTTTTTCTAAACGTCATAACAAATATTTTCCATGGGATTTCTGTAAAAAAACGGCACGGCTTGACGTCATAGTTTCTTAGAGTCAAATAGCGCTCTTAACATCAGTTTTTTGGCATTTATAATATCTAAAAAATAATAATATAAATATATAATAATAATACCTAAAATCACGTTCAAAATGGATATGATGAATGACAAGTGACATTATTTTGAGACGATTTATTCTCGTATCATTACAAATTTATTTATTTTTGACCCTGGTTACTACCTACCTAATATTAGTATCATTATAATTATTCTTAAAACAAAGAAAGTAATCAATTATTTTTAAACTAACAAGAAGTTCTGGAAAATTAATATTTTCTTTAAGTACCTATTGTTGAATTTTAATAAAATTATTTTGCAACATTTGCAGTTCTAAAGTAGTTTTTATTATAACGAAAAATGAAAATATACATATTAAAATTCTGAAAAACTAAAATAAAGATAAAAAAACTTTACTCGCTACCCTACACTACTTAATAATATTTACAAATAAAAAAGGCCGGTTAATTCTAGATATTTCATTTCTTTTTCCGATAACAAATTACAATAGAAGTCTATATCAAACCAGACTTTCATTCTTCATTATCTCGTTATATTGTTTCATTTTTATTATCTGTCCTATCTAGAAATATTTTTGATCAATCATCAAACAATACTAATACATATATTGAATGTTTTATAGTACCCACCTATATACTTTCTTAATATTTTTAAACACGTCTAAATATAACCATACATTTAAGTTCTTAACAGACATCTCAATGAAGTAGTACAGAGTGCAAAACGGGGTTCGATACCCCATCTGCTAAACCCTATAATTAATACCACGTACTGGCAAGCGCACATCACCAATTCAGTTAAAACACGACCTGATCTGTTACGAAGATTTCATAGGCAGTCGTTCATCGTGTGTGAAATAAAACAGCCAAGAATCACACACGATGAACGAATGCCTATGAAATCTTCGTAACGGTAGCAAAACGGCCAAGCATCACGTTTTGAATAAAATGTAGAGTATGTGAAGTTAGGCTTGGTAAAGTAAGGGCGCATAGATCAAGAATCTCGGCTCTACATGAGATCTAACCACTTTTTCATAGATTTTGATTAAGGTGTAGTGTAGAGCTTGTAGGTTTAGAGCGTGTAGTCTTTAGAGATTGGCTTTATACGAGATCTGATAACTTTTTCACAGGGTAAGCTATGTGTAGACTCGTCTTGGCAACAATTTTACATGAAAATGTTTTTGGTGGGATGGGTTTCAGGAAAGTTTATACTCGTATAAGCCACTTCCAGCCGGCCATCTTTGAAATCTATGAGGGACGGAAGTCTATGTCCTGTAGTGAACTACTTCCAGGTGAAATGATGATAATTACTGAATATCTATTTTATTAGTAACCATCAGAAACTACAAAAACTGTTATGAGTTATGACTGTTGGACAAAATTATACGTAGTTAAAAATATACTATTTTCCAACTCCACATTCACCGTTTCATCAAAATAAGTTTGTAACAAAATTTTAATTGGCTCAATGTTAGAAATTCCAGCTTGTTTTCAGATGCAAATTTTTACTTTGTGCCGGCTACGTTTAATTTGGGTGTATGTCTGGCTGCTGCGTCAAAATGGTGTCTAATTTCGACGATAGTATTAACAATGTTGTTCCAGTTCATACTTTTACAAAAAGCTGTGTAGTTTTCACCAAATTTACAGATATTAATGGTAGATATATTAAAGTAAACCTTTCCGTTATTCTAATTTACATTCTCTTATCTTTCCAACTTAGCGCGTTCCCGGTTGCATCCTTAACGGACTGCTTCGGAGCCCGTAATACGCTTTCTTGCTTTTTCATCTTCAAATGAAAATGGATGTCAATGGCCATACAAAGATGCCGAAATCGTACAAAGGGTGACGAAGCGGAACCATTAAAACGATTTGCCTGACTTCAACCCTCCTTTAAATTGCAGTTGTTGCTCGACAAATAAATTTGGTAGGACAGATCCAAGAATCGCAAATCCCAAAGATGACACTAAGCATTCTGGTGGAGCTAATATAAGATAAAGGGTAATTATAAAAAGTGACATGTTGCTACCACATCGCAATCATCATCATCATATCAGCCACAGGAAGTATGCAGCTGGTCATAGGCCTCCCCCAAGCATTTACAAAACGACCGATTGAAAGTGGGCTGCAGCGCATTCGTAGCACCATAGACCGTACCCTTTATACCTAACTCTTAATAACTAGTGGTTTTGTGAGAACAGAGCCTCTTTCCCCTGGCTTAGCAAAGCCATTTCAGTGAAATCCGTCTATATATAATGCTACAGCAAACTTACCCCTTTTCCGCCCTACTCCTCTTCTCATTCCTCCTTTTGGATTTTTAGCAACATCTTGTGTAAAAGAAAGTTCTTAGTGTGCCTCTCTAATTTTATTGAATTCTGTTAATAAATAACAGCAAATTACACCCCCCCCCCCCCCCCAATTCCGTATTTCTCCCCTAATCAAATCCTCCAATTTCTTGACTTTTGTGCCAATTTTCGTCAAAATCGGTTGAAAAATGCGACCTGTGGGCGAGAATAGACCGACGGACTTAAGCATTTTGACCAATCTCGAAACTGAGACGCTTTGTTCGCTTGGTCAATAATAATATTCGAGTGAAATACTTGAAATATGGAATAAACGCTTAATACATTATTTACTGCGCCGCGACAGCAATTTATAAGCGAGATCCCAATAAATCTCAAAAGAGCATTTGCCTCAATAAGCGTTTTCAGGAAACCTTTCATGTTCTTGTGTGTTTTATGTTCATTTGAGTGAAACCTCTATAAATCTAGGCAGGGATATGCGTTTATCGGACTCGACCAGTCGGACGTAAAATAAAAACATTATACAAAGGATAATCCTTGAATCAATGAAGGTCGAACGCGAGCGGAGATATATGTTAAACGTAATGTTTATTGGTTTTCCAATATATTGAATAGTTTGATGTAATGTAGAATTTTTTGAATAAAATTGGTATACGTATGCTTCGTTAAAGTGATATAAAGCTGTTTTCAACAACAATAGCCGCCTAGAGGCTTCAATCTTTTATGTTAATATTGACGACTTCAGTGGTCTAGTGATCCACACCGGAGGTCCCGAGTTTGATCCCCGGTCAGGTCAAGATAGAAAATGATCTTTTTTAGATTTACCTGGGCCTTGGATGTTATCCCATAACACAAGTCTCGAACTTACTTTGGGGCTAGCTCAATCTGTGTGAATTGTCCGTATATATTTGTTTATTTATTTATATAGTCTATAGACACTTTTGTACGTTTTTGTACGTCTTCTTCATAAAAGTTAGTCCCAATGCCAAATAACTAAATTAAAAAGTCCATGTTTGCTTTGCCAGTTAGCCGTATGTTTTTATTGACAATTTCGATATGATTTTACAAAATTTTCCTTCAGAACCAGACATATGGGATAAAAATCTATGTTCAGAACCAGTGAAAAAGACATGCCAACGCTAGTTAAATATTAAAATGTCAAAAAGACAGGAGACCTATTTTTCAACGTGGGAGTCAGTGAAACACATAACGTGTAGTTTTCCGTTCGCGTTCCATGTTACAAAATACCATACATAACGCGAAACCATCGCGTCATCGTCAGACAAAAATAATATTGTTTCACGCAGAAAACTTAGAAAACTATTCAATGTTTTTTAAATAAATTCAACATGAATAACAAAAAGCAGGGTGAAACGGAACGGATTCTCTATGACAACACGAAGGTTTCTTTGACATTTGTAGCGAAAACGAGTGGTCGTTGCAAATCCTTCGCGAACGAGCGATTAAAAAGTGCGACATTCTGAAAACGCTCGCGCAAAGCATTCATTCCCGCGTTCAAAAATGGGTCCCCAGATTGTACTTATACTAACTTATATTATAAAAGTTTCAATTTCTAAAATATAATTTTAGCAAATGGGTCCTACTTACATACATACATACTATCACGCCTGTTTCCCACAGGGTTAGGCAGAGACTATGGACCTCCACTTGCTACGATCCTGACAGACCTCTTTCGCTTCACCTACACTCATCAAAAATCAAATCAAATCTTCCTACTTATCAGCAAAAATAAAATATTTCTGAAGGGTTTAATAATTAACATCTGATATATGTCCCGGGAGTATAAGCCGACCTCGTTAATTTAATAGGCGAAACAAAGATCGACCTAGAGTGTGCTTGATTCGCACTTCGAGGTTTTTTGTATAACTTGTAGCATAATGTGCAAAATTTTCTCTTCATCATTTTCCGTAGCCTTCAGCTTCTTGGTGAACTTCTATATAGCGCTAAGTTTTGGCAAAATGAAATAATATTATAAAAAAATAAGTTAAATTTACCTACTTTTATTTCGACTACAAATCTTTAGATTTACTGTTGCAAAAATCCATGTTATATTTGAAAAAGTATAGCCATGCTGGCATGCTTGTGCTCGGCAAAACAAAAATGGTTATGATATTAGTGTAGCGATGTAATCTCTTCTGTATGTCTGTTGTAAACAGACTGTGGTTTTCTTATTTGCTATTTTGGTTCGAAAGTCTAATAAACAAATGATTAGTGAGCAAGGGGCTGGAGGCACTAATAATTACGAAAGTATATCAAAGACATGCCTCTCTGTGTATGATTTGTCTGTTGTTACTAAAGGGTTTTCTTATTTTGCATTTTGTTTCTGAACCCTAAAGAACAAATGCACACCTCAGTAAGCTATGCAATTAGTGAGCGAGGCGCTCGAGGCACAAATAATTACGATATTGGTGCACCGACTGCGAACCGATTTGAACTAATGAATTACTGCATATTTATTAAGGCAAGCGCAGACGAGACTCCCCCAATCGGATAATTTGACATTCACATTGTTCGTATTACCACAGAATACAGTAAGAGTATACAGAACGGAATCTCCTAAGGTCCCACGCAATATACGTCCTCATTCCCCGTTTTCGCCTTGACGACGGGTGAGAGCGGGCGAACACACACTGCATGGCGCAAGATGGCGCACAAAGATCGAGGGGGTGCGGGGGCGGGTAACGGGGTCGCATATTGCGCGTACCTTAGGAGATTCCGTTCTGTATACTTTTACTGTATTACACAAAAATGGAAATACCTGGTTACAATAGGCTAGTTTCCAACAATTCAAAAGCATTGTTCCAGCGTCGAAACAAATATAATGTATAGTAAACAATTACGTCTCTTGGCAATAAAAATCTATGAATACACAAAAAAACTGTCAATAGAGAGTACTAATACTTATACTAGTAATACTAGTAGTACTAATACTTAGTTGTAGGTATATATGTATGTGTGTAGCTATGTAAGTATAATTTTATACATAGTTTTTGTACATACGTGCTTCTACCTTATAACAGAGTAAATATCCTCTCAATCTATCGCAGGTTGACTGGAAGAGATATGGGATAAATAAGTCCGCCTTTGTATATTTGCTCTTTCGTAATATGTTGTCTTTTATACTTTAATTTATTTGATACCATAAAGATATTACAAACAAATAAACAAACTTCGTGCAAATATAATGAGGTGTAAAACGTAGTCAGGTCATTGTTATTCTTGTATTTTAAGTTCATTCTGGTTTTGTTTTATTTAAGACAAGGATTATATTCATAGTTATATGTATAGCTTATCGCTAATATTATTACCTATATCAATCATTTGCGGAAACCTATCCTTCCCAGAATTTCTTAAGCGAATGTCCGGATCAGAACTTTGTGTACTCGCACCATATTCTGGAAATAATTCAGTTAAATGTTCAGCTTTTACTCCTGTGAAATGTCAGTAATATTTATGTTTTATAACAGAATGCAGAAAATTGTACCTTATGTACCTTCTCCAATATCTTTGGTTCCGTCACAAACAAAGGCCATCACGTTCATCATTGAAGAAAATCAAAAAAAAATTGAGAAAATACTTTTTTTTTTCTTTGTGACATTTTTGACCTGTCAACTCCTACCGCAAGCTGCGTTAAGGAAAAGTAAGAACAGATTCCAAATTAACCGAAAAGGGGATGCTTAAATAAAAATTGCACAACTTTTTCAACCACCAGAAACGTAGAAATATTTTTACTCCTGTTGCTGAACAAATACAGCCTGTTAGGTCTACGTTCGTTCAGTAAACAGCCAATCAGCATAAACTTCAAATAGCATTATTCAGAATTCAAATTCGCTTATCAACATTGCGTCTCATAAAATTCGCCGGCGAGACGAGACGGCTACGATAGGTTAGGAGTTCTCCCTAGTGCCATAGTAAAAATACGAGTGAACAGTACGTTAGCAAATTTGCAACGTATATTTATTTTACTAAACCTTCATATAAATCAATGGTCTACGCCGACCACTTACAAGAAAAAATATGTTAAACTAGCATACCATATTAGGAGAAAATATTAGCTGAGTTTCAAGAATTTTTTAGTCAATATTGCTGCTTGAAATCAGGGCGATAAGGACACTGTACTCCAACTAAAAATCTGTAATATCGAGGTTTCGTTTTTGATTTTTTTCTTCTCCAAAACTTAACCAATCCTAACGAAATTTTGGAAACTGAATAATAAGAAAATGTTCTGTGTCAAACCGTTTCGATTTTGATGCGTATTGTTCTGAAATTCGTATACTAGGCGTATTTATTGGGCCATTTTAAGCACTGTTTGAAGTAACCTAGCACTTCTAAAAAGTGTCAAAAAAGATGAACGCACAGATTATAGAAACTGATGATATTGATCTTATTTAAAAATAAATTGGAAAATCCAAAAGTGCACGCCTCATAATCTCATTTTTCACAATTAAATTGATTTTGATTGTTTTATTGCTAACTTAAAACGAAGAAAAGTATGTGTCGGCTTTAACGCACGACTGGAGATTATTTTTAACTTTTATTTTTAACTTCCCGCTGAGAAAATTGAATATTTTCAAAATTCGGGACGTTATTAGTTTCTACCCGTTTTTGAAAAGTCGAGTTTTCATCTGATCTCGGGAATCTTCCCTGACCAATCACGAGCAAGTGTCATGCACCCTATCCGTATGTGTGTGTGGGTGTGTATGTGACCCGCTTATAACTCTTGAACAACTAAACCGATCGGAACCAAACAAGTAGCTTTCCAAAGAATTCTATACAACTCAGATTTCCTGTGAGTTTAAACCGATTCGGACAGGTAGATTTTGAGAAATTTTAAAAAAAACAAGAAAAAAATTTCAAAAATGATGTTTTTTGAGAATAACTATTAAACTACATTGAATTAGACCGTGATCTTCGAAAGAACTTAGTTTTGGATAATACTGAAGCTTGTAAAAAAAATGGACTTGATCAGATAAGTTTTTCGGGAGTTATCGTGACCACGCCAGTTTCCATACATACAAACACACGGACGTCCACAAAATGATTTTATTTTATTTATTTAAAAGGCAAAATGTCTTTTAAAAATGTCATAAATGTTGAAACTAGTGTTTTTCCTTGACATATATGTGTAAATATTATTGTACAAGTGCGATAGAAAATAAATAGAGACACATTTAGTTAAAAAAATCACTTGATTTTTGTAAGGCGAGAGTAGAGCACTACCTCATGCGCTTCGCTTATGAGGCGTGCAAAAAAATATCTAGGGTCCAGGGACTAAATAGTCGAGAACATTTGTATTTAGTAGGTTATGGTTTGTTTTTTTTTGTGACATGCGAACAGTATACTTACCTAATACTGTAAAAATACGACGATATTCAATTTTGTTTCAATAATATATATGTACATATTTATACATAGTCGACCTGTGTAAAATACCAAGTCAGATGGGATGGCTAATATGAGTAGAGTACCTACTTATATATACAGGATCTAACAAAATATACTAAAACTATTTTTATGATGGATTCAGTCCATGATACTGAACAACTTTTCCCATGGAACATATATCGAAGTATAAAAATATTTTTTTACCGCCCATACAAGTTGACCGATCAGCTGACCCGAGTTTGTAGGGAGAGCCAAAATTTTTTTTTCATATTTCGACGTATGTTCCTTGCAGAAAGTTGTTCAGTATCATGGACTGAATCCATCCTTAAAATGGTTTCAGTATATTTTGTTAGACGTTATATTTTAAATAATCTTTACATTTTAAGAAATTCCTGATAATAATATAACTAACGCTTATAATAATTGTGCTTACTTACGCTTAAAATAAGAGTTATGCGTTACAAGTACAGATATTTAATTAACTAATTTATTTTTAGGGTTCCGTAGCCAAATGGCAAAAAACGGAACCCTTATAGATTCGTCATGTCTGCCTGCCGTATATCACAGCCACTTTTTTTCCAAAACTATAAGAACTATACTGTTGAAACTTGGTAAGTAGATGTATTCTGTGAACCGCATTAAGATTTTCATACAAAAATAGAAAAAAAGCAATAAATTTTGGGAGTTTCCCATACTTAGAACTGAAACCTAAAAATAATATGATTAACTTCTGTAGACACTTTTACTATGAAACTATCCCTCTGATTCATTCCCTAAGGATCTGCAATGCTGACGTAAAGAAATGAGGGGGAGATAAAAAATTGCCTCACGACTGTGACCGAACGCAGCTGAGCCCGATGCATGTGCAATTTGATGAATTACCCCGAATTCAAAGTGATGAAATTGCCCTTCAAAAAAGATTACACAGGGAAACAGCGGGATATTGAAATGTTTACACGCGCGAATATAATGGTTACGGATGGTAGAGAAATCGATAAATACTTATAGCGAGATGATGTTTCGATAGCGAATTTAATGATAACATTTTGGAACATCAAATAATTATTCCGTCATTTGAGTCGAGTAAACAACTCAAATGAATGAAATAATGATTTGCCCACGAAGCATCTCATTGGAAACTTACTTATAAATACGTATACTTAGGTGAAGAGTTAGATTTAAATGTAATTCGCCGCGTGTATTGATAAAAGGTAAAAGCGCGTCGCCCGAACAAATAGACGCGCTAACTCCACGTTTGCCTGACGAACACGGCTTAAGAGTCCCCTTACCCTAGACTTTTCCATATAAACGTAGTCTAGCTTTTATTATGAAATGAAATGTCAGATTTCGGCAGTATTTTGTAATTTCAAAGAAATTGCACATATGTATCTAGACATATAACAAGTTTTCGACATTTTAAATATAAACTTGAAAGAAAATATACTTATAAAAAAAATATAAAATTAAAAATATAAAAATATTATAAAGAAAATATAAGGGTGTAGAAGTTTTCCATACTGATGGTCAAACATGCTATGATACATTTTATTCTCTTTCAAGTTCATATTTTGTCTTTGAAAACCAGTTATATGCCTATACATATGCAATTTCTTTGAAATTACAATGTTTTTCCGAAATCTTGTCAATGTCTTTTCAAAATAAAAGCTAGACTACGTTTGTAAGGGACAGTCTGATTCAGTCTGGGTTAAGAGGACTCTTAAACGAAAATTATCGAAACTGTCAAAAAGAAACAAAAACAAAAAAGTATGCGCTACCAACGGCAGAATTCTTTTAAATACTTATCTAAGAGTTTTATTTTTTTTAAAGGAAATACTAGACTATACAACGTGGAAGGGACATACCCGTAATAAATCGAACCACGGTCTATACTAGATTATTTTAGTACAATGAAATTAAAATAACAGTCAAAAAACAAAAAAAAATCGGTATCTCCATACAAAAGTGTGCAGCCGCTCGAGCGATTTGTATGGGAGTGTGTTTTTTTTTTTTGGCTGTTATTTTATTTTCGTTAAAATTTAGTGGTCTAGTACTTATAGCCTGTGATTTGATTTATTACGGGTATGTCCCTTCCACGTTGTATATTACCATCGATCCATACGAATACTTCTGTCATACGTCTGTACTACTCTACTTTACCATAAATCTGTCTGTACCTATTTTTTTGTGCAATAAAGTGATTACAAACATGCAAACAAACATACTTAAGTATATGTTGGGATTAATAGTACTTACTTTCTTTGGTTTTATTAGACGACCTCCGTGGCGTGGTTCGATCCCCACCCAGGGCAAGTTGGTAAATGGCCTTTTTAAATTGTCCTGGGTCTTGGGTGTTTATATATGTATTTATTGTAAAATATAGTATCCTCGAGTATTACCTAGCTCAATCAGTGTGATTTGTCCTTATCTATCCTTTATTTATTTATTTGTATTGATAATACATAACTACGAGTATACATAGCACATACAACTTCTGACTTTTTAGATCTTCGTAGGTACCAATCTCCCAACGATTTCTGCGAGAGAAGAGACCTACTTCACGATGCATTCATTGAAAAGTACAAGGCGATGCAGGCATCCGCGCAATCGCTTTATGAGGCGAGCGAGACCCGGGGAAGTACTCAATTGATTTGCATCGCGGACAAAGCCTGGGATCCCTGGGAATCCAGCAATTCACTCCTTGAACTAAATCCCGAGATTAGAACGTGAACGCCCAACAGTAAGGGCGTAGCTAGATACTCGTACGTGTAAATGAGAATTAACAAGTACGAGTATCTAGCTACGCCCTTACTGTTGGGCGTTCGCGTTCCAATCTCGGATCTTTCCTTTACAGGCCTTATTAAAAGAGATTTGGTAGTATTGTTGCAGAAAGAGAACTCTGAAATGCGTACAGCATGAGCAGCTTCAGTAACCCCGTGATGTTTTAAACTTTTGCAGTTGGAAGATTATGCTTCGTGCTAGGAACTATGATAGGTGAATGACCAATATTGTTGTTATGCGTAGTTGCCATATGCCAGCTGTTGGTCTAAACAGAATCGCTTTATGAGGCGTCTTAACAGAATCGCTTTATGAGGCGAGACCCGGGGAAGTATCTATTCAATTGATTTGCATCGCGGACAAAGCCTGGGATCCCTGGGAATCCAGAAATTCACTCCTTGAACTAAATCCCGGATTAAAACGCGAACGCCCAACAGTAAGTGCGTAGCTAGATACTCGTACGTCTAAATGAGATCCTTTACAGGCCTTATTAAAAGAGATTTGGTAGTATTATTTCAGAACGAGATATGCTTAAAATGCATACAGCATGAGCGGCTTCAGTAACCCCGTGTTGTTAACTTTTGCAGTTGGGAGGTATATGCTTCGTGCTAGGGACTATGTGACAGGTAAATGACCAATATTGTTGTTATGCCTAGTTGTTATATACCAGCTGTTAGTCTTAATAGAATCGCTACATGAGGCGAGACCGGGCGAAGTACTCAATTGATTTGCATGGTGGACAAAGCCTAGGATCCTTGGGAATCCAGCAATTCACTCCTTGAACTAAATCCCGAGATTAGAACAGAAACGCCCAGTAGTAATGGCGTAGCTAGATATTCGAACGTGTAAATAGATGCCCCTACTTTATAGCGCTTATTAACAAGTTTTTGGTAGCGTTGTTGCAGAACAAGATATCTCTGAAATGCATACAGCATAAGCGGCTTTAGTGTGTTTTAACCTTTTGCAGCTGGGACGATACATGCTTCGCGCCAGGGACTATGACAGGTGGATGGACCAATATCGCCGTTATGCGTAGTTACTATATGCCAGCTATTAGTCTCGAGAACTTAAACAGAATCGCTTTTTTAAGCGAGACCGGGCGAAGTACCTACTAAATTGATTTGCATGGCGGACAAAGCCTGGAATCGTTGACAATTCAGCAATTTACTGATTGAACTTAACTCCGAGATTAGAACAGAAATGCCCAGTAGTAATTGCGTAGACTAGATATCATACGTGTAAAAGAAATGCCCTCATTTCGTTAATCGCAATAGCAAACTGTTCTTCCGAGTGCATAACTGAACTTCGAAATACAAACTTGCGAAGAATTGTGGTTCGAAATATCGTACTTTCATTAATCACACAAGCAATCTGTCCCCAACAGTTTATCATAACTACGATATTTTGAACCACAATTTTCAGTTAAGCACTAAGTGTTATTCATATCACTTTGAAGTATTTACAAAATGGATACGAAAAAAGAAGCATATCTCAGTATTTTATAATTTTGCATGAATAATACACAGATAAAATATACTTATTGTTGTTTCCCATTGGATAAAGCCCTACTATTATTACACAAATATTCTCTTGCCTGCCCCTATTATCAAAAGTCTGGCTACGTCTTAGCCCCGCACTATGGAATTTCTTTTAATGAATGTAAAAGGAGATTGCCTTGAGCTCTGGTAACACTTTCATTATGTACAGACAAAATTAAAACTTCTCCAGCTGTTAATGAAAACCCTATAAATATTTATTAGGAACTTTTCAATCCGTTGGCGTAGCATTGGTTCTAATACATATCTATCTAGATAGGTTCATACATCTTTATGCCTTACTACTCCTAGTAAGCTTAGGGTCTAATACTACTTCAGACTTTTGATATTATTCGCGTTTTTTGACCCCGGACTACGGTCCAGACTCCATAAGATTGCTGTGTTTTACCAACCAATTTCGTTATTGACACATAGTAAAATATAGAATTAGTATACTTATAGACATAAAGGTACAAGATACATATAGCGTAGAGTAAAATGTTACCAAAAACTTAGTTTGCACGTACGAGTATTTATTGGAATTAATTCTTGTTTTTTTTTATGACAATTGGTAATACAGTACGATATACGAGTAATTTAACACAGTTTACAATTTGAAACATCCTCTTTTTTCGTGTGACATAATATAAGCCTGGCTGATACTTGTACTACAAGACTTGCCACATGTCACTTTGATCGCTATCTCTTTTGCTCTTGTGAGGGTTTAAAAAGACCACCATAGCCGAGTGGGGTCCGATATCCAAGTCCGATCTGTCTAGTGATATCGAAATCCTATTGGATGTCAAAACACAGCACATTCCCGATCAGCTTCAATGGAGTCTTAACCCAAGAAAGGGTTTGTTATGAGTTCGACAAAGCTAAGCTTTGCCCTACCACTTGTGCGAAGGAGGATCAAATAATAAATCATTGGTACGAAAAGAAGAAGTAGCAGGATACTTTTAGATGGAAAACAGAATTAAGAAATATCACCAGCTATTTAGGAGGATCCTCACCCCAGATAATAGATCCCTTAAAGTCTACGACCCATGTGGACTGAGAAGCATCTGAGACATTCAACATATAAAATATTATATATACATTAAAGTTTCGTACATACTCTAACTACACAAAATATACCATATTTTGTGTAAATATAGAGGTTAAATCAACCAGTGGTCAAACAATATAGATATTGTCCTATTTCTGTCTACAAAAAAATAAGATGTTTTTTATTTAAACATAATTAAAACCAAACTTAACCATGTAGTGAATAACGCCTCAGGGAATCTTCGGGTTCAGACGAAAACAAGAATAGTTTGTAAGTTATTATCTAATAATAACTATAAACTATGTTATTCTACTGAATAAACGAGTTTATTTTGATTAGCAAGTTTTAATATCATGCAACAAAGCAGCTGGATTCATAATGTACGCAATAGCTGCTCTTTGAACTCTGTGAACTAAAAATAAATACTGTGTTAATAATAGTATTAAAATCCCGATGAAAAAAGATTAATAAGTGTTATACTTGAATTATCCCAGCTACCTATTTTGATTGGTCGTTGACTTTAGTTATTTATATTTCAACCAAACCAAATAATAATATGACTTATTAATATCTACTCTATTTCAATGTTATATATAGGTATCAACAATTAGTGAAAAATAAATAAATATTAATTTTGAAGTGAAAAAATATTTTTGGCCCATTGGTTATGTATATATAAAAATACGTGTACATTATGAAAATGTACACGTATTTTTTTCTTTTCTCTCAGAAATTAATGACGAAGATAAAGCGCATTTAAATTTCGCATGACGTCACGTCTTCGTACGATTTTTACATGACATAGCGGTGACGTAACAAGCCCCCACTCCGGAACTTAGATACTCTGTATCTTTGTAAATTTTTTTTTTTAAATAAACTATAAATTATGGATATTGACATTCCCATACAAATCGCCCGGGCGGCCGCACACTTTTGTATGGACATGCCGACTTTTTTTTGTTTTTGGCTGTTATTTTTATTTCTTTATACTTTAATGATCTAGTATAGACCGTGGTTCGATTTATTACGGGTATGTTCCTTCCACGTTGTATAAGTATAGAATCAACTTCATTTCAAGTTCTATAGCAATGTAAAATTTTATTGACTGTACAATGAAAACAATAACAAATAAATAAATAAAATAGATTACAATAAAAAAATTACATCCCGCCTTCTTGTCATTTCTGATTCTGGCCAAAACAATAGTGGCATTGGCGCGCTGAATTGCAATGGCCAACCCTTGCACCAGAAATGAGCCAGAGCGGGAGTCTCCATTTCCTACCACAAAGAAAATTCTATATTGCCTAACGAATTGGTATGGTTATAAAGACTTTTCTTTATTACCTAACCATTAGGTTATTATCTATTCTAATATCTAATAAAGAAATGGAGAAATGGATGGATGAATCAGCACATATATTACCTAATATGTGTTTAAAAGGCGACTAAAGGAAAAATAGCATTTAAAGCTCGAGCTACAATAGCATTTTCAAGGAGGGTTGACGTCAGGCAGGCGGCCGGTCGTAAAACTATAATTTTTCCAGCTATTTCTACTCCAATTCGCTAGATTTTTGGCATCCGTGGGTGACCATTGATATGCATTTTATATTTGAAAAAGAAAAAGCGAGAAAGCGCACCCCGGGCTCCAGCGGCATAGCTGAGGATGCAACCGGGAACACGTTCAAATGAAGAAGATTACCTAATATGTGTCTGCGCCGTGCAAATCCGTGTGGTTCCCGAAAGTGTAGAATAGGACCACTCTAAGTCTTCCCGTGGATGTCGTAGAAGGCGGCTTAGGAAACACAAGCTGAACAAAGCTTATAAACATCAGTGAGACCTCTCCAACCCGTCTGGCCAGCGTGGAGAGTGTAGGGCAAATCGTCTGACAGCTCTGGCTAATATATGGCTTTGGTAGTACAGAGAGGGTCGTGTTCCTGCAGTGGAGACTAAAAAGACCTGATGATGATGATGTGTCTGCGGCTGAGACGTTTAATATTTAAGTGTGACGACCTCCGTGGCGTAATGGTTAACACGCTAGACCGCTAATCCGGAGGTTCTGGGTTCGATCCCCAGCCAGGGCAAATTGGAAAATGGCCTTTTTCAAATTGTCCTGGGTCTTGGATGTTTATCTATATATGTATTTATCATAAAATATAGTATCGTTGAGTTAGTATCCCATAACACAAGTTTAAAAAATCTTACTTTGGGTGTTATTTGTCCCTATATATTTATAAAAAAATTACGTCACTATTATTTACATAGGTAACGCAAACACAGCATAATTAATACATAAACAAATATTAATAAAGGCACATTACCACCCTAATACCGGCGAAATAAGTTAAAGGGTTGCACAAACAATAAGCAACATTGCATGCGGTGTAATGACTCCGTTTCTTCCTTTTAGGGCGGGATATTGCCACAGTACAGGAATGAGTAAAAACGTAAAAATATCTAATTGAATTTTTCATCTCAGTCTAGGATTCTTTTGCACTTTATTAAACTCGTTGAATGGAGCTGTGAGGGGCAATTGGAGACTGATTTGCATTACGGGGATAAAAGCACAAAGCTGGGTGGCCTGCTTAAGGACTGAGCTGGGACATTGCAGTGCCAACATGGAGTATCAAATCACCCTGAAGTGCTACTTTTAATGTCATCGTTTAAATCTAATTACAAAGCAAAAGATTTCAGAAATACTCATCTACTCTGTTGTCAACAATTGTTATAAAATCCATAACAAAATTGACAATACTAATATTTTGTTTTGTTCTCTGATTAGCAAATAATGATGGAACGAATAATGGGGACGATTAATGTCACTAGACGGTGACGCAATCGCCTCCACCGCGAAATTTCGTTGCGCTGTATCATTATCTATAATATAAAAATCAATAGCTGAATGTGTTGCTAAGCGCAAATCTCGAGAGCAGCTGAACCGATTTCGCTAATCCTTTTTTTAGAATATTCCTTGAAGTACGAGGAAGGGCGGGCCGCTAGTACTAGATAAATATAACCCAGTCCACGTCCCTATTATCAAGTGATCAAAATATCCAAAGATAAATAAATAACTTTAACTTTGTCTGACAAATCATAATTATAACTACTAGGTAAATATGCCGTAGACCGTGTAGTGAAGAATAAAAAAAAATATAAGGACAAATCTAGCTGATTAAGCTAGCCCAAAATTAAGTTTTAAACTTGTGTTGTGGGATACTAACTCAACGTTACTATATTCATATATAGATAAACACCCAAGACCGGAGACAATTTGAAAAAGGCCATTTTCCAACTTGCCCTGGCTGGGGATCGAACCCAGAACTTACGGATTAGCGGTCTAGCGTGTTAACTATTACGCCACGGAGGTCGTTAAACAAAAGAAAAAATAAATAAAGAAAAGCTTTGATTTTAAAGTTTTTAACGCACTTTGAAAGCTATTTTTAAACACCTCTTTTAAATAACTATTTTGTAGGAATGTTTGTGGAATATTAATATAACTATAATTTTCATTACATAATAAAAATATCCTAACGGGATGAACCAGAGTGGCTCGGGGCGTCTTCGTGTGGGCGTCGCAAATCACATTCACCCTGAGGAAGGCCTCCGGATGAGGTCGAAACATGTCAGCCTAGCTGACTTTTGACATGAGTAACCCGTTTATAGCACAATAGAGTAATGTCTTGTCTTACGTTAGTTTTAACCAAAAAATCCTAAGGGGATCCTGCCTAA